>CM076578.1:1503799030-1504999030 GCA_034641835.2 Pinus albicaulis | reverse complement strand
CCATGCACCATAGGAATATCCTAGCATCTGCTAAGACATTCGAACAAATTAGTAATATTATAAATGAACTTAAACATTCAGTAATTCATTTTCCGAGCGCTAAGCTCTTTATACTTATATGGAAATTTAGTCTTTCAAGCTGTGGTCCTTCCAACCATCAAGTGAGGCTATTACGTCCTCCACTTGCCCCCTAGCTCCAGAATCTGGACAATGTCACGGGTAAACAGTGGATTCTTCTGCTATGACATCGGGATGGCCAATCCAGTCACACTCAGAAAATCCTAGAAGAGAAATTAGGGAGAGTCTGGTCCAATTCTCCAATTCTAGTCATACTTAGATGTTTTTGGCTTTACACGGGTTGTTGGAAGCTATTTTCAACTGGTCCCAACCAGCTCGATAAAATACTCCCCCTTTACCAATTTCACAGAATGACTACTCCTCCCTGGGGATCCAGCTTATCCTCAGAGGAGTAGGTAACTGTCTTTCCAACTGTCCCCAACCACATCCCATTCTTGGAACATTTTTACCATCAACTTAAAAATATTTTCTTTCATAATTAATTTCAGCAAATTAAATAACTTTCTTTATCAACAATGATGATTTAAGTTTTTCTTGCCAGATAGAAGAAAATTAAACAAATTGTCTTGAAATAGTTAATACTAGTTAACTTTAATGAAGCTATCACAACTTCCCCCTGGAAGTAACATACATGTGTTGTACATTAAAAAATGATACTTTAACATTTACTGTTACAATTCACATTACAATGTTTGCGATGTTTTATTTTCATCGATTTTCTGTTTCCATGAAGCTACCCATGCTTACTATAAGGAACAATGCTAATCGTAAATATGCATTTCTCAAGCACATATTGTCTTATGCCATCATTTTAAGTTCCTTCATAAAATATTGTTATGCATTCCAGTATATATAATTATTCATTAATGTGTATGTGTTAATAACGATTAGAGTATGAGTGCAAATATTTCCAATTCCCATAATGTTCTGTTCTAACAGACTGACACACGAATTAATTATCATAATCACTTGTACACAACTTTCAAATACCTTTAGTCAAAATTGATTCATGCATATAACTTCCATTAGTTATTCATTCATAACTAGTCAATAGTTTTAATGCATCCATGACGACTCATGCAACACTATTAAGTCATCTAGTCATTATGGTTAAGTTTCACAACCTGGCCCATTAAGAGGTTTTATTCGATTTAATTTTAACACTTTATCATCTTATATGAGGACTTTCCTCACTTTTTTTGCATTCATGCATTAGTTCCACACACCATCACTATACACATTCATCTTTCTAAATAGTGCATGGTAACTTAGAAATTTTATTTCATGCAAAAAAAATTGCTTCTTTTCAAGCTCAAATGAAAAGTAACTATTTTTCTTTCATGCTGTTATACATTCTTACCTAAAGAAATAAAGCATAATACACATATTAATCTCATATGCATATTCTTATGCAGAAAAAATATTTTATAATAACATGTACTCTTTTAAGAATTCTCTTAAATGGAAGCTAATCTCATGCAATGCCATGTATATAACAATCCATTTTAAAAGAATCAACATGCATATGCATAGACTTATTAAAATAAAATAAAATAAAATACTTATCTTTATTTCATTTGAAGGACTTCTCTCCCTACTGCAATATTCATCCTCATCATGAATTCACATTTCTCCTCCACAACAATGTTTTCCTGTAGCAACATCGACAAGATTTTATAGTATGATTAGAATAAGTCTTAATTAATAAATAATCAATCTTTGAGTGATATTTTAACACCTATTCATGTGCATATATGAGATGTGAATACAATGTCACAAGCTTTCTTCTAACATATCTACATTAGTGTGAGTAACTAATTATCAATTCATGTCAAATAACTCCCATATTGTTTTGAAATTTTTCACACACGCACACATTCGTACTAGATGAATCACTATATTTGTTCAAAAATTCCTTTAATGGAAAATGACACAATGTGCATTTTCTTTACTTAAAATTTTATAGAAGAACCACCACTTCAGCTTTTGCCTTTGGAGCATGCAAATATAATAAAGCTAACACATTGGCTATCACTCCTATGCATACAATGCATAAATATTATAATCTTAATTTCCTAACAGAGTACTTAACATAATCAATTAGGCAAACTCATGATTCCTCTTCGAGGACACATAACATAATAGGCATGCAAAACATGGTTTTATTTTCCATAAAACTAATGGAATAAAACATAAGAATACATACCTTATTCTCGAAATATTATACCCACATTAGCCATGTATATATTTCAAGGAAACCAGAACATTACTTCAGTTTTTGTACATGTAATTCATCTTCTTTTCCAATGAATATTTTCTAAAGTATGATAACAAAACATGTTATCATTTTCCACATATAAACTTATGTTCTTTCCGATGAAATCAATATAGCTATTGGATGCCTATGCATGAACTTACTCCCAATGAAACTAACATAATAGTTATGATATTATAAAGTACTCACATACTCAATAGATCTTCTATCCATGCAAAGAACCTTGTTCCTCTATGATTCTACATGAAAGTTGCTCATGCTTTGCTTCCAATAATTTATCATAGAAAGCCTCTTTTATGCATAAAAACTATGCAATATTAACAAGGTTAACTTAACGTTTACTATACCTAAATCAAGAATTTGATATAATCCATCTAGCAATGTAGTATAAAGAAAACAGGATTTTTATCTTTTCTTAAATAAGATATATATAAAGGCAAGCAAGTTTACTTATTTATGTTTTACTACTACTCACACCTTTTAAGATATGTACTAGTAATCTTTGCAAGAACTCACATGGGTTCTTCTCAGCAAAACTAGCATAGTAGTTTGGTCTTTTACCATGGTATATCTTTCTAAGAAGATTATCATATTAGCAATGATTTATTACTCTCCAAAATAACTAACACAATCTTGCATATTAATTAAAACCACATTTTACTCTATATTTGTCTCTTTGCAAGATTCACATACAAGAATTATTTCAATATTTTTCTCAAGAAGAATCAAATGGATACTAGTTAAATTTTCAAGAAAACACGCACATTTTTCATTTTCAGGAACCCCAAATTCCCATCTCCTTTCATGAAAACTTAAACATAACAACGGAATTTTTATGTACATGGAAAATACATATCATTCTTTAAATAAAATCTAACTCAACAGTTATTTACTTTGTAAGCAGTGTATTTTCCATAAATGTAATAACTAGTGTTTCAAGAAAAGAAAGATAATAATACTTATCTCTTGAAACTCTTTGTTCAACTTGGATTAGAGATGCGATGCCTTCCTTTGCATAAGCACATTTCCTCTCGAATCCCTCAATTTCTTTTCGCTAACTCCCAAAGGCGCCAGTGTTGCAACCTTTAGCTCCGATACCACTTGTAACATACACCATTAACTTCACAGGGAAATGTAAGGAGTTAAAAAATTTTTATACAAGTTACTCATCATTACATATAATGTTTAACAGTTCACAGTGTAATTTTATAAATAAGAATATTAAACTCCTTAACCCTTAGCAACCTCCATTACAGTATATTAACTCAATACTATATGATGTAACCATCCATTCATCCCATTACTCATATAGTCATCCCATAATTGCCATTATGAACATCATAACAAGAAAGGAATCAACCTCATCATCTGGACAAAACAATCAATCACACCATTGAACACCAATATACCCTGGAAACCCCGTAGGGTGAAAACCAGCAAACTTTTAAATTTATTATTAAACGCTCGTGAGGGTGTTCAACCCATCACTCAATGGCTTATAAAGGAGACCATTCCTTAACCATCGTTTATATAATCTTACAAGGAAATATACAATATCTAGCTTTCAACCATTCAAAATATATGATACCATTTACCCTCTGGTCTTCATATCTTCACATCTTGGTGGCATGCATGTACCTACAATGGACCATCGCGCATTGGACCTTCCTGCAACTCACACGCATCTGCATGAACATTAATCATTTACCTGACACCAGGACAAGCATAATTTCGCTTCGTACATGACAAGCATAATATTCCTTTGTTCCCGTCACCATCATTTCCTGCTATGATGCTACATAAAATGGTGTCAAGATCCATAAAATATTAACCAATCATTTCACATATCTGTACTATAGTATTTTCTCCATCTACTCATGTATATTAATGACAAGCAAGTAAAGTACCTTGTCATTCTCTCTTTAACGACCCATACCTCATATGTGTTGGGTATAAGTCATCACAAAAAATAATGCTTCCGTCGCATAGCACACACTCTTGCAAAACAATGGCTACATCTCCCAAGCCTTTCTTTAAAATAAACTGTTACATCAGTTAAGAAAATTATGCATGTGTTTTACATAAATTTAGTCAAAATAGCTAACCCTTAAGCTATTAATTTTAGTGCATGGTATGCAAGTTAACATAACAATTGTTTCTTCCATGCATGTGAATGCATACCGGTTCCAAAAGACTCTCCCTAAAGGAGTGCCTTCACAAGGAAGCACATAAATCATACTCAACGTAGTTTAATACTACAAGCTATCTTTCTACATACCAAAAATGTATATTATTTTTCAATAAAAGCCAATAGATATGTTGCATGCTTATGCATGATCTTCCTCCCAAAAGGAAATCATAATCATGACAATATAAAAGTAATCACTTATTTATTCACTGATTAGTTCCTTTAACCATGAGTTTATTAAATAACACTTTACCAACATCATGGTAATTTATTCATGGATTTATTAAATAACTAATATTTGCAAACACCATGGTAATCTACCTATGGTTTTATGAAACAATTAATCTCCATCAACACCATGGAAAAACTACCCATGGTTTTATGAAACTATCCATGGATTTATTAATTAATCTTTACCATTACCATGGTAAACTATCCATGGATTCATTAAATAATTACTATTTACAACATGGATTCTTTTTACAAAAACTTCTTAGTATACTACCACTCTTAACTATTATGTAAAAGATTGGCATAATAGCAAAGAATAACATAATAGAAATCTTTTCAAGAGAAGACAACAAGGATTCTTTTCCAAAAAACCCGTCAAGTTTCCCTTTCACCATTCTATGTCTCTAATAACATTATCTTTCTAAAATATTAAAGTAGGAGTATTTTCAAGAAAAGACAACAAGGATTATTTTTAGGAAATAAATAACCACAAAATCACGTGGTTAATCATCTTTTAATTAAAAATTCCTATCTAAATGCATTAAATACAATGCATAGAGAATATGAAAACATGCATATTTATCCAAACATGCATGAAATAAATTAACACAATAGACATATGCCTATTTTTAAATATGCATGCATTTCAAACATCTCCATATAAGATTACGAAAGCCTTAATCTCAATATGTCCACCAAAACATATTTTCACCTTAAGAAGGAAAATCTCAACTTATTTCCCTTGAATTATTTTCTCATATATTTACCCATCTTGATATGAGAATAAATTGTAAAATAAATGAATTATATTTTTCAACTCACAAAGAAAGAGATTATATAATAAATAAATTTAGCCACAATTATTATCTTGGCAGTCATATATATATAATCTTTTCTTTATCTTTAAACTCACAAAGAGAAAGACTATCTAATAAAGAAAGCAAGCCAAAATCACCTTTCTTGGCAGTCGACTCTCATTCCAGTCAACTCTTATCGAGGAAAATAAATTAACACCATCTATATATAATATTTTCTTATATATTTTAACTCACAAAGAGGAAGACTATATAACAAATAAAATAAGCCAAATCACTTAACTTGGCAGTGGAATCTGGTATTGCAATAATCATAATAAAAGGAAAAGCAAAATAGTCGAAGATAAATACTTAAGTGCAATGCAAATTGACCAGATTGCGGTGAATGCCTGCACGTTGATCGAGGGAAATGGGCACAACTTGTGATGCCCATCCATGATAATTACAGGGTTGAGCTCGTAGTCCAACTCCTTTTCGTTCAAACAAGTGAGTATTATTGATGTGCACGATGAGAATGGAACACCGTGGACCTTCATCAACTCCATTATCAAACTTACACGAATGAAAAAGAAATAATTACTGAGTCTGCGCGCACTTGAATGGAGATGGAGATCGACTCAGAAAAAATAATAAGAGCCAGATCCTCACCTTTTTTTATACACTTTGAGTAGCAACCTTACCCACTCTTCGACTTGTAATCTTTCTTTTTTTTATACGCAGCACATGTTCATTTTAACCGATTCAAGAATCTGTTTACACAAACTAATTCTTTCTTTTCTTGATTTAAATAGTTTAAGGTAAAATATATTTACCATTTAAAAGCACGTAAGATGTATGTTACATGATCTCTTTTATGATATTTTTCAAAAAATATTTTTAATATAATAAATATCAATTGCATTATTAAGTACTCAATCACATATAAATTTTTTTTATCAAATTGAATTGTTAATATTTCTAATGGAATAAGAAAATATTTTTTTACGTTATTTTGATTACAATTTCCAGTTAGACATAAGAAAAAAATGATCCATAATTGTATCTTTAAAAAGCCAAAATATCGAATAATTCAACTAAACTTTGTATATTTATTTATTATTATAGATATCTCATATACACCCATGTTCAATCATAATTTAAAATATTTGTTTCAATACCAAATTCTAAACCTTTAATCTCCTAAAAAATCAGGATGATTTATGATTGGATTTATTAAAAGAAAAAGAAAATATATAAATAACATTTTAAAGTAAGTGAAACAATTATTTTACATTTTTAAAAATTTCATCAATCAAATTAATCTTATTAAATATTATTGTATTTGTAAACTAAAGAAATTGGCAACTATGAAAACCCTTAAACTAGAAGTAATCAATAAAATACAAACAATTTTAATGTTTATCCAATATATTTATGAGACTAATAAGTTTAAAAATTAGTAATATTGATGATCATGATGATGATGATGATTAATGTCTGCTAAGACCAATGTGGCGTATCGGACCTCAAGAAAGGAAAAATAATCTAAGTTTGATTCTTCAAACTCTTGTTTCTATGATCAAAGGTAAGGGAACGAAGCGCACCAAGATCGCTATAGGTGGGTTGGTTTAATAGGTCAAGAAGATTAGAAGTGTGGCATATGTTAGAGAATTGAGTGTGGATGTGAGTAAAAGGAAGTTCTTTCCATCTTCCCCCTTCTTAGTATCACAAATCTGACAAATTTTATCGTTCCAAGGAATCACCGGAATAGACCACAGCGGAGTATCACTTCAAAGATCATGAGAGTTAGTTCTTATCCTAGCAATGTTGATTTTTTCTTAGTGATGGTCAACACAGAGAGATAATTTTGATTATAAAGGGTGAGGTTGATCACCTCGTTATAGCATCTTAGCTTCCTTTTACCCTCCAGCTCCTGATCCTCCCACAACGTGTCCATAAACTTGGAGGTAATAGTATTTTTGACACTACATTTTCTTCCCATACTGAGCTCCTCCTTAAATCCCCAATGGTTGACCCAATACTACGCATCCTTATGCCTCCCGCCCTTGAGGTGGAGGTAGGGATTTTGACTAAAGTTAGAAGCAATTTTTGGGAGCCTTTTGGATTTCATGCTTTAAAGCTTCTTCTTATACATCATATACCTAAAGATAGCCATACTTTCAATGGGGGACAAACAATATTCGTTCAAGAGGATAAGATAGGGGGTATTTCCTTTGATCTTTAGGTTGTAAGTAATGAATTTTTTTTTAATCGGATATATTGCAACCCCAAACTTCACATATGTATAAGACAACACAGGTGACAAGACTCTCAAAGAGGAACCTCTTTTTACTCTAAATGTAAATATCGACCAACCTACAATTATTTTGAAGCTCATAATAAACTTTCAAGCCTCTTTTTTGAAATATCCTAATATTAATTTTATCTTAATTATAATAGGATTTTTTTTTTTTTTTTTTTTTGCATAACAGGCAAGTACTAAATAGCAACACTATATATTACAGTTATTTATATAATGAAACTTAACTTAGAAAACTTAACAATTAAGCCAACCTTGAAATTAAAATTAATTATTTTATAATATTATATTAAAGCTTATTTTCAAAATATATATAATATTATCAATTTTATAAATTATTTAATTATAAAATTTAAAAAATATTAAAGTATAAATAAATAAATAAAAGTCATTAAAATATTAAATCAAAACAAAAAACTAAGATCCTCTAAATCTAATTTAATGTCAATAAATTATAATTATCATTATCATAAATAAAATAAAAATATAAATCTAATTTAATGTCAGTAAATTATCATTATCATTATCATAAATAAAATAAAAATAATAAAATAAATTCTTTGGGCTCATTCTTCTTTCCCACACATTCCATGATTCAATGTTTCCGTAAACATATTTATTTATTTATTTTTGCTTTAGATTGGGTTTCCTTAAACATTTAAAATGTTAACGCTTTTTTAATTCAGATATATAGAAATTAATATATGCAGCAATATCAACTTGACTTCTATCTCTAATTTAACAATATGATGATCTTTCGTGAAGAAGATCAACATGCATTTCAGTTTGCACACATTTCATTAAATATACACACTATACTTGAAAAATATTTAATAATGTAGTAATTTATAAATTTTTAAACAATATAGTTTAAATTTAAACTTTTCCATTTAAGAAAGTATTTATTAAAAATAACACTTTACAGTCATAAGAATTGTGCTTTGATGTTTCGGGTCTCCCTACAATCTACTGTTAATCCGCAAATCCCTATTTTAATAAAACATCATCTCGGTGTGGAGATATGGAAACTGAAATAATCAATTTAGCAGGACATGCTGGGATTTGAGCTTGGGTTCTAATAAGTTTAGTAACAAATCATCACAATAAGATTAAGTTTACACACATCCTTCTCCAAAAATATTAACTTAAACAATTTTCAAATAACTTATTATTTAAAATTGAGGAAATTAATTTAAATTTATTAATCTTAATTATTATATTAAGATTTTTTAAATTTGTATATATTAATATTTAATTATTTTTCATAAAATATATATAAATTTATAATTTAATCCATAAAAATTTAAACATCACGCCTAATCATAAAATTTTCAAATTCAAACCCATTAATATTTCAAAAATGAAACCATTAATATTTCAAAAACGAAACCATTGTACAAGCAACTCAACCCGGATTATATTATAAGATATTGTACAAGTAATCCTATTAAGGATACATTCATTTCCAAATTATGTTTTCGAGATCCATAAGTCGCATGCTAAAATTTAGTGTTAAAGAGGTTTTAGTTTAAATTATGGAAGTAAACTTTTATATATATATATATATATATATATATATATATATATATATATATATATATATATATATATATATATATATATAGATATAGATATAGAGCTTAGAATAAACCATGTGTGTATTGCTAAGCTATTTTGTGATGTAAAAATCACTCATTCAAAACTTTATGGCAAAAATATAGTCATATTAAGAGTTAGTGTGGCTCAAGTCGGGTGTGTTGGGCGTGATCTTCCTTGACACTTCTCAAGGCTCAAACAAATTGAATATATATATATATATATATATATATAATTTAATTAAGAACTTTATTTATAGTTAATTAAGAGAGGCTCACGTTTTAATTCGGAGTCGACATGTGTTTTTGGATTTCAAATTATATTAGTGATAAATTTGGTATAAAAAATTATCAAGCCTCAAACTACCACTAGAGAAAGTAGATTCGTTAGCTCAAGGAAGAAGGTGCATAGTATCGGAAAAAACAACTAGAACTCGACACACCAATGTGATAACATGAGAAAACTATTAAAAAAAAAAACAAACCATCTATCACCATTATAAAAAGTTTGATGATATCACTCGAGTAGGGTCTTGAAATTTTTCTCTAGTTCATGGAGGGCTTGGAATCACATTGAATATGGCTCTCCAAGTGTGGTAAGTGATAATCCATCCTCCCAAAAATATATCTCTAGTTTCATTGCACTCTTTGAATCTCGTTCAAAAAGGAGATGATTTCATTTCTCTCTATTGAATTTCCACAAGAATTTGCAATTCTTTTCATGAACAATATGAAACTAACTTCGTTTCTCCAAGACATATAATTTCTAAACAATAGATAAGCAGTGGAATAAAACATGGAGATATAAAACACAATCTAAACATAGTTTACATAATAAGTTTTTCTTGGAAATATAATTGGGAAAACCCCTTCTTTGTTGTAGTATTCTTTATTGATAGAGACTGAGCAATCTGATTTCTAAAAAAAAAAACAATGACCCAAAGAACACACTTTTCCTCACTATACTAGTTTGACGCACCCTACAAACACTCGACCTCTACTCACCTACTTCCTTGCACTGAGATAGGCTTGATTTCGTTCCACACAAGTTGATTATTTCCTAGTGCAACGGACTACCTATTACTTAGGGCTCGAATTCTATTTCATAGCACAAATTTACAACAAGGAATCTCTACAAAGTGTGTATTAGCTCCTCCAAAATATCTTGCCAATAATTCTCTAGCACATAAAATCGTGCAAGATAGTAAGGATACAAGTTATGCCTTCGTCCTTCCTTTATAGGCTTGATCTACACTAAATTTGGTAGGTTAAAAGTTAGAACTTGAGTGGTTGACAACAAGTCAACTAAGTTAAATTACCTTTCTAACTCGTCTGTTCCTCCATCAAATACTGAAGCTCCAATTCATTTTATGTAAATTTATAACTACCACTTATTCTTGTATTTAAACTAAAGAAGGTGCATGTAAATGCTCGTACAACACTATGGATAGATTTTTTAACTTATTCCCACAAACTAGAAGCTAATCTCACGACATCCATAATTCGCTCGATGGTCAAAGGAAATACAACTCAGTTTTTCTTTCTAATGCACCAACCAAACAAGAACTTCTTTGCTACAGTTTTCAACACCCCCTCTTAGAAAGCAAGGTAATTCCAGAAGAACGTCTTCCACCTGGATTTTTCTCCAACACTATAACATTCTTCGTTGCTACATTTTCTCCCTCTAAAATAAAATACTTCCCCTCTTTCTTCTGCAAAATCTGATATGAAGTCAAGTTCTTTCCAACAATGCTCCTATTCTCCAATTCTATCACCCCAGTCATAAGCCCCATGTAGCCTGTGTACCTTTGTGATTGCTTCCTCTGTCTAAAGGTGATACTAGAAGATTCAATTGTCTCATGATATCCATTAAGCAACTCTTCTACCCACTTGGCTAGAACTCTCCCTATATTCGAAGGCATTGACTAACTGGATTCCTCCACTTTCCCTCGGCTCTCCTCATCGTCATCTTGTTGGTCGGTCCAAATATTAACTAGTCAAGACTCAACCTAAGATACTCCCTGAGGCTCTTTCTTGAGAGCTCTATCCTGCTCTCTCTCAACCATCACTTTTCTACTTTGCACACTTTTTTCCTTGTTTCTCAATGTTGTTCATGTCTCAACCTATAGAAGGCATAGGCTATTCTTCCTTACACCTATCTGCTTCTTACATACAGAAGCTAAGTGATGGAGGTAAGCCTTGATTCTATTGAAGATGGAATCATAACCCTTGTCATCAAGGGTAGTTACTAAAACAATATTCTTTAGTCCTAGAACATAGAGAACATCTCTCATATGGAGAGGATTACTCTAATCCCTCTGAAAACTAACAGTACCAACTCCTCTATCGACATATTTTTCAATATCTCCTAGCTCAATATAAAACTTCATATCCTTCTCCTTCAACTAATAAGCATTCTCTCTGTTCCTGGTCATGTGAAAGAATGCTCTTAAATAAATATAGAATACACAAGCCACTCGAAAGTGGAGTGATCAGGTCATATCCGCTCACTAGGGTTAACATGGAAATCGTGAGGAGAGATCAATCAAATCTCTCGCGGGGGAATAATGTTGGAGGAGTTATTGCCAATGATTCACACATATTTCTAGAGTTTTAATAGGATCTCAAAACCATATTTGGCATGTATTTCCAAATACGTAACTAATATAATATGGTTGAATTTTTTCTAAGTATTATCTATGTTTTTATTGATGTGTAATTCATAAATTCCATGGCATTATTTATTTTCGGAAAAATTATCTATGTAAATGTTCTGAATAATTATAAAAAGAATATTTATGGAAATTTTTAAAAAATAATTAAAAGGAATATTACACAGGGGCATTTCTGAGAAAAATAATCCCCATTCTCCTAGTAAGTGCGAGTGTGCCCATGTACACATTAAAAAGGAGCATGAGCACATTATACATCATGTGTGATTTCGGTTATAATGTGTAGGACCCTAATACCCAATTCAAACATTCAAAAGTGTTTAATACACATATACCTAGTTCTACATAAAAGGATGCCCTTAAGAGGTTATTTTTTGTATTTTAAGGTGTCATTAATAGCCCCAAAATCCTAGAATTTTCTTTTATGGCCTAATTCTTGGGTTTGGTTCCCTTATCATATCCAAGGTACCAAGACTCATAGTTAATATATTCCCATTTAGAGATGAATGATACCCTAAAAAGTTCATTTGTGGAAACTCTACATGTTCTTGTTGGCCCTAAATGCCTAGAAGATTTCTTAATGATCTAAGGGTTGGGTTTCCTCTCTCAATAATGTCCTAGGGCCCATGACCCATACCTAATTCTCAAAATAAAATCATGCTCATATTCCCACTTGAAGACCAAACATTCCCTAAATAGATCATTTATGGTCGTTTATGGTGCCATTCATGACCCTTGAGCCTTAATTCCTCCAAGGTAAATTTTTTTTTCTTATGCTTTAATTCTTATAACTGTTGTTTATAATTTAATACCTAAGTCCCCCCCAACCTTATCCATACTGTGAAATATCCATACCTAGTTCTAATTATATATTCCCATTTAGATGTTAAGGATATGCTTAATAGGTCATGTATAGTGAATTGAGGTGTGATTATTTAATATTCATGGTTAGAAGCTTCCATTATGGTGTAACGTCAATGTTTCCTCCGAATATGTGTAGGCCCAAAAGAACCATGTATATGGGAGATAAAATCCCCTAATGGCACCCCTATCCCTAGTCAAAGGAATGTATAACCTTGAGAGGTATTTTGTGGTGCTATGATGCGTTCTTCATAGCCATGTATTCCAAAAATAGTACTACAAGTTATAAACACTACATTTCCTTTTATGGTCATGCCAAGGGACTCGAGACTCATAAGAAATGCTCAAAATATTCCAATGATGCTTGTGTCCTTAATTTAAAGACAAGGATTCCCTCAGGATGTCAACTGTGGTGGCTTCAAGTTTTGGTCTAGGACTTTGATAGTTAGAAGAAATATCTATAACAACTCAAACTTATCCAAAAATAAAATCTAATTATAGTAATTCTTGTCATGTTTTCCAACATGTTCGTCATGACAATTTCTATATTAACAGTGTAACCGTATGCTGCATTCATTTTAATTTTCAAGTTCTGTATTACAATTTATTATTCGTGTTCCACATGCATTTACCACTTTGGTTTATTAATAGCCACAACTATTGATATTTTAATGGATCTTGTTAGTTTGACTAACATACATAATAACTCATATGAATTTTTATTATAACCGATAAGGAATAACTTTTCCTAGTTGAAACCTTAGGATGATATATCATTTAGTACCTCTAAGTTAAAAAAAAAAATTATTCTCCCATTGTATTCTACATTTATTAAAGTTATAGTTGATTATCTATAACTTTATATCATGTCTTATAATATGCTTATTTGAATTATAGATACTAACCCCTATCATATCTATATTCATCTAAACTATAATGTATATTCCTAAACAATAATAACATTTGAATTAATCTAATGGAAATGTTATAACACACATATATGCATTGCATTCTTATCCTAAGTTACCATACTCATTTCCCATATATTAAATATCATACTTCTGTAATATTCTATTCGAATACATATATATAGGGCTTACCCCAGATACATATTTATCATTACATTTCTTATACATATCAATGTATATATTAATTTCACCCAATGTACATATCATATATATTGACATTTTCGAATTGTACATATATTACATACTTTCGAATTATATGTGATTGACAGTTGTAGTTTGTATTAACAATTTCAATTCATAGGTTTACATTAACATAGTTTAATGTTCATTCAATTGGGTTTTTGTATGCTCTGTGTGTGCATTGAATTCAAATCAAGAGATGGCTATATGCATTGAAGACTTATTGTTTCGATTTCCAAACTCGTTTAATTTTTGTACTTCCGACACCTAAATATCACGTGGTTTCCTTTACCATTTGAGACACATGTATGGTTGATATACGATTTAGACAATGGCTGATATTTGTTCATATTACCTCCAAGCATGAATTGGTTACGGCTAGGGTTTCGTTCCTCCATTTGTTGCTTGTTTCCCTAGTTTTTCATTTGGGTGAAAATTTGCTGAGACACCTATTCTTAGTTTTTTTTCGTTTCTCTGTTACTAAAAATGGATAATGTATCGGTTACAAATCGTATTATTTTGTCAAAGATTACGAGGGCCACTACCAAATCTACTGCTTGTAACTCCTCAGGTAATTTGCCTCCTTTCTCCGTTTAATTTCAATTTCATTTTTTTAAGGTTCTGTATGAATTTTATTGGTTACCACTGTAACGTTTTGAAATTGGGTTTATTTATTATGTATTTTATATATGATGTTTTATCTATCTCTTTCTAGTTTTTATTAATGAATTTCCTCCTCGTTGCAAGTTTGGCACTCTTCACACTTGTATCGAATTACCCTTTGATTCTCCGGAGATCTTTACATCCAACCAGAGGTATTTTACTCCCTCCTTACGCTATTAACCCAGAATTTAATTGTGTGTCCTATAATATAATATAGGGTTCAATCTTCTGAGATTGAAACTCTTTTTTGGCTGCGTCATTATTTTTGCTAATGCACATAAATTCATTTCTGAGTCTTTCGATAGTGAAAGGGTTTATCAATACAATTAGTTATTTTATCGATTTCTCATTCAATGGGTGAAAAAATATTTTCCCAAATCGATTAAATTCGACTCATGAGACATCGTTGTTCTATTTTTTAATTTCATCACAATGTTTCCTGTAGATTTCGAGTTAGGAATTCTCCAATTTTCATCGTTTACACAATATTCTTATTAATGGATTTCTAAAGGTCAAAATCATTTTACATTACCATTACTAGATTATGAAATTGCTCCCTAAATTTATATTTCTCTGATCTCGAAGTTTAATATTGACTGTAAATCGATTTTTCTTACAACGTGTAAGGGTTTGCACCGTATTTGTATCAATTTCCATGAATGGTATATTTTCTTTATTATAATATTTATAAGAATATATGTTTGGAATTTTATAATCTATTCCATATTACCAACGTCTCGTCACTGTAAGGTATTTTAATTCTTTATTATAAATTGTTGTTTATGTATATCTGTTTGAATTCTCTTTGCGTTGACATAGAGGGTTCTTTGATCCCAAAATAACTATGTTTCATTCTCCACCCGAGTTACCCTCCTTTGTATTGGTAAGATATTTATTACTTTCATAGTATTGTCCTTTTTTTATTTTTTACTTCTTCAGAAATTAGGACTCGTTTATTTCAATGTCGTTTTGACAAAGGTATACTATGTTTCTTTTAAATTTTAACTAGAAGCTTCAATTTACTTAAGTTTCTACATATATATTGTCTTTAACAATGATAGGGAAATTCTCATTTTTCAATATGTTTACCATATCAGTCTGTATAATTAGAGCTAGTATTACCTTTACCTTCATAAATATTATTCAATCAATATACCTAAATTTGATTTCGTATAAAAGGATGAAAATTCTGGATTGAATTTAATCATAATTGCAATCTCATAAATAGATTTTAAATTCATTTTATTTTCAAATTAGTTAGATTTTATTGAAGTCAAAATTTTGATTATAATTAATATTTATAATCTTTTCTTCTATCTCTAATCCTGAAAAACCCCTTTTTGCAGATTTTCATAATTTCCTCAACTACGTCAATATCCACTATTCAAGGCTACAACCATCCTCACAGGTAATTAATTAGTTATCTCTACTTTATAATTAATTACAGTATTCAAATTTATTCAGCCTCTCTTATATTCATGTACTTAGCTTTTTATTTCTGTTATGTACAGGGGGGAATTACCACTTTGATGATCCTTAGATGGGTATAGTTTTTATTATTATTACTTGTACAAACTCTCTGTCTTTTGCTAATTATTTTCAATATAGTTAATACTATTCTAAAAATGATGTATATACTTCGTTACAAGTATGTTATATCTCATTCAGTTCCACTACAGTTCTTTATACTTTCATGTCAGAAGATCTCACAACACTTTTCGTCTTCTTAGAGGTTGGTCGTCTAAATATAGAGGGTTCAACAACCTATCTATCCTATTTTACAAATTTCAACTCAATACTGTGTAGTTGAATTTTCATTGATGACTCAGTTCAACTTGTAATTATTATCTTTAATTGGATAGTAAGAAATTTTTATCCTCCTCTCCATATGAGGATGTTCATATATGTAAGGACTGTTGTATGAAATTTTAACATCTTTCTTTTCAGTACATATCTATTCCTATATGCCTGAATATGCATAGAATATAAAATATTTATTTTATGATATCATACTATACTTCTAGTTAAATTTAAATCTGAAATATTTGTTCCTCCTTCAGATCTGTAGTTTCATTCTTCTATATATAGTTTACATCTGAATTGTTTATGCATAATTCATATATATGTTTATGTTTATGCTATTTACCTAAACTATATTTTTTTAGATCTTCCTATCTTTTTAATAATTTACTGTTATGGTGATGGTTTAATTATATTTTTTTCTCTCTATCTATACTAAAATTTATCAGATGGACCTAACAACAGATTTAGACCCTTACCCAGGGTTAAGAGATTTTGTATGTTGGTTATAACATTCAATTTAGTCTATGTAACCATACAGAAGATTAACGATACTTGGCTATGGTTAATCTCTATTAAATACATATAACACTTAATTTATTTTTGAACTCGGTAAAGACTATTACACATAATTTATAAATTAAGAGTACAAAACATTCAACCACAATTGATAAAATATAACCATTTCTAACTATAACATAGTTATATAAAATATAATAGTAATATAAACATAAAACTTCACAGAATGTGCATACCAATTTGGTAAATACTATTTTCCTCCCAAACTTGAGCTTAATCCACATCTCCCCCCTAGCAGAGACCAATTCTTCCACAGTGTAGAAAACCTATTTTCTAACTAGGAATAGATTATTTAATCTTGTTCTCCCTAAACATGTTTCCATAACTGCATCTAGTTAATTTGGGATATTTTTTTCCCTTAGCCTAGGCTTTACTATTGTTTTTTCCGCAAAAGCTTCTTTAAAACTAGCTTTTTCCTCTTTCTAGTTTTATTCTCACCTCTTCTCATTAACTTTCCACTTTAATGTGGTATTTATTATATTATTATCTCCTATTGTTTAGTCTCAATTCATGATGTCAATCAGAGTTCAATTTAATGTCAACCCAGGGAAGGTAAACTTAGAAGTGCTTATCTAAAATATATAGATCTAGAAAGATTCCTAATTTGTCCAAGATCTATGGTTCTCTTACAAGAACATATTAATCAAGATCTCTTCCAAACCTAGATCTAATAATTGTTCGATATATATGGTTCTCTTACAATAACACTTGAATTTTAGGATCTCCTCCAATATTAGAACATCTAATAAAAACTTAAAAGCTGAAATGAAATAAATCTAAATCTAATAATTCGCCAAGATCCTAAGGTTCTCTTCCAAGAACACTTGAATTTTAGGATCTCCTCCAACATTAGAACATCTAATAAAAACTTAAAAGCTAAAATGAAATATAAAAAATAAATTAAATTATACCTAAAATAAGCATGCAAGTGAGGCCATGGGGGCCCTCCATAACTCCACAAGCACACCACTTCAAAGGATACTTAGATGTAGAAGAAAAATCAAAGTATGATTCTTTATTTCAAAATCTCCATTACAAACCAACTCTAAGGTTACAACTCTAAGCTTCTAAGATTACATACTCCATAATTGTAAGATTACAAAACTTACAAATGGGAGGAGATTGTACTCCTATTTATACAATGGGATGAGTAACAAACTCATAATGATGATCCACTAATCTCTCTTTAGTTCCATACATCTCTCAACCATCTAGACACATAACCCCCTTTTGTCCTTAATCTTCTCCATGAGATCATGATCTTCTCCATGAGGTTTATCTTATCAAATTCGAATTTGATCATTCAAGGCCACATAAAGGTGTCTTGGAAGCTTCCTTGGCACCTACACATGTCACAAAAACAATCCACTTTCCATATATGAAGTAAAATATATTATTTTCCAATATTTAATCAAGAATTTCTCTTAAAAATGCTTGAAAATAAATAATATTTGGAAGATATAAATGAGACCCATTAATGGTGAACAATAGGGAAAATGGAGTGACATGGTGGTGAATAATGAGTGATATAATGGAAGCATAGGTGAAAAATGTATGGTAATGAGTGATATTTGTATGACATTTTGAAGCCCAAACATAATCCCCATTTGAAGCTCTTGCATGTCCTCATGCAAGCTACTACAATGACTTATTTGATTTGATTCTTAGATGAGCTTCCTTTTACAAGATGTTTGGTTCTTGTGTAACAACCATCTTTCAATCATGGACTTCCTTTTAACTTTGCACATCTTTTGATAAATTTTATTTTTGCAAAGCATTTACATCTTTGAATGATTGGTTCTTGTGTTACAATCATTATTTACTTTGTTGAGATCTCTTTTTAATGATTGGTTCTTGTGTTTACAATCATTATTTACTTTGTTGAGATCAATCATTTTAAGAAGTCATTTAATATGCTCATCATTTTGTAGTATTTTTTATTGTTGGAAGACTATGTGGGTTAAGATGTAATATGAATGAGGAAAAAAATGAAGTGTGAAGTGTGAAATTCCCCCCTCCCCAACTGATGGTTTTTGGCAATTTTTAATGAGAAAGGGAATAGTGAAATAGTGGAATATTTTCCAAATATCATCATTTTAGCATCTAAAAATAATTTCAAGATTAAAGGTTAGAAAACATCATACCTTACTTACCTAAAGAAGTGGATGAATCATGCATGTTCAGCTGCTGCAATTCTGATCTGAAGCTTATTCTGCAAGTTGTGGATGAAAGATGGATCTGTATTGTCGTATCTACTGTTGGATCTTCTGTTGGATAGTTTGATGAATCTGATGAGTCTACTAAATATGGCTGAAAATGTATAAGGCTTGGAAGGTATACAAAATATAGAAGTTACATTCCCCCCGCCAGCCTTATTTATTGACTTGTCCTCAATTCATGACAAGATGAAAAACAATGAAAGGATATCTGCTTCATTTGCTACAAAATATGGGTCTTCAAGTCTTCAACGCTCAATGGCACAAATTTTACTATGTGATTAAATGTGTTGGTGTCGAACATAGCAAGAAGTTTTTGACTTAGTGGCCATTAATGAATGCTACTAGCCAACACGAGAGTTCCCACCATTGATTCCAATGGGAGTCAAGATTCCTAACACATCTTTGTAGGTACGAATAAGTTTGTTGTGGTCGAGTCACCTACAAGATCCAACGTACAAGGGATATTAATGTACTCCCATTTTTCATTGGCAAGAGTACTTTCCATTAAGGCATGCAAGCCTCTAGATGTTTTTACAAACATAATTAGACTCTAGGACTTTTACTCAATGATATATATAGAAGTAGGGTTTTATTGGCAGAAATGAAAAATGGTAGGAAATGGAAATGGAAAATGGCAAGAAGTTTGTAAGTAAACTTCTGTGCTTTTATTGGTGGGTTAGGAATGGATGAAAGAAAATGCATGGTGAATGAATAAGAACTCTTGCTGTGAAAAATGGATATGGAAATGTCATGCTTTATGGATTTACAATTGGTGGAATTGAAAATCTTTTTCAAAAAGGGAGGTGAAAGGTAGTGGTTGTGGACATGGATTTGTCTTTAGAATTCCTCATGAATTTAGTGCTTGGAAGACCAATTGTCGTCACAATGTAATCTCCTTAATGATCACTTGATTATCCTCGAACTTGTAAAAAAAACTAGGCAGAAAGAAACATAAGTGTGTTCAAGAAGGAATGTGCATTTCCTTCATGATTCTTACACAAAAATTTCATACCAAATAAAACAGATTTAAGAAAAATCAAAGTGTTGAAATTAACTCAATTCATGATATTAGTATCAATCCATTCTTAAAAATAACCATGAAAAGTAATAATCCCTATTTGTGTCGGATAACTCATGAAATGTGCTCGGTAAAAAAACTGGCATTAGAAAGATCTGTTGTGTTCTGCATATTAGTATGTCACATAAAAGCATTCAACAGAGAGATGTTATGAGTTTAATGCCAACTTGAAGCTATCAAAACAAGATAATCATCATCTATAGAATCCTCCAAATTTTTGATAAATAGATCCTCAAAATTTGTTTCCAAGTGTTCCATTATTTATTTTCAAACCTGCGTGAATTTTGTGGAATTTATTTTTAATTTTTTTTTTTTTAATTTTGCACTTGTACCAACTCTTGCAGTTTCAACCAATTCCTGTAATTCTCATGATTCTCTCAATTTGAATACCACCAAAGTTTTTTTTATGCCAATATCCTTCACATGCCAATATTCACCCTTTAAATCCTTAAAAACAATCACAAAACACATAATTTTTTTTATTTTTTTTTAATTTATTTTATTATTATTATTTTTTAAATGATAACAAACGTAACATAATAATAACAATCACAATCTAACATTATAAAAAAATATATTAACATATTAATACAATCTTATATTAACCGTAAAAACCTAACAAATATCAATTAACTAACATAACAAACATTATAAATACAACAAATTATAATTTAAAATATAAAAAATTACAATAAATTACAACTATATTAATACAACACAACAAATATTAAATATTACAATTAAAAATATAATAAATAATAAATAATTACAATTAATACAATTATATTAACATATTGATATATTAATTAATATAATTAATATATTAATATAACATAACAAAAACTAACTATAATAAGAAATTATAATCAAAACAAACCAAAAGAATACACAAAACATGGAATTGAAGGCATATGAAGGAAACACAAAACATGGGATTGAAGGAATATGAAGGTTTTTTGTTAAGGAAGATTAGGAAGGACCGGCTTGCGTTTCGAGCTCGATCCAGCATTTTTACCGGTCATCATCTTGAATGTTTAAAGACAAATATGAAGCGGGTGCGTATGATGACCAATGATAAGCCTATATGAGAAATTTCGATGGATTTACCATGTGGAAATTCAGTTGATGCTGCACCATATATTTGCAGTGAGGCCAAACTTTTGGTGGCACAAAACGGGATGCCAGATGATCCTATGGAAGTATCCGAGGCACGTAGCAATCATCGTTGAACTTATTGCCTCCTCTCCAGCTGCAGCTGCAGATCTCCATTATCAATCCTCAAATATGAGAAATCAATGGTTAGATGCTTGTTGGTTGGCACTGGAAATCCTTTGATTCTGCAAAATTTATGAGTAACATACGTGGAGGGGAAGGAATCTACACAAAGAAACAAGAACTGGAATGATATTCGTGAAGGAGCTAGATCCAGTTATGATAAGAGTCTTCAAAATCCAGTTGCAAACGAGTTTAACCCATTATGTTTCGGTGAAGGAATTGTAAAAGCTGTAAATCATGATGTTGGTTTGTGTTTATGTTTTTTGTTTTTGTTTGTGTGTTGGTTGAATTTTTTATTTTTATTGTTTATTATTTTTTATTTTTGTTTTTTTTTGTTTAAATATTTTTCATGTTTTTTTTGTTATATGAGCTTGAATTGTAGTTTTTTCTTTTTTAGTCTTAAAAAAAAAAAAAAAAAATTAATTTATGTCTAAAAGATTTTTTTTTTTAAATAATAATATATATGATATATATATTATTATTATGTGGGAAATTTTTTTATTCTTTTTAAACTAAATTTAAAAAAAAAAAAAAAAAAACTAAATTTTATTTAAATTTTTTTAAGATGATCTTTCACTCATTCAAAAAAGAAATTTATTGTCATATCGCATATTAATTCTCTAGCAAAAGTACTTTTATTTGAAATAAATCGATAGATTTTCTGATCTTCCTGAACACATAAAGCGCAGGAAGAGAGCATACTAATCTCTTGATTTATTTTTATTTATGCAGGTTAGCGTGGATGGATAAGAAACACAATTAAGATCTACGATCAAACCTCGCATTATCTACACTCTTTCTGCAATGTTGCGGGGGTGTTTAGACTCTCAGAAGACAAATCTTTCCGATAATCAATCTTCTGGCTCACCCGTGATATAGAAACAAAACATATAAATGCGAATTTATTCATTTATTCATGATGATTTAAAATAAGACTAAAAGAAAATTCTACAAGAAAATTCTACGACGAAATTCTATGAGATCTCGCTCTATTTTTTATTTTTAAGCTATTTTACATTAACTTGAAAGATGTTTTATTTTCTAAGTAAAAGAATACTTCTAGTGAAGCCATCTACGAATTAAAAGTTCGAACATGCTCACATCAAGATTTTAAAATTTTACATTATGTTTTACAAGTATGTGAGTAACCTGTCTTAGAGTTGGCTAAAGGTGATTGTCCTTTCTCTCCAAGAAGTACCTATTCAACTTTGTCAAATTCCTCATCCATAGATGGATTAGTGAGAAATGGGGGGTTTAAAATAAAAATTGAATTTAAATTAACTATGTGCAAAAATAAAAATGCTCCAAACTTTGAACTTCCTTTATGAACCTGCTGTCACCAAGTTCCACAAACTAGTCCATAAAAACAAATGCATAAAATAATTACTAAATCCTTCTAGTTGCACTTCCCCGACAACGGCACCAAAATGTTTGGTCTCAATTGATGATGTCAATCAGAGTTCAATTTAATGTCAACCTGGGGAAGGTAAACTTAGAAGTCCTTATCTAAAATATATAGATCTAGAAATATTCCTAATTTGTACGAGATCTATGGTTCTCTTACAAGAACATATTCATAAAGATCTCTTCCAAACCTATATCTAATAATTGTTCGAGATCTATGGTTCTCTTACAAGAACATATTCTACAATATCTCTTCCAACATTAGAACATCTAACAAGAACTTAAACGCTGAAATGAAATAAATCTAAATCTAATATTCACCAAGATACTAAGGTTCTCTTACAAGAACACTTGAATTTTAGGATCTCCTCCAATATTATAACATTTAACAAAAAATTGAAAGCTAAAATGAAATAAAAACATAAATTAAATTATACCTAAAGTAAGCATGCAAGTGAGGCCATGGGGGGCCTCCATAACTCCACAAGCACACCACTTCAAAGGAGACTCAGATGTAGAAGCAAAATCGAAGTATGATTCTTTATTTCAAAATATCAATTACAAACCAACTCTAAGATTACAACTCTAAGCTTCTAAGATTACATACTCCAAAATTGTAAGATTACAAAAACTTCAAGATTCTAAGATTACAAAAAACTTACAAATGGAGGAGATTGTACTCCTATTTATACAATGGGATGGGTAAGAAACTCATAATGATGATCCACTAATCTCTCTTTATTTACATACATCTCTCAACCATCTAGACACATAACCCCCTTTTGTCCTTGATCTTCTACATGAGATCATGATCTTCTCCATGAGGTTTATCTTATCAAATTCGAATTTGATCATTCAAGGCCACATAAAGGTGTCTTGGAAGCTTCCTTGGCAACTACACATGTCACAAAAACAATCCACTTTCCATATATGAAGTAAAATATATTATTTTCTAATATTTAATCAAGAATTTCTCTTAAAAGTGCTTGAAAATAAATAATATTTGGAAAATATAAATGAGACCCATTAATGGTGAACAATAGGAAAAACGAAGTGACATGGTGGTGAATAATGAGTGATATAATGGAAGCATAGGTGAAAAATGTATGGTAATGAGTGATATTTGTATGACATTTTGAAGCCCAAACACCTATCTAATCTTTTTATTTTATTTTATTTTTCTCCCAATATTTTTGGATAATTTTGGGAAATTCTTAATATTTTATTCCATCCTCATGGATTTGAAATCACAGTCTCCAATTTACTCTGGTCGTTACACAATAATAAAATTTCTCAATTAATTATTTCAAAAATAATATGTCCATGTATAGTTTTCCTTTAGGTCCACTTAACCTTTAGGACTATTAACTATCTACATAAAAGAAGAAAAATAGGGATATTACAATTATCCTATCAAGGACACTACTTTTAATAATTAATTGTAAAATCATCTAATTTCATTGATATACCCACATGGTGGTGAAGGGTATACATTGAGGGAAAAGTAATTTCATCACAAAAACATTGACCTGTTATTAGAAACTTATGTGCATAATTATGTTCTGTGTATAATTAAGAATTCATGTGAATTATTAGGAACACACACATGTTATTAAGAATGTGCACATTCTCTAGATAAATTTTCATTCATCCCATTCTAATATTTGTTTGTTAGGAGTGAGAAATTTAACATTCACATTCCTTGATTTGGTTTTCTTCAATTTAGGTCAAAATTACAAACATAGTGCTTTTGACTTGTTATGCAGTCAATAAATATATAAACACATGATACGAGAAATTGTTAAATATTGGCATAAATTAAATCATTCACTTCTAAGAATTAACACAATAATGTATAAAAAACCCTTAATGTAAGGAGACACCATATTTTGTTTCTTAAGTAATGAAACTACTCAATAAGCAATTATTGCTTGCTATAATTAAAATATACTCATCCTATACATGTTACATTTATTGTACTTTTTTATAATTCTATATAGCCCCATACGATCATTTTGGAGAAATAAATTTCTAGTAAGTGGAACCTTTTAGTAAGTCTTCTTACACTTATTAATTTCTCACTATTATGTGGGACATATTTACTAGAAGTATCCTTCATACATACTAATAAAAAATCATTTATCTATTATTTTTCTTCTCCATTATCTTCCTAAGTACCCCATATTACCCGCATGTGTATATTATATTTCATCCTCCTTTACATGTATAATCCTTGAAACTTGGAAGAAACCACATAATATGATGAGTTAGGCAATTTTTCTACTTAGTACTATGCATGATCATCCATCCATCCTAGTGAAATGTGAACATGCAATCCAAGTACTTCATTTCCCCATTTATTTAGAATTTCATTGGTCCTTGCCATGTTAGTTTGATATCTCCATGCATTGTTGTGATACCTCCATGTGCCTCTAAATCAGTTTCTTTTTCAACATCATTTTGGTCTATAATAATTTAGTTGATGCTCATGCCCTTTCCTTCATGAATTTTCTCTTTTGAAGTGGTGCATGTGATGATATATATCGACTTTAGTGCTTGTTTTTTCTTTCCTTTATTCTTCAACATGGTTCTTCTTTGATTCATGTGGCTCCTTGGCTTTTTCATTCAAGAACTTATCTTCATGCTCTTCTATAGCTTAATTTTCACGTGGCCCCTTCAGATATTATTTTATGCTAATAGACATATATTGCAATGAAATTTTCTTGTCCTTATGCCAAAGACTTATAAAACTATTTTGTATATTAATATTTGCTATATTAATTTATTTTTTCCATGGTTATCTAAGAATAACATCCACATCATTAGCATGAAAATAACAATGCACCACATATTTATCCATGTTAAATACAAAATATTTTAAAATAGTTGAATAGTATTACCCTGAACTTGTGTGTTGTGAATATGCTTTGTAGGAACTTGCAATCTATTATCCATTTTAGCATTGATGAAATTATACTAAAAACAAGCATTAATAAAAATAATTATTTTTTATTCATGAATATATCTATGAACTTGTAATATAGAGTTCCCCATGAAAAAAACCATGTATTCTCTATTTTTCCTTTTTATCAGTGTGAGAGCACCTATCTAATAATAATTTTTGATATTCTCTATCAAAAAGTGTCTTTGGCTTGTAATGGTTGGGAAAATTCTACCAAATGGTTGTATCTTATTTGAATCCATTGTGTGATAAAATTTCCATCTCTTTCCACATTGAATTATTTTTTGTAATATTTTGTAAGTGATTTCCATGAATAAGAAAAAGTATTACATTTATAGTAGTTATGTTCCATTTATCAAAATATTCACCGACCATGCTAGTGCCTCAACTTGGTATACAAGAAAACCATTGAAATGTCAAAATAGACAGTAAGATACTAGAATTAACCATCAACGGACATAACTATTACCATTTCTATCATCTATATCCACCAATTCCTTGAAGCATTACAAAGCTAATGATGATGACAAGGAAATCGAGAAAAATATACCTAAAAAAAATAACTATTCCCTTGTTCCTTAAACAAAATGGAGATGTGACCACTGGGAAAAAACAAATACCTTCGAAGGTATGGATAAAGAATCATGGTAACACCAGAAAGAGCATACCACCATGTGAAATGTCCATGCAGGAATAATAACTACAAAACCCATTAAAAAATTTAATATGAGATACTAACCGGAGAGAGGGTTGATGAGCTCGCTTGTGGAGAGATGGTTGCCAAACATGAAACATTCAGTGGTGGGGAATTGATGAAACCAAGGCAATATTTCTCCTCTACTGACTCAGTCAATAAATTGGAGACTGCAAAATTTTCCACCCTTTATAATCTATTCGCAAGGCTAGCAAGTCTAAACCAAATTTTTTGAAGAATCCTTTTAATATATGCCTGAATAACAAAAAAAATTGTAGTTGTATACATGCTTCACTCGAAGAACCATGCGAAGTAAATTCTCCATCAGCTGATGCAATGTTATGGAATGTATAAAATGAAGTCGACACTTCCTAAATCTCCCTAGATCTAAGATCCATTTGAGATGATCTCCAATAGCCTCTGAGTCAAAATAATAATACCTTTCAACAAATTATTTCGAATCTAGGAGAATATCCTTCCTTGATTCTAGAGGAATGGATTCAAAATAATTCACCACATACTCCCATCCAAAGACTCGCAAATGTGAGGAAGATGAGCCTATCATTCCTCCTATATGACTTAGAATTATCCATCGAGGAGTCATAAGAACAGAAAGACAATAGTAATGCATAATAGAGAAATGACCATAAGACATATGAAAACCTAACAAAGGGTTGACATTAATGATCGATGCAGTGAAACCCACTATAGAGGTATCATCCACAAATATGTAAGGAGAGGTGGGGAAAATTGACCACCCAAATTTTCACCCCAACTAAACTAGGAAAGGACCTCAATAACTCGACACCTACCCAACTCTATGAGTAAGGCAACTAAAAATTAAGAAAAACTCATAGAAGGAAAGAATGATTGACTTGAGCATATTAGGGTAGGAGGAAAAATCACCCTATTAAAACTAGACTGAGAATGAACCTAGGTACCATACCCAACACACCAAGATCAAGAAATGAAAGTATATTCCTATTGGGCATGAGCCTTGAAACTATGTGGTCATAAAAAATGCCACCAATTCAAAGGATGGCCCCATTATTATACTATGGTGGAAGAGAATGAAAAACATTGACCCAACTAAAAAAAAAATTGACCAAGAAAAACAAGCCTAGGACATAGTCAATGCAGGAGTGAAATAAAACATAATAACTAGATGAGAATAATAAGGAAATAAGTTCTCCACTAAAATGGAGTATAGGTCAGGTATATAGTAGAAACCACACGGCTTGGCAAAGCCTTCGTCGCCACCATAATAGATATAATAGTTATGCAACCTATAGGAGACCCCCATTTAATTATAAGGGGAATTTGAAAATGATAAGACCTACACTTGAAAGATATTACTAGGGTTTTTAGGGTCGTGGGAGGGACATTTTTTGTGTCTAGCACACTCTTCAAAAATCCTAAAACTCCCCAAAATGATGCTCTAATAAATGAGCTAACAAATTTTAATGTGATGATACCTTGAGAGCTTAGACAGTTGTTCCAGCAAGAAACAAACCATAATTGTTTCAACATGATAATCTCTCAGGAAAAATGCTATATCGTACTCCTCCATAAATTCATCCACCTATTCACATTTATAATGACGAAACCCAAGTGATAGACCCCCAACATGGGAATGAGATAATCACCATGCAGTATCAAAGAGGATCCAGGTGTCAAGTGTGGCACTGTGATCTAAGTTCACCAACCCATGCTTCATTTCCGGGCTTAGCATGGCAATCATGTGTTTTGTCAATCGATGGATGTTAGATAACACCCCATCACAGAATTTCATGATGACTTTTAGGATTCTATAAATTTTGTAACACTAGGACCATCATCTTTTCTAATGAAAGATATTTTTCCATGAAAACCCAAAAATAAAAATTAGGGTTTTAAGGAAAATCACTTACTTTTCAATAGAGCTCTTTGAGGTGAAACATTAAAATGGTTGTAAATATGGCTATATTTCTTATATTGGCTACTATGGCCACAATTATGGAATACCATAGTCACTATAAATCTATGCGTGTTGGTTGCACTAAAAATTGACAACTATATCAAAAGATATAAAATATGAAAATTGTGCAATCATTCTTGGAAAAACCCTAAAATAACTAAATTTTAAATAGAAAATATCTCCACTTCATAGACTCTGTGTTACATAAATTGTTTTTAGAAATCAATTTTTATTTTCATAATAATTAAAATATCCAATTAATTTCTTTAAAAAATTTAAATTAAATTATAAATTAATTTAAAATCCACTACCCTCTTTTGCTTCATGGAATAGTTTGTAAAAAGGAAAAAATACTTCACTTTTTCTATGAGGGAAGAACTCTAATACTTAATTTTATATACTCAATAAATCTGAAAATATATAATAAAAATAAAACACTTAAATTTAAGAATAAAAATAAAATAATTTATTCCCAAAAATTAACACAACAATGTCGAAAAAATCCTTAACGTAAGGTAACACCATTGATTATTCTTTAGAGAAAGAAACCGCTTCACAAAAAAAAAAAATGCTTGCTACAATTATAATATACTCATAATATCCATCACATTGATTACACTCGTTTTATAATTCTAACTAAATTCTTAAAAACATCCCAGCGAAAGAGTTGTCTAATAAATAAAACTTTCTAGTGTCTCTTCTTTCATTTTACACCACTGAATGTACCTTACTAGTATTGACATCTATATATGATAATAATACATACCAACAAACTATTATCCTTGGAGATAAACTATTATCCTTAATATCTCCAAGTACCCCGTATTACCCTAGGTACACTATAATGCTATAAATACTCCAAAATTTCCTTTTTTAGTAGCACTCAATATATCTAATTTTCACATTATAATTTTACAAGCTAAAAAAATATGTGATCTATCAAACTATGCACACATATAGAGTTTATTATGAAGATTATAAACCATGTGTTTGTGTGAATTAACAGGTATTATAATCATAAAACGCATAAATGTTTTTTGTAATTAATTTTTATCACCTTAATCATTTTTAAAATAAAGCATTTGCTAACAAAGGTCTATAATATAAAGGAAACATTTGATTATTTAACGACCCTTATACCTTGCAAGAATGCACGATGTGTAATTTCAAGGATAAATGTTGTTTATATTTTTAAAAATATATAAAATTATAAATTATAAATTATAAATAAAAAATAGTTTTACATGTTTTTAACATTTTTCTAAGAGCTTTTACCAGAAATTCCATTATTTGAGTAAACAAAATTTATATGAACAAAAATGTTTGCATTATATTGGGTAGGAAACACAACATACCACTATTTGAAAAATCAAATGTTAGATAGACACAACTAATACATATAAATAATAATGGGCTTGGTTTAAGCAGCTAACGATTTCACTTAGTTTTTCAATTTTACTTAGTTTTTGTAGAAATCATTTTTTTTTTTAAATCTAAAACTTAGAGTGTTTAAATCATTTGTTTAATTATGTAAATGGATTTAACACCTTCAAGAACTTCAAAATTATTTAAAATTTTAAAACTTACAATTATAATGTAAATTTCCAAAAATTTCGACTGGATTTCATTAGGAAAAATCATTTTTTCTTAGATGAAACTATCACTTGTTTATAATACACTAATAATAGTTATATATTAAAAACGTTAATTCAATTTCTTATCTTTCTTTGTTTTACTTGAATTATTGTGAAAGTAAGTATCCCTCTAAATTAACAAATAGTTATAGGTTGTGTTATTTCCACTAACTTCTTAAGAGAGACCATCATTAATTTACATTTTCAATTAAATTAATGTGATATAAAACATATCTTTAACTTATAAAATTAGCGCAACCTTATATAAATTAAAGGTCTTGTCTAACTAATGGAAGAAATGGTTTTTCTGACCAAAATTGCGACATAGAAGTTTTTGGGAGATTGTGATTTTTTGTTGTTTAAAATGAAATTTTAAATTCATAAATGGATTCATCTCCTTGAAAAAACACTAAGGAACTTCATATTTACAAACTAAACAACCTAAACTTATGGTTCTTAAAAATATCTAATAGATTTTAGAAAAAATTGACCAAAGCAAAGTATCCAGAAAAGAGAAATTTCTTCTATTGGTTAGACTACATGTAAATTAACTTGTTGACTAATATTGATAGGCATAAATCAATAATAAGCATCAAAACACTTAATTTTTAGACTACCTGTAAATTAACTGGTTGAGAAATAGTGATAGGCATAAATCCAGAAGAAGCATCAACACACTTACTTCATCATACATTTCAAGCTGCTAAAATTATAAAAATCATAAGAATAACTAAATTATAACTTTATTTAAATTATTATTATTAATGATAAAATAACTAATATATGAGCTAAGCATATATAAATTTTGAAAAAAAAATAAAAATATACTTAACCATGGGGATTACCCAATGTTATCATCCATATTATTCGCCTATAAATAGGATTTGTTATAGTACCATGGTTTATCAATATCACACCTAAGATGACATAAATAATCTCATATGATACTTGTTCATATAACAATTTTTTAACTAGCAATTGCACCATCATGAGATGTTGCAATGGAGACCGTAAGATTGTTTAAGAGATCCCATAGTTGTTAAGAAAGATTATTCTAATTCAACATGGAAATATTGATACCAAGACATCCTACCTAGCTACAAAATTCCCCATAAATTAAAAAAAAATTAATAAATAAATAAATCTTTGGTATGAGTTTCAATAATAGTATCAGTAATTAATCGTAATGATGATCTCATGCAAAGAAAAGAGCATGTTACTGCTACTCAAAGCTTTTTATTGTAGTATAGAAGACTCTATTACAAACATCAAAATCTTCCACTGCTTGTAGGAACTGTACATCAGCAATTGTCTCAACTGATATATCAGAAGTTCATATTGAGTATAAGATGATCATATCATTGTAGATGCATTAATACTACTAAGTAATAGGATTAATGAACAATGTGTGTACGTGCTCAAAAAATGAAGACCTTGTTTATGAACTGTTGTTATAGTGAACCTATGCTACTGTAAAATTATTTATCCTGTAGATATCAATGCTAAATAATTATGAATCAACGTAATTCCAAAATATGTATTACCTGTGTTTGCTTCTCATATTTCAAGTCCAAATGATACCAAGAGATGAAACTGGTTTGTTATCCATATGCAATAGGATTACCTTCATAATCCAGGTTGTCAAAAACACACTTTTCATATATCTTCACAACTATTGCTTCAGGAATGATTTTCCCTTTTATAATTTGGTTACAGATGTGAAGGGCTTCAAAACCAATGCAACGTCAAATTTAAGCATCATCAGTGAATTTCCACTAAGCGTGCAACTCCTCTTCTTCATTCGGTTGCATCATTAAAAATAGGAAGCACCCCTCTCAATACTCAATATTTCCATATCAATATTCCTATGTCAATATTTTTCCTGTCATCAACCATAATCACATCAAGAGATACAACCTTAAGAGCATAGTAGCGAGAAAGGTGAAACATAGTTGATGTACTGAGACCCTTGAGAAAATATGACTGAGCCATCCATCAAACTACTACAACAAAATTATAATATAATATGATTGTGACATATCAGAGAGAGAGTAATTTGTCAGAGAGAAAGTGTCATACAAGTGAGTAAGTGCCATAAAACTGAGCATGAACTATAGAGCAAACTATACATCATTTTTTATGTGCCAAGATCATTCCAATTACTGAGCCACAAGAACCCATATATATAAGAATTCCAAGAATATATATATATATATATATATATATATATATATATATATATATATATAAAGTGAAGGGATATTAAGAGATTACTGTACATGAATGATGCTAATATCAATGTATATAACATTGTCGAATTCATACTACCGAGACTGCACATATAGGAGACTTAGATCAATCGAAAACATATAACTATCACTCAAATAGTGTAATGCAGATACCATATAGAATATATGCCAATAAAATGAGGCTATAGAGAAGTGCACTAACATTTTCATTATGATTAGACCATTCCAGTAGAGAGAGTCCTCCATCATGTAAAAGTGCACTTATGAGAGATCAAGAGAAATTCTAAAGCATCTGCTTCAACCGTGATTCATTAGGTCTTCAACGCTGCTTCAAGATATTCCAAAAGATATAAATTTGCTTCAATAGTATTCATAATGATGTGTTTAAACCGAAGCTCCAAGGGTGTTTCATGTCTGTTGCAATGCATACTTCCAGTTGGATCTACAAGGGGTGTAAGATAAAAGTTAATATTTTACTTCAAAGGTCTAAAAAATGATTCTAATCTTGTGCTTTCAACTCAGTAGTATGCTTCCAAGGTAAACCAGGAATTAGCTTCCAATATTTCTTCAAGAGTTAAGGTCTGCTATAATCGCACAATGACAATGAACAAAGGTCTGGAACTTTGTAATGATTCACATAAGAATTCAGAGATGTATGTAAGTCTACTAGGATGAAAGTGAGATTCTATGATCCACCTAATGAGACTTGTCTCCAAAGTTTTGATTCCAAGAAAATATGTGAATGCCACAGGATCCAAGGTCAAGACAATGAAAACAAGTTCATCCACAAAAGAGGTCACAAGTATGCAATTTTAGTCATAGGATCACAAGAATGTTACTACAGGTGCGAGTAGTCTCTAGGTTCGAATGTAGTATTCTTCCACAGGCCTCTAATTTCTATAATAGTATTCTTTAGGTAATAAAAATACAATGGATCCAAAACTAATATGCACAGGTCCTGCAATAATTCCACAGATCCAAGACCTACTTCACACTATCTTCTGCTCACCTGCTCTATGAGCCTGGGACTATTTTCATTTAATTGTATGTCAAATCATTCTCCCTTGGCTTCCCTATACGACATAATTTTTTGTGTGATTAAGCCTACGGTGAAAAATCCAATTCTAGCCATCATAGTTCAAATCTATTCTCAATGATTCCCCTTTTATCATCGTGAATCTAGGATCATGAATCTATGCCCAGTGACTCCCCTTTTATCATTCTATGTTAAGACATGGATCTACAGTTCAAATCTATAAATCAACATATTTTCAAGATAAATGGAGTTACGGAATTGAAAGGATATACATTTCCAAAATTTCCATGCTTTCTCCTACTCTAACTAACATAATAGCCAACACAAAAGAAACAATTTCATATTTACTCCATTAATAGAAAACTAATTGTTCCGAAGGGCAGAGCAATCTGGAAGATAAAAAATACCACATCTATAGCTCTTTAATCCAAGAATAATTTTTATGATTGTTCAAGAAACAACCTCAGTTCTGACAAGGATATCTAAGTCAAAATACCTACATTTTTGAAGAAATTGAATGAATAGCATAGTTGATGCATGTACCCAACCTTGAACAAGGATTAATTTCAAAAGAAAATTGATTTCTATTAAACGCTAGATTGTTACACCTAATGTTGTGAAATACAATTCAAATCTAGAAAGCAACAGCTTTTCAAGATAAATGGAATTACGAAATTGAAAGGATATACATTTCCAAAATTTCCATGTTTTCTCCTTCTCTAACCAACATAATAAGCCAACACAAAAGAAACAATTGCATATTTACTCCATCAATAGAAAACTAATTGTTCTGAAGGGCAGAGCAATCAAGAAGATAAAATATACCACATCTATAGCTCTTTAATCCAAGAATAATTTTTATGATTTTTCAAGAAACAACCTCAGTTCTAACAAGGAAATTTAAGCCGACATACCTGCATTTGTGAAGAAATTGAATGAATAGAATATTTGATGCATGTACCCAACTTTGAACAAGGAGTACTTTTAAGAGAAAAGTGATTTATGTTATGCACTAGACTGTTACACCTAATGCTGTGAAATTGTCTTTCTTTTGGTGTACAACATTATGTCTAACTTAAGCATTCTGAGGTACCTGCAAAGTTCACACAATTGGAAGATTGAAATACTCTTAAGGAACTTCCCATTTAAAATATATTATCTATATCAGAATCATGTTCATTCCACTAGGATGAGATATTCATTCTCTAGAAACATGAATGGAAAAATCTGCTTAATTTTAGTGTTAAAAAAATTCACAAGCTACCTTTTTTGAAAATAGACTCTTGGTCTTTGTTTTTCTCTTTCAAATCGAGAAGAACCAGCGCAAAGCTCCATTAATCTAATCTCCCACTTCTACCTGCTCTACTATATATGGTCTAAGCTGGGACTATTTTCATTTAATCATATGTCAAATGATTCTCCCTTGGCTTCCCTATAAGACAAAATTTTTTGTGTCATTAAGCATACGGTTCAAAATTCAATTCTAGCCATCATATTTCAAATCTATGCTCAACGATTCCCCTTTTATAATCGTGAAATGTTACAAGTATATACGTTTCAAAATTTAGGATCATGAATCTATGCTCAGTGATTCCCCTTTTATCATTCTATGTTGAGACATGGATCTACAATTCAAATCTAGAAATCAATAGCTTTTCAAGATAAATGGAGTTACGGAATTGAAAGGATATACATTTCCAAACTTTCCAGGTTTTCTCCTTCTCTAACCAACATAATGAGGCAACACAAAAGCAACAATTGCATATTTACTCCATCAATAGAAAACTAATTGTTCTGAAGGGCAGAGCAATTAGGAAGATAAAATATACCACATCTATAGCTCTTTAATCCAAGAATAGTTTTTATGATTGTTCAAGTAACAACCTCAGTTCTAACAAGGAAATCTAAGTCGACATACCTGCATTTGTGAAGAAATTGAATGAATAGCATAGTTGATGCATGTACCCAACTTTGAACAAGGAGTACTTTCAAGAGAAAATTGATTTTTGTTATGCATTGGACTATTACACCTAATGTTGTGAAATTGTCTGCCTTTTGGTGTACAACATTATGTTTGACCTAAGCATTCTTAGGTACCTGCAAAGTTCACTGAATTGGAAGATTGAAATATTCTTAAGGGACTTCCCATTTAAAATATATTCTCTATATCAGAATCTTGTTCATTCCACTAGGATGACATATTCATTGTCTAGAAACATGAATGGGAAAATCTGCTTAATTTTACTGTTAAGAAAATTCACACGCTACCTTTTTTGAAAAGAGAATCTTGGTATTTATTTTGCTCTTTCAAAGCAAGAATAACCAATGCAAAGCTCCATTAAGCTAATCTCCGACTTCTACCTACTCTAATATATTTGGTTGAATCTGGGACTATTTTCATTTAATCGTATGTCAAATCATTCTCCCTTGGCTTCCCTATAAGACAGAAATTTTTGTGTCATTAAGCTTACAGTGCAAAATTCAATTCGAGCCATCATAGTTCAAATCTATGCTCAATGATTCCCCTTTTATCATTGTGAAATGTTAAAAGTATCAATGTTTCAAAATTTAGGATCATGAATCTATGCCCAATGACTCCCATTTTATCATTCTATGTTGAGACATGGATCTACAGTTCAAATCTAGAAATCAACAGCTTTTCAAGATAAATGGAGTTACAGAGTTGAAATGATATACATTTTCAAAATTTCCATGCTTTCTCCTTCTCTAACCAACATAATAAGCCAACACAAAAGCAACAATTGCATATTTACTCCATCAATAGAAAACTAATTGTTCTAAAGGGCATAGTAATCAGGAAGATAAAATATACCACATCTATAGCTCTTTAATCCAAGAATAATTTTTATGATTGTTCAAGAAACAACCTCAATTCTAACAAGGAAATCTAAGTCGACATACCCGCTTTTGTGAAGAAATTGAATGAATAGCATAGTTGATGCATGTACCCAAATTTGAACAAGGAGTAATTTCAAGAGAAAATTGATTTATGTTATGCATTGGAATATTACACCTAATGCTGTGAAATTTTCTGCCTTTTGGTGTACAACATTAAGCTTACAATGCAAAAAAATTTCGGATCATGAATCTATCACCAGTGACTCCCCTTTTATCATTCTATGTTGAGACATGGATCTATTGTTCAAATATAGAAATCAACAGCTTTTCAAGATAAATGGAGTTATGGAATTGAAAGGATATACATTTCCAAAATTTTCAGGCTTTCTCTTTCTCTAACCAACATCATAAGGCAACACAAAAGCAACAATTTCATATTTACTCCATGAATAGAAAACTAATTGTTCTGAAGGGTAGAGAAATCATTAAGATAAAATATACCACATCTATCGCTCTTTAATCCAAGCATAATTTTTATGATTGTTCAAGAAACAACCTTAGTTCTAACAAGGAAATCTAAGTCGACATACCTGCATTTCTGAAAAATTGAATGAATAGAATAGTTGATGCATGTACCCAACTTTGAACAAGGATTACTTTCAAGAGAAAATTGATTTTTGTCATGCGCTAGACTGTTACACCTAATGCTGTGAAATTGTCTGCCTTTTAGTGCACAACATTATGTTTTACCTAAGCATTCTCAAGTACCCACAAAGTTCACTGAATTGGAAGACTAATTTATTCTTAAGGGACTTTCCATTTAAAATATATTCTCTATATCAGAATCATGTTCATTCCACTAGGATGAGATATTCATTCTCTAGAAACATGAATGGGAAAATATGCTTAATTTTAGTGTTAAAAAAATTCACAGGCTACCCTTTTTGAAAAGAGACTCTTGGTATTTGTTTTTCTCTTTAAAAGCAAGAAGAACCAACACAAAACTCCATTAAGCTATTCTCCTACTTCTACCTGCTCTACTATATCTGGTCGAATCTGGGACTATTTTCATTTAATTGTATGTCAAATCATTCTCCCTTAGCTTCCCTATAAGACAGGATTTTTTGTGTCATTAAGTCTATGGAGCAAAATTGAATTCTAGCCATCATAGTTCAAATCTATGCTCAATGATTCCCCTTTTATCATCGTGAAATGTTACAAGTATCTACGTTTCAAAATTTAGGATCATAAACCTATGCCCAATGACTCCCCTTTTATCATTCTATGTTGAGACATGGATCTATAGTTCAAATCTAGAAATCAACAGCTTTTCAAGATAAATGGAGTTAAGGAATTGAAATGATATACATTTCCAAAATTTCCATGATTTATCCTTCTCTAACCAACATAATAAGCCAACACAAAAGAAAAAATTGCATATTTACTCTCTCAATAGAAAACTAATTGTTCCAAAGGGCAGAGGAATCAGGAAGATAAAATATACCACATCTATAGCTCTCTAATCCATGAATAATTTTTATGATTATTTGAGAAACAACCTCAGTTCTAACAAGGAAATCTAAGTCGACGTACGTGCATTTGTGAATAAATTGAATGAATAACATAGTTGATGCATGTACCCAACTTTGAACAAGGAGTAATTTCAAGAGAAAATTGATTTCTATTATCCGTTTGACTATTACACCTAATGCTCTGAAATTGTCTGCCTTTTGGTGTACAACATTATGTTTGACCTAAGCATTATGAGGTAGCTGCAAAGTTCACTAAATTGGAAGATTGAAATACTCTTAGGGGACTTCCCATTTAAAATATATTCTCTATATCGGAATCCTGTTCATTCCACTAGGATGAGATATTCATTCTCTAGAAACATGAATGGGAAATCTGCTTAATTTTAGTGTTAAAAAAATTCATAGGCTACCTTTTTTGAAAAGAGACTCTTGGTATTTGTTTTTCTCTTTCAAAGAAAGAAGAACTAGCACAAAGCTCCATTAAGCTAATCTCCCACTTCTACCTGCTCTACTATATCTGGTCGAATCTTCTTATGTAGTAAGGGCTAAATTCAAGCGTGTATGATTCTGTTATAACCATTCAAACCTTTCTTCCCCTCACTGCATTTCATCCGAATTGAAGAACAGAAAAAGAGCAGGTTTCTTAGTAAAAATTTGTCATTGAAATATGAACAGCTAGATTTTCCTCTTTTTAATTAATTTTGGCCCATTAGTTTTCGTATCAAAATATCACCCTAAATAACCCAAGTCCAAAAAATTTCATCGTTTTTTCGAGTAAAATTCTTCTATCATTTAGGCCTGAGAAAAATCCACTACAACGAGCTGTTTTTCATTCAAATATCTTTAAATCTTACTATTTTGATTTACTTTCCAAGCAAATTTCTTTAAATCATGTGATTTTGTCGACTATTAAAGAAAATTTTCCATCGTTGATTTCCATGGCATATGTTGAAACAGAGGATTTTGAACTTTCCAGTAAAATGAATCTGTCAAAAGAGTAGCTTTCACCTGATTTTTTTTAGCTTGGCTCCAGACACTCCTAGAGGCCCCTAGGCGGGAGACCCTGGAGTGATTTGGAGTGATTTGGATTTTGAGGCCACCATGCGAGACCCTGGAGCGATTTGGAGTGATTGGGATTTGGACGCCCCATGGATTATGCCTATTGAATCGTGGTCCATGGTGTTGCCAATGGCAGTGTGGCTAATTGCACCTTTTCATCACATGAGCTTCTGCTCCATGAGGATTTCTGGGTGTTATTTTTTCTGGCCAGGGTTTATACCAGATTCTGAATGGCCGAGCGAACAAGAATAAGCCTTAGAAATATAACTAATGAGTAGTAAGGACTAAATTCAAGTGTGTGTGATTTTGTTATAAACATTTAAACCTTTGTTCCCCTCACTGCATTTCATCTGAATTGAACAACAGAAAAAGAGCGGGTTTCTTAGTAAAATTTTCTCATTGGAATATTAACAGCTAGAGTTTCCTCTTTTAAATTAACTTTGGCCCATTACTTTCCATATCAAAATATCACCCTAAATAACCTGAGTCCAGAAAATTTCATCATTTTTTCGATAAAATTTGTCTATCGTTCAGGCCTGAGAAAAATCCGCTACAGCGAGCTGTTTTTCGATCAAATATCTTTAAACCTTACTATTTTGATTTACTTTCCAAGAAAATTTCTTTAAATCATGTGATTTTGTTGACTATTAAAGAAAATTTTCAATGGCTGATTTCCATGGCATATGCTGAAACAGAGGATTTTGAACTTTCCGGTAAAATGAATCTATGAAAAGAGTAGCTTTTACTTGATGTTTTTTCGCATGGCTCCGCATACTCCCGGAGGCGGAGCGATTCGGATTTGGAGGCCTCCATGGATTATGCATGTTGAATCGTGGTCCATGGTGTTGGCAATGGCGATGTGGCTAATTGCACATTTTCATCACATGAGCTTCTACTCCACCAGGCTTCCTTTTCATCACATGAGCTTTTGCTCCACCAGGCTTTCTGGGTGTTATTTTTTCTGGCCAGGGTTCACACCAGATTTTGAATGGCCGAGCGAACAAGAAGAAACCTTAGAAATCTAACTAATGAGCTATTAGTTATTTGTAAATTAAATATTTGTAACTACTTTTGCTTTTTAATCTAACGATTGAATATGTTTTAATTATCTAAAATATAATCTAAAAGCTTTAGATTATGACACGATGCACACTGGAAAGTTATTTTCAAATAGTGACACCTTACGGCGTAATTAATGAATATGACACTTTTTCATATGACACTTTGTTAATTGATGAATTTAATTAAAAAGGAAAAAAGACATAACTACTTTAGGAATGAATATGAACCTTTGATTTTTTGTATATTACTAAGAATATTTTAAAAGACTCTATGGAGATTGAATCCTTACCATACATCAAATAATTATCGATAGTTAAATTAAAACTCAGAAATCAATTCACATAATTATTAAAATAACATACTCTTAATTTCGTAAACTCTTTTTTTTTGAAATTTTGGTTTTTTATTACTTCAATAGAGCATTACATAAGAGATAGATTTTTGCTAGTGGTATGCCCAAAGGGAAACCATACGAGTATCACAAGTTTAAGGTCTTGATATTACATTGACCTCTTTTGACTATAGCATTTGACAAAACAAAACCATCATATAAGTTTGCATATGGACAACATGCACTCATGTCTTCTTCTTTACATAAAGACCTACAAAAATATAGTGTGTTCATAGTATCAAAGAAAGACATTCTTGGAGCATGTGAGGAGTGGAAAACCACCATTGTGGCACTCCAATAGGCAAGACCATCGATGATTATAATAGAGCCAAGCCTTGACGCCACTATTTTCCTGGAACCACACATGTTGAGCACCCTGAAGCAGAGAACCCATATATGAACAATGTAGACACGAGCATTTTGAAACTAGCATCGAACCTAGGTGTCATGTGTCAGGGGTCCGGGAAGCTCGAATTGTGAGCTATTGTGTGGCACTAGTAAGAGACTACTAGCCACCACATTGTCGAATGAAGCACTAAGCCAACACCAAAATATAGTGGAAGAAAAAACATGAGTAGCTAGCGTTGCCTAGTTGACACCGTGGATGGTAGGCCCTATTCCAAGCTGTCAATGCACTATGAACTAGAATTGTGAACCTTGTGAGGACAGCTTGATGGAAATTTCTGTTTATTTCGAACAAAACAGAGGAAGCAAAGTTCCTCAACTCAACACAAAGAAATGAGAAATTTGGACAAGAGGATATGGAGAAAAGCTCTGTTTTTATTAACCATGAAAATGACAATAAAAATTACAAACTTCTTCAGAACTACAGTTCTGGAATACTCAAAAACTCCATACTCTGTTTTTACAAACTCTGTTTTTTTAACACAGATTTCAGTTGCTGAAACATGTGTTTCAGCAACAGTCAGACAGTTGCTGAAACACAGACGCAGTTGCTGAAACAGCCTGTAGAATGCATGCTGCTCCCAAAACACAGCGACTCTGTTTTCTTGCTGTTTCTTCTGCTCTGTCTATTTCTCTGCCTTCAAACTCTCAAAACAAATTCTTATATTTCTTCTAACCTTAAAATGAACTGTTGTTCATCATATTTATGAGAAAAAAACATTTTTGACTTATAATATTAAAATAATGCAAATATCTTCTAATGCATATCTGCGTATTGAATGCAGGAGAAGCGGTGATGCCCTTTTGGAACAAAACAAGTCGGCTGTAGCAGGAGCAATAACTCTGCAAATTTAATGCACAGTGGAGTGCAATAAATAAACCATGACTTTCAGGCATCCGATATTTTTGAAATATCTACAGTGGATCTGATTTCTGTCCAGCTGTTTATGTTGCAGTTGGAATTAAATTCCAACACTCCCCCTTAATTTCAACTGCTGGGTTTTTCACCATACCCAGACATTCTCTGAAATGATCAAAACTTTTCTTTGCCAATGGTTTTGTCAAGATGTCAGTAGCTGATCCTTTGTTCTGCAGTGCTGCAAAACAATCTCACCATTGTTAACCAATTCACGTATGAAGTGAAATTTGGTGTCTATATGCTTTGTCCTTTTATGAAAAACAGAATTCTTTGACAATGCTATTGCCGAGCTATTGTCACAGTAAATGGTTGTGCCCTTTTCTTGTTCATGACACAAATCTCTGAGAACTCTTCTCAGCCACACTGCTTGGCATGCTGCTGTTGTTGCTGCCACGTACTCTGCCTCTGTTGTTGACAAAGCCACAACTGGTTGCTTCTTGGAAGCCCATGAGATGGCTCCCGATCCCATATGAAACACATATCCCGATGTGCTTTTCCTATCATCAACACTTCCAGCCCAATCACTGTCAGTGTAACCTGTCAACATGAAACTTTCAGAAGAGGAGTATAAAATACCAAACCCCTTCGTTCCATTCACATACCTTAGAATCCTCTTGGCTGCCTGTCAATGAGTCTCTTTCGGTCTTTCCATGAATCTGGAGATTAAACTCACTGCGTGCATAATGTCCGGCCTAGTTGCAGTCAAGTACATGAGGCTGCCAACTATGCTCTTGTACAATTTTGGATCAAAATCCTTGCTGTTGTCTTCTTTGGTCAATTTCAACCCCATTACAATTGGAGTCACAGCTGCCTTGCTGTTCTGCATGTTAAATCTCTTCAACACTGCTTCTACATATTTAACTTGGGAAATGAAAACACCATTTTCACTTTGGTCTACTTCAATTCCAAGAAAATATCTTAAGAAGCCCAAGTCAGTCATTTCAAATTCACTTTTCATGGCTGCTTTAAAATCAGCAATGAGAGAAGCATCATTGCCACTAAAGATTAAATCATCTACATATAAAACAACAATAAGAATCTTACCGTCATTCTCCTTTATGTAGAGTGTGGGTTCACCATCACACTTCTCAAACCCATTCTCAATCAGATAAGTATCTATTCTGCTGTACCATGCTCTTGGAGCTTGCTTGAGCCCGTAAAGAGCCTTCTTCAATCTGCAGACTTTATGCTCTTGGCCTTCAACTTCATAGCCTGGAGGTTGTTCAACATAAACCTCTTCTTTTAACACTCCATTCAGGAATGCAGATTTAACATCCATCTGATAAATCTTCCATTTGTGTTGTGCCGCAATAGACAACATTGTTCTCACTGTTTCCATCCTTGCTACTGGTGCAAAGGTTTCATCATAGTCTTTGCCTTGTTGCTGCTTGTAGCCTTTCACAACAAGTCTTGCTTTATGCCTGTCAATCTTGCCTTCAACATTGCTTTTGGTCTTATAGACCCACTTAACTCCAATGGCATCTTTGCCTTCAGGGAGGTCCACTAACTCCCATGTTTTACTCTTCTCAATTGCACCAATTTCTTCATTCATTGCTTCAATCCATTTATCTTCATTTACAGCATCTTCAAAATGAACCGGGTCATCAACATGACAATATAAAGCGAATAATGAATTCAGACCGGTATTATTACTTACCTCTCCTTGTTCATAAATCTCATTCAGATTTCTGAATCTTGGCCTTCTTGGTGTGCTTGGAGTTCCATCCGAACTTGAGGGTATTTCTGATCCCTGCGGTGTGCTTGGAGAAGCACTTCCTTGACTTCTCAAGGCTGTTCGAATTCCAGCTTGTGGTGTGGTTTGTTGTACTTGCTGTGGTGGAGGAGGACCCACCAAAGAAGGGTTATTTGCTGCTGTCCCTTCCTCTTCTTCTTCATGAGACACAATTGTCTTCACATTCACGGTCTTCTCTAAGCTTCCATCCCAAGCTTCATCTTCAATGAACTGCACATCTCTGCTTACTATCAATTTCTTGGTTAATGGATTATAGAGTTTGTATGCTTTTGACTCATCACAATAGCCAATAAAGACACACTTCTCCCACTTATTGTCAAGCTTCTTCCTTAGTTGATCTGGTACATGTGCATATGCTACACAGCCGAATACTCTCATGTGAGTGACAGTCTGCTTTTGACCACTCCATGCTTCTTCTGGTATTTTGTTCATGACAGCTTTAGTTGGGCATCTATTCAAGATGTAAACTGTGCAAGTGACAGCTTCTGCCCAATACTCATGCGGCAAGTGTTTTGCCTTCAGCATACTCCTGACCATATCCAGAATGGTCCTATTCTTCCTTTCTGCAACACCGTTTTGCTGAGGTGTGTACCTCGCGGTGAACTGCTTTTGTATGCCATTCTCTCTGCAAAAACGCAGAAAGTCTTTGGAGATGTACTCTCCACCTCTATCTGTTCTGAGCACTTTGATGTAATGCCCACACTGCTTTTCAACAAGAGTTTTGAAGTGGCGGAATTTCTCAAACACTTCACTCTTTTGTTTCAGCACATACACCCATGTCTTTCTGGTGTAATCATCAATGAAAGTTAAAACATATTTATTTCCGGCAAATGATGGTATTTGCATCGGTCCACACACATCAGAGTGAACAATTTCCAATGGTGCTTTTGCCCTTATACTCTTTCCTGCTGGAAAGTTTTCTTTGTGTTGCTTGCCCAAGATGCAGCCTTCACAAAGGCTGTCCGGTTTCTCGATCAACGGCAATCCCTTTACCATTCCCTTTCTGTGCAACAGATTCAAGCCTCCGAAATTGAGATGTCCAAATCTCAAGTGCCACAACCAATTCTCATCTTTCACCTATTCCTGAAAGACTTCTTGTGTGACAGCTGCAATAGTTCTTCCTTCCTTCAAATCTGCCCTGAGTTTGAGAGGAAACATCCTATTGCTGGTCATCTGCACCTGTGCAATGATCTTCTTACTTGGAGGTATGTCTCTGATTGTACACATATCATCTTTGAAGAACACATTGTAACCTTTGTCAATGAGCTATCCAATGCTCAAAAGATTACATTTCAGACCAGGTACATAGTATACCTCTGGCACAATCATCTGTTCTCCACTTCTTGCTCGGATACTGACTCTGCCCTTACCCTTGACAGATATCTTACTATCAGTTCCTGTTGTTACCTCAGATTTCACATTTTCATCCATATTGGCAAACATTGCAATATTTCCAGTCATGTGATTACTACAACCTGAGTCTAAGAACCAAAAATCTTCTTGTTTGTCTTGTGCAACGTTACATGTTAACAGCACAATCTTTGGATTCTTATCTTCTTCATTTGCAAAATTAGCATTCTGCCTACTATTCATGTCATTTTGTTTTTTCCTGTATTCATTGGCATAGTGCCCATATTTCTTACAATAATGACATTGGACTTGGGATTTGTCATACCTTTGTCCATGAGCTTGCTGTTTGCTTGAACCTTCATCTTGGTTCTGATTGCAGCTCCTTCCGCTTGTGCTTGTAGGATTATTTCTGCCTTTGTTTTGGCTTCTTCCACGACCTCTGTTATTTGCTCTGCCTCGACCTTTTCCTTGGCCAAAAGACATCTGAGTCTTGAATGCTTGCTCAAAAGAGGAATCCGTTCCTCTACTCAGTCTGTGTTCATGAGACATAAGAGAAGCACTGAGTTCATCTACTGTGAACTGTGAGAGATCCTTTGTTTCTTCTATTGCTACCACAACAGCTTCAAACCTTGAGGGTAAACTTCTCAAGATCTTCTCAACAATCCTTCTTTCTTCAAGAATTTCACCATGAGATTTAATCTGGGTTATCAACCCAATAACCTGAGTGAAGAATGAATCTATTGTATCAGATTCCTTCATGCTGAGTGTTTCAAAGTCTCTCCTCAACATCTGCAACTTTGCAGTCTTCACCTTCTCCATGCCTTGATAAGCAGTTTTGAGAATATCCCATGCTTCCTTGGATTTTGTTGCTGCTGCAATCCGTGGGAAAACACTTTCATGCACTGATTGGAAGAGAAAAAAGAGGGCTTTGGCATCCTTCTTCCTGTCGTTCTTCAACTGGTCTCTTTGTGCTACTGTCAAAGCAGCCAACGCTGCTGCATCTGCAGGTTCAGCATAGCTAGTTTCAACCAGCTCCCATATTCCTTGAGAAGCAAACAATGCTTTCATTGTTATGGACCAATAACTGTGATTTTTCCCATTAAATTGTGGCAGTTGGGAATTTGTCAAACCAGTTCCAGCATCTGCCATCTTCGCTGTAAAAGAAAAGAAAAGATGCTGACTGTATAATAAAAAAAGCAAGAACTTTCTCTGTTGGAGAAAATCTGCTCACTAAGCTTCTTACAGCTCCTGCAGTGAAAAAACAAACTCTGTTTTTGCCTCACTGAGTGCCTAGACCAGCTTTGATACCATGATGAAAATTTCTGTTTATTTCGAACAAAACAGAGGAAGCAAAGTTCCTCAACTCAACACAAAGAAATGAGAAATTTGGACAAGAGGATATGGAGAAAAGCTCTGTTTTTATTAACCATGAAAATGACAATAAAAATTACAAACTTCTTCAGAACTACAGTTCTGGAATACTCAAAAACTCCATACTCTGTTTTTACAAACTCTGTTTTTTTAACACAGATTTCAGTTGCTGAAACACGTGTTTCAGCAACAGTCAGACAGTTGCTGAAACACAGACGCAGTTGCTGAAACAGCCTGTAGAATGCATGCTGCTCCCAAAACACAGCGACTATGTTTTCTTGCTGTTTCTTCTGCTCTGTCTATTTCTCTGCCTTCAAACTCTCAAAACAAATTCTTCTATTTCTTCTAACCTTAAAATGAACTGTTGTTCATCATATTTATGAGCAAAAAACATTTTTGACTTATAATATTAAAATAATGCAAATATCTTCTAATGCATATCTGCGTATTGAATGTACAGGAAGCGGTGATGCCCTTTTGGAACAAAACAAGTCGGCTGTAGCAGGAGCAATAACTCTGCAAATTAAATGCACAGTGGAGTGCAATAAATAAACCATGACTTTCAGGCATCCGATATTTTTGAAATATCTACAGCGGATTTGATTTCTGTCGAGCTGTTTATGTTGCAGTTGGAATTAAATTCCAACACAGCTACCATCATGAAATTAGCGAGATCCATAGATGGCTTAGCCTCGAGATTGGAACCAGAGAAAATAAATAAATAAAAGTGCTAAGTCAAGAGGAAACCTTGAGAGCATTCGATTCGCACAAAATCTCCAACCACCATCCTGCCGAATGAGGCATTGAGCCGAGTGCGAAGGCATCCATGAGAGGGGGGTTCATCAAAACATCCCGTGAACTGAAATTATACAGGAGAGTCCGTGCAATAAGCGGATTATCAATGTAGGCAAACAGGTCGACTCGAACCCTAGTGGAGCCAAGGGAATTCGATATGCCCAGTGTTAGATGTAACATTCCCAAATTCTCCCGTTTGAAGAGAACCAATAAATTCCTATGGATGGTCCAGCTAAACATTGAGATTATGACCAACATGGATACCGAAAAACAACATGTTTGGGCTCGCAACAAAGGTAACATTGTTTCTTTTGGCTTGCAGAGGCATATTTATGGGAGGACGACGCCACGAACGATGATGGACATACATGTGACAAGGGCTTCCTCTTCATAATACCCATCCATCATAAGACTCTACGCCAAAGAGTACTCACACTCATGGTTTGTTAATTCTAACCTCACCTGATATATTATATTATTTACTTGTATTACAGCTTGGTCAAAGGCGCATGGGGATCCAGGTGACCTGCGATTCTAGGAAATTCTTAGAAAAAAGTCACTAAGCCAATGATTGCGTGGTGGGCTTAGTGTATGGTATCATGATGTTACATAAGAAGGGGTGATGTTACATAAGAAGGGGTACGTGAATACTGTGATATGCAAAGAACCATGATGGTCAAGGATTATCATACTCGAACTTCGGACAACCCTCTCCTACAAAATATTGGAAGGCAAAGAACCTCTTCTAGACATCTGCATGCTTTCTTTAAACATCAATGTATTGGGTTCTTTCCACAACAACATGTATTTTTCTGTTAACGTCGGTGTTATGGGTTCTATGGGTTCTTTAAGCAATATCAAGTCTCTTTCCGTTAGGTTACTCAGAAGTCTCGGGGAAAGACGTCGAGTAAAAAGTGATCAGAAGGAATATGCTTGATCCCGCCTCCACTAATTCAAATTGCCAAATGTTACGAAAGTCTAATACTGTATTCTGCGGGATACAGAATTTTTTCATGGGATCTTCAAGATAACCCTCACAAAAGAGTTAAACGCAATTTCATATAAAAGGCATGGGATATATTTCTGTTCTATGTTTATTACTGTAAATGAAAATGTTTTGTTTTACTTTAATACAAAACTAAATCATTCAATAAATTTCAAATCACGCCATGGAATCTCAGAGACGCCGAGCGTCTTGTTTGTTCGATCAAACTTTACGTCGTCTTGATTTTTTTTGAGGTATGGTACGTTGATCTTACCGATGTTTTTAAGATCATAGACGACATTTGGTGGGAAAAATAACCGTTATGCTCAAACTTCGAGAGTGAAATAATGGTTAAGAAATGTTTCGAAATAATAATAATATAGTCCGTAGATTGAAAAAATGACAAATATGATCATAAAAATAAACTATGTTGATTCTACTAGAACTCTCCACGAACTTAACAATAATAAACCAGGTATATTCCAATATGATTATAGGCCAATCAGCATGCAAGATGAGTAGGATTAAAACTAATGATACTTATTTCAAATTAGAACATTTTCTTTAATTTCCTGCTTTTCTTGGTTGTAGTTTACTTGGTTGTATATTTCTAAGATTTGTAATTAGAATTGAGGATGTTGAATCTCTATATGTAATAAAATATATATTTAAAATAATAAAAAAAATTATTTCATGAAGAAAAATTTAGTAGATTTTGTCAGACACTTTACAAAATAAATCAATTTTTTTATATTAAAAAATAAACCAATTTCAATCAATTTTCTTACATTTTTTATTTTATACTATTTTATATTCAAAATAAAATATAATAATATAAAAATTAATACACTATTTTATAAAACACTTAATATAAGTTTATTTTAATTTTTTTTTTTAATTTAAATATCAAATAATACTAATTAGTAATAATTGATTTGGAGAGTTGATGATTAAGAAATAAGAATAATTTCAGATCTCAGTGTTAGAGTTTATTATAGACCTCGGCATATTTTCACCCAGGTTTTGTCGAAGAATCTTTAAAACAACCTATCCGAATATTTCCAATAGAATTATGTATAAAATTTAGGTGGCTCGAGGAAGAAATCAACAATAGAATTAATACTCGTTAAAAAATGCACATGTGACATCGTTTGTAAACTTCACAAATATGTGGCTGATAGAATTTATTTATTTGTGAATTGAGTTTAATTTTGGTAGTTAGTTGGTATTGTTTAGATTTGCTTTATTAAAATTTTAAGTTTTTTAAATTAATATGTTTAAGTTTTTTAATATAATAATTATGTGGTGTTTTTAAGTGAGTATATATTAGAGTTTTCTAAATTAAATTAAATGTTGATTAGAGTTTTTTTAATTAAAGGTGAATTGATATTAGTAGCAATATCTTTTTTATTTTGGGCTCACAAAGATTTGGGTAAAAAGGATTAGAATAATAATTTAAATTGTGTAATTTGTAAATTCTATTAAATCTAATTGTTTATTTAAAAAAATATTTTTAAATAACAAGAAATCATTATTTCAACCACTTATATTTTACAAAATATATTTTAAATAATATGACATCATAATCTCATTTGTCCTTTTAGAGTTGAATTTTGAAAACAAAAAAATCTTTCCTAAAATTACTTTTATATATATATATATATATATATATATATATATATATATATATATATATATATATATATTACAAAGAAGCACTTTACAACCCAAGTTGAGGTGTTGTGGTTGTGAAAATTTACATGTCACATCAGTGAAAAAAAAAAAAAAAAGTTGACTCAATTGATAATAAAAAATTAAAAGTAATAAAATAATAAAAATCTATTTTTTATAATTAAAAGAAAAAAAATAATAATATAAATAAAAGTAAATATTTTTTAATAAAATTAAAAATAAAATATATTTTTATATATGATATAAATAATATTATTAAAAACTTATATATTAAAGATATTAAATTCATTACAATATAAATATTTCTTCAAATTTTATATTAAAAAAATTGCATCTTCAAATATTTAATCCCTAGATGCTAAATAAATTACACCTATACTAAATTAACATAAAATAACTAAAAATAATTTTGACTTACACTATATAAATTAGTGCACATCATAATAAAATATAATAAAGATATCCCCATCTTAAATTTCAATATAATGTTTACTAAAAATAATTTTGAACCCACCGTAAATAGATAGCTATGTATCATAAGTTTTGAGTCCATTTTATTCTTAATAAACATTATATTATAACATTATAATATAACTTATACTAAAAGTAATTTGAACCCAAAATAATTTCAACTAAAAATCTTATTATATATAAATACAGAACATAACATAATATTTATTATAATCAATAAATATATATTTATTTATTTTATATTTATGTATCTTTAAATATTGAAATTTATTTATTTTATATTTATGTATTTTTAAAAATAGAATATTTTATGATATATTTTCTATATTTAATTTATTATTAAAAAACCAATCAAAATTATGTTAAATAATAATATATAACAAACTCAAACGTCATAGTCATTAATAGTAATTTCAGATTAATAATAAGTTAATAGTTAATAATAGATAACAAACTCTTTTCAACCGTTTTACTTCTTCATCTTTATATGAAGAGAGGTTTTAAGAATAGTGAGACAAGAGTGATTTAAAGATTTCAGGTTAAGTGGTTTTGGAATCGATTTACTTAATGAAAATGAGTGTTTCATTGTTCAATGAAGAGAGGTTTTAAGAATAGTGAGACAAGAGTGATTTAAAGATTTCAGGTTAAGTGGTTTTGGAATCGATTTACTTAATGAAAATGAGTGTTTCATTGTTCAATAAAAACAAATTTGTTGTAATTTATCATGGCTCTTTTTTTATTAAATGACATTTGTGTTAATTAATATAATTTTGTTTTGGTTATTTAATGCAAGTTAATTTGTAGTTTACGTATTTAAAAGATTTAATATAAAATAAAGGAGACTTAGCAGCATTCACTAGCTTACCCAACACCCCTTCTTGAGGAAGTGTTCTTTGATGGATTTTGCTTCAACCTTGTGGACGCATCAAACGGTTGGTACTTCAACCTTGTGGACACATCCAACGGCTCGTTTTCAGTCCACATCAATATCATTTGTTAGAAAATTGTTTCTTCTTATTCTGAATCAATGAAGTGGAATGTTGGTTAATTTGAGCCCCTCGCTATTTCAACCCAAAACACGGAAGGACAATTTTAAGGTCCCATTTTAAACTATATGCACGTACATTCTACAAAGTATACACTAAGTTGCAATGAAACCCACACATTGGGATAAGAGTTACCTCGATTTCCCAATTTCTTATTTATTAGTTCTCCTCTAGTATTTCTCATTCATGTAATTTGTTAGAAATTTGCTATTTTAGTTCTAATTTTTTTTTTACTGGGTTAATTCTAATTTTATATTAATTATTTAATAAAATTATTGTTTTCAATATATAATTTGATATTAATTTATATTAAACATAAATAATAAAATATTGTTATCGAATTTTATTATTAATGAAAATAAATTAAAGATAAAATTAAAAAAATATATATAATTTCAAAATTATTTTGTTATTAAGTTAATCTTTTTTTTCTATATTAAAAAAATTGATAATTGGAGTGGTCTCCTATGACTAACATGACTAACTTAACCATGTAAATTTTTGTTAACAGTTTAAAGCGTTATTTAACGTGTTGTTATGTCAAATCCACTTTCTATGTCAATGACTAACATGAGTAACTTAACCATGTAAATTGTTGTTAACAGTTTAAAGTGTTATTTAACATGTTGTTATGTCAAATCCACTTTCTATGTCAATGACTAACATGACTAACTTAAAAATGTAAAGTGTTGTTAAGAGTTTAAAGTGTTATTTAAAATGTTGTTATGTCACTGACTAGCATGAAGTTTTTCTTTAAACCAGTTCATCCAATGGAAGATATACCATCTTTGAAGATTAAGAGACAATATATATTCAAAAGGTTATAAAATCTATCAATTTGGCATAATGCAACTAAGTTTTCTTTATCTGATAGCTTTGAATTACATTTTGTTTATTATTTTGTTATCTTCAATCATTTTTAACAATATATATTGGAAAGGTTATAAAATCTGTCAATTTGGCATAATACTATGTCTTACGACGTTTCCTTTGCAACATTTGGTGCAATTGCTAGTTTACTTATTTATTTATTTATTGTCAATTTAGTAGTGCCTTTCTATTTTCTATTTATGTTTTGAAAGGAGGTTACAAAAATAATATTCAATCTCTGGCCTCAACCTGCCCGTAGGAAACTAGGTCTGTTGGCCACCTTAGAGCGTTAAACGCCATCCAAAATTGGAACAGTTTCATTCTACCATTTGCTTCATTAGCTAACTGACTATTGACTAGATTATCTACAAACCTATTGGGTGATATATGTCCTTGTAGAAAACAAAAAGGCATATGATAAAAATGACCAGATTGCTAAAACTTCTATCCATCAGAGGATTCAATCATTGTTGGATCCTTTATTGTGGATCCTGGCATATCCACTTGTTGCAGCTGTTGGATTTGTTTCTCAATTCTACCTATACGATCGTCAATTATACTGATATGATCAGTAGCTTGGTACTATGTGACTTTGATGTACTCCAGTTGATTGTCAATATCTCGTAACAATTCCACTATTTTTGGTTCTCTCTTCTCTTGATGAGGGTGAAAACTATGCATAGCCTTAGCCAAGAGGCATTTAACAATCCAGTAAGTATGAACTGTTTAATGAAACAGTGATAAACGACCATGAGTATTTCCTGGATCTGTGATGAAATCCATAATTTCTTCTTCTGCTTCGTTATCTTCCTCATCGTTTTTAATTTCTCACTCCCAACCTCAAATTTCCTATCTGACTTTTGAGGAGTTGCTAATGTCATAAGTTTTAGAGAGGTTTTTAAAATCTCTTCTCTTGTCTTTCTTCCTCTCTTCCTGGGTTTAATTTCACGTGGTATCTACTTCTGTTTCCCTTTTTTCAGAATTAAGGGCTATGGTATTTCGTGTTTGTCTCTTGACCATGATGAAGAACTGACTTATATAAGTGAGCTCTAGCCTAAGAATGAATAGAGACAAGAAATAGGGAACCATTAAAGTTTGGAATTTATAAGCAATTTTACCATTTGGGTCAATCTAATTTCCTTTGATTATATAAAACATGTTTCTTCCTCGAAAAGGAGCAAAGTGAAAATAGTTAATCCATTCCCAGAAAAGACAGAGGGCCCAGAAATAACAGAGGGTCTTGTTAGAAGCTATTAAGTAGCAAATAAAAAAATATAACTAGAGGGTATGAGTCAGAAATGTAAAAAGATGACAGTGAGTCAGAATACTAGCCAACCTAACATGAGGGCGAAAAATCCCCAGCTGATAACTAGGGCCACAGATTATAACATGAGATTTTTTGACATGCATATCCTTCCACCAGCTACCGGTGACAGTAGGATAGAAACAAACAAACCAGAGTTGCAAAACAACAGCAAGATGTACTATAGACAGAATAACCCAACAACTCCCATTCCAAATCAAAATTATAACTGCAACCCACCCAACACCAAAATTTCTAAGACAGTAAGCCGTGTACTGAAACTTAACCAAAACAAGAGGTTGACACTGAAGATGACAGGCGTCCCTGAAGTAGGGTTCTACGGGGTTTAAAGGAGGAAATACTGACCAGTATCCCCCCTATTTAAAGCAACTAAGCGAAACTATCCTAGAGCAATGCATATCCCAGAATTCAACGACGAGGATGGATAGAAGATTGATAAATACATACCCTAGTAATGCAGTGCATCTGGTGCAGGGTATGGTTGTCTTCGTCCTCCTACTCCTCTTCAAAGTTGAAACTCCAGTTGAATAATGCATTTCATAATGAAACTTACAATGCATATACCCTGCCTTCGCTGTAATGTTTTCTTTCCATCCTGATAGCACAGGCTGTCTTCCCAAATTGGTCATTAAACTCCTATCTTTCGTATGCTGCCATGATCTCGATGAGTACTGTTGCTTCATGGGTAATAAATGCAGGGTTAACGGAAGCCTCCACCTGTCAAGCATCTACTTTTGGCAACCTCGATCAATGATCACCCCGATCGGGGGTTGCTTGATCAACAAGATCTCTGTTTATAATTATTTGGAGAGGATATAGTTCTATATCCGAGACCCTATCAGTTGGTATTGCATCCAAATATCTACCATCATTTCGACTACCCCAAATTGCCAAAAATTCTGCAGCCTCATTACCTGTCTGACGTACATGTGAAGGTATCAGACACTGGATGTCTTGAATGAGAGATCCTATTTCTCTGATAAGGTTTGTTGTCCTCCAACTTTTGGAAATATTTTCCTAGGGTGTGCCTTGTTGCAATTTATTTAGCACCCCTGTGACAACTTCCGAGTCTCATTCTACAACAAGGCATTGGAAATTTTCACGTTTTTCTATCGTTAAGCCTTTTTTTATTACCAATAGTTTAGCTTCATTATTGGTTGCATGTCCTATATCCATTTCATAGATCCTACATGCTGCTCCTATGGAGTTTCTGAAAATTCCTCCAGCTCCTGCCTGCCACGGATTTCCTTTTGATGCACTGTCATAGTTTAATTTGATAAATCCATTCTGTGGTGCTTGCCACCTTTCCTGTTCAACTCTTCTGGGAGGTATGAATTTCCATAGATTTACTGCCAACATTTGGGGTTTGAGATTGAGCTTGGCCATGATTTTTGTTTCAATACCTTTTGTCTTCCACTCATCCTCTATCCACTTATTTGTCAGAATTATCTCCCTAGTATTCTCAATGATTTTCTGCCACATTTGCTCTTTGGGAATGGCGTCACCTCGAAATATTCTGTTATTTCTTTCCTTCCATATTTTCCATAAGAGAAAGCCATAAATTGCTAGTTAATTGTAATAAGAAAATATACAGATATCCCCACTAGGTTTCATCTTATAATATATTGTTTGTACTAATTTTCTTTACACTTTGAAGGTATCATTTTCCCTAAATTTTGGTAAGTTACATAATTATATATATGTTTTTTAATTTATTAGTGTATGTTGATTTAATTTAGTATTGATTAATATTAAATGTGTGAAAAAAATTAAATTATGTAGTTTTTAATATTTGAAAAAATTATATATTAAAAGATTTGGATTTTTTAATTTTTTAATATTATTCATCCTTTTATATATATATATATATATATATATATATATATATATATATATATATATATATGTATGTATGTATGTATGTATGTATGTATGTATGTATGTAAATATCAATTATTTAAATTAAATCTATTAAAAACTTCTATAAAGTGTTAAATTCATTTATACATTTATAAATGCAAATTAAATAATAAAATTTTAATATAATCAATAAAATGTAATATTTAAATTTTTGTTTTATATATATCTGTTATTTCTAATAAAATAAATAATTACTAATAATATAAATTGATAAAAAAATAATGATGAAAATTATTAAAATTAATTTTCCAACAAATTATATATATATATAACACCCCTAGTTTTATGTTTTTCCAGGTTAGACATTTGAAATTCAATCCAAAGGGGAGTGGACCCCAATGGATAAGTATTGTGTGGATGTAATTAATTATTTAATTATGAGAAATAAATCAAATAATTCTGCGCATATTGACCAAATGAGAATTTCGAGATCACTTGCAAAATCCATGAGGTATGGAAAGAGGCTAATATTTTCCCCAAAAATCTTTCAAAAATCCTTGAAAGAATTTATTTCTAATTTAGATTTTTGAGGAAAAATCTAAATTTCCCAATGAGGTAGAGAGTAGTTGGGAAGAGGTAAAAAGCTGGAAAAGCAGAAATCAGCTTTAAATTCCCTAACAATGGAAGCCTCGGCGAACAGGAATAAAAACATCCTGCAATTCTAGACGGAGAACTAGAAACAGGCTTTGGGGAGCATAAGCTTAAATAAGCTACTCCAAAACAGATTGGGGTTGGTCTGTTCTTGGATGAGATCTCAGCTCGGGGGTGAGTTCTGAATACAAAGGAACTCTAAGGTTGGGAGGATTGGTCATCTGCATAATTGGTATGCTTATAATATTTTTATGAATGGTTAAAAGAATTGTTGGGATATTGTATTGGTGCATGTTATAGTTAATATTTTAATTTAAGTTAAAATTTTGTTCCTTTCTTTTAACAGAATTCCATAGAAGACATAATTCTTCCAAATTTCTGTAGTGTAATAGGAGTATAGTCTAAGAAATACAACCAACCAGAATCTCTAGACCACAGGCTGGTCTAAATCCGAAGATATTCAATAATTCCATAGATATTAAACAGATTTCTTATAGCAAGTAAAGTGTAACTTTAATCTACTCTTTCAATGTATATATATATTAATTAACCCTATTACCAAACACTGGGAATGGAATCGAGTGAGTAGGAAATATTAGTCTCTGGTTGGCTATTTACACTAAATTGCATGTAGTCATTCTACTACTCAAGTGCAGAATAATAAATTCAATCAGAAGCACATATGCTAAATTAACAATATTTAAGGACATAAAAGAATCTATTGTCAATCTATGCTCGCTCTTGGTAAGACTACCTAGGATAACAATACTCTATAGAAGAGTAAAACAAACTAAAATATTAATAGAAGCTATTATCACTCTATAAAATTATATTGAACCACACCCAGGATCCTTGATATAATAGAAGGAAATTCCAAACATCCGTAATAGATGTCTATGTAATTTATTAAACAAGTATCTGTCAACTTAATTACTAAATAGCTTTGTTTATATAATAACAAAGGTAATTCTCTGCCTTTGTGGACAGAGAAGCATTATATGAAAATTTAATTATTAAATTCTGGGTTGATGGAATTACATTATCAATATGGCGTTGTTGTAAAATGATGAAGAATAGAAGTATAACTAGAAACAAAACATCAATGTTATTTCACAGCTATAAATATAATGGAATAATTGTACAGAATTCAAGAGGCTTGCGTTGAAGCCTATACATTTTATTTTATGGCCACTATATTATATCTTTATATGAAGTGATGCGGCAAACATATCAGAGATAGAAGCCTCTCATTATCATATGATACCTCTGTATAAAAAATTTAAAAAAAATGTGTATATAAATGAGAAACAGTGAGATCACATTAATCCAACTAGGGTAATCGAGCTTACTAATCCTCTCGATTAAATAACAAAATGAGATTTCCCACAATTAACATCGTGGAGTTATGTATATTAAATAGAAAGGGAATGCTATTATAAGAGGAATGCACGAGACTAGACTTAACTAAACATTAGTGTTGAAAATTAATTTGCAAATAAACAGTGTGGAACAACATTTTAATAACCGAGGCTATTATGGGAAGGATAATAAATTAAATCCAAAACATATTTTATACTAAGGAAAAAAAATTATTGAAATGTCAACAAAGAGGTGTAATATTTTGTTCGCCTATGGAGAAGATAATGTCACTGTTTCCCCGAACTGAAAGTCCAAAATTATTACAAATGTCACAAAAAAAAATTCCAAGACGGAACAAAAAAAAAACAAAATTGCGAGACGAGACAAAATATCGCATCTTATAAAAAAATCACTCTGGAATTTCTAAAGCATGAGGTAGTACCGACCTGTGCAGAACAAGGGAATGCAAGCTTAAGCCAAATTCTAGAGAAGATCAAAGGATGCATTTCGTTGAGAACACTCTTAACAAATCCTTACGTGTAACCACCCATGTAAATGAGTTAAATCTGAAGCAAAATAGAAACAAAGATTTAACAACAATAGACGAGTATGAAAAATAAAAAGGCAAATCGGTTACTACCTTATACATGTTGCATTGACCGAGATTTCTTTCCACTGGAACGTAGAGAGGGAAACGAAACATTAGAGCGATTATTTTACAAATGAAACGAATTAACAAGAGGGCAATGTGAGGGTTGGCGAAAGAATCACCCGTAAAAACGATGGGAATTGTGTACGCCCTGCGTGTGGAGAAATCTGAACCCTCTAACCACACTGTGAACACATCTCAGTACTCACCCAAGTCGGCCGAGGAAGAATACCTACAACAAAAACAAAAATGTTGAGTATCAACTTCAGATAGCACCGCCACGAAACAATGAAGGGAAACACACCTGAGAAAATGAAATGTACGAGGAAAATAACATCTATATTATCTCAAATGATAATACTCAAAGAAACACTTACCATATTCACAGGATAGGAGGCGTTAAACCATTCGAGACGCAAAAATCACACACCCACCGAGACAAGCATGGAGGCAAACGGTTCGCCTAAAGTGAAGAACGAAACGAAAATTTCCGGAGCGGCCAAATGAAGTCGACACAGTTGAGTTTACATTTTAATTCAACATGAAACCCTAGAATTCTAACATATATCATCGTCCACGTGTGCAACGATAACCTCCTCCCTGTCACAAAACTATATAAAATTGCCTTCATGGGACAGAGAGTAAACACAAGTGATACGACAAGATTTAGAATTAAATGCATCGTCCTCAGAAAACCAAAATTTGGAGTATAAAAACTAACGTGGAACAGAGTTGTACACCGAGGAGGATTTGGCGTCAGATTTGGGGTTTCTAGGCAGTGTAACGAGACTTAAAACGTACTATTCTTAAAGGAAAAACCATCATGGTGCTCCCAAAGTAGATCTGGGCATTAAACGCAGTGAACACTGAATTAATTATCCTCCAAGAGAAAATAGGTAAACATGCATAAGTATCAAAATAGATCATAGAAATCCACTTAACGTTCCACGTAGGACCAATGATTGGGTGGTAACAAGTGTGCCAACGCGTGGTCAAAATTCGAATAGAATGTATGAGCATAGGTAGACATCTATATAGTGGGTTAAAACCCAAACTCCAAAGATGCGTAATGATCCATGAAAGTGATATGTATAACTTGTAAGTGGGAGACATATAGATAAAATAAAGAGGCATCAAATGGGCATATATTTGATATAGTTGTGGTTGATGTATGATATTACCATGTGAAAATTTATACAAGGTTTGAGGTGGATTAAACCACCCATGTATATTACTCATGGTTTCTTTTATAAACATATAATAATTTAGTTGGTAGGGAATTGTCCTTAGATTAAACTAGTCATTATCTCTAAGGAGATTTATGAAAATTCTGCTATATGTATAAAATATAAAAGACTCGATGGAGAGATGATGTATATAAATATGGTAAAATTAATAAGAAAAAAAAAAATTGTTTAGGAGTGATGTTACAAATGGTATCAGAGCCCATGTTTGAAAGCTGGGCTGTTGTTGTGCTCACTGTGTAAATTATTTTTTTGATGAAAAAAAAAAATTTCTAATGTTATTTTGTTTAGTGTACAATGGTACTAGAACTGAAAATACGATGGCTGAAGTAGATGACATTTATGTTGATCTGCATGATGAAGATAACACGTCAGATCCTAATGCTCCTTTGATGGCTATGTTGCACGAGTTGCAATGAGAGATAGCTGAGTTAAGAATTTAGAATGACAGTTGTCATTAGCCAGTGAGGAGCAGGAAAAGCTCATAAGAGAACTAACTTCGCGGAACAACCAAGAAGACAAAGGTTTCGGAGAGAGGAATAAAGGCAAATTCTCAGATGATTCTGAGGAAGATGACACTACTAGACATCAGTCTAAACAGAGAAAGGAATTATAGGGGGAATTCCGAAAGATTAAACCTCCCTCCTATGATGGAGAGAAGGAGGAAGATGTTGAAGAATGGTTGTTGAATATGATTAAGTATTTCTAGGTCAATGAATATGAGAGAAATCTGAAGGCTAGATTGGCTGTCTACCAGTTAAAGGGTAAAGCTACTTTATGGTGGGAGGAGAAAAAAATGGTCCATGCCATTTATGAAAAAATAGTGACTTGGGAAGATTTCCAAGTCAAGTTTAAAAACCGCTATTTGAACGAACGTTATTATGATGATAAAGCAAAGGAGTTCCATGAACTCAGATTGGGACAACTCACTATAGATGAGTTTGTCACCAAATTTACAAATTTTCTAAGGTATGTTCCTTATATTCATGAAAAGAAGGCAAAGGTACAAAGGTTTTTGAATTGTTTGCCTACTATGTACAAGGAGAAAATAGAGTTCGATAATCCCAAGACTATGGATGAAGCAGTGAGAAAAGCTAGATTATGCTACCAGCAGTTTAAAGGAAAGGGTGAACATGGGAAAAGCTGGGTAAACGAGGGTGATTTCAAAGGAAAGAAACAGAAACCAGCTTACTTGAAGAAATTTGGCAGGGACCATCAGCGGAAGAAATTTAACAAACCCAAGGAAAGTCAAACTACTCAGTCCCAAGTTGGTTCAAAACAAATAGATGGAGATAGTAAGAAGGAGGGAGCAGTCAAAATGAGGGAATCGTTGAAATTTTGGGGTTGTGGAGAACCTCATCTGTTGAGAGATTGTCCACACCGAAACATTCAGATGATTATGAGGGATCGAGAAGCTACCACAGTGAATGATATAGCAAGAAACATACCCACTATCAGTGCAGCCTTGGAGAACCGACAAGTAGAACACCAAGCTACCATGGTCGAGATGGAAGGTAAGATTGCTGACCAATCTGTTACAGTTTTAATTGATCCCGGTGCTTCTTTGAATTATATTAGTCCACAAGTTGTAGAGAAATGCAATCTCAAAACTGAAAAATTTCAGCAGTCTTGGTTGGTTCAGCTAGCCACTGGCACTAAGCGAAACGTAACTCATAAGTTACCTCAAACAACAATTAAATTGAATGATTTTCAGACAGAAGTAAACTTAAACATTCTGCCCTTAGGCTCATATGAATTGCTGATAGGAATGGACTGGTTAGAAAAGAGAAAGGCTATGATGAACTGTTGGGATAAAACTCTGCATTGCATAGATGAGGAGGGAAAACCCTTTATTCTCAAAGGAAAACCAAAACCAATCTTTGTAAGACAAATATCGGCTCTGCAATTAAAAAGAACATCTAGGAAAGGATATCAATTATATGCTGTACATGTCGAAGAATTAGGATAGAAACCTGAAGAAAACCTGTTGGACACTTTGCCAGTGGTAAGAGAGTTTAAGGAAGTTTTTCCAGATGATATTCCTCATCTTCCCCCCAAAAGAGAGATTGAATTCTCAATCGATTTTGTGCCTGGAGCAATACCTGTTTCCAGGGCCCCTTATCGAATGAGCCCCCCCCGAACTCATGGAACTAAAAATTCAATTGCAAGAATTGCTAGATAAAGGTTATATCAGACTGAGTGTGTCTCCTTGGGGAGCACCAGTGCTGTTTGTGAAAAATAAGGATGGAACCTTTAGAATTTGCATTGACTATCGTCAGCTGAATAAGTTGACCATCAAAAATAGATACCCATTGCCCAAAATTGATGATCTTTTTGATCAAGTAAGAGGAGCTTCAATATTTTCTAAGATTGATCTGAGGACTGGTTATCACCAGCTCAGAATTAAGGAGGAAGATATTAATAAAACATCTTTCCAAGCCAGGTATGGTCACTACGAATTTGTATTCCTACCTTTCTGTTTGACAAATTCCCCTGCCACCTTTATGTGCTTAATGAATAGTGTTTTGAAGAAGTACTTGGATAAATTCTTACTAGTGTTCATAGACAATAATCTAGTTTATTCAAAAAGTGAGGAAGAGCACAAAGAACACTTAAGGATAGTTTGGCAAACCTTGAAAGAAAACCAGTTATATGCCAAGTTTAGTGAATGTGAATTTTATAAAGACAATATTCAATACTTGGGGCATATTATTTCTAAAAAAGGATTGGCTGTGGACCCTGAGAAAATAAAGGCTATTAGAGAATGGCTGATTCCCACTAATGTATCAACAGTAAGTTCATTTATGGGGATTTCAGGTTATTATAGAAGGTTTGTGGAAAGATTTTCTGCAATAGCATATCCCATAACTTCATTACACAGAAAAGGCACCAAATTTGAGTGGACTGAAAAATGCCAAAACAGCTTTGAACAACTAAAAATAAAACTCACTACAGCCCCTATACTGAAAATTGTAGATCCTGAAAAAGAGTTTGTTGTATGCACTGATGCATGCAGAGAGGGATTGGGAGGAGTTCTGCTACAGGAAAATTATGTTATTGTATATGAGTCTAGGAAACTTAAGAAACATGAACAGAACTACATTTTATATTATTTGGAATTGGTTGCTGTAATTCATGCCTTGAATATGTGGTGACACTATCTTCTTGGAAAAAAATTCATATTGATGACTGATCATATTAGCCTCAAATATTTATTTTCCCAAACTGATTTGAATGTTCGACAAGCTAGATGGTTGTCTTTTCTGAGTGAATTTGATATGGACATCAAACATATCAAAGGGAAAGAAAACAAAATTTTTGATGCATTAAGCAGAAATGCTTGCCAACACATAAGCAGCCTTGGGAGTAGTGCTAGTTTTGACTTAGAAGAACTAGTTAAAAAGGTAGCAGATCAAGATCCCAATTATGAAAATATGCAATTAAAAATGCAGAAAAAAGAAATGGTTGAGTACACCCAAAACTAGAGAGGGTTGATCTACTATAAAAACAGATTGTATATCCCCAATGTAGAATCTTTGAAAAAAGAGATCATAGATGAATACCATAAACAGCCATATGCAGGACATCTGAGATACCAGAAAATTCTTACAGCCTTGAAAAAGAAATTTTTTTGGCCAAGAATGAAAAGGGATGTAGCAGACTATTTAGCTAGGTACATGGAATGTCAACTAATCAAAGTGGAACATCAACATCTAGTTGGTCTCTTAAACCCCTTTCCATTTGCAGAATGGAAATGGGACACTTTCTCTATAGACTTCATAACCAAGTTACCCAAAACAAAGTACCAGCATGATTCAGTGATGGTAGTGATGGACACTTTAACAAAAGCTACACAATTCATACCTGTAAAAATTAATTTTAGGACAACCTAGGTAGTAGATGTGTTCCAAAAAGAAATAGTAAGGCTACACGGGGTCCCAAAGATGATTGTTTCATATAGAGATGCTAATTTCACAACAACTTTTTGGAAAGGTCTATTTGGGGGCATGGGCACCAAGCTGAATTTTAGTACTGCCTATCACCCTCAGACAGACAGTCAAACAGAGAGAAAAAATCAAATTTTAGAGGATATGCTGAGAATGTATGTGATGGATAGGCCATCAAAATGGGAAGACTACTTGCATTTTGCTGAATTTTCTTATAATAACAGCTATCAATCTTCCATTAAAATGAGTCCATTTGAAGCACTGTATGGAAGGAAGTGTCGTACTCCTTTAAGCTGGAGCCAACCTGAAGATAAGCTAGTGTTGGGACCAGATAATTTACAAGAAGTGGAAAGAATTGTCAAACAAATAGAGAGAAACATTAAGACAGCACAAGATCACCGGAAAACTTATGCTAATAAGAAGAGGGTGCATCGAGAGTTCAAAGTGGGTGATCATGTGTATCTGCGTATTAAACCCAAAAAGAGCACACTTTATGCTGGAAGTTGTGCAAAATTGGCTCCTAGATATTGTGGGCCTTTTGAGGTGTTAGAGAGGGTGGGACCAGTGGCTTATAAGCTGGCCCTACCACCCCATGTTAAAGTTCATGATGTGTTTCATGTATCGTTATTAAAAATATATGTTCATGATGCTTCCCACATTGTTGATTGGAATGTGATACAGGTGGAGCCAGAAGGGGAGTTCCTTCCAGAGCCGCTTAAAATATTGGAGCGGAAAGAAATTGAATTGAGAAACCGAACAGTAGCAAGAGTAAAGGTGAAATGGAAGCACTTTACTGATGAAGAAGCTACATGGGAAAGATAAGCTGAGATGGTGGAAAAATATCCATATCTATTTTCAAAATGAACTCTAGTAGTTAGTGGTTAACACCGAGGATGGTGTTTGTTTTTAGGGGGGGAATATGTAACACCCCTAGTTTTATGTTTTTCCAAGTTAGACATTTGAACTTCAATCCAAAGGGGAGTGGACCCCAATGGATAAGTATTGTGTGGATGTAATTAACTATTTAATTATGAGAAATAAATAAAATCATTCTATGCATATTAACCAAATGAGAATTTTGAGATCACTTGCCAAATCCATGAGGTATGGAAAGAGGCTAAGATTTTCCCCAAAAATATTTCAAAAATCCTTGAAAGAATTTATTTCTAATTTAGATTTTTGAGGAAAAATCTAAATTCCCCAATGAGGTGGAGAGTAGTTGGAAAGAGGTAAAAAGCTGGAAAAGCAGAAAGCAGCTTTAAAGTCCCTAAAAAGGGAAGCTTAGGAAAACAGGAATAAAAGCATCCTGCAATTCTAGACGCGGAATTAGAAACAGGCTTTGGGGAGCATAAGCTTAAATAATCTAATCCAAAACAGATTCGGGTTGGTCTGTTCTTGGAGGAGATCTCAGCTCGGGGGTGAGTTCTGAAGACAAAGGAACTCTAAGGTTGGGAGGATTGATCATCTGCATAATCGGTATTATTATAAGATTTTTATGAATGGTTAAAAGAATTGTTGGGATATTGTGTTGGTGCATGTTGTAGTTAATATTTTAATTTAAGTTAAAATTTGTGTTCCTTTCTTTTAACAGAATTCCGTAGAAGACATAATTCTTCCAAATTTATGTAGTGTAGTAGGAGTATAGTCTAAGGAATACAACCAACCAGAATCTCTAGACCACAGGCTGGTCTAAATCTAGAGATATTCAATAATTCATGAGATATTAAACAGATTTATTATAACAAGTAAAGTGTAACTTTAATCTACTTTTTCAATGTATATACATATTAATTAACTCTATTGCCAAACATTGGGAATGGAATAGAGTGAGTAGGAAATATTAGTCTCTGGTTGGCTATTTACACTAAATTGCATGTAGTCATTCTACTACTCAAGTGCAGAATAATAAATTCAATCAGAAGCACATATGCTAAATTAACAATATTTAAGGACAGAAAAGAGTCTATTGTCAATCTATGCTCGCTCTTGGTAAGACTACATAGGATAACAATATTCTGTAGAATAGTAGAACAAACTAAAAGATTAACAGAAGCTATTATTACTCCATAAAATTATATTGGACCACACCCAGGATCCTTGATATAATAGAAAGAAATTCCAAACATTTGTAATAGTTGTCTATGTAAATTATTAAATAAGTATCCATCAACTTAATTACTTACCAGCCTTGCTTATATAATAGCAAAGGTAATTCTCTGCCTCTGTGGAAAGAAAAGCATTATATGAAAATTTAATTATTAAATTCTGTGTTGACAGAATTACATTATCAATATGGCATTGTTGTAACAGAACATCAGTGTTATTTCACACCTATAAATATAATAGAATAATTGTACAGAATTCAAGAGGATTGCATTGAAGCCAATACATTTTATTTTATGGCCACTATATTATATATTTATATGAAGTGATGCAACAAACATAGCAGAGATAAAATCCTCTCATTATCATATGAGACCTTTGTATAAAAATATATATATATATGTGTGTGTGTGTATATAAATGAGCAACAGTGAGATCACATTAATCCAACTAGGGTAATCGAGCTAACTAATCCTCTCGATTAAATAACAAAATGAGATTTCCCACCATTAACATCGTGGAGTTATGTATATTAAATAGAAAGGGAATGATATTATAACAGGAACGCACAAGACTGGACTTAACTAAACATTGGTGCTGAAAATTAATTTGCAAATAAACAGTGTGGAACAACATTTTAATGACTAAGGCTTTATGGGAAGGATAATAATTAAATCCAAAACATATTTTATACTAAGGAAAACAACTTATTGAAATGTCAACAGAGCGGTGTAATATTTCGTTCGCCTATGGAGAAGATAATGTCACTGTTTCCCCGAACTGAAAGTCCAAAATTATTACAAATGTCACAAAAAAATTTGCCAAGACGAAACAAAAAAAAACTAAATTGCGAGATGAGACGAAATCTCACATCTTATAAAAAAATCACTCTGGAATTTCCGAAGCATGAGGTAGTACCGACCTATGCAGAACAAGGGAACACAAGCTTAAGTCGAATTCTAGAGAAGATCAAAGGATGCATTTCATTAAGAACAATCTTAACAAATCCTTACATGTAACCACCCATGTAAACAAGTTAAATCCGAAGCAAAATAGAAACAGAGATTTAACAAAAGTAGACGAGTGCGATAAACAAAAAGGCGAATCAGTAACTACCTTATACATGTTGCATTGACTGAGATTTATTTCCACTGGAATGTAGAGAGGGAAACGAAACATTAGATTGATTATTTTACAAGTGAAACGAATTAACAAGAGGGTAATGTGAGGGTTGGAGAAAGAGTCACTCGTCGGAACGATGGGAATTGTGTATGCCCTGTGTGTGGATAAATCCGAACCCTCTAAGCACATTGTGAACACATCTGAGTACTCATCCAAGTCGGCCGAGGAAGAATACCTAAAACAAAAACAAAAATGTTGAGTATTAACTTCAGATAGCATTGCCACGAAACAATGAAAGGAAACACACCTAAGAAAACGAAATGTACGAGGAAAAGAACATCTATATTATCTAAAATGATAATAATCAAAGAAAAACTTACCATATTCACAGGGTAGGAGGCCTTAAGCCATTCCAGACGCAAAATCACACACCCACCAAGACAAGCATGGAGGCAAACGGCTCGCCTGAAGTGAAGAACGAAACGAAAATTTCCAGAGCAACCAAATGAAGTCAACACAGTTGAGTTTACATTTTAATTCAGCATGAAACCGTAGAACTGGAATGGAGATCATCGTCCACGTGTGCGATGATAACCTAGTCCCTGTCACAAAACTATATAAAATTTCCTTGGCAGGACAGAGAGTAAACACAAGTGATACGACAAGATTTAGACTTAAATGCATCGTCCTGAGAAAACCAAAATCCGGAGTATAAAAACTAACGTGGAAAAGAGTTGTACACCGAGGAGGATTTGGCGTCAGATTTGGGGTTGTCGGGTAGTGTAACGAGACTTAAAATGTACTATTCTTAAAGAAAAAACCATCATGGCGCTCCCAAAGTAGAGTTGGGCATTAAACGCAGTGAATGATGAATTAATAAGCCTCAAATCCCGATTGTACCCAGAAGAGAAAATAGGTAAAGACACATAAGTATCAACACAGATCATAGAAATCCACTTAACGTTCCACGTAGGACCAAGGATTGGGTGGTAACAAGTGTGCCAACGCGTGGTCCAAATTCAAATAGAACTTATGAGCATAGGTAGACATCTATATTGTGGGTTAAAACCCAAACTCCAAAGATGCGTAAGGATCCATGAAAGTGATATGTATAACTTGTAAGTGGGAGACATATAGATAAAATAAAGAGGCATCGAATGGGCATATATTTGATATAGTTGTGGTTGATGTATGATATTACCATGTGAAAATTTATACAAGGTTTGAGGTGGATTAAACCACCCATGTATATTACTCATGGTTTCTTTTATAAACATATAATAATTTAGTTGGTAAGGAATTGTCCTTAGATTAAACTACTCATTATCTCCAAGGAGATTTATGAAAATTCTGCTATATGTATAAAATATAAAAAACTCAATGGACAGATGATGTATATAAATATGGTAAACTTCAGGGAAAAAAAAAAAAAAAAAATGTTTAGGAGTGATGTTACAATATAAATTCTAAATATTAATTATTTAAATTATATGATTTAAATATGTTAAATATTTCTTTAAAATGTTAAATTCACTTATACATTAAATAATAAAATTGTAATATAAAGAAAGAAATCTAATATTTAAAATTTTGTTTTATACCATTTTCTTTTTCTAATAAAATAAATTATTATAATATAAATTGTTAAAAAACTAATCATGAAAATTTTTAAGAAGATTTTTACAACCAGTAATACTTTTATATATTATTATTGTTGATAATTTTAAAATAAATATTATATTTTATTTTATAAAATAAAACTAAATTATATATATATATATATATATATATATATATATATATATATATATATATATTTTGAATTTAATATGGGAAATGTGATAGAAAAGGAAAATGGTAAAATGTAATTTGTTATGAGAATGTAAATATTTATTTTGTTAATAAAAAGAAACTAATTTATGTATTATTATTCTTGGGAAATTTATTAGATACCATGATGTGATAGATTAGACTCCTAACTTTTAGGAAATTAGTTAGAATCAATTATACCCCTATTAAACTATTGACTGAGCATATAAAAAAAAAAATACATGATTTTCGATAAATTTCATTGGTGGATGTGAAAAAAAAACAATGAGAGAGAAATATTGGACTTGAACCAAGGACACTCCTTGGGTTAAGGAGGTGTAAGCCATGGAAGAATACTGAGTTGTTTTCTTCTCAAGGAGTAGAACTCTGAAGCACTACTAAAAACATGGTTCACAATTAGGAGGAGCATGGAAACCTATAATCCAATTCCATGAACTCTAATCTAATTCCATGAACTTTTAAATAAGTATATGACTATTTGGAAAACAATGTGTGAAACATTGTTCAACAATTGGGAGAAACATGGCAACCTATAATCTATTTCCACAAACTTTTAAATAAGTATATGACTATTAGGGAAAAGAACGTGGGAGGAACATGGCAACCTATAATTTATTTACATGAACTTTCAAATAAGTATATGACTATTAGGCAAAAAAACGTGTTAAATATATTTATTGTTGAAATTGTTGTGATTATACAAGGCAGTAATTCATTATAATTGCATGTTATGGTGAGCGTGTTAAAGAAAATGAATGTTTATATTCTACTAATGTCTTCTGCGAAAAATAATATGTATATTTGTTTCTATGTTTGATTTGTTGCAGGAAATCTAGAAGTTCGTGAGAGAAAACTTAACAATAGCATATGTGAAAGATAAAATGTAAGGGTACTTCTACTGTAGAAAATTGAGTGAAGAGATCCTATCTACGAGTCCAGCCTTGGCATTTAGTGTGCACGTGGATATGAAAGAACAAATGAGAGAAAACATAAAAAAAAATTAAGAGAGTTGAGTTGGTTACATTAGAGGTTACTTAGAAATTAAGATAAGAAATATATGTCAACAACAAATTTTAAAGGGTAATATTTCACCGGTTACAAAATTGAATACATACTTATATTACAGACAAAGGGACATATATAGAACAATGCATTTTATAGATGAATAGGAATGGAAATTAGAGCCTAGGTTAGAATGTCAAAGGCAATAGATGAGAAGGGAAAACAAGGTCAAATGGAAAACAATCATGTAGTCTGTTACTAAAATAATCTAGCTCTAAAGAAAGACACAGGTGGAAAACCATGACAACAGCCCATAAGCCATTTTGGCGTATAATGTGCTTAACAAAATATGTATGTAAGTATGTATTCATAACAATATTGTAAATAATTTACCTTGAAAAAATGGCATACATAAATCGTAGTGCATGTTGCATGTATTTACAAAAATACCCTATATATCTTGCAATGTCATAAACTCATAGCCATAAAAATAATAACACTGATAGTAGAACAAAATAAATGAATACGGCTAGTATTTCTTCACCAAAAAAATTTTGACAGTCAACCATGCAAGTTTGGACTGTAACCAAAATTATATTATATGAGTGATTTGTCAATATAAAAGGGGAAACCATTAATTAATAAAATATACATCTACTTGGTATATATACGTTAATATTTTTACCCATTAGCTAGTTAAATAAATTAGGAAAAACCCTATTTTGTTAAGGCTTTTTTTTTTGTAAACTCTTATAAGCTTTACGTGAATCGATGAGATAAAGTCAAAGCACGAAAATTTCTTTGAAGACCTGCGAGAGGTACCTAGAAAATGAGTGTAAAATATCCCTATGAAGGATTTGTGAAAAAAAAAAAAGTTTATTACCTATAGTCCTACATGAATCATTAAATGGCATCAATCGATCTTATGAAATGAAACAATTTATAATTTTTGCGCACTAACAAGACATATGTGGAAAATAATACATTTAATAATTCACTGGACCATACCTTACTCACCGGTAGATGATTTTTATATTGATATGGTTTTTAATATTATCTTTACCACCCTCGCTCTATGTTTATAAGGGTGGTTTAACACCTATGATATGCAATTCTTACGGAACAACATTCAATTACTAACATGTAGAAAATTCTTGATTCATGTGATTACAGTCCTTGGGCTGCAAGTGACGCCAGTATGGGTGCCAAGTGTTCATCTCACCACCGCTAATTGTTGGGTTCTGATCGAATGACGATGGATAACTCAAGTTGGTTATACGAAAACTGTTAGGTTCCTGTCCATCGAGCCCCTCCATTTTCCTATACCATCTTTGCGGCTAGGGTTTATATCATTATAGTGGGTGATTTAAGCTAAACTAATGAGCTAGCATAAACATGGCCTTGGGGCCAATGAGAGTGTGTATAAATGAATGTGATGCTTAAGAATGGGATAGAAATGCTGAAACACCATATTAAAGATTAGAAAGATATTTCAATGTATTGTGAATAAACAATAAATAAATATCGAGGTGGTAATGAGAAATTAGAATTTTGAAACTAAAATCAATGGATACCCTTTTATTATGACAAGAAATGTACATATTAAGGTCAAAAAATATTTATTGTGTAATTCATTATTCGTTTTTCTAGGTGAATTTTAGGAAATGTTACATATAGTATCATAATAGCATCAGTTGCCACATTGTGCCTTTGAGCTGACCATATTATTTGATCTGACCATGTTATTTGTCAACATAATATTTTTTCTTTCTTTTTTACAACAGTAGAAGAGTAAAAAAAAGGGACAAGTGACGGCAGAACTGTATGGAGAAAATTAGGTAAGTGAAGATGATATTTGGTGACATTTGGGTAAACAAGCGCAAGTTTCATATATGTGCATATCATCTGTATATGTGTATATATGGAATTTGTGCATTTACGAAAGATGCACATATGAAAAATATATCCATATATGATATATATTTACATATATGAAAGCTTCACCTTCTATATATGTGCATCTTTTGTATATGTGCATGTCATTCATATATGCATAAACAAATATGTCCATATACGGAAATTTCGCATATACAGAGATTATACATCTATAGTGGGTGAAGTTGTGTATATGTTTTCCATATATGCACATTTTTATATATGTGCATCTATTATGTCTTAACTATGTTTTATATTGTCTACGTATATATATATAAATCCGTATATACGCATAATTTTCGTATATGTATATATCCATGATATATATATATATATATATATATATATATATATATATATATATATATATATATATATGCACATATGCGAAAGATGTGCACATACAGAAGTCACACAAATTATATATATGTATATCTTTTGTATGATATATCTTTTTTATATGCATAACTTCCATATATGTGCATATCTTTCATATATGAACAACTTTCATATATGTGTATTTTCAAAAGTTGTACATATATGGAGGTTGAAGTTGTGCACAATATCTGTATATGCACATATATGGAAGTTGTGCATATAGAGTAGATGCACATATATAGAAGTTATGCATATATGGAAGATGAACATATACGTAATTTATGTGTAAATCCAGCCACTATATATGCTCAACCTCTGTATATGCGCAATTTTTGTATATGCACATACACAAGAGTTGCATATATACAGAAGTTGCACCTATACATAGGTTGAAGTTCTGAACAATTTTTGTATATGTGCATACCTTCCATATATGCACAAATTTCATTTATGCACAACTTTTGTATATGTGCACAATGAAAGATATGTGCATATACATAAATTATGCTTATTGGAAAGCATGCACATATATGAAAGTTGTGAAGAATTTCAGCCTGTATATAGGCACAACTACTATATATGTGCATCTTTTGTATATGTGCATGTCTTCCATATATTGAAAATTTTTCTTATATAGAGGTTACACATATATAGTGGTTCAAGTTACACGTAAATTATGTATATGCACACCTTCCATATATACGCAACTTCTATATATTGGTGTCCACTATATATGCACAACTTTCAATATATATGTGCATATTTTCTATATATTTACAACTTCCATATATGCACATATCATCCATATATGCGTAACTTACATATATTCACATATATTTTGTTATCGCATATGTGCATATACTATATATTTTCACTTTGATATATGTGCATATATGAAAGATCTGTGCATATCTCTCATATATGTGCATATATAGAAGAAACATATATACAAAATATATGCACATATATGTAAGTTATGCATATACGAAATAGATGCACATATACGAAATAACGAAAGTCACTTATATATATGTACATCTTTTGTATATGTGCAACTTCCATATATGCACATATATGAAAGTTACAGATATACATGAAAGATATGCACACATACAAATTTTACATATATATACGAATATATTATGTAACTTTCATATATGTGCATATATTTTGTATATACATTTAATTATTAAAATAAATAAAAATAGGAAAAACAGAAGGTGAAAACACTGAAATTTGCATCCAAGGGAAATTAGAGGAAATATAAAGGAAAATGAATAAAAGATATAGATCAATGATAAAAGTGCATGAAAGAATTAGTTCACATATTTTTCACAACTTTTGGTCATTAGAGCCTTTTGACAATGTTTGAGTTGAACTCTCTTTCAATTCTCTCTCTCATACACTCTTCCATACTTAGACCATTCTTGCAACATGCTTATATCACTCTAGAATTCACTTGGATTTAGGGAAATAAAACAAAGGGAAGCTAACAAACACAAGGAGACAATTGGATAAAAAACTGCAAAAGTATTAAAACCATAACCATGGCCAATGGTTCTGTGAATAACCTTGTTGATCTTGCAGAGGAGAGGTTTTCACAGCTAGAAACATAAGTCAAAGATATAAACCATAATTTAAATCTTCTCATGTCAACCATGAGAACTGAGGTTAGGATATTTGGAGATGTTTAGGGTTATAATGCAGAGGAAACATTAGAGGGGAAATCAAGAGATCAGGAAGAAATAAAGAAACAGCCAAAGAAAGGACCCAAAAAATATCAACCTAGTTCAAGTGTCGTGAATCATTCATAGTCCTTATTAAAAATGGAATCAAAGGTTAATATCAAGATGCACCAAGGTGAGATCGATGCTCTAAAGCTAGGTCACTAGTTAGAACAACTAGAAGTGTATTTTAGTGTCCATCATATTGAGGAAAAAAAAAATATTTCATTTATGAGGCTGACACTAGAAGGACATGCCTTGACTTGGTGGGTTATTCACACTGAGGCCTTGAGGTTGGAGGGAGATCCTTCAATGAAAAAGTTGGATGACTTCAAAATGCTCATAAGGTCACAAGTTTACATTATAAGGTATTGTTGTAGCTGCTACAAAACCCTCCAAAATTTTTCTCTCCTTAAATTTTTGAGCCCCTATCCTTTTGAAAAAGAGAAGTCAGGCCTAAATTCACCTTTTCAAAATCTCAAGTAACTAAGTCACAAATGTGGTTAACTCTTTTAAATTGTGACCCCACGACCTTGCGACCCTTTAGGTCGCAAGCTTGCTAGGTTGCACATCAGTCCGAAAACAAATTTCTGCGACCTTGTGACCCTACGACCCCTTAGGTCGCAATGTCACAGAGTTTCTAGGTCATAAATCTAATTAACATAGCTCAGTTGTGACCTTGCGACCCTCATTTATTGCCAACACGTGCGACCCCTTTATATATAGAAGGGTCACATAGGTCACATTTGACATGCGTGACATAGAAATAAAACGCCTCTGACAATCCAGTTGAAGCGCTATTTTCAGGGGTAAGTTGCATAATCCTCCTGCTATTTCTTTTCTACGATAATTGTTACTATTTCTTCCCCTTGCTCCTAACCTATTTTAACATTGTTACACTCTTGATCAAGCTCCCCAGCAATCCCTCTGTAAACCTGCCCCTCCTTCATTTTTTTTTTAAACCATTCAGATCTTTTGTAAATCTTATCTGCACCTTCGCCCTTCAAAGACCTTGCCTAACTCACCAATGAAGGCTCCTATGACCATGGACTATGATCTTATGGGTTCCATGTGTGTTTTCTAAACATTTTTCCATCGCACGTCCGCCAAGACCTAGAGCGACCCCGCGACCTTGCGACCCCACGACCTGGCAACCTTGGTTGCTAAGTTGCAGAGTAGATAGGTCGCATATAACAAAAAATTCAGAATGATGCAACCCAGTGACTCAATGACCTTGTGACCCAGTCGTGAGTTGCTAAGATGCCAAGTCGCACTTTCGTAAAAATATCGACCATTGCGACCTAGCGACCCTACGACCTCGCAACCTAGTCACAAGTTGCTAGGTCGCTAAGCCGCTGTTCTATGAAATTTCAAACCAACGTGACCTAGCGACCTAGCGACCAAGTCACAAGGTCACTAGGTTGCAGGTTAACCCACTTTATTGAAAATTATTAAGTGGAGGTAGGAGCAGCCCACAGATTTATAAATGATGGCATCTGTCTTATTGTGGGATTTTTTTATGAACATGCCAAGGGACATTGAAGCCGAGCTAGAGTGTGTATCCATATCATCAGCCTCAAGTGACATGGGGCCTCCAGTAGTTTGCAAGAGAAATAAAATCCCAAAGATAGAAATCTCAGAGGAGGAAGTACCTCTTCATCTTCCCCCTAATTATGGAGACACTGCCTGCACATTCGGCAAAGGGGACATTATGAGTTGGTACTACATGTATCAGGAATTTACCAAGCCTAAATTTCCTGAAGACCTCCCAGATCGATATGCATACATTCATGTTAAGAAGTCCAAGCTACACTAGCGGGGTCCCATCTGCCAGTATTCCCATGCGTCAAGCTAATTGAATGGCCTGCAGAGAGTTGACCCCAAGATCTGGGTCATTCGGGACCATGCCAGGAAGTCCTTCACAAATATAAAAGGGGAAGATGCAGAATTATATTATGCACTTCCTAGCTGAGAGCAGACCTTCACTGATGAATCGTCGACTACTCATTCATTTCCCATATCTGAAACTTTGAAAGGATGGTGGGAGGACCCGGAAAAGTTCTGGCTCAAGAAGGATCAAGAATATTAGACAACAGGTCTTAGGAAGGTCTACAAATTCGTAGCTACAATGCTATGTAGGATGTATGGCTGCCCAAATGCCACCTTTTTCAACAGCGCTTGGTTCTATCTGATGTACACTATCACTATGTATGGTACCCGCTTCAACTGGGCCAACATGATAGTAGCAGCCCTCAGGTCAAACGTATCTGCAACACTAGAACCTGATGAAGGGTATGCGTCGGAATTTTATATGGCATATTATCTCCTAGATGCAGTGTGTGCCAGGTGCCACTTTGTGGGGTGGTCACATAACTGGGACCCAGAGAATGGTCGTCCAATTCACAAATATCTAATGGTGTTTTGGGATTCCATGTATAAGTGAGACATGGAGTCAATCGCGGGTAGCTTCATCCCTGCCCTCTATGTGAAGCTATTTGGAAAAGATCCCCCTTGTATGTCCAAGTGAGCCATGGAGACAATAAATTAGGTGGTGCACTAATTTCTAGACACTGATAGTACCATCATCCAAGTTTTCGGGTCGCTCAAGGCCCCTCACGCATTTCCCCGTTTCATAATAGACAACCTTCTCTTCCAAGAAACTTGCTATCAGATGTTAGGTAGTCTCTCCAAAGTCTTCACTAAGGCTAAGAAGAAGCCAGGGCCCACTCTGTTGCTCACCATCAGTGCCTACATAGTGAAGGATTTTAGGGAAGTAGAAGCTTAAGCTGAACATATCAGGGGATTATGTCTGCCTCTCTTGGCACACTAGACATATGATCCTGAGAGAATTATCCTTGCACAGTGAAAGTGGGAAAAATTCAAATGGATTTACTAGCATACTGATTGTCTGGCTGAGGATAGAATAAATAATTGGTACAACAAGGATAGAGTGGCTACTCCAGCAGAATCAAGTGATCAGGAGGAGTAGGACAACCAGACTTTAGAAGAAAGGGTTCATACACTGGGAGGGGCCTGATCCTCCAAATCCAAGAAGCCAAGGACTGGTACGGGGCATAACCCTTCTGCCCAACAAAGAGAAAAGGAATCCAAAGCCAAACAAGAGGTTAAAGAAAGGGCAATGGAAGAGTAGGCCAAAGCTAAACAAGAGGTCGAGGAAAAGGCAAGGGAAGAGAAGGAAAAATGAAAGAAGCAGCTGAAAGAAGAGAAAAGGAAGAAGCAGGTAGAATAAAACCAAAAGAAGAAGGAAGAGGAAGAAAAGGCAGAAGTTGAGTGCTTGCTGAAAATAGAGTAGGACAAAGTGGAAGTTGAGCGCCAACTAAAAATAGAGCAGGACAAAGCAAAATCCAAGCGCCAACTAAAAGAAGAACAACCCAAGGCAGAAGCAGAGCGCCAATTGAAAGAAGAGCAACATAGGGCTTAAACTGAACAGAAGAGAAAGGAGGAAGAAAGTAGGAAGTCACAAGAAGATTCCTCCAAAGGAAAACCGCCTCCCGAGACAGAGAAGAAAATTAGATTTCCACACATCGAAGTACCTTAAACAACTGTTGCACCCAACGTGTGCTTTGCCCTCTCGGAATTGGGTACCTCCGAGGATTTATATGAGGGAGTGCTTGATCTCACTATAATCACCTACGATCAATTCGTGCACAATATCAGGCAGGAAAAGAGAAGATGTTTAGCACGAGATCCTGTTGTACCCCTCACAGTCACTATCGAGAAGGATATAGTCTTAGACCCCAAGACTAATCCAGTCATGGTCACATCAGCCAGTACCACTTTTGTAGCAGCCACCAAGGAGAACGTGAGCAGGATCAATAGAGAAATTATATCCCTACAGAATAAGCTACAAGCCAACAAACTCAAGACAGCTAAATCAGAACAAGAAAAGAGGGTGCTACAAGAAGATGTCCGGCAACTTCAGGCCAGGGATGCCCCTACTAATGAAATATCACTCATTGTACAAGGAGAGCTGGTCACTTTGGAGGCCACCATGAAACAGGTATATGAGGAATTGTTCACAATAAAACAAACCATAGCACCACTACTAAAACCATAGGCATAAACCAAGAGAAGAAACACACAGCTAAGGGAAGCCTCTAATACCTTGGACAGGATATTGGAGTGGTTTAACAGGTATCCAAAAGCTTTGGCCACATTTCTTATAAAGGATTGGATTTCCACCCAGAATGACAAGGTTCAAATCTGGATAAAGGTACAATACAAAGAAAAACTCATCAAGGATCTTGAGAAAGTAATGTCCGCATATGAACATATGATTAGCAACATTGACTCAATGGTCGGAGTACACAACATCCCGTCTCTGGGTGCACTAGGTGAAGAGAAAACATGGGAAGAGGTCTCCAAAGATATACAAGAATTTATACATCCCATAAGGCAAGCGAATGCCTCTCAAGACTTGCTGGCATCAAGAGAAAATATGGTTCAATTCATCGTGACACCAGTCCGAATCTATACTAAACTAGCCTCCTTGTCAAATAAAATCACAATCAAGAGGGAAACTTTGATTCCAAATGCTCTCGAGTGTCTTCACAGGTTTAGGGAGGATACACCTCAAGTCTTCCTAGTAGCTACAGATTATCGGGCCTAGCAGAGTTATCTCAAAGAGAATCAGATAGATGTTCATGACCTTGCAATCACCCAACTACTCCCATGACCAAGTTACATATCGCAGCAAATAGAAGGGGTAGCAGGTAGCAATAGCCAAGGAGTTGCAGGTCGCAGTTATCGCCCAGGTCGCAAGTCACAAAGAATCCCAACGGTCAGGAAGACGAAAAGTCAGGGATACCCAAGGATCAATTTTGTCCTATAAATACCCCCTTCGGGGAATTGTAAAGCTTTTTTTTTTCAAGGACTCCAAAGGATTAGAGAATTGTATAGCATTGAATGCACTCTTTATGACTGAATACAAGCACTTATTTAGATTCCACTCTTGGATCTGATGGGAGTTAATGTGTTAACATTGTGAATATTTTTTCTTATGTATCTGATATCTTTATGATTAATTCATATTTGTTTTCCACTTATATCCTTTATACATTTCAGCTCATTAAATGTTGTTAATGATGTTAGGTTGTTTATCTAGAAAATGTTAAGCAACTTTGTTACTAACATTTATCTCATCTCTGTAAACTGCTTAAGGAATTTAAGGGCGCTCTAACCATAAAATAATGTTCCTTCTGTGGTTGGAACAAATTTTTACAAGCATGACCCTGATGATGTGATGCTAACATCACTTCCTTGGCTGCATTTTTTTTTACTCATCTTGCTATTCATAGTGTTTTATGTTCATTGAGACTCATCAACCATTTGGATTGTATCATCGAGATAATCGTGCATTCAAAGGTCTGTAGGGATCATTCGTGTCCGAGAAAAGGAATATTAAACGATAGGTGGACCCACACCCTGGATAGGATCCCTATCACAAACGATTTCGAGTCTAATTGGGACTTTACACCAGGGAGTTCCCTTACTGTTGGCTAGACATAATTTCGCGTCAACAGATTTGGCGCTAGAAGGAGGGCCTGAATGGTAGGCTCCCAGCACACAAGTAACATCTTGTTACAAACTCCCCAAGGGAAGATCATGTATGAAAACACTAATCCTCCACCCTTATAAAACTCCCAGAAGGAGGGAACCCCTTACTATGAGGTCACTTTATATTAATTGAGGGCCCTGTGCCCTATCGCCCGCAACCTCGTTAGGGGTTTGCAGCAAGCTCTAGTCACTAGTTCCCTAGCCAATCCTATAACTCCCGCAACTAACCACACTCACTAGGGAACCCTCGTCAACTCCCTACCTCATCTTGAGGGTCTCATGATCGAAGATTATTTAGACGTAGTTGAGCATAATTTTGAAGAGCCCCCGAACAACCCTCGAGGGGCTAAAGAGGGCGGCCCCGAAAACACTGAATCACAAGCAAAAATTGACCCTCAACCCAACCAAACTCTGAATGATAACACTCAAGCAAACAACCCACCTGGAGGAGGAGCTGGGAGGGGCTGGGAAACAGAGGCCAAGGAAACAGGGGTCATGCACAAGGCCAGAATGTGGGCCACCACCATCACCACATAAACCATAATATAATTTCATTCCTTTATAACTGGAGAAACATCAGGGATGTAGGGAACTGAGGGAGGAATCAGGACATGCAGTCCCATCATGAAGGTGAAGCATTTGGGTTAGGCATAGGGAGCGAGTCTAAAAGTGAAATAGGGCATGTTTACATACCGCGACACCAGTAGGCTAGGCATGTGCAATCACTGGATTAGATGGCACAATATTCTTTAGCCCTCCATGTCCCCCTCCATGACATGCCCCAACATCCCGAGAAGCACCTCCCCAATTTCGACCCCGAAAAGGGTACGCTGGCCGAAGATCACATAAGTAACTTTTACCTGGCCTTGCAAATGATGAGGGTATAATCTGACATTGTAGCATGCCATCTTTTTCCTCATAATTTGGAGAATAAATCCACCACCTGGTATTGATCCCTCCATGTTGCTTCCATTTCTTCCTGGGAGCAGTTTCGTGGTATTTTCCTTCAAAAAATTTCAGAAGACAAAACTCTTTCCATGCTCCTCACAGAAATTAGTACTTTGAAGTGTTAGAAAAAAGAGAAAGTCAAAGATTTCAATCAACGCTTTGCTACGATATTGAAAAAATTCCCACCAAATATGACCTTAGACGATTCCATCACCATTGAATACTACACTCGCGATCTCCCTTGGGATATTGCCGTATTCGTGAAGCACGAAGCTAGAGCTACCCTGGTGGAAAATTACACCACTGCCCTAGCTGTCGAAAGGGATATGCTATCCATAGGAGCCGTCGACCATGAGCGTCGATATGATCAAAATCTGACCATGAAGAGAGCCCAATCCTCAAACCATAAATTCGAGGACAAGGACAAGGACCCCTTCAATTTCAAAAGTATCACAAAATCCCTCAAGTTACTGACCAACGAAGTCTCCGATCTAAAGAGGAAGAACAATGATTCTGTACCAGGTGTTAAGACGCAGAAACATTTCTTCAGAAAGAATAACCCTACTATGAACCAACCCCCATCAAACTCAAGTGATGGCCTCAACATTGAAGAAATTGGCAAGGACAATTTTTGTTCTTTCCATCAAGCCTCCCACTTATAGAAAACTTTCCCCAAGTGGATCAATAGCATGACCACCGTGGTGAATCAAATTCTAGAAGACCAAACCCTTAGATATTTATAAAATGAGGCTATTTCAAACAACGAGGAGGCCTTCCCCCTGGATGAAGATATGGGTTCCACTATCCTTGCTTTTGAGGTCATCCACGGGGAGTCTCCCCCTTCCACAACTAGAATAAAATTAGCTGACGACCCTAAATCTAAACCCCCTCGAAAATATGGCTTGAGGAGCAAAGGCCCAGTCCCTGAGCAGTCCTTCGAAGAAAAAAGAAAAGCTTTCTTAAGGAAAATCCTGCCACCAAAAGTAGAAAACCAAAATAAGACCCTTGAAAACTTTAGTCCAACTAATCCCTGAGAAGGCCCCAAGGCTAAAGCTTCGTCAGTTTCGCCTAAAACCACCACCGAACTTACCTCATACACAAATTCTAGGTATACATTATCGAGGATATGAAGAAGACCTCAACCAATGTTTCTCTCTACGAGCTTGCTCTCATTGCTAACCAGTGAGATCTTATCCTCAAGGCATTTTCCAATCTACCATTGATCAAACCCGTGACCAGCACATCTACCCAAACTGCTACTAGTCCCCAACCATCGTGAATTTCGTAAATGCCAACTCCAAGGGATCCACACCACCTTTCCTCCTCTCCTTCGAGATCTTTAACTTCAATTTCCATAATTTCCTCGTCGATTCTGGTGCATCCAAGAATGTTATGCCCTTATCTGTATGCAAGAAGTTAAACATCCTCCTTGACAAACCTAACACCAGGATTATTCAACTCGACAACTCTCAAGTCCCTATAGTAGGTGAATTAATCAATGTCATCATCCGCCTATCCTCTGATTCTAGAGTACATCAGTGCATTGACATAGTAATCTTGGATATCCCTGAGGCCTATGGCCTTCTGTTGATAAGAGATTGGTCCAACAATTTGCAAGGATACTTTGCCACTGATTGGGCCCTCTTGTAGCTCCAGTACAAGGGTTACCAAAAAGAGGTATGGCGTTTAATTTCTGATTTTGATGCTTTTGGTATTAAATCTGTACTTAGAATGCACAATGCAGCAACTGATACACTTGTGAACTCTACTGCTAGGTTCACCCCACTTAGATATGGATTTTCTATTGAAGTTATTTACAAGCCATCCATATCAAATAATGTCACTAATTTGTGCATCTTCAATGATGACCAACAGGTACTGTATTTCAAGCTCAATACAAACGTGTTCAAAGATGCAATTATAGAAGAAGAGGATCATAATCAAGCCTTGCAAGAGGAACTATGATATCATAAAGAAAATCCCATACCCAAAGGGATCATGTCACTCAAAAATTTGTTTCATCTACAGAACTGTTTTCGAGGGCCCCCCAACACGAAGATGCAAAAGTTCCACGTTAGCACACTGAAAAATAAATCTCGGGACAGACAATGATCCCAAGCTCATCAATCTGGGTATTGACTGCACCCCTCAGGAGAGGAAATAATTCACTGAGTTATTTAAAAAATATTGTGATGTGTTTTCCTAGACATATGATGAGCTATGAACTTATGATACCTAAATAATCCAACACGTGATACCCATGAAGGAAGGAGTGAAGCCTTTCCAATAGAAACTAAGAAAAGTACACCCTGCCTTAGAGACAATGATTCAAAAGGAACTAAAGAAGCTCTTGGATGCACGTATAATTTTCAAAGTTTGAAATTCAACGTGGGTGTCAAACTTGGTCCCAATTCACAAGAAATCTGGCGAAATCCATTTGTGCATAGACTTATGGAATTTAAACAGAGCTTTCGACATGGACGACTACCCGGTACCCCCTATGGAGCAAATCCTTCAAGCTATATCAGGGTCGGAAAGCTTCTCTTTATTGGATGGGTTTTCCGGTTAAAATAAAATACTAGTGGCTGAACCTGATCGGCTCAAAGCCACATTCAAAACTAAATGGGGAACATTCGCATTCAAACGCATGCCCTTTGGCTTGATTAATGTCGGGACTACCTTCCAAAAAGCCATGGACATTTCCTTTAGAGGCCTCATTGGAAAAGCGTAGTAGTATACCTTGATGATGTCACCATGTTTTCAAAATGTAGATCTGACCACCTACACCACCTCAGGCAGATCTTTGAAAGGTGTCAGAAATATGGGATCTCACTGAACCCGAAGAAAATCAATTTCTCTGTCCCTGAAGGAAACTTTTTGGGGCACATAATAACTTGAGATGGCATATTAGTGGATCCAAAACGTGTGAATGTCATTTCTCAAATACCTCCCCCAAGTGGTAAGAAAGCTATGCAGTATTTCCTTGGCAAAATCAACTTTGTTCAAAAATTTATATTAGATTTCGCCCAAATCGTGAAACCTTTGCAAGGTATGATTAAGAAAAATGCTAACTTCGAATGGAATCCTCCTAAGAAAGAAGCATTTGATAACATCAAATGGACCATCATGGAAGCCCCTGCTCTTCATATTCCAGATTTTAACAAAGGCTTTATCTTGTACACCTTTGCCTCAAATTCATCTTTGGTTGTCGTCCTCACTCAGAAAGATGACAACAACGATGAGTGGCCCATTTCATTCATGAGCACTGGATTACAAGATTTTGAGCTAAATTATCTAGATATTGACAAGCAAGCTTATGCGGTGCGCAAGGTAGTTAAACACTTCAGGCCATATATTTTGAAGAGTCACGTCACAGTCTTTGTGCCTCACCCAGTTGTTCGCTCACTTTTTGTACAGAAAGAGCTAGGCAAGAGATGAGGCAACTTGATGATGTGCCTTCAATAATATGACCTGGAATTCAAGTCATCACACACTATAAAGGGCTAAGGACTATGTCGGATGGCAGTAGAGGAAGAAGACTCACGAAGCAGTGAAGAATAGAGTTGCAAAAACGAAATCTACATGTATCAAGCTGATAGCATATCCTAACAGAATTCCTCCTCATCGTACGTTGATCTCCAACAATATCTGAAACATGGTACCATGTGCCCCACTTTAACAACTCAACAGAAACATGCATTAAGATTGAAATTTGTATCCTACCAACTGCTGCAGGGTAAGTTGTTCCGCAAACACCACAACGGTGTCCTGCTATGCTGTTTGGAGTATGATGAGGCACAGAAAGTTTTGGAGGAAATCCATGATGGTCTAGCAGGTGGGCACTATGTGGGAGATACCACTACTCACAAGATCATGCGTCTTGGTTTCTATTGGCCAACTCTGTTCAAAGATGTGCATGCCTATGTACAAAAATTCCAACAATGTCAAAAGTTTACAAATAGGGAAATACCGCCTTCTGCCCCGTTGCAGTCTATTGCAGTGGAAGAACCTTTTCAGCAGTGGAGGCTGGACGTGATTGGGGAAATATTGCCATAGTCTTCCAAGAAACATAGCTACATCCTCACAGCCACAGACTACTTCACAAGGTGGGTTGAAGAAATATTGTTGTGTCAAGTCAATGATAAAGAGGTAATAGCCTTCATCACCCAATGCATCATGATCAGGTTTGGTGTTCCAACCTCCCTTGTTTTTGATAATGCAATATATTTTTCATATTTTAAATTATATGAGTTTTCTCTGGAAAACGGTATAGTGCTGAAATACTCTGCAAATTATTACCCCCAAGGAAATGGGTTAGCCGATTCAAATAATAAGAACCTCATCCACATCATCAAAAAGACATTTTTGTTCCAACAACGAAATTGGCATAACGCTCTCCATTATACCCTATGGGCTGATCGGGTCACACCCAAGCCATCTTTGGGGAAATCACCATTTTTTCTTATGTATGGAAAAGAGGCTATCATTGCCCCCAACTTGTCTCTCCCAGCCCTTAAATTATCCCAAGAGACTCATGGCACCCCTTTCTCTGCCTTACAAACTTGAGTAGACACATTGTTGAAGTTGGAGGAGAAAATGCTGAAAACACGGGAAATATTCGCCATCCACCAAAGTCAAATAAAATGATCATTTGACAAGAAGTTTGTTGGAAACAATTTTTTCGAAGTAGGTGACCTGGTCCTCAAGTGGGAAAAAGCTCACAAGGATAAAGGAAAACACTCCAACTTTCAGGCCCTATGGACAAGTCCCTTCTAGCTTAAAGAAAAGGTCGGCTCCCATACCTACCGGCTACAGAACCTTGAGGGGAGAATTGAGGTCCTCCCAGTAAACGGGCATAACCTTAAACACTATTTCACCTGACAGCCCTAGGGGGTTCGTCATCATGCCCTATACCATATTTATATTTTTGTTTTTTGTTTCATTTTCCTTTGTTTTATTTTTGTCTTTGTTCTCAATTTTGTCTTGTTTTCAATAAGCCGCTTGTTCCAAGTGGGCTCCCATTGACACTATCCCTTGTAGCATCCCAAGTTGAAGGATGGATATAAAATTTACTCAATTGGAAATGCTATGCCAAAATCTATGCTGGTGAAGAATCACCCTAAAACACAAAAGGGACACAAGCTTGCCTGTGAGATGCACCCAATGGGGAAAACACAGCCTGCCTAGTATGTTGTCCCACGGGATTGTTGTACAAAAGAAAGTATCAGTGTGATTGGTCACCAGATGGAAAGGGGGCAGATCTAACCATAGGAGAAAAAATGGCATTCGGGAAAACCTAAAAAGTCATCTTATAGACCAGGAGCAACCTCTCTTGCAAGTAAAATAAGTCGGGATCTCTCATCTGGCCCAGGAAAAAAAATGCCAAAATTAAATAAGTGCCTTGAGAACAGTCAAATAAGTGCCCCGAGCACATTTAAAATAAGTTCAAACTAGCACATGAATAAGGGTAAAGGATTGAGAAAGGCTTCCTACACATAGAGGCGATGCAATGACTCCACCGAGGTACTAATGAGGCTCGCTGCTAGCGGAGCAACATCCGTGACTCCTAGGCAGTGACTCCGCCGGGACCACTAGGTTCGCTGGCAGTGGAGAAACACAATGAGGATGAAATAATTATACTGGATCCTATAAATCTCTGAGGTTACTCCAACCTTTTCCATCCGGTCTCCTGGAATGAAATATGAAAGACCCGCACCCTGGGACATGCAGATAGGCAGAGCAAACACGCAAGGTCCAAGGCAAAAAGTAGTGGGACCCACAAAGTGAAAGGATCACTAGGCTAAGCCCCACCCCCCACCCGATTGAGCACCAACAGAGATCCTGGGTCCTACCAGTGAATCACCATTTGTTGTAGCTACTACAAAAACCTCCAAAAATTTTCTCTCAACTTTTTGAGCCCCTATCCTTTTTAAAAAGAGAATTCTAGCCTAAATTCACGTTTTCAAAACCTCAAGTCACTAAGTTGTAAATGTGGTTAACTCTTTTAAATTTCAACCCTGCGACCTTGCGACCCTTTATGTTGCAAGGTCGCTAGGTCACACATTAGTCCGAAACCAAACATCTGCAACCTTGCAACCCCGTGACCATGCAGCCCCTTAGGTCGCAAGGTTGCAGAGTCTCTAGGTCACACATCTCATTAACACAACTCAATTATGACCTTGCAACCCTCATTTATTTCCCACATGTGTGACCCCTTTATATATAGAAGGGTCACATAGGCCGCATTTGATATGCGCGACAGAGAAAGAAAATGCCTCTGACAATCCAGATGGAGCACAATTTTTCTTGGTAAGTTTCCTAATCCTCCTGTTTTTTTCTTTTCTAAGATAGTTATTAATATTTCTTCCCCTTGCTCGTAACCTATTTTAACCCTATTATGCTCTTGATCAAGCTCCCTGGCAATCCCTCTCCAAACCTCCCCCTCCATTTTTTTTTAAACCATTGAGATTTTGTGTAAAGCTTATCTACTCCTTCCCCGCCTAACTCGCCAATGAAGACTCCTATGACCATGGATGATGATATTATGGGTGCCATGTGTTTTTTCTAAACCTTTTTCTGCCACATGTCTGCCAAGCCCTAGAGTGACCCCACAACCTTGCAACCCCATAACCTGGCGACCTCGGTCACTAAGTCACAGAGCCGCTAGGTCGCATATCACAAAAAATTTAGAATGACACGACCTAGAGACTCAACGACCTTGTGGCCTAGTCGCAAGTCACTAAGTCGCCAGGTCGCACTTCCGTAAAGATCTCGACCATCGCTACCCAGCGACCCTGCGACCTCGCGACCTAGTCGAATGTCACTAGGTCGCTAAGTCGCTCTTCTGTGAAATTTCAAACCAATGCGACCTAGCGACCCAGCGACCAAGTCGCAAGGTCACCAAGTCACAGGATAACCCACTTCCTTGAAAATGATTAAGCAGAGGTAGGAGCAGCCCACATATTTATAAATGATGGGATATGTCTTATCATGCGATTTTTTTATGAACATGCCAGGGGACATTGAAGCAAAGCTAGAGTGTGTATCCATCTCATTAGCCTCAAGTGACATGGGGCCTCTAGTAGTTCGTAAGAGAAATAAAATCCCAGAGATATAAATCTCAGATGACGAAGTACCTCTTCCTCTATACCCTAATTATGGAGACACCGCCTACACATTCGGCAAAGGGGATAGTATGAGTTGGTACTAGGTGTATCAGGAATTTACCAAACCTGAATTTCCCGAAGACCTCCAAGACTGATAGGCATACATTAAGGTTAAGAGGAACAAGCTGCATTATGTGGGGGGCCATCTACTGGTATTCCCATGTGCCAAGATGATTGAATGGATCCTGCAGAGGGTCAACCCCAAGATCTGGGTCATTCAGGACCATGCTGGGAAGTCCTTCATAAATCTAAAGGGGCAAGATGCAGAATTCTATTATGTGCTTCCTGCCCAAGAGCATACCTTCACTAATGAATGGGATACTACTCATGTAGTTCCCATATCGAAAACTTTGAAAGGATGGTGGGAGGACCCGGAAAAGTTCCGGCTCAATAAGGATCAGGAATATCAGAAAGCAGGTCTCAGGAAGGTGTACAAATTCATAGCTACAATGTTATGTAGGATGAATGGCCACCCAGATGCCACCTTTTTCAACGGCACTTGGGTCTCTTTGATGTACGCTATCACTTTGTATGGTACCCGCTTCAACTAGGCCAACATGATAGTAGCAGTCCTCAGGTCAAACATATCTGTGGCACTGGCACCTGATAAAGGGTATGCGTCGAAATTTTATATGGCATCTTATCTCCTAGATGCAGTGTGTGCTAGGTGCCACTTTGTGGGGTGTTCACATAACCGGGACCCGGAGAATGGCGGTCTAATTCACAAAGATCTAATGGTGTTTTGGGGTTCTAGGTATAAGAAAGACATGGAGTCAATCGTGGGTAGCTTCATCCCTTCCTTCTACATGAAACTCTTTGGAAATGACACCCCGTGCATATCCAAGTGAGCCATGGAGACAATAACTTAGGTGGTCCACTGGTTTCCATACATTTATAGTACCATCGTATGAGTTTTTAGGTCGCTCAACGCCCCTCACGCATTGCCTCATTTCGTAATAGACAAGATTCTCCTCCAAGAAACTTGTTATCAGATGTCAGGTGGTTTCTCCAAAGTCCTTATTAAGGGTAAGAAGAAGCCATGGCCCACTTTTTCACTCACCATCGGCGCCTACACATTGAAGGATTTTAGGCAAGTAGAAGCAGAAGCTTAACAGATCAGGGGATTCTGTGTTCCTCCCTTTGTACACTGAACATATGATCCCGAGAGAATTATCCTCGCACACTACAAGTGGGCCAAATTAAAATGGAGTTACAAGCATACTGATTGTCTGACTGAGGATATAATAAAGAATTAGTACAACAAGGATAGAGAGGCTGCTCTAGCAGAATAAAATGATCAGGAGGAGCAAGATAACTAGACCTTAGAAGAAATGGTTCATACACTGCAAGGACTTTCATCCTCCAAAGCCAAGAAGCCAAGGACTGGGATGGGCCACAACCCTTCTGCCCTATTAGCACCTAATTTGAACCTCAGGCTGAAGGAAGGAAAATCAGGGTAACCTCAAACCACGCTCAGCCTTGTAGCTAGCCCTACAAGGTTAGGAGAGGGCTCTCTCCGTGAAAAATGTTCAATGAAGTGTAACTTTGAATTGATTTTAGGCTAGGTATAGTAGCATCAAAATTTTTTATCAATTTTCTGGGTTGTATGGATCAGATGGAGCTGGGCAGTTTGAATCTGGGGAATTAAATCAAAGATACAGGGTATTCTATGGGGCAAGGTAGGCAGGGATTTCAACAATTTTTTTTTTTATAATGATGGACTATTCAAGACTGGTGAGAATCTAAAAAGGGCATAGGAGATGGATCCTCTTCAAACAGTAGAAAAAATAAAGTATTGAATGATTTTCCCAAGGCAGAGCATTATACAATGGATTCTACCTATCTATCTTGAAAACATCCAAATAGAAATATGAATGAATGAATGGAAAACATAAAAATTTACAAATGATCACAAAGGAAAGAACAGTGCTAAAATCCATACCACATGGATCCCATAAATCAGTGCTGCATTTCTTTATTAATTTCCTGCCAAACTATTACAAAATGGAGAGCAGAGCGTCCTCAATGATTCCAACTTATTCCACCTTTTTTCCCCCTTTTCAAGTGTCTCAGAAATTACATTAAATAGAAATAATTTGAGGGGATGCGTCTGCAAAAGGAAGAGTTGTTTCAACAGCCTTGGAACAGAAATCTGAACATAGAAAATAAACCAACAATATGCCCCCTAAAAGAGGGGAAACAATATATTTTGACCATCTGGAAGATTTGTAGTTACAGTTACTCAAACAGAGGAGAAGAAAGACAAATCCAAAACCAATTCCCCTCTTTTATCATTGCTGTCGTTCCATGGTAAATGCTGTAATGATCTATGTGTTTCATAATAGCTTATGGCCCAAAACAGAATGTATTTTCCTTTAATCTTGAATAAAAACCATTTTTCCGAAGAAAAATGCCTTTGCAACCGACTAAAATCACAATGACCACTTTAACAAAAAAAAACAATCCACTTTTTATATTGAGAAAGGTGAAAGGAAGGATGGTGGGCCCAATTCGCAATCGCAAATCACATTGGAAGGGGGGAGGGTGCATTGCATAATGAAGCGATGTGATGCAATAGTGTAAAATGGTGCAAAGGAGAATTGGAATGGGCGGAAAGGGCAGAAATATCTGGTGGGACTGGGAGAAATCGCAATCGCAAATTGCAATGGAAGGGGAGCGGGTTTGAAGTTAAACATTGTGGGAATCGCTGATTGCACAATGCGATTCATTGCATCGGTGAGAAGGGGAGGAAGGTTAAGCATTATGTCACGATACGATGGAATGTGGGCCATCAGATCATTGAGAAGATCGATGGTCTGGATGCAATCAGGGGAAGCATATATCAACGGGGAAACATCGAAAGGGTTTAGATACGCAGAGTTCCGATAATGCGATGTGATGGACTGTGGGTGATCGGATCGTTGAGAAGATTGATGTTCCGCATGAAATCGGGGGTGGGTCAATCACATCGGAAGTTTTCAATCAGAAGTGTTCAATCGAAAGTTTTGCGATCAGCGGTGGATGGGCTTTTGCGATGCGATGCGATCACATCGAATTTGTAGGATGTGGCAATGGAACAAAACATTTGAAGTTTGAAAGGTTAATAAAAATGAAAAATGGTGCTTTGGGGCTTTTATTCATTTGGGCATATCTTCCAATCCAGAAGTCAGTTTTGGGAGTATGATATATCGTTGGAAAGATCTTTCCGGGCTCATTTTGATGGAAATATTTAAAACATGTTTTCATTAAATATCATGTGAATAACACCTTTGAAAACCAGGAAGAGAAAAATCCCCTTTGACCCTTTAGTGATGGGTTGCAAAGGACTGACAGTGGCTTTATGGAGATAACAGCTTTCTGGAGTTCAACTTATTAATATGGAGACATAAAATTACATAAAAGATGATAATAAAAACAAATTACCTTGTTTTCACCTCAAAACAGGTTTTGAGGTGATAATTACATCCAGTTGAAAGAACAACTTCTTTGATTTTTCCAGATACCATGCTTTTGAGTTTATTAGGCATACTCATGTCCTTGCTGCTTTTATTGACACTTTCCTCATTAATTTGACTATGATGAGACCCTAGAACCTATGAGACCAACCCTATGACCTAACAACATGAACTGCGGAGTGAAAGTGAATCATGACTGAAGACCATAGAGAGGAGAATCAGCAAGTTTTCACATGAGGGAAAAGTGATGAAAGACCACTACCATCTATGAATCCATGACCTAATGGAATGATGAAAATTTATAGTATGGTACTCCTACTATGAAAATGAAAAAGAGTAAATTTGATCACTGATGGCAGTATGAAAAAACTGACACTAACATGCCCAAAAAAGAGAGAAGGAAGCCAAAGCCAAACAAGAGGCTGAAGAAAGGGAAAGGGAAGAGGAGGCCAAATCCAAACAAGAGGCCAAGGAAAAGGCAGGGGAAGAGGAGGACAAATGAAAGAAGCAGCTGAAAGAAGAGGAAACGAAGAAGCGGGTAGAAGAAAACTATAAGAAGAAGGAAGAGGAAGAAAATTCAGAAGCTAAGTGCCAGATGAAAATAAAGTATGACAAAGCAAAAGTTGAGCGCCAGCTAAAAATAGAGTAGCACAAACTAGAAGCCAAGTGCCAAATTAAAGAAGAATAGGACAAGGCGGAAGCAGAGCACCAATTGCAAGAAGAGAAACATAGGGCTGAAACTGAACAGAAGAGGAAGGAGGAAAAAAGTAGGAAATCACAAGAAGATTCCTCCAAAGGAACATCGCCTTCCTAGATAGAGAAGCAAACCGGATTGCCACACATCGAAGTAACTCAAACAACTCCTGCACCCAATACGCACTTTTCCCTCTCAAAATTGGATACCTCTGAGGATTTAGATGAGGGAGTGCTTGATCTCACTATACTCACCTACAATCAATTCGTGCACAAGATCAGGCAAGAAAAGAGAATATTTTTAGCACGAGACCCTGTTTCACCCCTCACAGTCACTAGAGAGAAGGATATAGTCTTGGACACCAAGAAAAATCTTGTAATGATCGCATCAGGTGATATCGCTTTTGCAGCAACCACCGAGGAGAACGTGAGCAAGATGAGAAAAGAAATTCTATCCCTGCAGAAGAAACTACAAGCGTTCGAACTCAAGAAAGATAAATCAGAACAATAAAAGAGGGCGCTACAAGAAGATATCCGACAACTTTAGGTCGGGGATGGCCCTACTAATGAAATATTACTCACTGTACAAGGATAGCTGGTCACTTTGGAGGCCACCATGAAACAGGTATGTGAGGAATTCTACACAATAAAACAAACCGTAACGCCACTACTGAAAGCATAGGTAGAAACAAAGAGAAGAAAAACATAGCTAAGGGAAACCTCTACTGCCTTGGACAAGATACTGGAGTGGTCTAACAAGTATCCACAAGCTCCGACCACGTTTCCTAGAAAGGATTGGATTTCCACCCAAAATGACAAGGTTCAAATCCAGATAAAGGTAAAATCCAAAGAAAAGCTCATCAAGGATCTTGAGAAAGTAATGTCGGCATATGAACATCTGATTAGTAGCATCGACTAAATGGCTAGAGTACACCACATCCCGTCTCTGGGTGCACTGGGTGAAGAGAAAACATGGAAGAGGTCTCCAAAGATATACAAGCATTCCTACAGCCCATAAGGCAAGCTGTAATGTTCCAAATCCCCCCCCCCCCAATAAATTGGAACATTAACTTTTGTTATTTTCACTTAGGAGGTGAATAATTTTATGAGAAGGTCCATTCATAATAAAAATATGGATAAAATCCCTCTAGTAAGAAATGGGATCAGCCTTGGAACTATATTTCACACCCTCATGTGTTAAAGGAGACATTTGCAAAGAGGCTTGGTTAAGTTTGACCAAGTCAAACAACGCAGGGTATGAGGTGGAAATCACTACATGGGACAACGCGGAGAGAGAGGAGGGAATATTCCTTGAAGGAGGAAACCCTAATAGAGTGGGTCCCATGGATAGGGAGCTCTCATGTGTTTAAAAGGAGGGCAAGGCAACCATTGTTATTCATGCTGATGATTATTCATTTCATGTCTATTCAGACATTGTGCATTCTTTTGCTGTTTAGCAAGAATTTCCAGGGAATTCCTCTTTAGGATTCCTTATCCTTCTTGAGAGGCCTCTTTAAGGATTATTCTTCATTCTCCATACATCTTGGCTCAAGGCCAAAGCTTATCCTTTCAGTTAATGTGTTATTTTTGCTCAAGTATAACGCAGTGTTGCTGGGGAGTTGCAGTGGAGGACACCATACATCATTTCCTTGGCTCATCTGTCAGAGGAGGGGTTTCTATTCCTCTGGGAAGTTAGAGAGGGAGATCCAGGAGCTCATTTCAGATCTTGGTATTGGGCCAACTCATTACTTTTCCCATACAGTGCAAATTTCTTTAGTAACTGCATTATTTTCATGGTGCATTTGCTGTGGGGTTTTGCATTGCTGATTGGAAAGTGAGATTTCCGGTGACAGTATCATCCTTCACTTGGTGAATCCCTTGGAGGAGTTTTACTTCAAATAATTCATCATATTCATCCTTCTTTATGTATTTCTAGTTTCTGAGTTGCAGCAGCTGCCCAGCAACTCCGACATTTTTTCCATTTTGTATATTTCAGCCAATCCCTTGGAGGATTGATGTATTATTGCTTCTAAGGATTAGAGATTTTCTCCCCTATTGTATTTGAGGTATATAATTTCCATATTCATGTATTGAAACTATATTGCAGCAGTACTCCATAAAATATTACGCTGTCATAGCCAAGGTTTTCATATATGTAGCAGTGTTCTATCATTTCATGTACATGTATTGTTGAGGTTTTCATTGCCTTTCTTGAGAGATTGTTTCCTCAAGACATTGTACTCTTTCTACTACTATAACATCATTCGTTGGCTATTCATATCTTCATATGCTCATGGTTGTAAAATAACATTGTCTTTCCATTTCTTGCTCAAGAATTGTTGCAATCCATCACCGAGCATTTTTTGAGGACATCTAAGTGTGGGAGATCTGTTTAACCCACTTAGAAAGATTTCTTTGGAGCCATATTTTGGATTTCATTATTAGATACATTGATCTAAGGGATCCAGGTTTTGGTTTCAATTCCTGTAGTAGCCATCACTAGAAAATGCATTTTTCAATCATGCCTTGGTAGTTGTCCCAATTTGGGAACATTACAGTGGTATCAAAGCAGCTTTCTTGGCTCATCCTGTGAGTCTAAGCCCAAGAAGATCATAATTTTGAAGAGGATGAGATTACTAAAATCAGTATTTAGATCAAAAGAAAATCTCTCTAAGGAGGTCAAGAATATTGAAGAGGAAGGACCATGCACTTCCTATTCTCATCAAGAAGAAGACATTGAGCATGGAAGACACTTCGATTATGAGATCCTGAGTGATTACCTTGTTAAGTATAGATCTAAACCTAGAGCCTTCAAGGAGACTCTAGATTTCCCTCATTTAATCCAGTTGAAGGAACAAAGGAGACCCTATAACAGAAGAGAAATCAAAGGCAATAGATTTTTGTTGCCAACTTTTGATGGGTTATCTACAGCAAAAGATTGGGTGAGAAAGTTGGAGGCATTTTTCCTACTAAATCCTGTAGTAGGGAAGGAATCTGTTGAAATATTGGCGCTACACTTGGAGGGTGAAGCCTATGTTTGGTGGTGCAGCCAGTTGAACCATGCAAGGGTGAAGAATTTTGCAGAGTTCACTCAAAGGTTGATCCAAACCTTTGATGGAGGAAGAACAAAGGAGGAAAAGCTCACACCACTTGAGGAGCTTTGTCCTAACTCTGTCACACCCATGGAGGAGTAGCCACATGCATCAATAGTTGGGGAAGCCAACACTTTGGAGGAAGGAAGTCTTGCAACCCTACAAGAAGTTCCAAAATCAGATAAAGGTATGAAAGGATTTCCACAATCTATTCTTACAACAAATTCTTTTGATCAATGTCGATATTTACTTTTGCATGACCAAGGGTCAAATCACTTTGCTACCATAGAGCATCTCGGTGGCACTACACTGTGCAACATGGAAACATTCAAGAAAGAAACAAATCAGCATTCTCATGAGACATTTTTGGATTGTACATCATATTTGAGGTTCGGGTTTGAAGACTTGAAGGGAGATGGTAGACATCTTGGAGTGAGAAACCCTTTCTCCTTTAAACATGACACTTTCTCAATGAACTCCTCTCATATCAAAGAGGGACTTCTACTTCCAGCAAATCCAAGACCTCATTGGTTTTGGAGGAATATTATTGAGAGGGAGGTCTCAAGGAGATATCTCATTACAAGTGCACTTCAACACACCATGGAGTGCAAAGATTTCATTCCTTTCTCACGGGGGTAGATAGAATATGGGGGACATCTTAGGATCGATAACCTCTCTCATGCTTGTGTTCAACATCCCTTGAGCCATACACATCATGATGGGAGGTTTTCTCCTACCACCTATTTGGGTCCTTATATGGTCTCATTGATCCTTGAGAAAACTGCATTTCTATCTTCCATGAAATGCAAGGAAGGAGATTTGGTTTGGAAGGATGGTCTCCCTCATGAGAGGAGTACCAAAATGAAGAGAAGGAGAAAGAATCCACAAGTGATTGAGTGGATGCGTTTGATGAGAAAGGAGCTAGGAGGCTACTTGCAAATTTATGACACCGGGAAGCAGGAGGCTTTGCTGCACTGGTTACTCTTGAAAGAGTTTGGCTATCACTTGGCATACACTCTTCCTAAGAGTAGGAGGACGGAGAAGAGATGGCAATATGCTTGCATCATTGAGCAACATAGAGTATGGATGCATGGTGTTTGTATGATCTCCATATCATTCAATGTATTTTCATCACATGATTTGTGTAATGGAAGTATGGGGAGGTAGCAAAATATTTTGTTTCTTTGCTTGTTCTTGGGAGAGCAAGAGAAAACTTTCTCTCACACTTTGCATGATGTTGCAGAAGGAGGGGATGGCATTTTCTCCTTGAATTTTTATGATAGAGGGGTACTTACACCTTGGGAGGAACTTCTTATGTATTGCATCATTATGAGAGATATATTTTACAAGGATCATGTCAAATAATGGAGCTATGAGTTGGCCAGAGATCATTTGCAGAGGCCTACAACACTATCTTCTGAAAGTTTGGGGTTATTGATGGATTTTTCCCAGGATCACTTCACACTTGATGCACTTGGAGGAAAAATAGGAGGTGAGATTGATGGAGTAGTGGATGGAGACATATATTACATTGGTATGACCTCACTTTCCATGATCTTCTTGACTTGTATTTCCAAGTATAAGGAGGATGATCTTTATGTAACATATGGTTCAATTCTCTTCTGGGGAATGTGCCATACTACTATGGAGGGATCAATCATCATCTTGATTTCAACATATGGTGAGAATATTTTTTTTACATCCATGGATTATCTAACACAACATTGTTATGCTCTTACCATTCATATTCAGTGCATTTCTCCACAAAAGGGCAAGTTTTTCATCGGGCTCCATGGACAAAATTGGGCCAATTTGTATGATGGAGACAACCATATTTTATATGGCCTTGGGAAAGTGTTTTCTTTCATGTATTATCAGTTGATATAATCTTCCATTTTCTATTTATCATTAGATATCATGACATACATAACTATCCATGTAACACAAGACAACTTGCCATGTGATTTTCAGGGGCAGCAGTTTGGAAAACTGTGTTGTCACTATTGGGAAAACTGTTGGTACTTCCTTGCACTACATAAAACCTTCAGCTCTTTCCTCATTTTATTGCTGATCATGACTTCATTTGATGATATGTATCTGATTTTTATTGGAATCATGATTATGAAGGAGACACATGAGTTGGATGTGTCCTTGAGGGGAGAGAATTCCCACATTTTCTGCACTACATGTTCTAAGGGGAGCATGGGAGGAGATATGGCCACCACAACCACATGTTTGTTCTCTCTTGAGGTGGGCCATGAGATTAATATTAATCCATTGTATAAACATGGGCAAGTATTTGATCATTTATTGTTGACACATTCAGCCATTTACTATCCATTACTAGATGTGATGGATTTTGTACATCAGTTGCCATGCTATTTTATGATGTTGCAGTGGATGAAACTGCATTGTATCCTTCTGATCTATTGTTTGTATCATGTGTAATCATGTAAAACTTGCGGCAAACTTCTAATTGGGATACTCCATGATGATCTTATCCTATTCATCATAGATGAAACATTTTGGGCCAGCTTGTTCTTCATTGTTGGAGGAGAAATATTTGGGGGATTTTCCTTCACTTTTCCATTTGAGGGCAATATTTTTGCAACCCAGGATCAACACATAATCTAAAATTATCATAAGTGGAGAGAAGGATAGCTTTGGGTAGGCTATTATGCTTGCCATGTTTAGATTTTTAGCCCACCTTCATTTCCGGAGCTTCAAGTGGAAGGAGATGTTCAGGAGTTGCCTTGTTGGGAGGTGTCTCATTTTGTTTGGATGATTGCTTGGGGATGGAGGATCCACATGAGAAATATGTTCCTCATCACACTTATAACTCCATGCCTTGAGTGGAGACTTTCCAACTCTATCCTTGCAGTTGCTTGAGGACAAGCAACATTTGGGAGGGGACGACTGTAATGTTCCAAATTTTCCCCGTAATAAATTGGAACATCAAATTTTGCTATTTTCACTTAGGAGGTGAATAATTGGGTGAGAAGGCCCATTAATAATAAAAAAATGGATAAAATCCCTCTAGTATGAAAGGGGATCAGCCTTGGAGCTAGATTTGACACCCTCATGTGTGAAAGGAGACATTTACAAAGAGGCTTGGTTAAGCTTGACCAAGTCAAACAACACATTGTATGAGGTGGAAAGCACTACATGGGAAAATGCAGAGATAGAGGAGGGAATATTCCTTGAAGTAGGAAACCATAATAGAGTGGGGCCCATGGAGAGGGAGCTCTCATGTTTTTAAAAGGAGGGCAAGGCAGCCATTGTTATTCATGCTTATGATTATTCATTTCATGTCTATTCAGACATTGTGCATCCTTTTGTTGTTTAGCAAGAATTGCTGGGGAATTCTTGTTTAGGATTCCTTCTCCTTCTTGAGAGACCTCTTGAAGGATTTTTCTTCATTTTCCATACATCTTGGCTCAAGTCCAAAGCTTATCCTTAGAGTTACTGCATTATTTCTACTCAAGTATAACAGAGTGTTGTTGGGGTGTTGCAGTGGAGGACACCATACATCATTTCCTTAGCTCATCTATCAGAGGAGGGAGTTTCTATTCCTCTAGGAGGTTAGAGAGGTAGATCCAGGAGCTCATTTAAAATCTTGGTAGTGGACCAACTCATTCCTTTTCCCCTAAAACACAGATTGCTTCAGTAACTGCATTATTTTCATGGTGCATTTGCTGTGGGGTTTTGCATTGCTGATTGGAGGGTGATATTTCCAGTAATAGGATCAGCCTTCACTTGGAGAATCCCTTGGAGGATTTTTACTTCATACCATTCATCATATTCAGCCTTCTCTATGTATTTCTAGTTTTTGAGTTGCAACTATTGCCCAAAACTCCAACATTTTTACCATTTTGTATATTTCAGCCAATCCCTTGGAGGATTGATGTATTATTGCTTCTAAGGGTTAGAGCTTTGCTCCCCTATTGTATTTGAGCTATATCATTGCCATATCCATGTATTAACATTGTATTGCAATATTACTCCATAAAAGACTGCACTGTCATCTAAGGGTTTCATATATGTAGTAGTGTTCTGTCATTTCATGTACATGTATTGTTGAGGCTTGCATTGCCTTTCTTGAGAGGTTGTTTCCTCAAGACATTGTACTCTTTCTATTGCTATAACAATATCTGTTGGCTATTCAGATCTTCATATGCTCATGGTTGTAAAATAACGTTGTCTTTCCATTTCTTTCTCAAGAATTGTAGCAATCCATCACCGAGCATTTTCTGAGGACATCTAAGTGTGGGAGATCTGTTTAACCCACTTATAAGGATTTATTTGGAGCCATATCTTGTATTTCATTCTTATATACATTTATCTAAGGGATCTAGGTCCTGGTTTCAATTCCTGTAGTAGCCATTACTGGAAAATGTGTTTTCCAGTCATGCCTTGCTAGCTGTCCCGATTTGGGAACATTACACAAGTGGCCACCTCTCAAGACCTGTCGACATCAAGAGAAAACATGGTTCAATTCATCATGACACTGGTCTAAATCTATAATAAACTAGCCTCTTTGTCAAATTAAATCACAATCAAGAGGGAACCTTTGATTCCAAATGCTCTCAAGTGTCTTCACAGGTTGAGGGAGGATACACCTCAAGTCTCCCCAGTAGCTGCAGATTATCGGGCCTAGCAGAGTTATCTCAAAGAGCAATAGATACATTTTCCTGAACTTTCAATCACCCAACTACTCCCATGACCAAGTTACATGTCACAGCAAATAGAAGGGGTAGCAGGTAGCAACAGCTAAGGGGTCGTAGGTCGCAGTTATAGCTGAGGTCGCAAGTCGCAAAGCATCCCAACTGTTAGGAAGACGAAAAGTCAGGGATACCCAAGGGTCAATTTTGTCGTATAAATACCCCCTTTGGCGAATTTTAAAGCTTTTTTTTTTGGAGGACTCCAAAGGAGCGAAGAATTGTATAGCATTGAATTCAATCTTTATGAATGAATACAAGCACTTGTTTTGATTCCACTCTTGGATTTTATGGGAGTTAATGTGTTAACATTGTGAATATTTTTTCTTATGTATCTGATATATTTCTGATTAAGTCATTTTCATTTTCTTCTTATACCATTTATACATTTCAGCTCACTAAATGTTGTTAATGATGTTAGGTTTTTTATCTAGAAAATGTTAAGCAACTCTATTACTAAAAGTTATCTCATCTCTGGAAACTGCCTAAGGAAGTGAAGGGCGCTCTAACCATAAAGAATTTTTTCTTATGTGGTTCGAACAAATTTTTACAAGCATGACCCTAATGATGTGTTGCTAACAACACTTCCTTGGCTGCATGTTTTTTACTCATCTTTCTATTCATAGTGTTTTATGTTCGTTGAGACTCATCAACCATTTGCATTGTACCATCTGGATAATCATGCATTCATAGGTCTGTAGGGCTCTTTCGTGTTAGAGAAAAGGAGTATTCAGCGGTAGTTGGACCCACACCCCGAACGTGATCCCTATCACAAACAGTTTAGAGTCTAATTGGGACTTTACACTGAGGAGGCCCCTTACTGTCGGTCGGACATATTTTCACGTCAACGGGTATTTAGAGGACCAGTGGATTTTGTGGCACTACTTTAGGAAAAATCTAAGGAAAATCATTCTTAGACCATACAAACATGCTCCAAGAATGGTCTAAGTATGAAAGAGCTTATGAGAGAGAGAATAAAATAATATCTCAACTCAAAAAATCTCAAAAGGATGTAATGACCAAAATTTCTGGAAAAGATGTGAACTAGTTCCTCATGCATTTTTGTCATTGATCTCTCTTTTTTATTCATTTTCCTTTATTTTTCCTCTAATTTACCTTGGATGAAAATTTTTGTCTTTTCATCTTCTCTTTCTCATTTTTTCCTTTATTTTAATAATTAAATATGATTTAATGTCTCTTCGTCTTTGCCAATTTCCATAGCCATTATTAATCCACAAGTGATGCCCACTAAAATATTTTCCCAACATTTAACTAGGAATATATGTCTCATAGCTTTGGTATTATTTTATTTACATTAAAAATAAACAAGGATTTTTTACATCAATGCTCAAAGATTAGAGAAGGATATGCAATTGAAGTAATTTCATAAGCATTGTGCAAGTAAATCTTCTATATATGTGCATATATTATGTATATGAATATATATTCCATATATGCATAACTTCAACATTTGAAACTTCCATATATGCGCATATATGGAAATATGCAATACAAAATATGTGCATATATAAAAGTTGTGTGAATTTTGTATATGCACATCTCTCATATATTCACATATATTTTATATATTCATAACTTCCATTTATGTGCATATATTCCATATATGTACAAATTTCGTATATTTGTATATCTTCTGTATATATTCAACTTCTGCATATGAACATATCTTATGTATATACACATAAATGTTCAAATATTCAACCTTTGTATATACACAACTTCCATATATGTTTTTCATCTTCTATATGTGCAAAACTTCCATATATAAACATATGAGAATGTTTTTTACATATGGAAAATATGCGCATATATAGACATTAGACATATACAGAAGATAGTCAATATAGGAGATGTTCATATATAGAAGTTGTGGGACTTCCATAAATGCACAATTTTCCTATATGTGCATCAAATCTGTATATGTCCATATATGAAATTTTTCCATATAAGGTAGATGCACATATACAGAAAATGTGAATATATAGGAAATATGCACATATATTAAAATTACATATACACAAACAATATGTGCATATACGAAATTTACACATATACGAAAGTTGTGCATATACAGAAGTTGTCACATATACAAAATTTGGGTGTATATGGAGGTTTTTGTATATGCATATTAAAAAACATGTGCATTTATTCTGTATATGTGTATCATCCCTATATGTGCATATATGGAATTTTTTTTCTAATATGGAGTATATGCACATATAGAGAAGTTGCACAAATATAGAAGATATATGCATATACGAAAGTTATGCATATATGGAAGGTATGCTCATATATGGAAGTTGTTCAAAACTTCATCCTCTATATAGGCGCAAATTCTGTATCTATGAATTTTATATATATATATGCATATCTTCCATATATGTGCAAAAAAATATGTGCATATAATAAAATTTCACATATACATAGTTTGTGCATATACAGTGACTAAGGTCGCACATTAATTATCTATATGCACATCTTCTATATATTTCTAACTTCTATATATGTATATATATATTTTATATCCATAAACTCCATATATGTCCATATATAGAAGTTGTGCACAACTTCAACATCCATAAATATGCATATCTTTCGTATATGTGCAACTTCTATAAATACACATATACAAATTTGTGCATATAAGGAAGTTGTGCATATACAAAATATAGGTGATACAAAATATGTGCATATATAGAAGTTGTGTGACTTCCATATATGCACATTTCTTATGTATATGTGTTTCTTCTGTACATGCACATAGATTTCATATATGCGCATATATCAAAGTTTAAAATATATAGTAGATGCACATATACAATAAAAAAATATATGTGAATATCTGTAAGTTATGCATATACGGAGGACATGTGCATATATGGAAGTTGTACATATATAGAAAATATGCATATATACAGTGGAAGTTGTGCATATACAATAGATGAACATTTATAGAATTTTTTATATATGTTTTAGGCCCCTATATTACTAGTATATTCTCTTATTGTTGTTAGTGTAGCCCCCTTATTATTATTTTTGTACCCCTGTAACCCCAATATTGTAATTGTTGTGCCCCTACATTATTATTATTAGGTTGGCTAGGATTATATTCTGACCCCATGGACTCTTATATATAGAATGAGGTTTTTTCATCTTTATCATCAACGAATTGTTCATTTATGTAATCTAAAGGAGGTTTCCCCCTCGAAGTGGCTGAATTCTAAGGTGTTGATCTCTCTTTTCTTCTATTTTTGGAGCTGTTTCTTAACATTTGGTATCAGAGCTTTGGATTTTAGGGTTTTGCTACTCCAAAGAGGTCATCATGGAATTTTCGCTATAAATTGATTTCTAAAAAGGTTAAGAAGCTGAAATTTTTATCATGCAAATCCAAAATCTTGAGGAACTTCATGTAAAAATTTCAAATCTTGGCTCACAACATTTGCATAGATACGATCTGTAGAAGTTAGGATTTTTTCAGGCTCCCGAATTTCATCTCAAAGAGGTGACCGTGGAAAAATAATCATAATTGTCTCTCTCAACATCGGATTAGGCTTCTGTATAAGGTGGCCGAAATAACATGGACTTTAGTCTCCTATGTATCAATTTTATATCCAAAGGAGGAAACAGTGACATGTTGCATACCATACAAGTTCCCACTACTGAACTATTCCATAATTAGGTAATTGTGGGAGATTGGGAATAAATTTGTCTTGAAGCATCCAAATTAGGTCATACCTATAGCATTGGAAAAAATATTCAGAGCGATACTATAGGACTGAATTTTAGATATTGAAGATATGAAATCACAGCGAGAATTCAGTTTTAATATCAAGCTCCTCAAAAGTAAGAAAAAGGTGTGTATTTTTTTTTCAAATTGTATATGTCTTGTTTAAAAAATTAGTTTGAAGTGATTCCAATGGGATATTGCGGCATATATATCAATATTGGGTTCTAAAATTCCACCTAAAATAATTCAACACCCATTAATCCTTCAGAAGGCTCTACTATTACTCATGAAGAGGAAGAAGTGCAACATGACATATCAAAATTACAAGAGCAAGTGCACCAAATTTCTCTCTCACAAAGAGAAACACAAAATGAAATGGAAGTTTTGAATAAAGGCATGGAAGCTAAGATGGATGGTTTTAAGAAAGGTGTGGAAGCTAAGATGGATGGTTTGAAGAATGGTAGGGAAGCTAAGGTGGATGATATGGAAGCTAGCATGGAAGCTAATATTGATGAAAAAATTAAAGAAAACATGGAATATGTCAAGAATTTTCTAAAAGTAGACATGGAAGGTTTGATGACAAGGTTGATACAATAAATAATTCATAATGGCGGAAAGAGATTAGAGGAAACTCATGATGAGAACAAAATAAATATTAATCGTTATTTCATAAACTGTAATGTTGGATTGAAGACCCACCATATTCGAAATATTGATATGAGGAAGTTTGATGGCCAGGATCCCGTAACATGGATACTACAGATGGAGGAATATTTTGATCTCAATAATGTGCAAAAAACAAAAAAAGGTACACATTGAAACTTTATATTTAGAAAAAAATATATTTTTATGGTATCAATGGATTTATGATGGTACAAAATACATTTTTATGGTATCAAAATACATTATGAGGATACAAAGAGCAACACCTTCTTTATCAAATTAATAAATCTGAAACAAAAGGGTTCAGTGGTGGAGCACATTGAGGACTTCCAAAAATTGAATATAAGGGTAGTTGATATTCCAGAGGAAAACAGGATTGATGTCTTCATAGGGAATTTAAAGGATAACATGCAACATGAGGTTTGAGTTTAGGAACCTGATTCATTGGAGAAGGCATTCAAGTTGGCAAGAAAATTTGAATATAAAATTATGGAGACAAGGAATCTTACCACTCACATATATAAAGATGGAAGTGTTGCTACTCCTAGACTTCCAAAACCTACAAGGTTGACACCACAACAATTCGAACAAAAAAGTGCAAAAGGGCTTTGCTACAGTTGTGATAGAAAATACACTAAAGGTCATAAGTGTGCTGAGAAGAAATTATTTTACATATATTGTGAAGAGGAGGAAGAAAATGAACAGGCAACTTCAAAAGAAGAGGATATATACGAGGAACCAACCCTAGAGAAAGAATAAATGAGTCTGACCATATCATCTAATGCATTGGCAGGAATTACCACCCCTTAAACCCTCAAGATATAAGGATGTATCAAGAAAAAAAGGTAATTTTTTTGATTGATTCTGGTAGTACCCATAATTTTATTCATTGTAAGGTAGCCAAGGAAACGAATTTCTTCCTATACCCAACACTAGAATGTCAAGTGATGGTTGCAAATGGAGGAACAATAAATTTCTCTAGAAAATTCCATAATATCAAGCTATCCATGGGGGAATATGTATTGAATATTCAAATGCTTTCCATTCCAATCGGAGGTGTTGATGTTGTACTAGGAGTACAATGGTTACAATCTTTGGGGACAATATCTTTTAATTTTCTTGAAATTTGTTTTCGAAAGGAAAGGAAGTCGAATTATAGGGTATCACATGGAAGTTGGGAAAGATAATAAGCTCTAATGTCATGACAAATATTCTCAAGAGAGAACAATGAGGCGTAATTGCATAATTATGTTCAATATAAGTTCCAACATCAAAATCATCTATTTCTCCAAATCTCCAAAAATTATTGGACAATCATTCCAAGTTGTTTGAAACTCCCAAAGGACTCCCACCTATTCGTGATCATGATCATGCTATTCATTTGATTCTAGGAAATGTTCCTCCAAACATCAGGCCTTACAGATATCCTTATGTCCAAAAGAGCGAAATTGAATGTATGATTGTATAAATGTTAGAGGTTGGTATAATTTAACCTAGTCAAAGTTCTTTCTCTGATCCATTAGTATTGGTGCACAAGAAGGATGGATCTTGGTGCATGTGTCTCAATTATAGGGAGCTCAATAAGCTCACTATTAAATATGAAGTTCCCATTCCTATCATTGATGAATTATTGGATGAATTACATGGAGCAATTTATTTTACCAAGTTGGATCTTCATTTAGGATATTATCAAATAAGAATAAATACTAAGGATATTCCAAAACCATCATTTCAAAATCATGCGGGTCATTATGAATTTTTGGTCATGCCTTTTGGCCTTACCAATGCACCTTATACATTTCAAGGGTTGATGAATTCCATTTTCAAACCCTTCCTTAGAAAATTTGTGTTAGTATCTTTTGATGGTATGCTAATATACAACAGGTCTTGGAAGGATCATGTTCAACATGTTGAGAAGGTGCTCAAACTATTGGAGGAGAAACAATTATATGCAAAAACCTCCATTTTTTTCTTCGGAGTACAAGAGGTGGAATATCTGGGTCATATTGTATCTCACAATGATATTAAGGTAGACACTAACAAAATTAAAGTCATTAAGGAATGGAAATTCCCCACAACCATAAATAAGTTGTGAGGATTTCTCGGGTTAACAAGGTATTATCACAAGTTTTTTAAGAATTATGGGAGAATAGCAGTGCCTCTAACAACATTATTAAACAAAGATGCATTTTCATGGAATATTAAAGAAACTAAGGACTTTGAACATCTTAAAGAGGAAATGTGCCTAGCACCGGTCTTAGCTCTGCCAGACTTAACAAAAACCTTTATTGTGTAATGTGATGCCTCAAGAAATGGAATTAGTGTTGTTTTAATGAAATAAGGAAGACCCATTACTTTTGAAACTCATCCAATCAAAGGAAATTATTTACAGAAAGCTATTTATGAGAAGGAAATGTTGGCAATATTACATGCACTAATGAAATGGCAACCTTACCTAATGGGAAGACACTTCAAGGTAAAAGCTGAGCATGATAGTCTTAAACACTTTTTGGAACAAATTCTATCTTCAGAAGAGAAGTAAAAATGGGTCACAAAGATGTTGGGTTATGACCTTGAAATCATCTACAAAAAATGGAAGCTAAATTTTTTTGTATATGCACTCTGAAGAAAGGATGAAGAGGTGGAAGCATTGCTTTGTGCCATTCTTGTTATCCAACTAGATTGGATAACCGAAGCAAAGGATGAATGGAAGAAGGATGAAGAAGTGTGGACACTCATTCAAAATTTGCAACAAGATCCTAGTAAATTTGATACATTTAGTGGGAAAAATGATTCCTTATGGTACAAAAATATCTTATGTCTTTGTAATAATTCCCAACTAAAACAAAACATTCTTTTGGAATTGCATACTTCTCCTTTTGGATGACACTCAGGAATTTTAAAAACTTACCATAGGGTGAAGAAAGATTTTTTTGGGGATGGAAGGTCCCTATATTACTAGTATAGTACCTTATTGTTGTTAGTGTAGCCCCCTTATTATTATTTTTGTACCCCTGTAATCCCAATATTGTTATTATTGTGCCCTTACATTATTATTGTTATGTCGGCCAGGATTATATTGTAACCACATGGACTCCTATATATGGAAGGAGGTTTTGTCATTTGTATCATCCAAGAATTGTTCATTTATGTAATGTAAATTTGGTTTCCCCGTCGAAGTGGTTGAATTCTAAGGCATTGATCTCTCTTTTATTCTATTTTTGAAGTTAGTTTCATAACAATATGGAAGATGTGCATATGAATAATTTATGTGTAACTTCAACTAGTGTATTTTTAGAACCTATGTATATGTGCAATTTTCCGTATATGCACATATTTGTTTGCGCATATAGGGAAGATATGCACATATATATTAGTTGTGCCTATAGATAGGTTTAAGTTTTGTACAACTTCCATATATGTGCTAAATTCCATATAAGCATGATTTCCATATATGCACATATCTTCCGTTGTGCGGATATAGGAGAGTTATGCATATATGGAAGGTATGCACATAAAAGGAAATTTTGCAGAACTTCAACCTCTACATACGTGCAACTTCTGTATATGTGCATTTTTTGTATATGTTCATATCTTCCATATATGTGCAAACAAATAGGTGCATATACGGAAATTGTGGATATATAGAGGCTGTGCATATATAATGGCTACAGTTGCACATAAATTACGTATATGTGCATCTACTGTATATGAAAAACTTCCATATATGTGCATATATAGAAATTGTGTATAAATTCAACATCCTTGTATGATCAAATTTCGTAAATACACATATATGATGTTTTTTCATTTATGAAAGTTGTGCATGTATGAAATATATGCACATATATGGAAGTTGTGCATATAAAAAATATATGAGATACAAAAGATATACAAATATACAATTTTTTTGACTTCTGTATATGCACATTTTTTGTATATGTGCATGTATTTCATATATGCGCATATATTCTGTATATATGTTCATTTTGTATATGTGAATATCTTCCATATGTGTGCATATGTAGGAGTTTCATGTATAAAGTATATGCACATATACAATATATGCGCATATAAATATATATATGTATATATGGAAATTACTCATATATGCAAATTATGCGCCTATACGAAAGTTGCACATATATAGTAGAGGCCCATATATGGAACTTGTGCATCTAAAATAGATGCACATATATAAAAGTTGTTCATATATGGAAGACACACATATACATAATTTATACTCAACTTCAGCCACCATATATTCAAAACCTTTGTATATGTAGGATTTCTGTATATCTACATATTTGTTTGCACATATATTAATGACATGCACATTTACAAAAGATGCACGTATATAGAATTTGAGCCTATACAGAGGTTGAATTTTAGCACAACTTCCATATATGTGCATTCCTTCCATATATTCACAACGTCTCTATATTTGCATGTCTTGTTGGGTATGTGCTATATTCTTTCCACAATTAGTCGCATGCACGGGGGGTGACATGGGGGGAGATAGTCCCCTGGTACATTGCGTCGAGCGCAAAAAGGGGTTCATAGGGTAGCACCTCGGGAAAAAAACAATTGGACCCTATTTTTTTATGGGTGAACTAGCCCATGGTTTTTTTCATGGGTTTGCATATGGTTTTGGGGCATGGTGGTTTTTGGCACCTAGTATTTTGTAGATTCAGTCAAGGGAACTAGGGTTATGTTCTAATATAGGGTTAAAGGATTGGGTTTATGTATGATTTGGCATGTATATATATGTGTTGTAACACTAAAATGAATATAATGAAAAATCAAGTTCGTAGTCAGGTAAAAATGTGAATTTGGGTTACACTTGTGAGAATCGGGGATGGAAAACATTTTTTCTCAATAATTTGACTAAAATTTTATAAAATTTCAGCCGAACTATTCGAGAGTTCGGCCGAACTTTTGAAATTAGTTCAGCCAAAATCATTATGTCATTTACATTGATGGAGTACTGACAGCGTGGGCAAACAATGTTTTGGCCGGAGATGGGAAAAATGGCAACAAAATTTCAGTTGTTCTTTTAAAATAGCTCAGCTGAACTTTTTTTTATAAATATATCGGCCCACAAACATTAATAGGTTTCTTATGGACATGTGTCTTGCGTCTTTATCTTCCTCACATCTATCTCTTTCTCGGTTTGTTGCGATGTTTCTCTATTGAGGTGTTGCTCTATTGTGGTGTTGCTCTATTGCTCTATGACGAGGTGGGGTGTTGCAATTGCTCTGTTTTTTTTGTTGAACTTTAATTTAATTTTTTTTTGTTCGTAGGGAATCCTCGATGACGTCTTCAGTGATCTCCCGGCTTCATCCTCGTTGTGGCTTCGTCTGTGATTTTTTGCGAATTTGTCTCCCGGCTTCATCCTCATTGCAGCTTCGTTTGCAAATTTCTACAAATTGATCTCCTAGTTTTGTCCTCGTTGCAGCTTCTTCTGCAAATTTCTGCAAATTGATCTCCCGTCTTCATCCTCGTTGCCTCTTCGTCTGTAAATTTATGTGAATTTCAGGTATGAAATCCTCTATCATTGAAATCCTCAGTTAAACATTAGATGATTAAACTAGGATATGATACCATGCTAAATTTTTAACAATGATATGTTCTATTCTTGCAAAAATTACTTCAATGTCCTTTTATTATCTCAATTACGATTCTACTTTAAATAGAAATCACATTAACCATTAGATAAATCTTGATAGTAATTGTATATAGAACATAGAAATAAAATGCAGAAGACAAAACAGATAAGGGAAAAGCCAACCAATATTCTTCTTCTTAATAGATATAAATGTTTAGAGAGAGAGATAATCCTATATTTTACAACGATAATGAATTCAAATTCAAGGCTTTGATTTTCAAATTGTCCTCCAAAATCCAAACGACAGTTGACTGAAAGATTCTCAAAAAACCAATCGAAACAACCAAGTGTCACTTCTGAAATCTCTTAGGAAACCCGAATTTATGCCTCTGCAATTTTGGTCAAGGATCTTGATAGTAATTGTATATAGAACATAGAAATAAAATGTAGAAGACAAAAAAAATAAGGGAAAACCCAATAGATCTTCTTCTTCTTAATAGATATAAATCTTTAGATATGGAGATAATCCAATATTTTACAATGATAATGAAGTCAAATTCAAGGCTTTGACTTTCAAACTGTCCTCAAAAATCCAAAATATGCTTAGAAAACCAATCGAAACAACCAAGTGTCACCTCTAAAATCTCTTAGGAAACCCAAATTTAAGCCTCTGCAATTTTGGTCAAGGACTGCATAGTTGAATTGCCTTCAATGTAGGTCAATAGATGGTCTAAACCTACAATTGATAATCCCAGAGCTTCTTTTGTTCAGCCTTCAAGAATTCACTCAATATTCCTCTCAAAAAATCCTTCTAGAAAAAATATAATATTTCTTATGCATGCACAATTATAGTAGTGTTAAAGGGAACAATTTTTTTTTTTATATGTATTTGAGGTATGTTACACTCTTACCTATCATATCAGATAGTTTTTATTCTTGAACTTCCTTCATGATATCTATGGTTGCTCACCTTCGTTCAATATAGGGTAAAAGGTCATGGGCTTACCTTAATTTCTATTCTAATTCCCTTTCCTAACTTTGATTTTCCTTTTTACCTTGGAGATAAACCCAATCATTAAATATGATAGTCATCCATTCTAGGGAACTTAGTATGGGTTGCTTAGTGGTTTCCAATCCTTATGATGATGTGAGGTGGTGTTTCAAACATGGGAGTAACTTGTGTTTTCATTTGATGCTCATGGGCCATAGTTTCTTTTGTGTGTTATAGACAGTTTAGTTCTACTTCCTAAGATAAACTTTCTAAGAAACATGAAATATTCCTTAAAGTCAAAATAGATCTATACTAAGGATTAATATTTATATGTATTTCTACCATATAAATTCTAATGATAATTAATCACATATGTGTTAAATAGGAATATGAAATGAGCCCTTTTTACACTTGGCTTGGCTCTTAGGTACATAGATGGGGGGGTTTTGGAATGTGGTTCACATGAAATGTAATAGGGAATGGATTTAGTGGAAACCTTTTATAATATCAGCATTCAAACAATGAGAGAGAGAAAAAAGCCTTTTATATTCAATGTAAAAAACATGCATTAACATATAATTGTGATATTTTCTGAAGGGACCCAGCCCTTAAACCCAAATTTGCATTCAAATTATTTAAATGAACCTCAACACAGGTCTTGAAATTATATCATATTATTGGTTAACATATATCACAACATTACAATTTGGATAAACATAAGATATTGTTTTCAAAGTTTGTGAATCTATATGATATGGCAGCAGATTGGTTTGATTTATAATTAACTCATCGATTTATTATTTCTGTCCTAGTGGTTGGCTTGAACTGACATTTGTCAGAACTCCTTGGATTTTTCTCTTCCCGCATGGTATAAAACCATAACCTTATCAACTATCACTCATTTTCACTTTCACTTGTTTTTCTGTGAGGGTTTTGCTCTGCATGGTCCGACACTATGAGGGTTTTTATCCTTTATTTACTCCACCAAACTAGTGTTTTGTTCGGCTCTTTCAATCTGTAACTGTGGCAAACTTCCTGGCCAAATTCTTTCAATGGTACTTAGTAGTCTTTCACAACTGGTAATCTTATGGTTTCTGCGCTTATTTGTCTCCTTTTTTTATTGTTTAGTCTGGGATTTGTTGTGAGCTTCACCTCCATTCTAATGATGTTGGTAACTTGTTATTTCTGTTACTTACAAGTCGAATCCTCCAAGGGTTTTATTTCAGTACTCGTCTCAGCTCAGCTTGTATTTTGAAAGGTAAATTTATGCTTCTATGCTTCAGTTCTTTTCGTGTTTTTACTCAGCTCTAACGTCCCTGCTCCTTGTGAGCAGACCCTTGCAGATTTTGACCAAGTCTTCACTTCTACTATGTTTCTTTGCCCAGGTAACTATACGTTACAACTTCCTCATTTTCCCTTGCTTTAATATAAGTATTGTGCATAAAATTTGTTTGGCCCTTAATGCCTTGTTTATTCTGCAGGTGGTTACAGGTTCCAACTGCTCCAAAATATTCTAGTCCGAACAATTATCAACCCCTAATTCTAAATGGGTAGGGTCACCTCCTTCTGTTTGTCTCTGAGATAATAGTCTATCTGATGGTAGTATAGGGTTTCGTCCCTAATTTTCTTATTTCAGATCTGTAGTATTTGTTCTATTGTCAAAGTCTTCTTCTGTATGAAAAGACTAGGGTTAATAAAACATTTCAGTGTTCAACCCTTTATTCTATTTCGCTTATCCGTTTATGGACTTGTATTTTGTTGAAGATGTTGTAGATTCTGGGTTTCGAAGAAACCCAAACCTGTAACTTCTTCTATATCTTTGATATATGTAAAAGTCGTTTATAGTCCCTCGGGACTTTTCAATAGAGACACTTATGTTTATAAACAATATAAAATATGTTTGTTAAGTCCTGCTTATTCTGGAAAAATATTTAATGATACCTGGAAATGAATATGTGTTTATCAATCGTAAGTGCTTGTGGAGTTCTCTCGCTCGTATGAATCTGCCCGAATTCTATATCTTTAATTCGTTGTTTACTTTTAAATTCTCCAATGCATGTGTTGTAAGTGCTTCAGTTTGCGAAATTGTTCACTCATTCTCAACGCGTGTACATTCTTGCTCCTGCTCATTCTTGTTACAGTCTTGCAATAGATTGTTATTATTACATGCAATAATATATCAATAGACAGTAAAGTAATACAATAGGATTTGGCTGCAAAATTCTTTTTAGACTCGGATGGTTTTTTCTCTGAAACAAAATCTTTGTGTTCGTTTTTTTATTTCTCTCTCTGTGATGGAAAATCGAACCTTACAAAATGTATTTTATTTGTTTTTGTATCACTGTAGGAAACAGTTTTCAACTTGAAACTGTCAACCGTTTAATTACAACTACATTTTTAACTATGTTCTTTTAACGTAAGAATGAATTTCTAATGTAAATTAAAAGAGAACCTTTAAGTAAATCTACAGGACTTAATTAACATCCTGACCCTAATGAAAATTTCCTAAAATAAAAATTAAAAGTCACAGGTTCAATGACCTCTCAGAAATCAAATGTAACAATGAGAGAGAAACCTATCCTTTTTGTCTACCCTGGGTTGGATGCTCCTGCATCAGACTCCCGAGGTAACAAAAAATCATGGCACTATTCCATGATATCTTCAATAGAATAGCCTGCTTTCTGTATTTGCAGTGCGTCAAGCCATGAACTGTCCTCAATGGGATGATTCTTCCACTTGAAAAGGTACCATAAGTACTCCTTCTAGTGATTGCGCTTGGCTACCTGTGTGTCGAGAATGCTCTCGATCTCAAGGGGTTGCGTCGTAGGCATTTGTCTCATCCAAGAACCACTGTCAAATTGGTTGTCCCATTCTGGCTATACTGCCCTGTCGTCATCAGGACTGGTAGTATATGGAAATAGATCTACCACATTGAAGATGGGCGATATGCGTATCCCTGGTGGCAGTTGTAATTCATAGCCATTGGTGAAAAAATTTCGACGAATTTTATAGGGGCCAATCTTCTTAAACTTGAGCTTGTTATATTCGCCCTAGGAAAACGTTCTTTGCGTAAATGTGCAATAACTTCATCCGCCCGCCTCTTCAAATCTACTTGCTGCTTGTAATTTTGACTGTTGTCCTGCAATTTTGACTTCACCTGCTCGTGTAAATCGCTCATTGCTTGGGAAAAATCTTCCCCATCAGCACTCCTTCTTTCAATTTTTCCCAAATCCCATAGTTCATGCACTCCACGAGGATGCATGCCATACAGAACCTGAAAAGGATTGTAGCCTGTGCTGCGATTTGGTGAATCATTATAAGAAAATTCCACTTGAGCAAGTACATGATACCACATCTGTGAATTTTCACCAATCAAACTTCATAGTAGGTTTCCCAAGCTCTTGTTCACCACCTCTGTTTGCCCATCAGTCTATGGGTGATATGTGGAGCTGAAATTCAACTATGTGTCCAACTTCTTCCATAGGATACGCCAAAAATGTCCTGTGAACTTCACATCCCTGTTAGAAATAATGTACCTAGGCAGGCCATGCAATCTGATCATCTCTGTGAAAAACAAGAGTGCTACGTGAGTGGCATCACCGATTTTCTGGAAAGGAATAAAATGTGCCATTTTAGAAAACCTGTATACTACCATCATCATCGAGTCAAAACCTTGCTACGTCCTGGGCAGAACCAAGACAAAGTCCAAACTGACTAAGTCCCATGGTATACTTGGAATAGCCAGTGGCATATAAAGTCTTGTATTCTGGCTGTGTCCCTTCACCAATTGGCACATTTTACATCTCCTCACATATCTCTGCACATCCCGTCGCATCTTTGGCCACTAATAGAAATTTCCAAGCTGTGATAACATCTTTTCCATGGTCAAATGTTCAGCTAGACCTCCACTATGCTTTTCCCGAACAATGTTCTCCCTCATTGAACAGTCGGGAATGCATAACTGTCCTCCTCTAAATAAAAATCCTTCCTACAAATTATAGTCCAGCCATGGACTATTTCTCCTCAGAAAAGGATTTTGGCAAGCTTCATAAGCCTCTTTAAAATATGTATCTGTCTGATAAAAGTCCTTCAAATGCTCAAAACCCAGCACTTGTATCGTACTTTCCTGTAAGAGAAAAGCTCTCATGCTCAACGCATCTGCCACCTTGTTGGCCTGTCCACTAACGTGTTTCAACACAAATGTGAAACTCTGCAAATACTCAACCCATTCTGCATGCTTATGATTCAATTTGTGCTACTGCATAATATACTGTAATGCAGAATTATCAGAAAATAAAACAAATTCGTTACCTAATAAATAATGTCTCCAATGCTTCAGTGCTTGGACGACAGCATAAAATTATTTATCGTAGTATGAGTACTTTTGCCTTCTTTCATTTAACTTCTCACTAAAATAAGCAACTCGCCTGTCCTCCTGGCTAAGTACTTTCCCAATGGCTGTACCACTAGCATCACAACGAACTTGAAAAATTTTGTTAAAATCGGGCAACCTCAAAATCGGTCGTTCAGTGATCTTCTTCTTCAAAGTCTAAAAATTTTTCTCTGCTACTTCTGTCCAACAGAAAGGTTGATTTTCCTTTTTTATAGTATCCAACATAGGTGCGTAGATTCCACTAAAATCTCTAATAAAATTCCTGCAAAAAATTGCCAACCCATGAAAACTTCGAACCTCAAATAGATTCTTTGGGGATGGCCAACTAACAATAGTTGCAACTTTTTCTGGGTCCATCTTCAGCTCATTCTCTGCAATCACAAAGCCCAAATAAATAAATTATTTCAGAAAAAAAGAACATTTTTTTAGATTTATTAGTAGCTTGTTCTACTGCAATTTCTCCAATACACTTCGAACATGTCAAAAGTGTTCTCCCTTCGTCTTGCTGAAAATCAAAATATCATCCAGACAAACAATCACAAATTTCCCAATGAACTCTTTCATCACTTCGTTCATTAGGCACATAAACGTACTAGGGGTGTTACTCAAACCGAATGGCATTACCAGCCACTCATACAACCCCTCATTTGTCTTGAAAGTTGTTTTCCACTCATCCCCTTCTCGAATTCGAATCTAGTGGTAGCCACTCTTTAGATCGATCTTTCAGAAGTACACTGCTCCAATCAAGTAGTCCATCATGTCATCCATTTGTGGTAATGGGAAGTTGTATCTAATAGTAATTTTATTGATAGCTCTCAAATCTGTACACATCCACCTTTCTCCACCCTTCTTAGGAGCTAAAATTGTTGGAACTACACAGGGGCTCAAACTTTCCCTTATCAATCCCTTGTCTAACAGTTCATGTACCTCTTTCCTAATTTCTTCATTTTCCTTAGGACTCATTCGGTACACTTCCTTGTTTGGTAAACTAGCTCTAGTTATAAAATCGATATGATGATTGATACTTCTCTTAGGAGGAAACTCATCTGGTAAATTATCCACTATGATGTCACCAAAATCTTGCAACATATCTTGGATTTCCTTTGGTAGATTTGTAATTTTTGTATGCAGTATCATTGTTTTTGGCCTCCTTACAACAACAAATTTAATTTCATTATCCTTGATCTGCTTTAAGAACTCTTTTACTCCCACCAACAACTCTTTGACTCCACTAGTATTTGTTGTCTCTTCTTCCTTGATGGGTACAAGCGTATGCTTAATCCCATCCTTGACAAAATTGTAACAGTTTGTCTTCCCATCATGCACCACTTTCCTGTCATACTGCCATGGTCTCTGTAACAGTATATGACACACGTCCATAGGCATAATATCGCAAATAAATTTGTCCCTATACCTGCTAATATGGAACTCCACTTCACACTTCTCATCAACTAACAGCTGATGTCCTTTCTGTAACCACGGCACCTTGTAAGGAGTGGGGTGTTTTAGCCTCTTCAGCCCCAAATTCTCCACCATTTCTGCGGCTACCAAATTTTCTATACTTCCACTATCAATTATCAGTTTGCAGAATTTACCATGTGATTTGCAAACTGTCCAGAATAAAGCTTTTCTTTTATCTAGTTCAACCACCTCTTTTGTTGGTTTTAGCAACATTTTATTTAGCACCGAGGCCTCCCCTGTCTCTGGTACATTCTTTACCTCTTAGGGTGGTGCTTCTGCTTCCTCCATCTGGGAAACATATGTTCCTCTACCTCCTGCTAGTTCACCCTTAGAACAGTCATAAGACTTGTGCCCCCACTTATGGAACCCAAAACAATGGATAGTAGCTCCTCTACCTCTACCATTACCTCTTCCACGCTGGTATGGTGTTCCCCCTCTAGTGTTATTGTCTCTTTCTATTGTTCTTGTATTTTTAGAACTGCTTCCTTCATCACTAGGATTGGCAGCTCTACCTATGCCAAAAGCACGTCCTTTTCCTCTACTAGATCCTCCTCCTCTTCTGGAATTCTGCTTCTTGTTTATTTTCTCCTCTGCTTTTAAGGCACACTGATATGCCTCATCTATGTTTCAGGGTGAGAGAATACTTATTTCATCTAGTATTTCCCCCCTCAATCCATTCACAAACCTTGTTGTCTTTTCAGGGTGTCTTCTACATAACCAACTCTCAAATTTACCCTGTAGAATTCTTTCGTATATTCCTTAACAGTCAACCCCCTTTGTTTCATATTTTGTACCTGCCTCTACATCATAATTTGGTAATCCTTGGGTAGGAATTTACCCTTCATTTTGGTCTCCATCCTAGCCCACTTCTTTATAGGTTGCTTATTCAACCTTTTCCTCTCTGCCTGGAAACTATCCCACCATAAGGACGCATGTTCTTTCAAGTTGGTGGCAGTGAACTTTACTCTCTTATCTTCGCTGATCTCTTCATAGTCAAAATATTTATTCAACTCACTGAGCCAATCCAGCAGCACCTTTGCTGATAAATTTCCATAATAAGTAGAAATATTATGCTTTGGCTTACTACTTGCTAACAAAACTGACCTAAACATTTTGAGTTCAGGTCCTTCTCCATCTGAACCATCTGTCGTCTCTGAAGCTTCTTCAACACTGTCATCTCCTCCCTCAAGATCCCTTCTTCTTCCTTCTTCTACCATCTCTAATCAGGAGTTAAGGATCCAGATCTCCTCCCTCAGTCCTTCATCTATTGCTTTGTGTAAACCTCTTCCTTGACCTTGTTGACCAACCTCCATTTCTTCTAATCACAGCCTTGCTCTGATACCAAAATTTTATCAAACCCAGCCCTTAAACCCAAATCTATGTTCAAATTATTTAAATTAACCTCAACACAGGTCTTTAAATTATATTATATGATTGGTTAACATATATCACAACATTACAATTCGGATAAACATAAAATATTTTTTTCGAAGTTTGTGAATCCGTATGATATGGTAGCAGATTGGTTTGATTTACAATTAACTCGTCGATTTATTATTTTTGTCTTGGTGGTTGGCTTGAATTGACATCTGTCAGAACTCCTCGGATTTTTCTCTTCCCGCGCAGTATGAAACCCTAACCTTATTGACTATCACTCATTTTCACGTTCACTTGTTTCTCTGTGAGGGTTTCACTTTGCATGGTCCGACACTGTGAGGGTTTTTATCCTATATTTACTCCGCAAAAATAATTTTTTGTTCGGCTCTTTCAATCCGTAACTGTGGAAAACTTCCTGGCCAAATTCTTTCAATGGTACATAGCAATCTTTCACAACTGGTAATCTTCTGGTTTCTGCACTTATTTGTCTCCTTTGTTTATTGTTTGGTTCGGCATTTGCTGTGAGCTTCACCTTTGTTCTAATGATTCTGGTAACTTTTTATTTATGTTACTTACAAGTCGAATCTTTCGGGGGTTTTCTTTCAGTACTTGTCTTAGCCCAGCTCGACTTCCGAAAGGTAAATTTATCCTTCTATGCTTTAGTTCTTTTCATTTTTTTACTCGGCTCTAATGTCCTTTCTCCTTGTGAGCAGGCCCTTGTGGATTTTGACCAAGTCTTCACTTCTGATGTGTTTCTTCACCCAGGTAACTATACTTTACAACTTCCTCATTTTCCCTTGCTTTAATATAAGTGTTGTGAATAAAATTCATTTGGCCCTTAATGCCTTGTTTATTCTGTAGGTGGTTACAGGTTCGAACCTCTCCAAAATCTTCTGGTTCGAACAATTATCGACCCCAAATTCTAAATGGGTAGGGTCACCTCCTTCTATTTGTCTCTGAGATAATGGTCTATTCGTTGGTAGTACAGGGTTTCATCCCTCGTTTTCTTATTACAGATCTGTGGTATTTGTTCTATTGTCAAAGTCTTCTTCTGTATGAAAATACTAGGGTTAATAAAACATTTCGGTGTTCAACCCTTTATTCTATTCTGCTTATCCATCTATGGACTTGTATTTTGTTGAAGATGTTGTATATTTTGGGTTTCGAAGAAACCCCAACTTGTAACTTGTTCTGTATCTTTGATATATGTAGAAGTTGTTTATAGTCCCTCGAGACATTTCAAGAGAGACACTTATGTTTATAAACAATATAAAATTTGTTTGTTAAGTTCTGCTTATTCTGGAAAAGTATTTAATGATACTTGGAAATGAATGTGTGTTTACTAATTGTAAGTTCTTGCGGAGTTCTCTCGCTCATATGAATCTGGCTAAATTCTATATCTTCAATTCATCGTTTACTTTTAAATTCTCCAATTCCTGTGTTGTAAGTGCTTCAGTTTGCGAAATTGTTCACTCATTCTCAACTCTTGTGCATTCTTGCTCCTACTCGTTCTTCTTATAGTCTTGCAATAGATTTTAATTATTACATGCAATAATATATCAATAGACAGTAAAGTAATACAATAGGATTTGGCTGCAAAATTCTTTTAGAGTCAGATGGTTTTTTCTCTGAAACAAAATCTCTGTGTCTATTTTGTTATTTCTCTTTCTCTATGATGGAAAATAAAACCTCACAGAATGTATTTTCTTTCTTTTTGTATCACTGTAGGAAACAGTTTTCAGTTTTAAACTCTCAACCGTTTAATTACAACTACATTTTTAACTATGTTCGTTTAACGTAAGAAGGAATTTCTAATCTAAATTAAAAGAGAACCTTTAAGTAAATCTACAGAGCTTAATTAACATCCTGACCCTAATGATAATTTCCTAAAATAAAGATTAAAATTCACAGGTTCAATGACCTGTCAGAAATCAAATGAAACAGTGAGACAAAAACCTGTCCTCTTTGTCTACCCTAGGTTGGATGCTCCTGCATCATTTTCCCTTCTTTCCAACTTAGTCCATCCTTCTAGAAAATCCCTTTTAATGAAGTAGATATATCCACACTGATCCTCTAATATTTTTTCACCAACAACTATTCCATTTTTTACTTATATATCTCAAGACTATGTTCATTGAATTTTTGCATCTATATCTTTAAACTACTTGAAACTATTTTATTACACCATAGGAATCATTTCGATATATCTCCCATTTTAATGAGGTCTACCACATTTCAAGAAAAACACATTAGCCATAAAATTTTCCCATTGAAACCAAAAGCAATTTGATACAAAACATAGGTTTTAACCTTATATAGTTAATTTTTTCAAATAGATTCTTAATAAAATGAAAAATATTCAATGTAAAACACATGTACATTAACATGTAATTGTGATATTTTCCCTTCTTTCCAACTTAGTCCATCCTTCTAGAAAATTCCCATTTAATGAAGCAGATATATCCATAGTGATCCACTGATATTTGTTCACCAACAACTATTCCATTTTGGACTTATATATCTCAAAACTATGCTCATTGAATTTGTGCATCTATATCTTTAAACTACTCAACTATTTTATTACACCATAGGAATCATTTCCATATATCTCCCATTTTAATGGGGTCTATCACATTTCGAGAAAAACACATTAGCCATAAATGTTTCCCATTGAAACCAAAAGTGATTTGATACAAAACATAGGTTTTAACATTATATAGTTAATTATTTCAAATAGATTCTTAATAAAATAAAAAAAATTCAATGTAAAACACATGCATTAACATATAATTGTGATATTTTCCCTTCTTTCCAACTTAGTGGACATCCTTCAAGAAAAATCCCTTTTAATGAAGCAGATATATCCATAGTGATCCACTGATATTTTTTCACCAACAACTATTCCATTTTGGACTTATATATCTCAAAACTATGCTCATTGAATTTATGCATCTATATCTTTAAACTACTCAACTATTTTATTACACCATAGGAATAATTTCGATATATCTCCCATTTTAATGGGGTCTATCACATTTCGAGAAAAACACATTAGCCATAAATTTTTCCCATTGAAACCAAAAGTGATTTGATACAAAACATAGGTTTTAACCTTATATAGTTAATTGTTTCAAATAGATTCTTAATAAAATGAAAAATATTCAATGTAAAACACATGCATTGACATATAATTGTGATATTTTCCCTTCTTTCCAAATTACTGGACATCCTTCTCGAAAAATCCTTTTTAATGAAGTAGATATATCCATAGTGATCCACAGATATTTTTTCACCGACAACTATTCCATTTTGGACTTTTATATCTCAAAACTATGCTCATTGAATTTATGCATCTATATCTTTAAACTACTTGAAACTATTTTATTACACCATAGGATTCATTTCGATATATCTCCAATTTTAATGGGGTCTATCACATTTTGAGAAAAACATATTAGCCATAAAAGTTTCCCATTGAAACCAGAAGTAATTTGATACAAAACATAGGTTTTAACCTTATATATTTAATTGTTTCAAATAGATTCTTAATAAAATAAAAATATTCAATGTAAAACACATGCACATTAACATATAATTGTGATATTTTCCCTTCTTTCTAACTTAGTCCATCCTTCTAGAAAAATCCCTTTTAATGAAGAAGATATATCCATAGTTATCCACTAATATTTGTTCACCAACAACTATTCCATTTTGGACTTATATATCTCAAAACTATGCTCATTGAATTTATGCATATATATCTTTAAACTACTCAAATATTTTATCACACCATAGGAATCATTTCAATATATCGCTCATTTTAATGGGGTCTATCACATTTCGAGAAAAACACATTATACATAAAAGTTTCCCATTGAAACCAAAAGTGATTTGATACGAAACATAGGTTTTAACCTTATATAGTTAACTGTTTCAAATATATTCTCAATAAAATGAAAAATGTTCAATGTAAAACACATGCATTAACATATAATTGTGATATTTTCCCTTCTTTCCAACTTATTGGACATCATTCTAGAAAAATACCTTTTTATGAAGCAGATATATCCATAGTGATCCACTGATATTTGTCCACCAACAACTATTCCATTTTGGACTTATATATCTCAAAACTATGCTCATTGAATGTATGCATCTATATCTTTAAACTACTCAACTATTTTATTACACCGTAGGAATTATTTCGATATATCTCCCGTTTTAATGGGGTCTATCACATTTCCAGAAAAACTTATTGGCCATAAAATTTTCCCATTGAAACCAAAAGTAATTAGATACAAAACTTAGGTTTTAACCTTATATAGTTAATTGTTTCAAATAGATTCTTAATAAAATGAAAAATATTCAATGTAAAACACATGCACATTAACATATAACTGTGATATTTTCCCTTCTTTCCAACTTAGTCCATCCTTCTAGAAAAATAACTTCTAATGAATCAAATATATGTCCAAAGTGATCCACTAACATTTGTTCACCACAAACTATTGCATTTTGGACTTATATATCTCAAAACTATGCTCATCATATTTATGCATCTATATCTTTAAACTGCTCAACTATTTTATTTCACCATAGGAATAAATTCTATATATCTCCCATCTTAATGGGGCCTATCACATTTCAATAAAAACCCATTAGCCATAAAAGTTTCCCATTGAAACCAAAAGTAATTTGATACAAAACATAGGTTTTAACCTTATATAATTAATTGTTTCAAATGGATTCTTAATAAAATGAAAAATATTCAATGTAAAACAAATCCATTAACATATAATTGTGATATTTTCCCTTCTTACCAAATTAGTCCATCCTTCTAGAAAAATCCCTTTTAATGAAGTACATATATCCATAGTGATCCACTGATATTTGTTCACAAACAACTATTCTATTTTGGACTTCTATATCTCAAAACTATGCTCATTGAATTTATGCATCTATGTCTTTAAAATACTCAACTATTTTATTACACCATAGGAATCATTTCGATATATCTCTCATTTTAATGGGGTCTATCACATTTCCCATTTTAATGGGGTCTATCACATTTCGAGAAAAACACATTAGCCATAAAATTTTCCCATTGAAACCAAAAGTAATTTGATACAAAACATATATTTTAACCTTATATAGTTAATTGTTTCAAATAGATTCTTAATCAAATGAAAAAATTTCAATGTAAAACACATGCATTAACATATAATTTACTCGAGAAACCCAAAACGAGAAGATCAGTTTTTTTATTATTATATTAATTTTTAGACCATCACACACATACACACACATATGTATGTATGTATATATGTATATATCCCACAAAAATTATAACTACCAATCCATTACCTTGGATTAGATAAAAATTTAGTTCTTTAACTGAAACTGTAGAACCATGGGGTAAACTACCATGCACTAGAAAAATGCTAAATGAAAAAACCATGTGATCAAAACCATCATAAAGGGATAATTTTGTTTTCCCAAAAGCATTTTTTTGGGGCACTACCCCTGAACACCTCTGTGTGGGGAATTTTTCATCTATATGAAACCCTAAAGTGGGGGTCCTTTCCTCCCATTTTATTCCCACCACTATGCTTAGAAAAATATATAATGCATGGGGGTATTCAGATAAAGAATATAACAAATACCAAACATCCAATAATTCTCCTTAATGTGACCACCAATGTTGCAATGGTTAGAATTATTTCTACTACCCTTGCATGGATGTGTAGTGTCTATTTCATTCTTATCCTCCTATTTCCAGTTGCTATTCACCTCCTTCAACGCTTCTTGGTGCTATTTTTTCTTAAAACCACTTAAGTACCATTTATTATGGCCTATGGTTTCTAGATAATGTGTGTATACATATGGCTCATACATTATCCTTAGTTTGGAAAGAATCGCTTGTTTTTGTAGATGGTTATATAGACCCCACATATACTAAAGGAGTACATTTGGGCTCTTGGGAAAGATATCCAATAATATAACCATATTTTTTATCTTATTACACTTTTATACACCCTCATGTCTACATAAAGTAGTGTGAGTGATTCCACGATTCCTCTAGACACTTCATAGGGTATAATTGGGACATGTAGTGTTAACTTCTACAAGTTCTATAGGTAGAGTCTGTAAAGGGCCAGGTAGCATCTTGATCTCATATTTTATGAAAGGTGAAATATCCAGTAAATTCCCCTATATCCAATCTCTAGAATAGATCTAAATAGAAGTTCTTCATTTTAATATCTATAAACCACAACCACTTTAAGGCAAACTGTGTACATGTGCCATTTCTCCCATAAATTCTTAGGAAAAAATTTTAAAGCATACATGTCATGTTGGCTTTCTCCCATTAACTTTAAAGCATGTTTTTTGTAATAGCATAAAATAATTTTTCAAACCATGTAAATGTCATTTATCCCACAAACTAAAGGCTTTCTCTCATTAATTCAAGGAAAAATTTAAGGCCTAAAAATTGAACCTAAAGTGGATGAACTCTCATAGGATTTTAAACTTCCATAGGATTTTAGTCTATCTGTTGAGTGTTAACTTCTACAAGTTCTAAAGGAAGAGTCTGTAAAGAGCTAGGTAGCCTCTGAATCTCATCTTTTCTCAAAGGTGACATATCCAGTAAATTCCCCTGCAGTAAATATCTATAACATATCTAAATATAAGTTCTCAATTTTAATATCCAGTGCATGTCATTTATCTCATGCACATGTGTCATTTCTCACATGAATTTGCAATAAATGTCAATTTAATATATTTTTATTGATTTGTTTTTTAGGGATAAAAAATTCCACTAAATATGGTTGAAAAGGGAAATTATGCATAGATGTTTCTTTCTATCCCAATCCAGGGAAAGCAGTGATTACATATGTGCTTTCCAATATTGTGACTAGAAAATTCGTCCAAAGGAAAATGAATATACCGAGAAGAACAAGAAACAACGAGGCATATTATATTGCATTGTTAGAAGGCTTGTGAACAGATATGGAGTATGGATCAAATGGAATTGTAGTTTTCACCAATTCTGAACTTGTGTGCAACCAGATGAATGGCGTGTACCAAGTTAAGAAGGAGAGGCTAAAAGAACTACATGCAATAGCAAAAAGAATTGTTAGCTAGTTTCAGTTTTTTAGTATAAGACATTGTACAAATGTGAATAAGGTGTCCGTTGATCTATTGTGTGGGGAAATTCCAATTCAGGATTCATCTATCAAAGATGAATTAATAGATGAATTAGAATTATGTAGGGCAATGACAATGCAAGATTCATCTCTCAAAGATGAATTAGTTTTGAGAGGCTCTTCTTCAAAAAATTAAGATTCATCTCTCAAAGATGAATTAATTTTGAGACTCTCTTCTTTAAAAATTCAAGATTCATCTCTCAAAGATGAATTAGAGTTGAGACGTTCTCCTTCAAAATTTATTGATGGAAATTGTAACATATCTTGGATATGTGTATGTTTTGTACTTATAAATGATTCTTTTCTAATGACCATGTGTTTTTTTCAATTATATACCAAGTGTGCTCCCACCACACCATGTAAAGTGAAACTTGGTGAAATTCACATTTGCGAAAAGTGGTGAACTTCACATTTTTATAAAATTAAAATGTGGGGACTTCAGCAAAAAAAATTTTAAATGGAGTTTCACACTTCGTTTTTAATGACCATGTGTTTTTTTCAATTTTATACCAAGTGTGCTCCAACCATGTAAAGCACAATTTGGTGAACTTAACATTTTTATATTTTTTTTTTCTTGAATTGAGTTTCACACATCAATTAGTGCTTTGAAATTTGTGTCCTACATAATTTGTGTACACTAAATTACATTAATTTTCTGAAATTTATTTTGAATTTATTTTAAATGGTAATTTGAAATAATTATTGTAAATGTCCAATGTAGATATATATATCATGGAGGACGAAAAACGAAGATCAGCAGAATCCCATATCTCTATGAGAGAGGGGGATCAGGGATCAATGGGTGATCATGGTATTTAAATATAATATTAAATCTCCATACATATACATACACGTGTGTACATATGGAATTGATTTTTTATCAATTTCGTGAGTTAAATTAGTTGTTAATTAGTTTCATTTTTTTATTTTTTAGGAGCCAAGATGAGAAGGGTGTCTACTCCAACAATGGAGCATGCCCATGGTTCACGCAATTTAATCAATGAATATTTACATATATTCATACATATGAATATATTTTTTAATTTATTATAGATTCATATTTGTTTATGAAGCTTCTCTCTCATCTCCTGAGGTTGGTGGTGGTTCAAATTCCCTTAGAGGGCCATCAATAAGTGTTGGCCGGTTGCATGAAGGTGGTGATATGTATTCCCCTAGAGGCCAATCAACAAATGGTCGTATTGGTTTTCAACCAATCGGTGGTCGTGTTGGTTCTCAAAAGGGTCGTTCTAGTTCTCAACAGTCTCAGGATATGCTAGACGCTAGCCAACCACATTGAGGTGGCCATCAATTTGAATATTTTTTCATTCAATTTGTACAAATTTGTTTACATGTTTTTTTTTAATATACAAAATTTTATATATTGATGCAGAGGCTAAAAATTCTAGTCCAAATGTTGCTCAAAAAATACATAGGGTAGAATGCATCATTCAAGAAGAAGGTTGTCCACCAACCACGACTTTTATGGCTGACATTTCTGATATACCTTGGGAAACAAATATGCAGCAATTCACCTTAGAAAGGTTTCAACATCTTCATGCAAAATTGCAGAGAGATCTCGTGGCTTTGACTCTACCTGCTAAGAGTCGACAAATATTGGAAATTGTCACACACTCTTTAGGCAAACTAGTATATGTGTACCAAAAGCTTGGGCCAACCACTGATACTTTTGTAGAAGTAATGAGAAAAAGAAAGGAAACAGTGATGGGTCCCAATAAATGGGAGGTTGTTAAACAAATAGTTACGAGAGATATGGCCAATTCTATGTTTAATTTCAAAGAAGGGCTGAAAATAAAGATGCTGAAGGTGAAATATTTCAAGCACCCTAATATAGTTCACTATTTGTATGATAGACACCTTACGGCCTATGGAATAATCCCATGGAATGACGAGGTTTTGCTTTATTTTGCAAAATTATTTTATGCAGAATTATTTTTGCAAATGAAACCCAATTACAATGACCTTCCCTCTGAATTTTTTGGTCCTGGGAAAGGTCGATTTTGTGACCGTAGGGGCACTAGGCATGATTTTGAGTTGCCTCGCCCTGAGCCACCATTGGTTAGTCAAAATTTTCACGTTGAAAATTTGCATTCAGAGATGGAAGCCACTTCTCAAATTAGTCTAAAAGTAAGGGATGCCATCATTGACAATGTTCACAGTGGATTGGGTGGAGTCGATGTTTGTCTGAATTGAAAAAGAGTACGTGATAATTCACACACTAATTTTGTGTGTTATACAGATGAAGAGATTGAGAACATGAGTGTTGAAGATCTCAAAGCATATTCAAAGAATTGTCACAATGGTTGGCGGGACCTAATTGTTCACGAGGAAGAGGGCATGGGAACGGTATGTGTTAATGGTTAGCATTAAATTATTTTAACACATACATACAATTTGTAATAAATACATATATACATACATTTTTTTGTAAACATTAGTCTAACAAAAATGTATCATTATACATTAACACCATTTGCAGTTGTCACGCTTGATGAATGAAGAAAATGATAGTACCACGGTCGGAGCCTCTGGTTCAAACAATCAAGATGGGTCTGACCATCAATCATACAATCAAGATGGTTCTCACCATCAAGATATGTTGGCAAATGCTAGTATTTTTTAAGTAAACATGATCATGTGCAATTATTTTTTATCTATTATTATATATATCGAAACATGAGATATTTTTAAAATAAATAATTGTGCACACATGTACATTTACATATATATAATAAAATGTTTTAATAGATTCTGATTCTCTTCGTTGTTTTTAGGATGGTGATACCTTCTACTTCCTCAGGATATGTGCCAAATCCATAATCACAAGTATGGACAATTTTTCACTTTTAAAATTTATGTTTTTAATTTATATATTCCACCTCAAAAAGATCCATTAAAAAATGAGATATATCTATATCTTGAGTTATTTTAAATTTTTTGAATTTTAGGTTTTTAGAGATTTTCTTTCTGAACCACTCTTAGGACATGTGCCAAATCCACTAGCACAAGTATTCAATTTTTCACTTAAATATATATATGTTTTTAAGTTATAAGTTATAAATTGAAGTTTAAAGTTTTATTATAAATAGAGATCTAGAGATTTTGAGTTATTTTAATTTTTTTGAATTTTAGGTTTTTGGAGATTTTCTTTTGGAGCCTCTCTTAGGATATGTGCCCAATCCACCAGCAGAAGTATTCAATTTTTCAATTAAATGTATGTTTTTAAGTTATAATCTATAAATTGAAGTTTAAAAGTTTTATTATAAATTGAGATCTTGATGTTGAGTTATTTTATACATTTAAATTTTTTGAATTTTAGGTTTCTATAGAGGATTTATTTTCTCCATGTAATATTATTGAAAATACGTTTATATATATTCATTTTCATTTGAAATTTTTTAATATATATATATTGTACAATTTACTGTTGGACATGTTCCTATGGGGGAAGTTGTAGTGGATGAGCAACAAATGGAGAGGGAACCTCATGATGTATTGCATGATTTTTTTTTTACATTTTTTTACATGAAGTTCTATATATTCTCACTCAATTTTAAAACATCAAATTTTAATGTTTGTACAAATTGTGTACAGGTTCCCCATGCTTCGCAGGATAGCTCCAAGATTGTGACATTGCTGGGAAAGACACTTCATCCATCTGTATTTGATGGATGATGCACATGAACTATTTGATGGATGATTCACATGCACACGTGCAAAATTATATTTGCAATAGATTTAGTCTTAAAATTATTCTTTATATATAGTATTATCTAGATGCAGTCATATATAACTTGATACTTGATACTTGTGAGATCTACAAATTTTGGACATATTTTATGTGAACTACATTTGGTACATGTGAATGTGATATATAATGTTTTTAAAACTTAAGTTTTGGATGGTTGAACTAAATTTGGCATGTGAAGTAATGTTATAGTGTTATATATATATTTTTTTTGTTTTTAAAACTCAATTTTTGGATGGTTGAACTGCATTTGGTAGGTGATGTGAAGTAATGTTGTGTCAAATAATTTGTTTTGTTTTTAAAGTGTTATGATAGAACTACATTTGGCATGTGAAGTAATGTTACTTGATACTTGATACTTGTGATCTATAATGTTTTGTTTTTAGAACTCAAGTTTTTATACTTGTGATCTATAATGTTTTGTTTTTAAAAAATTTTAATACTTGTGATCTATAGTGTTTTGTTTTTATAACTCAAGTTTTGGATGGTTGAACTACATTTGGCATGTGAAGTAATGTTGTGCTATAATTTGTTTTGTTTTTAAAAATTAAGTTTTGGATGGTCAATAATTACATTTGGCATGTGAATTAATGTTGTGATCTATATTAATGTTTTTCTTTTGAAAAACTCAATTTTTGGATGGTTGAACTACATTTGGCATGTGAAGTAATGTTGTGATCTATATTAATGTTTTTCTTTGAAATACATTTGGCATGTGAAGTAATTTTGTGTTATAATTTGTTTTGTTTCTCAAACTTAAGTTTTGGATGGTTGAACTACATTTGGCATGTGAAGTAATGTTGTGATCTATAATGTTTTTTTAAATTAAAACTTAAGTTTTGGATGGTTGATCTAAATTTGGCATGTGATATAATGTTAAATGTTTTTATTGGATAGTTGAACTACAATTGGCATGGCATGTGAAGTAATGTTGTAATATAATCAAAAAAAAATTAAAACTCAAGTTTTGGATGGTTGAACTAAGACTCTAGTTCTTGTTGGTTGAAAATTTACTTTCAGTTTTAATTTCATTTTAGAACATGAAAACACACACACACACACACACACAAACACACATATATATTGGATATATACATATATCCAATACTTCTATAACATATATATCCAGTACTTGCAACATTTTTCATCAATGCACAAAGAAAAGCTACTTTCAGTGAATTTCATTTCATAACATATATATATATATCCAATACATGCAACAGTTTTCATGCATTCATGTATAGAAAAGCTACTTTCAATTGATACTAGTGTGCATGTACCTAAACAATGTACATGTGCAAACACTTGGATAGATAACATAACAAGGAAGCTCAATTTTTATTTGAGTTCTGGAAGTTCTGAAACATGAATCGAAAGAGAATAAATTGTTGGGCAGTTCAATCAAAAAAATTCCAACGGGATGCCATCTTCAATGATCCGTTCATGATAGAATTTTGAAATTTTCCATTTCTTAATTTTAATTTTTTTCTTTCGTTGAACCTCTATCAACTTTATGTATGTTGCACACACCAAGTGACTATATTGATAGCTTATGAAATTAGGTTCATAGTATTCAAAGTAAAAAAAATCCCTACTTTGATTAGTTTGTCTGAAAAAATAACCTTTCAGTATAATAGATACTCTTTCATATGTAAACCCATGATCATTATAGTTTTCTAATAATTTCATTTTTCTTTCAGTGCAATGCATCAAATAATTCTTCACATTTTCATCGTTTTTAGTAGGTGCAATTACAGCAAAAACATCTCCTGTACAATAAAACAGACTTAACAAACTTATGTATTTAAATTTATTTCTAGATCTCTATCATTTGAAAGCAATTGAAATGTTATCTTCTCTAACAATATTAGAAACTTGATCAACATCAGACAATATTGTATTCTCCTATGATTACATTTCTTCAAACATTGCAACAGAAATTTTCTCCTTTGTTTTTAGGTCTGTATGTTTCCAATATTTTACATACATTTTGTTTCCACAAACATCATTGGATTCTATGTTGTCTATGCAAACATGACAAAAACAATAATATTTTCTTTTATCCAATGCAAACACATTTGTGGAAAACTTTGTTTTAATTGAATGCAATTTTCGAGTACCTTTTACTGTTTCAACATCATTTCCAATTGATTTATCTACATATTCGATCCCAATATTCCAAAAAAACATATATATAGAAAATTCAAAGAAGAATGTAAATATGATATCAAAATACCATCAAAGATAATCATTGTGATAAATGTACACTGTTTAAAATTATATATCCAATAAAAAATTAAATTGAATGTACCTTCGCACTTCCCTTAATCGGTTAGTCTCATGGCTTAGAGTAGCGATGCACCATTGAACAAATTCTTTAGCATTGGCAAGTCGGCTTATAGAGTGGTTAATTTGATATCTTCGAAGTGCTCATTTTATGCATTCCCCTACACTGTCATGTTCTCCTTTTCCATGGCCAGTCTCAAAGAAATTCCAAAAATGTTTAATGTGGGTTTTCTTATGAAGACAACACAACCAAAGAATGATCATGAAGATTTGAATTGACATACGCATCCATCTGATCATATCCAATGTTCACTGAATTTTATTCCATGACTTTTCAAGGAGTCATAAATCTTTCCAAAACAATGTTGTACAAAATATGTATCATGTGTATGATCGTCACTGATATAAAAGTGATATCATTTAATAACATGTCGATTTTTACTGGTTCTTTCTATATGGTCAATGTTTTTTTCAGCATGCCTGTATACAATATGGACAAGCATGGAGACTTGGTTAGAATGATAGTATTGACTCTGAATTTCTTTTTGTGGAACAAATGTGTAGTTTTCTACAACATCAATTATTGACAAAATGGTCCCTCGAGGAAAAAATTCATGGGATTTTTTGAATTGCATGTCTTTCCATCGAGCTCTATGGGAATTCTTGGTGTATTTATAAATTTATGCCTCAAACTCTCTCAAAAAATCTATCACAAAAATTTCTTCTTCTTGCAATTCAATTTTTTTAGCACTATTTGAACTTTGAATCGATGTATGGATATATTCATATCTCTTCCATTTCACTTTCATGTTAGAAAATGATTGATCATTTATATGAATACGGTATTTGTTTTGAAATTTACTCAAATTTCCACAATCATCGCATAATTTATCACCAACACATTTCTTTTTGTAAAACAATTCATTGCTTTCTCTTTCACATACAATTTGAGATATGAAATCACGAATAGTGGAAGGAGGAGGTGAATCTTTCCAAAATGTTCAACCAAAATTAAAGAATGTTTCATAATATAACTCAAATTCCACATGATAACGACAAAAACAAGTGTCACGTACGGTGATAAGTTTTATATACCATGGTTTCTTTTGAACAAAAGCACTGATTGAGGCATGAATTTCACAATTCTGTTCTTTGAAAATTTTCAACAACTCTATCTGAGTGGTTTCCAAGAAATTTTTTTCATGTTGTTCGTACTGATTTCATGTTATTCTTCTTTGCATGACATCCACTGCATTTGGCGAAACACGTGAATTTTTCTTCCAATATTGATATATTGTTTTTTTAACATTTTCTCCAAGTCTATCTTTGTATGGTTGCCAACAAATAGCTCTTGAACAAGTGATTTCATAATTTACATCTATTTTCAACCAAAATTTCTAATGATTATGTAATTTTTTTCGTGAGGTTCCTAATGCTCGTGCCATAGATTTTACCAAGAGATTCTCTTTAGTACTTGATGAAACCACTGCCATATGTATTTCTCTACGTACAACTGAAACATTTTTCTGTCTAGATATTCTAATTGAATTTATAGCGTTATTTATATTTTGTATCACATTTTCCTTCATTTTTTTATCTTTTTCTAATTTTCGAATACCTAATAAAGTCGTCACTTCTTTTAATTTCCTTAACGATAGGAGACCTTTCAACATTTGGGCTTGAACTGTCACATTTTCCTTTATGAAGTATGTATCAAAAATGTGTTTAACACGATATATTATAACATGGTCAGCTCTTTTATCTCCATATGTGTGAGTGTCAACATTTTCTAACATCTCATCATCGACATTGATTTTATCTGTACATATTTGACTGAATAGTACATAATAAGTTTACATATTAAATAAATAACTAAATTAATAAATATGTATAATTTCAATAATACATGCATGTGTTCAACATATATATATATATATATATATATATATATATATATATATACACACACACACACACACACACACATTTTGATTCAATTTCTCCACTTGAATTTCTTTCAACATTTTCACCATCTTCAATCATTGGTTCAATATCTCTTTCACTTTCTCTTTCAAAATTTTATATCTCATCATCAATGTTTTGAGAAATATCTCTCCCAGTTTACATTGCAAACTATTTTTCAAATTAGTTCATCAAATAAAAATTAAGCTTCACATTTTACACTAGGAAAATTTTAAATATAAAATTCATAATATTTACATTTACATACCTGCTTCATCTTCTAGTTGAGGTTTATTTTCCCTTTCAATATTTGAGAGTGTTTCTCTCTTTCTTTCGCAAGATTCTCTTGTCTCTTCTCTATGTTCCTCAGGGTCTCTTTTTCGATCATATTTTCTCGAGCAATTCCTTCAATTTCCCATGATAATAGAGTATGAAGTTCAAAAATTTTCCTTCAAATATTTAGAAAAAAACTCAATTAAAAAAAACATCACAAAAGATTTAATTTAAAAAAAAAAAAAAAATCATTTTAAAAATTTTGCAAAAAATACATACTTCAATCCAAAACACTTACTTTAAAAAATCTGAGAAAAAAACGTCTTATAAAAATGAAACGAATCTCAAAATATTTCCTTCAAAGCTCTACAAAAAAAATTCATTTAAAAAGTTAGACAAAAATTCATTTTAAAAGTTAATTATAAAATATTTACTTCAACCCAAAACACATACTCTAAAAAGATGTTACTTCAAAAAATACCTCCAAAAATATGTTCATTGAAAATTAATTCCAACTTCTTAAAAAATGGCACTTTAAAAAATACTTCAAAAAAGCCTCTAAACAAATATCACTTTAAAAAATACCTCCAAAAAATGTCCTTTGAATATTAAGCTTAAAAATAATCCTTTCTAAATTAAGCCTAAAAAGAGTCCTTTGAAAATTAAGCCCATAAGCTCTAAAAACAATGAAAATTAAGCCCAAATACTCTAAAAACAAAATACCTCCAAAAAAAATGAAGCCCAAAAAACATCATCACATACCTCCAAGAAATGTCCTTTGAATGTGCCTCCAAGAAAATTTCTTAAACTCAAAACAATCCTTTGCAAAAATGTCCTTTGAATGTACCTCCAAGAAAATTCTTTAAACCCAAAAAAATCCTTTGCAAAATTATCCTTTGAATGTACCTTCAAGAGAAGTCCTTAAACCCAAAATAATTCTTTGGCAAATCAAACCAAGACCTTTGCAAAATCAAACCAAATGTGCAAAATTATGAGAAAATAATGAATTCTTTTACGTCAATTTATATTGCCACGAAATGTTTTTATGGAGGGGTTTCGTTGTATTTTCCGGCTGACGGAAAGTGAGGTAAATTTTTTGCCGAAATTTTATGTCGTTAGACTTGACAGGTTGTCGGCACAAAAAACAATTCGGTCGAACTTTTTTTAAGACTTTTGCTAAACTAACACCTCTGCAATTACACATAACCAAGCTCTGAATACATATCTTCAAATTTGGAATGATTAAAGTCCATGAAACATTCTGAATTAACTTTCAAAACCAAGACAAGCATTTTCAAAATTCAATCTACTTTCAGGAAATATAAATTTTATGGAATTTCATAAATAATTACTAATTTTAATTAATTTTGTAATAAAATGGGTGCAAACAATTTATGAAGGTCATTATGATTCAATGAAACCATAATTTTGTATCTTCCAAAATATAATGTAAAAAAAATTGAAAAAATTATGGTGCATTACATTGGTCCTTCATCTATAATGGGTAGTTTTTAGATTTTTAGTTTATAACTTATATGTTAAGAAATTTTGTGCGTCGCAAAACATATTCAAAATATGCAGTTTTTTCATATTGAACCAGTTCAAAAAACTCTAGTAATTATGATATGCATAAGTTGGCTTTGTAAATATAATGAAACCGAAGTAGACTTTGTCTAGGTTGTTGTGACACATTTTGTTTCTCAAAAACACAAAGTTTCAAATAATACAACAGTGCATATTAACATGACTTTTTATGAATCCTTTGATTGTTAAAAAACACACACTCAAAGAAACGCTAAGTTGACATATCAAATGTGTATAAAAAAATTCCAAAAAATAAGTAGAGAAAGCTAATAAAATTTCTAACAACTTTTTTTTAATTGAAAAAAGAAATTCTAAACAAAAAAAAAATTTGGCTTATAGAAAGTTGAACAACAAAAAAAATGAATTTTTTTTTCTTAAAAAAGGGAAAAAAGTGTAAACCAACTTCACATTTTCACCCGATTGGGGATCCAGGGGAAAAAATCTTTGTATATCTGTTTTATGTTTTATGCTCTCACTATTGTTTATTTTTTGTTTTTTAAGATTCGTTTGCATATAATTTCTATACAGGGTTAAAACCTACATTTGGTAACAGAGATGTTTCAGCTTCAAGGGGATGCCTTTGCTGCTTAGTGGTTTTTTGCTCAGGCCTATGGTAGACCCTATTCAGTGGGAGATCTACGGGATAAATTCTTGTGGTGACAGAATATGGTGAGCAGTGGAAAGATAGAGATCGAGAAATTTAATGGTCAGAGTTTGATTTGTGGAAGCTCAAGATGGAGGATCTACTGGTGGATAAAGATCAGTGGAACATGGTTGATTTGGGTACTAAACCAATGGAAATGTTAGATAAATACTAGAATAAGTTGGATCATAAGGCAAAGAGAACAATATGGTTGCGTTTCTCAGGTTCAGTATTGTTGAATGTATCTGGGGAAGGTACGGCGAAGGCTTTGTGGGACAAGCTAGGGACTTTGTACCAATCTAAGTTTCTGGTGAAAAAATTGTTCCTGCAGAAAAATTTGTATAACCAGAGGATGAAGGATGGAGACTCGGTGACAGAGCATCTCAATGCCTTCAATATTGTGGTAAATCAGTTTTTATCTGTTGATATTAAAATATCAGATGAAGATAATTACATCATTTTGTTGTGTTTTCTACCAAATTTGTGGGATAGTCGTGTTCTTATAATAGGTAGAAATACAACTACCTTGCTTAGGTTTTGCACTCACTCAGAATAGTTCAGGAAAAGACCCAACTTGACCCTGTTGCATACCCTAATTCCCTCATCTACACGCATTCAGGAAGAACCCAAATCCACCCTTTCTACACATATTCCCTTGCAGTCCACCCGAAAACATGACTCGACCGTGTTTTCATGAATCGAAGCCCTCATCTGCACGCATTCATAAACGCGTTCAAGAAAAACCTGACTCGAGCTGTGACACATTTAGTATTTCCCTTCACTAATATTCTAATCTTGCAGGCACGTACACTTTCTTGGCTACTTTGGATCTCTTCCAAGTGATGTGAGATCAAATGAATGATTTGAACCTACTCAACTCGACCATATTTATATGCCAAACTGTCGTCCTTTTTTCATAATTTATAATCGTTTTCCCATGCCCATGGGCTGGCTTGGTCATATTTCTGCACGTGAGCCCATCAAGTGTATTTTTCTCATATGCACGCTATAAACTCTCATCATCGCCCTGTTCCATCCTTAGTCATTTTTCACTCTCATGTTAATCATCACAAATCCAACATCGCACGACAACCACCAAAATGTTGCGTGACCACCATGGAATGTATGTCTATAATATGGCCAAGTGTGGGGTTGGTGCACGCATTCACCTAGGTGCCCACTAAATAGTTCGCTCGAGTGCAACCACTGTCGCACTTCACCCAAATGCGTCCTCCGTTCACCCGGACTTTCGTCACACTCTAACCAACATTTCGTCGCACATCCACTAATTAGGGTGCCCGTCACACCAAAGTGCGCCCGACACACTTGCTCTTCGTAACCGATACTCGGGGGCCTAACAGCGGGGGTGGCGGGGTAGGCTGATTTTTTTTTTATGTTTCTATTTTTATTTTTTAATTATTTTTCATTTTTTTAATGTTTTATTATTATTTTTTTTACTCCAATGTTTTATTTTTTGTTTTTTAAATGTTTTTATTATTTTCTTGATGTTTTTTATTTTTTTAAATTAATCTATTTAATATCTTTCTTTATTTTTTAATCTTTCTTTTTTGGTTAATTTTTAATGTTTTTTCCTTAAATTATGGTTTTTTTAAGTATTCTCATATATATATATATATATATATATATATATATATATATATATATATTATTTATAAATTAATTTTATTTTTTTTTAACATTTTCATGTTCGTTTTTTTGTCCTTTTTATATATATTGTTATATTTGTTTTTTGCCATTTTATAAATTTTTGTTGTGTTTTAATATATATTTTTATTTACTTAGTATTATTTCTTTAAATTTTTGTGTTTTATTTATTTTGGTTTTTTTTGTTTTTACTTTTTTCAATGTTTTAATGTTTTTAACTTTTTTGTGAATTGACATCTTGAAAAATGGTTAAATAGCAAACATTTAAAAGAATATTGTGAATACTTAGGACATACGAAAATTTAATGTATCAAAAATATGCCTTAAAAAAAGTGTTAATGCTTTTCAAAATCCACATGAAAATTACCAAAAATTTAAAAAAATATCCACACTTAATACATTAGAAAATTTAAAGTAAAAAATATGTCTTCTAAAAAAGGGTTTGATGCTCGATTCAACACTTTTCAAAATAAGCATGAAAATCACTAACATTTTTAAATAATGTTTATACTTGATACATAAGAAAATTTAAGTGTCAAAAATATGCTAAAAAAAAAGTCTATTATGAATCAGCACTTTTTAAAATAGGATTACTTTTTTGCTACCTCACAAAAATGGGTACTTGTATTAGTTCCCATTTCAAATTTTACATTGTTACATACTTTCAGTCTTACACGACGATTAATTTTTTATGAGTAAACATGACTTTAGAAATAAATTAGTTCAAATTAAAACCAAATTACTATGATTTTAAAGCATACTTTCAGACATCTCCTCTCTGTTGGATACAAATTTCCTATTGAACAATTTTGTAGCTTCATAGTCATAAACAACATGCATGCATTAATTATAATTCAATCATATCAATTCAAATCAAAATAAATGAATGCTTAAGAAAACAAGACTATCTTAATGAAAATCTAAACTAGTTGAAAAGATTAAAACTTATATATTTTGCATCAAGTGGGTGTGTTGTGCTTGACTCGATTGATATATAGAAATGGATTACACTACTCTTACATTACATAAGTAATTTCCTGAAGCCTTTAAATATTGTTCATCATAACAAATACAATAGCATAAACCATGGGTTGTCAAAACCTGAAGCTAAAAAATCATCAATGTTCAATTATTAATTTTATTTTGTTATTTTATTTTTCTTTTATTTCACCAAGTCAAAATGTTTACATAACATAACAAGGAATTACAAATCTATTAGAAACTTTCCTAGAGAGCTTCTTGGAGCAAAAATTAGCTATGTAAAAAATCGAATTCTCCATTATTAATTATGAAGAAGTTATTATTAAAACCACTTGCTACTTTATAGGAAAATAAAAACCTTTTTTTTTTTACTTTGGAGATCTAACAACCCCAAAATTTAAAATATTCAACGAATTATATCACACATGTGATTACTAATTAATACACAAATTATTCAACTAATTAGAATAGAATTTTTAAAAAACACGAGCAGATACGACTTACTTGTAGTGGCAATGATTAGTACTTGTGATTTCAAATTTGAATGTCATTTGAACCCTGATAACCACAAAAACGTTATTCGAGATGACTCTCCACCCAATCGTAGGGTCAAATACACATAATATTTCTACATCTGGTCACCCCGAAGCCCTCAATCAACTAGCACTACCAAGGAATCCTTTGTCTCACAAAAATCTTCTTCCAAAAGAATGAATAATGCTTCTCATCCCATTTTTTGTCCATTAAATAGAATAAACAGTTCCAAAAATGGAAAGGGATTGGAAAGGGATCTGAATGCACACAATCCATGTGTCAACATCCTAGCCTTTAATTTTTTTCAAGTTTTGCGTAATTAAATATTTTTCTTAATTTAACTATTTCTTATTTTATTCATTTTTACTTTTTCTTAACTTTATTTTTTTTAGAAGGAAAAATTAGAACATATCTTCATTAGTTGAAGAAATTTTTTCATTGGAATGGATCAATTTCATATAATATTTCTAGATTGTTTCCCTACATTAGTCGTGTAATACAAAAACTTACCAAAATAAGAGAATAAAATCCCCAATAGTGTTAGAAATAATGAACATAAAAAACCATCACAGGGGCATAGCCACAAAAAAATAAGTTTTCTCCAACAATCTATGAGGCAGATAGAGAGGATCAAGGAAAAAAACTCCAATGGGTGGAGATAGAAAGGTATTCAGAGAAGCTAGTGATTAGATCTCAAAATTTCCCTGACCATAGATCTCACCTTCTACTAGATATTCGAAAAAAACGTGAATAGGAAGGAGGGACAAACCTTGCTTTTAGGAAAGAATTAACTTTGATATTTTTTTCTCAGTAAATATGCTGAAATAATACATCTGAGATGGAGACCCATAAGTCCCAAATGTATTACATCCAATTAAAAAGATTAGGGACACCCAATGTGTTCCTCCCTCAAATCCATCGAATCATAGATAGTGAATCCCCTATGATCATGATATTTTCGATTATGAGCCATGATGCACATTGAATAGCTCCCCATAATGTTAATTTATCACATAGCTACATTGTTATTTTATTTTATAGCTACATTTCTTCAATAACATGTTCAATTCACCCCAAAATATTATATCATTATACAGACCTATATTATTAACCATCAGCATGAGCAACTGTATAGAAATAAAAATACCATCATCATCATCTAAGCAATGGAACGTTAAGGAACAAAGGAAGAAAATAATGCACACATAGAGACACCAAGATTGGTCTGAGACCAGGGAAAAACCCAATATGGGAAAAACCCTTGAAAATTATTATTCTTACATCATCATCAAATGATTTAGAAAACAATATTACAATGATCCATATATCCGTATATTCATGATGTATAAAATAACTAGCATATGCACAATAAAATTATAAGCATACTTCTACTGAAGGACGCTGAATCTGAAAATTGATAATTGATATAGCATAATGATGAACACTGTTGATACTGATTAAGAACTATATATACATATTGCAATGGAAATATATAAAGTATATCTAAAGATATGTAGATCTAAAATGATACGAAACCCTAGATATAATTAATCATTGAAACTTAATGAAAAAATTGTTCAGTCCTAGATCTAAATTGAAGACATTATCAAAGATGACTGCAAACATATAAATGAGCAATTTTGGTTGGCTTAAACTTAGATATTCCCATAAAACCTTAGCCGCAACCTCAAACATTTTGCCCATGGCTGAAGATTCCCTAGCTACTACCTAGACTCACTGTGCCCTTGGCTGAGGTCTTGATCAGCTCGATCTAGCAAAGGAACCATATTTTCAACCTCAACATGCTCATATTTCGACTATGGAAGCTTATTCAATATCTTACCGTGCTATTCCCTTGGATTTGGCCCAAATTCTGAATTTTTGTGCCTACGACTATGACTCAAAAGCCCCAATTTAGAGCGAGTGTCTCATGTTTGATGTTGAATCATGTGTGAGCTTCTTCCGTCAAACCTGTGTGAGCCAAGAAAAAATAGATGAACTAAGATAATGGATTAAAATCGAAGATTGCTTGAGAAAGTGTGTGAGTATGAGCTTGAGGTCTCCTCTATTTATTTATTTTTGTGTCTCCTCTTGGGTTTAAGGCCGACTTGACCAAATTCCACTTATGGTTAGACTGACCCATTCCATTTCACTTTAATAGATAAAATAATTCATAATTTAACTTCTTCTTAACCGATTGGGGCGATCTATAGGTAGATTTTGGTCCTCTCAAAAAGAGGAATCTAATGAAATTATAATCTTGACAATTAGAGATGTCCATAGTGCAATTTTACCATAGTTTAATAATTTTAACACTCCCTCTCAACCAAGGAGAATTCCACATGCCAATATTTTTTCATCGATCAATATGTCATTTTGGTATCTTCATGCATAAGCATGTATCATCACTGATTATATTTTTCATTTAGTCATCATGTTGTGAACCTTTCTAATTACAAATCATAAATGTACATCACATGCTTGTTCCTTCTTATCTCATTATTGTTCTTGCTTGTATGCTGAACATTCTAGGATATAGAAGATGAATAATTTGTCAGTAGAGGGGAGCTTATACTAACACCATTTGTTTATCAAGCTATCAATAGGATTCTCTTTCAGTGGGCTACTAGCCATAATATCATCGTCAATCATCATCGGATAGAATATCTTCAAGGAGAACACATGAACTTGTAACTGCATCGGGGAGAATATCTCATACCAGAATCCCATGGGGGATTTATACCTCTACAACCCCATATCAAGAAATATGATATCCATCCACTTAGGAGAACCCATATAAACCCCGGAATCACATCAGGGAGTTCAATCTCAACACAAAAACAAAAAAAGGGTTATCTCAACCTATCCTATTGTCTGTATCTCTGTTGACATTCTATAAGCCATTCTTGTGGATATGATGCCAACTAGGATATACTCTCCATAGACGAAATAGGGGAGCAACATCTCCAATCCTATAAAGATAGGTGAGTAGCATCTCAACCCTTGGTAACATAGAGGTAATTACCCTATTTTCAAAAGATCCCTCAACCCCAGGAGCTCTTCATCTCAACTCCTCATCCTAGTAGCTCAGAAAGGGAGTAAGATTTTACTCAGTTTCCTCGATTAGCACTACTCTCATCATACTCATATATGATATTTTATTATCACAATAGTAGTTGATTCCTATTAATACAGGACATCAAATCAAATTCTATGTTAGAACATACATAATCATGTAAATCACAACAAGATACCATAATCATCCGCACTCTCGCGGAGGTGTCAATAACATAGGGATACCATAATCATCCTCCCTCTCAAGGGGGTGTCAATCACAATTATAATCTTATCTCAAACAACTGCATTGTCTCAATTAATGAAGAGATCACAGTCCCAACTATATTTATATCAGATTCTTCGTCATCCCAGTGTATCCATGTCTTTTCCAAATCATGCTCAAACAACTCTCTAAGGAGCTTTTACATCATGCCTCACAACTAGTCATGCTAGCAGCATTGTACCTGATCTCGGTTGTGCTATGGACCTCTCATCCAAGATATTGTGGCATATCTCATGTTAAGGCAGCATTCAAATGTTCTCATCGATACTAATCCAAAACATCATAATTTCATTCATGCAACTACATATCATGGGAGAAATATCTCAACCTTTAAAAGTAGAATGTTCATGCATATATTTCAAAGGATTTTTGGTGGAAATTATGAATGAAGCACTTCAATCATGAATTTAATCATGTTCTATACACATCATGTACAAATGGATGCTCAAAATGGAACATCATTGCTTTAATCAACTATCAAATTCTGTGTCACGTTAAACAATATTTGAACTTTAAATCATAGTGTCCAAGGATTTACATTTTCATTACACAAAGATATTTTATCAATAGATTTGAAACATGGGACTTATTTCCCAAATTCTAGAAATCGATTCAATATACCTTGATACATTATTTCAAGCTTCAGAATCCATCTCCCTATAACTTATATTGTCATATTCTCATCACCTGACAAGGGTAGATCATAAATATGTAAATACAAATTCCATAATCAAAATCAAGGCCATTCCTTGGAACTCATTATCATGACTTCGCTAGATAACTGTCAAATATGGACAAATCTGAATCGGGGAGCCTACATCACACAACGCTCTATGTAAGCATAATTTATTACTAAGACAACATACTCATCCTTACATAAATCAATTTTTTCTCAAAAAAATCATCTCATCAAAGTTTAGAAGCCAAACCAAAAATATTATCAAATACATTGATATCATAGTATTAATTATTTCAACCAGTGAAAGGTAGGTCGCATATCAGGTATTTACTTCATTTACTACCAATTCATCAATTATGTCATTTAACATGTCATTAAAATCCATTTACTTCACTATATGCAAGTGCATACATCAAGGTCATTTTGGTTCCATCTTCATATTGAATCAAAACAACCATTGTGCTAGGAACAAGGAGGCCAATACAGAACCATAATTCTAAATACTCACATAAGAAACTCAAGGTCACTATGCCCACATAGCATTGTCATCAGGGGAAATCAAAAATCAACAAATCAAGCCCATATAGAGAGATCATAGACATGTCTCAATCATCAATAAAAAATCATGTCAGAATTTAAAACACATCTTATTTATATCAATCAGCCAAAACATGCTGCACAATCTTCAAACATAATGAGATATTCATATGAATGTCTCAATCACCTGCAAATACAATTTTGAATTAAACAAATTAACTTTTCCTGATGACTGAACTTACTACTATCTGCAACACATCTATAGAACTGACATCATCCAAGCGACCATATGATTTCATGCTCAATCCTTTATTTACTTTAATTAGAAATTTAGCCTGGAAAATTCAGAATTCAATTGACAATGGAACTTTATATGTCAAATATCCCTTGATTTAGATTCCATACTGATTTCATGTACAAAAACTCAATTGTTTGTCTATTATGCATAGTCGCATCTATGAGCCTTCCTTTGTGTGAGTGATTCTTAGACTATTGATGTAGATCAACAATGTCAGTTACCCATAAATTTCATTTTCGTTCATGTCATGAACCTGTATTTACTAGATTCATGCAACAATAGATATGTTAGATCATAAACACATATCTATCATGATCATCAACATCGTGACATCAATCTTTCATCGAGGGCTGGAATTGAAAGATTAGGGTAGTAGGAAGATGTGAAAAAATAATCTTATGACCCCAATAACAATACATTAAGTTAGGGCATTTAATTTCTCCATATACCATAACATCAATCTCCTAGATATACCTCTATCATCATGGCCATCAATACCATTCATATCATGATCAATATGATCAAGTTAGGTTATTCAATGAACCAACAGAATGTCAATTTCTTTTTCAATGAGATTTCATCATGCTTATCACAAGAATTATCAATACCATATCAATGAGGTAAACTTCAATAAGAGATCCAACATGTCTTATGCATATCAAGAGTCTAGAGTGCCACTTACTAGAGTCAGAAACAGGATCTAAAAAAAATAGATGTTAGCCAAGCATGAAGTTGTGCCACTATATCCAAGATCAACAATAAGTAGCCTCGCAGAATCAATAATATTATCATTATCAAAACATTCAAGACAAGGTTCACCATTTCATCATAGAAACATAAATCCCAATCAATTTCATATTCATGACATGAACCATTTGAGAAGGAGACATTTTCAACATACCATAGGGTTGATCTAGCCATAAATGTTATAGCTGAAATAAAATATACCATGCATACCTTGTGGTGTTACTTGTGAACCTTCGCATATGAAAATTTTAGTGCTCAAGTGCCTCTTTACCTCTTCCAGACCTAGCCATATTTATGTTATTTACAAAATATCCTCAAAATGGATCCACTCATCACATATCATCAAGGAGGTTAGAAACATCCAGGTACTCAAATCATAATAATCATATGCATACAAAGAAACATAAGATTATAGGAGTACTTATCATTAGTGAGAGGTGATCCTCTCCCTTTTGAACCAGCCTTCAATATCCATCCATAGACCACATAACAGTGTTGTCTTCAATCAGCCAGATCATTTTTCAAATAGATCTAAAGTGCTTGAGCATCTATATCATGCTAGGGTTGCATACATCAAGCCATAAACCAGGGTTTCTCTCAAACCCTCACCATAAAATCCTTATGCTTTAACTACCTAGGGTTTTCTCCATACCCTAGAATTCTTTTAAGTCTCTACCATCCTTTTATTTCTTCCATCAAAGGGTGTATCCATGGATGTGATCTGCATTTTTCTTCTTCAACCCAGCTCCGATACCATGTTAACTTTTCATAGAGCTACATTGTTCTTTGCTTTGATAGTTGCACTTCTTCAATAACATGTTAAATTAACCCTAAATCATTATATCATTATACAAATATATATTATTAATCATCATCATGAGAAACTATATAGAAAGAACAATACCATCATCATCATCTAAGTAGTGGAACATAAAGGAACAGAACAAGAAAAGCATGCACACATAAAGACACCGGTATTGGTCTGTGACCAGGGAAAAAACCACTATGGGGAAAACCCTTGCACACTATTATTCTTATATCATCATAAAATTATTCATAAAATAAGAGTACAATGATTCATAGATCCATATCTTCATGATGTATAAAACAAATACCATAGGTACAATAAAACGATAAACATACTTCTCCTGAAGGAGCCGAAATATGACAACTGAAATGAACTCACACTTGTTGTAGCATACTGATGAACACTGTTGATACTGAGTTAGAACTATAGATACATATTGTAGTGGAAATATATAGAGGAGATCTAAAGATCTGCATATCTACAACAGTACAAAACCTCAGATAATATTGATCACTGAAACTCACTGAAAATAATTGTTCATTCCTAGATTTGAATCTAGGACACTATGAAAGCTGATTGCAAACATATGCATGAGCACTGGTGGTTGGATCAATATCATATATTCCTAGAAACCTTTAGCTACAACCTAAAGACGTTGTGCCCACACCTTAAGCTTCCTTGGCAGCTAACTAGACTCATTGTGCCCGCGGCTGAGGTTCTGATCAGCCTGATCTATATTAGGAATTTGGCTTCTGTGATCCATGGAATTTATATAAAAATATTTTGGTGATAATCACATCTCATCAAATATTTTCAATGTGTTTCAAACCACCGAGTGTGGTTCATCACCAAGACAAGATGAGAAATCTAATCTAGGAACTAGTTTAAATAAATAAATGGATGCTCCAACTAGTCGTTGTGAATAATGGCTATTTTGACTGGAATAAGGAAAATAAGAAATTTAGTAATCTAAAAAATTAATAGTTGATCTAGCTAAGGAACGCTAGTCGCGACCTCAAAACGCTCAATCCAAGGCTATGGAATCTTAACCGCTACCTTTTAACGCTATGCATGCAGCCCTAGACAAAATTTTGTAGTTATGTACCCACGGAAATGGCTCAAAATCCCAAGTTCATAGCGAGCCTCTCGCCTGTGATCTCGAGCGTTGCGCGAACTTCTTCCATGGAACCTGTGCGATCCAAGACAAAATAGACAAGCCAAGTCAATGAATTCCAATCGAATATAACTTGAGTGAGTGTGTGAGAATGAGTTTGAAGTCACCTTTATTTATATTTTTTGTGTGGGTCCACTTAGGGTTAAGGAGAACTTGACGAGCTCCACATGTGGTGAGGCTAATCCATTCCATTTCACTTTAATAGATAAAATAATTCATAATTGAACTTCCTCTTAACCGATTGGGGTGATCTATAGGTTGATTTTGGTCCTTGAAAAGAAGAATCTAATAAAATTATAATCTTGACAAACTGAGTTTTCCATAGTGGAATTTGACTATAGTTGCATAATTTTAAGGCATAATGCAATAATTTAAACCCTGCAATTATCCCCAAAGCCTCCAAATGACCATAAATTATATTCTAAGGAGGGTTCGATCAGCAAAGAAACACCACATCTAAATCTCCCACATGAGGAGGTACCATAAAAGTAACAAATTCAGAAAAATTCAACTAAATAAATAAGGGCAATATACAAATAATTTTCCTTAGGTGTCCAAGGTCCAATTTCCTGAAAATATGCAACAATCCTCAAGGAAATGACCTTCACATCAGGAAATTTTCCTTCAAAGATAAGATCATTTATGGCATGCCAATTCCCCCATAGGATACATAATGGAACCACATTGAAGGATTTTACATGATGTGCCCAAGAAATAAGATAAGAAGTGATGGAGGAACAATATATGATGACATTAACCAGTAATAATAAGGATACCTCCTCCCAAATAGAAACTACAAAGGGGAAATTTAGAAATAGACGTATGCGGTCCTCATAATACACCATGCAAAGAATGCATCTCCCAAGTCCCACAATTCCCTTCTTCATCATGTTATCCCATGTTAATATAAAGTTATGAATATTCAGCCAAGAAAAACATTTAAACTTTATTGGAGCATCCCACCCCAACATCTATGTAGTCTGGTCAGCAACTGGTAAAGGTTGGATGTTTTTTGATATATAAGAATATAATTATTTAGAATTAATCCTCCCATTCACATTGTGGTTGCCCCATACCAACCAATCGAAATGGTGTGAGAGTGAGATACCATCTTGAGAAAGGAGGCTCTTATAGTCTTCCCATTCCCCTTCTAAATGTTGTGAAATACCAATTTTCCATACATGAGGCTAGGTAGGGGTATGTTGAAACCTCAAAAATTGCTGCAACAACATTGGGGGATAACCACCCAGTCCGAAGATTAAGGAAACTCATTTTCTGTTTGGAGTAGTGGCTCCAACCGGTTTAACTAGGTCCAGTTACCTTTTCCCTATCACTATTGGTTTAAAAATATATCTTTAATTACAAATAGACAAGGATATCATATCACTTCTTCTTGTTGATCGGGCAAGAGAATGATCCTTAAGCTGATTTGGGTTTAGCCAAGCCACAACTAAGATTTTACCTCTTTGAGAAGAGGACTTAAAATAATGTAGAACTTAATCTCAATGAAAACTTATTCTATAATGCAAGCAAAAGAAACTAATCTAAATCCTATCTCAATTAGGTAGATATAGACCTAACCCAACTAAGAGCAAGATAATTAAATGATGAGAATTTAAATATGTCTGGATTTTAATTAATGTCAAGCTAACGAAGAAATTCAATTATCTCACATTTGTGAATATCAAAACACATCCTATTGAGACCTTTTGACTGAAATAATAAATCAATAACACTCAGGAATAAATTCACAAAAATGATATTGATTGTGAAATCAGTCAAGCCAATAATTAAACAATAATATGTGGAAGAAATTCGCAACACATTACTATTTAATAAATTAGTTTTATAAGACAGATTCCTGAGTAAATAGTTACTCAGAAATCAAAGTTTAATCCATAAGAATAGAGATACATAACAATATTGAGACAAATTATCCATATCAACATAAATGCATAAACATGAATAAAATGAAACAACAATTTTATTATCATAAAAATGAAACTAGTATTTGATACAGAAATGCCAAAAACACCAGTTAATTGAATCCGCTTCTATGTTCTTGGTCTCTAACAGTACTTTACATTACTTGAATTTCTTTTTTCAAAACTAGAGTTGCAGAAATGCAAACTCTGCCCATCATACATAATTCAAGATATAAAGAAAAAACTCTCAATGATGTTCAGATCTGAAATTTTCTCTCCTCCCCATCTACAACTATAAATTCCTATAACAGAAATTCTTTTAGATGTCCATAATTGCAGAGAGACCCCCTTTCACATTGTACAATCTTCCATTTATAATATTTCCAAAAGAATTTTGAGAGGAGAGTTTGTTGAAGAAAAATATGCCCAATCAAATTTTAATTGCTCAAAAATTCCAATCTTTAATTGTTGGAGTCTTCTCATTGATTGAGATCTTTTTCTCCATATCTCTTCTACTGTTTTTCCTGCAAAAAGAAATCAAAATGAATTAAGATGCAACAATAAAATCAAAATACCATTTCTGGCATTAAAAAAAAATCCAATCAAATTATATTTAAATAAATAATTGAAAATAAAATATAAGCTCTCTATTGATGCCTGGGATGGTTTAATTGGCCAAGGATATCATTGATGATCAAATCTGGAATTAGAAGAGGCTTTGGGAAAATGAAAATGAAGAAAATAAAACTCAGAAAATTGATTTTTTTTTAGAAATTCAGAGCTTGATCTTCTGCCTTATTTTATACCCAATAAATGACTAAATCTATTGGTGAAACATCCTCAAAAATGTTCTCCTTGATTTTCTCTTTCCAATGAGCCATCCTGGGCCTTATTTGGCCAAGTAAAACTCAATTTATGAGCCTCCAAAGTTGATAAGTCAAATTTGATATAAATCTGGAAATTCTGTTGTTGGGCTGAAAATCAGAATTTTAATTAAAAATTTAATCCTAAATTAGACTCTAATTATTTAAAAATTCATCCTAATTTATTTTTTAATTATAAACTAAACTAATTATTTAAGTTAATATTAATGTAACTAACTAATATAATTAACTAAACAAATTAATATAATTAATAATTAATTATGATTTAATTAAATTAATCAGATTTTACATATTAAATAATTTAACTAATTTAAAATTAATTATTTAAATATTTAAATATTAAATTTATTATTAAACTAAAACTAACACTAAACTATACTAACTTAAAACTATGCTAAAATTAAACTAACACTAACCAACTGATTCACTACACTATACTAAACTAATATTTCACTAACATTATTCTAACACTAACTTAAATCTATATTAACCTAAAACTAACGTACTACTAATACTATGCTAACATTAACTTAATATTCCACTAATATTCACATCTGAGTGAGTTGAAAGTCAAAAAAAAGTAATGCATGGGTTATAGCATCGCAATCGGCATATCGGAGATGAGGGCCATCGGGTGTTTTTATTTAAAACCTCCAACGCGATATAATAAAATGTATCATATGCATTTGACTTATTTGCAATCAGAGTATCGGGAATGAAGGTCATCGGGGTTTCAAAGAGATGCACCCATTGAAAACTCCTGATGCGATGTAATTTTTATTTTTTATTTGTTTTTTCATTTTATTATATATTTGTTTTTATATTAAATTTTAATTTAATTAATTTAATTATTTTTAATAAAATTAATTTATTTAATTTAAAATTGAATATTAAATATTAATTTTTTGTTTTTTCGGTTTTATTTTAATGATTTTAAGTTATGAATTTTTCTAAGGGATGATTTGCCTAAATAAGCTACAGCCACTATGAAATTTTGGATTTTTCGAGATTAGTAATTTATTTGAAAATTGGAGTAAATTATTGAAATCTCGATGCTTTTTCGTTTGGCTGTATAAATAAAAAATAAAAAATATTAATAATAACTAAGGGTTAATATTTAAACTAAATGCATTATTGAACTAATTTAATTAAAAATGGAATATTGTACTTTTTACGCATTTTTAACCCAGAAGACATAAATGATTAGACTTCGAAGGAGTGCCATTTACAAACTAATTAACCAAATGAGGTGAAACAAGCATGAATAAAAAGCTATAAAAAAAAATCGATCATAACAAAACAATCAAAACAAGAATCTAAAGAAAGTGAAAAAAAAAATAACAAAATCGTAGGATAATTAACTTAATAAAAATCCTAAAAGGCGTTTAGCCAAAAATTTTATAGAAAGGGTCCCCGTTATTTGAAGTGAACAAGTCAAAAATGGGGGGGTTGTGTTTTACCACAACAATTGGCGACACACGGGAGAAGAACCAGTTATCTCTGTTTGATATCAATGAAATTTTCCTAAAATTAAAGTAAAAAAAAATTAAAGAAGAGAAAATTATTTTTTTGGAATTCTTTACTAGTTTCATTAATTTGAATAAAAGCAATAATCATCTTACTGTAATTTTTTTAAAATTCTTTATAAATTAAAATATTTCATAACTCTATATCATTCCTTAATTAGTTGCAGAGATAAAGCAGGGGTCACTTTACAGCTTAGCTTTTAAAATGTACTCATTTGTCACAGGTAGAGCCACTGCTGCCAACAAACATCCATAGTCTTGACAGGGTTACCTTTTAATCATTAATGATTCAGAATCTCATCTATTTAAGAATTATTGATCTAGAGATAAATCCATTTATACGTGTTTTTTTTCTTTGAGTTCCTAAAAATCATTGTCCTGGTTTGGTAGCCAGATAGTTGACAATGCCATTCACTGGTTATAATTGGAATGAAAATTTTGACTCGTGATGAGACCCCTTGTCTTATAATTGTTTGCAATCATAAGCCATTACCCTAGTCTGTTTAGCAGTGTTGCTAATGTCAGCCTATTTTTTCCCTATGATCATGGTAAGTAGGCTCCTGATGAGACCTCTTATCTTTTAAGTTTAAATATATTTTTAGATTATACTCTAGAAAAATAAAACTCTTTTGAATAGGGAGAAACATGACTCCTTAAGAGTTCAGGATGACAATTTCAGAGTTAAAAGTGCTTTGCTGTAAAGTGTCTTTACTTGGTTAAAAATAACTTTTCTTGACTAATAATAGAATTTTGAAAGATCTTGATAAAATATTGAAATCTCAAAATAATTACAATTTTGATGAAAAATAAATTTCTCAGATTTTATGATGCTTCGTCAAATTCTCCTGTTTTATAGTCTCTTCCTTAAATATTTCTACTTTTATAATAAGAAAAACAAACCTTATTAAGAGATTTCAAGAAAAAGCTAATAGTAAACTATTAACAAATTTTTTCTTATGTATACCGACCAAAATTAGGTAAGAAGAAGGGCTTCCATATAAATCATGGCAAAGTCACCAAAATTAAAACTGAAAACCAAAGGAAAAGAATTCTTAAGCTAAAGTGGGAAAAGAAATCAGCAATCAAAAATATAATGAAGAAATTTTTAAAAGTGGAAAGGAAAATCCAAATTTTGGAACACAAACTCTAACAAGAATGTTCATACTAATGTCTCAACAAAATGAAGTAAAAGAAAATAATCATGTAATCATTCCTTCTTATGTGGATCTTCAGAAAACGTATACCTTGCAGGGTTGTAAGTGTTTTAGGCTTTAGATAGCAGTGATCATAAAATTCAGCCATAATGAAAAAAATTTGTATGATGTCAATTTTCTTGTTTCAAAGCATCATCTTAATTATTTTCTAATAAAAGGAATGCTTAAAACAATAAACTAAACATTCAAAAACTTCCTAGTGTAGTTGTTTCAACGAAGATTACTATTGCTTCTTGAAATGAAACCAGGAGAAGAGCATAGGGCTTCCAAAATATGATCTGGCAGGTGATTGAAAGCTTTTATGAAGGGTTGTAAAACATATTTAAATATCAACATAATTTAAAAACAAAAATGAAACTAAATTAATGAAATAGAAATTAATGAAAGTGGGTACATGAAACTTACCATTGGATAATTGCATTTGATCTTACTTGAAGGTAACAATTTCTCCAATACTAGCTAACTTCTTCTTTTAGTTGATATTAAAAATATGAAGAAGGCAAAATAACCAAATTCCTATAACCCAAAATCATTATTTATTTTATTTAAACTAAAGCAAGCAGTAAAATGTAAAAAGGGAATTCTTTGTGTTCAAGGGAATCAAAATTAAAGAAAATGCATTAGAAATGAGATTGAGAATTTTCAGTGATAAATGTTCTTAAAATATTATAAGTTTTACACAAATTCCATGATTTTTATAAATTGTTCAGAGATAAGACCAAATTCAAGATAATAAAATTTAAAATAGAGAGGTCGTGAATTTCATATTTAATTATGGAATTATTTAAAACTAAAATATATGAGAAATCAAAATGTTTTGAATATGTTGCAAATTGTCATCAATCGCTTTAGTATCATAGCGGTTACCCAAGATTGCTTTAAATTAACACAATGCCTTATCGGATGATTCGTATTGCATGTAGAGGCATTCATTGGAGTTTATCACATCAGGGGTTGCAGTAGCAAATTACCGATATGAGATCATGCGAAAAGAATATATGCAATGAGATGGAGCTATCATACTATTGAAGAAATGTTATATTTGGGATCGGGGACAATCATGTCGCAAATTGCACATCATACACGACATCTCGCGATTTGTACTTTGCACATTGCACATTGCGCATCGTAGATTCGGAATAGCGACATGACCATGAAAAAAAATGTGATGAAACGATTGCGATATCAGAAATGCAATGGATGATGTGGCTTTTGGCATTATTATATGAGCATAAAACATGTGATGAGCGATATCGATATCGGCATATTGGAATATTAGAAAATAATCATTGTTGGAAATGCCAATATGATTCTTGCGATAGCAGCGATGCAATGTTTATAATAATCGGTGATGAGCAAAGAGAAAATAGCTATAGCGATGAGCAATCGGCGATGAGTTATCGCATTGCAACTTTTAAAAAGAGCGCACAAGGATGTATTCAATTTTCTCCCGATTTGCGATTTGCGATTGGACTTATCGCATCGGAGGTCTTTCAATGTTAACTCTTGACAAATTGTGATATGAATTTAATAATTTGCAATTGTGATTTGAACTTTATCGCATCGGAAATTTTCAAATGAAAGGATTAACCTTATGTTTAATGTGCTTTTGCGATCCGATCTATCGCATCAAAACTTTTGTGATGAAAAACAAACTTTTAAATTCATCTCAATGTGATATGGTATTTTATGAAAATTTGAATGAGGTAACACATCGGAGGTCTTGCATCAGAAATATGAAAATCAAGTTGAAATGTTTCAGACATGAATCTTGTGGTGCTATTTTAAATTTCAATTAGGTTTTCTAATGAATGAAAGTAAAGTTAAAGAATTCTCAAATTATAATGAATCACAAAATAAAATTTCCCTGAACCTGTTTCCAAATTTGAAATGGGTTTGTTGCTTACTTCAAGTTTTGAAAACAAATGAAAACCTACAAAATAAAACAGAACAAGATCCAAAAACAAACTAAGGAAAAGAGAAACTATTAATAGATGAAAATGAACATGTAAATGCATACCTAGAAGATACTTTTCTGTGGACTTTACCTTGTGAATATTCCAATTCCTCCTTAGATTTATCAAAATTTTAAATTTTTTCAAACTCATCTCATTATTTATTCTAAATCAGAGTGTGCAATCAGCCTAAATAAATTTTGTTTATTCATGTTCTGAAACTCATAAAATCCACCAGAGATAAATATGAAAATAGGCTTCCCTTTGAATTGCAACAACGATTTATTACCTCTGCTCATTCTAAATTAACTTGAGAAAAATTTGTATTGTTATAGTGACTGTTTAATAATGCCTTTAGTAAATAAATATGATGCACATTGCAGTATCAGATAATAAACTAAAGATTAGAATCTGATAAAGCCACTAATTGTGGAAAAATATCAACACAGATTTGAATGTGTGCACACAGAAAAATGGACATCCTTAAAGTCATTTTAACAAATTTAGAAGAAGATAATATGAACTTCATGTGATTACGGAAAAAGGTTAGACTGACTAATAATGATTAAATTGGCATTAAGCTTATAATAGACAATCATACATTTCATGGGATAATGAGATCATGAAGCTTTATATCCTCAAAACCTTTAACAAATAAATTTTAGAAGAAAATCATATGAGGACATTTCGAAATAGAGAAAAGTAGTTTTGAGATGATTGGTGCCATGTGCAACTTCAATTGAATTTATTCAAGACATTATTCAAAATAGGTAGAGTAGAGATATTGCTACAATAAATTTTTATTTAAAAATGAGAGGCAAGAATTAGAAATTGTCTAATAAGAGGCAAATATTTCCATGAACATGTATATGATATGATAAGGGTTGATTGCTCGCTTTATTTTTATCTGCATAACTATTAAGAATAAATTAACTATATAAAACAAACAAACAAAATTAATTTTACTTCTATTCTAACCATATACATGAAAATGACTAGGTATAGTCATATTTCGAGTGTAACCATTCTCTTATTTTAATTCCTGCATGTATGTGGATGTCAAACATTAGTAAAAATGTAAATATAATTAAACTATAAAAACTAAATTTGAAAGCAGAATGCATCTTTATTATTAGTATATTATTCACCATTACCTTCTCTTGAAATGCCCTTTCCAACTGAATATCAATTGGATCATAGAAATCTGGATGGATTTCCATTATTGAGTGGGAGAGGGTTAAAAGAGAAGATGATAGTTCAGGTTGTAGAAATGATCTTTCAGCAACAATGCTTGTGTGATTTTGTTAGTGTTATGATTAAGTGCTAAATTATTAACGATCTTCCGTGAAGGAAAGATTTTCAAATATATTTCAAATTGATCAATGAAAAATAGATGGGAGTCTGGTAAATCCAACAGAAGATTATTAATTGAATTATATTTCTAATCATATTATGAAAATACACTCTCTTGTTGGTACTTCTTTTGAGAAGAAAGAAGTGATTGATAAGGAATGAACACCAATTGAAATTGAAAGTTTAATAATTCTTGATGTTCACTATTATAATTTGAATCTTCATTTATCCATTGAGGCAATGCATCAATTGAGCGTTCAATATTGAGCTGCTCAATATGCTAGCATAAAGTATCTAAAATTTTAACACTAAAAACAAAAATAAATCTGAAGTTAAAAATAAATGTTGAAATAATAACAAAATTGAATTATAGTTTACACTAGTGTTACAATTATTGTTACAACACAATTGGGACTGATTTAAAGAAATTTCATCTTCACAAGAATTGGGCAGAACAATGTAATTAGAATGATTGTTCATACCCATTTTTGAATTAGAGAGCAGGGTATGACTCTGATTTGGGTTCAGCCAAGCCACAACTAAGATTTTACCTCTTTGAGAAGAGGACTTAAAAGAATGTAGAATATGTTAGAGTCGGTCCTTACAGCCCTCCGTCAGAGATCACTTCGCTTTGTGCATATCATTTTTAGGTGTCTTGCTCGTTCCACTTCGTTGCATTTCGCTAGGGGCATGCCATTGACTGATGAGGGGGTCTGGTTTTCTTGTGTTTCCTCATGCTTGTACCTGCAGGGCTAATTAAAATTCCTCAAAAATCGCTGAAGTTCAGGTCACTGCATTCATGGTCATAAATGATTAGTTTCGTTAAAAAGAGTATTTAGTCCTAGAGTCTAGGGTTTCAGTCCTTTGCATACATGTAATAAAATCCTGCAGGCCATGAGGTTGGTTTCAAACGATTCTCATTTCATATTTTTTCTCAACAACATTTGAAGACATTTCTAGTCCAAAACTCTGTTTTGGAGCTAGAAATTGTCAAATTTCATTTTTTGTAATAATTGTGTATTTGTTTCATCATAATAAATTTGAAGGCAGCCTCTGATATTTGCCAAAGCTAAATGCCAAATCCCTGCAAAAGAAACACAGTATCATCAGTCCAAGACTCAGAAAAATAATAAAAATCTAAAGGATAGCATTGTATTAAGTGATCAAATGACAAAGTGCCAAACATTATTAAAGTGGGTTATAGAGCAAATTTAAATCAAAGTTGATTTTTATGAGATATTTTACAACCCATATAAACCATTAGAAGACAACTCATTTGCATAGATTCCCAAAGCAAAGGTCGAATTGCAGATTAGAAGGGCGAAATCTTGTTTTCAAAACTGTAGACCGGAGGTGGAAGTGCACGCTACTCACAGAGGAGGCACACTACTCACAAGAGGCGCGCTACGCATATAGCTTCACCGGCCTGTGCAAAATAACATGCGCGCTGCGCATATACCACGCGGTACTCACTGGGTGAGTGCGCTACTCATATAATTTCAGAGCCAGAAATTTTCGCTCCTGTGTCCAGTTTAATGCCAAATCGCCTCAATTGGCTTGAAAGTAGGTTTTTCATGATTGCTCAGTAAATTTTGAACATGATTGTGGTGTTTTGAGAGTGGAGAAACTAGTGTGTTTGATGTGGAGAAAATTGAACCCTATGTTCATTGCAAATTCATTTCTTAGGGTTTTGAAAGACATATTGATAGTCTTGTGAAGGATTTCCCAGCTTGTATTGTTGATATATATGCTTATGCATCTACTGTCAAAGTGTCACGGCCCTCACGCTCTCAGTTTGCCATTTAATCACTGCTGTCATCGCCATTATATTACCACTATCATTGCTATTGTTTTACTATGGTCATTGTCACACTATTTCCCATTCTCCATTGACAAACACAGTCCCATACTCACTTTCCCTTTGACAAATCTTAAGCAGCATTGCAAAGGCTGTACACTACATTACACCTTTTTTACTCATTTGTCAAATTCCCTTGTGATCAAAGAAGTGACTGTTTTTATGCCAATCCACTTGACAGAGCCATTACCACTGTGACTTGTTTTCCTATGATACTTTGATACATATGTGAAATATTTGGGTTCTGAGCATACATTGAAACTTTTGTCTTCACTACACCTATATCAACATATATATTGCAGACATCTTGTTTTCAAAGCCATGTCAGAGACAGATTCATTTTATGAGCAGGAGTATGACAGTGATTCCACAGCAGAGGGTAATGTGCCACGGAGGTCTCACAAAAGTGGAAAAGGTGGTAAGCATCTTAGGGAGGAGCCTAATTCTTTGGCTCAATTGCAAGCTTGCCCGCTTGCAATGGATTGTTTTCATGATCGCCTGCTATGTTTCCAATACCGTGAGGATGATTTCTCCACAAACCCGCATCATCGTGAACCAGCTCGTTCATTTTTTCTACATTTACGAGATGGCCGTGTAAACCTTGCAGGATTAAATTTCATTATGTCACCAGAGACTATTGCTCGGGCCACCGGGATACCAAATATAGGAGAGGAATGGAACAAACGAAAGCAGTTAGAGAAATCCTACTATGAGCCGTACATCAAACCTGAGTTTATGAGACAGCTGAGCAGGGTATTTCCTTTCAGATTCCTGAAGGATGAGTTTGAACCTTTGATGAAACTCATCATTCGATATTTCAGTTGCGAGGTCAGATTCTCGCATCTCAATACGTACCATGTCCGTTTGTTGATGCATTTCACGAGGGTACGTATGATGAGCATTCCATAGTTCATGTATCGCAACATAGAGAGGATGACAATATTTGTATAGAAGAAGTCCCCAGAACAACAGCATAAAAGTATATATCATTATGCTTTGATCAAAATCTTAGTGTTACACTTCGCCTGATGATACGCGGGGCATCACTTGGGAGGATTTCATCTCTCGTGACTTATTTACAGCGCCGCAACCGCCTCTTGAGGTAGTTCATGATGAGAGAGAGCCTTTACATCAGCTTGACATTCCTGAGATCGAGCATATCACTGCTCCGTTGTATGTGACATACCAGCGAGGCCACAGGGCCTTATTTGCAGCGACACGACGAGTACTATCTCCACCAAGGGTGGAAGGGGTCTCGTTGACTACATCAGCAGAGCGAGTATTATCTCCACCAAGGGTAGGGGTCTCCGCCTTCTTTCTTCAAAGACAGATCCGTGGGATAGAGGCAAGAGGCCTATGCATGATGAGGGCCCATCAGGTGGTCGAGACACTGATTTCACATTCATCGATGTTGATGCGAGCTCTCCTAGCTCGAAACTGAAAGAGATCATCCAGGAGAAAAAGGCCAAGAATGACACGCTGAAAGAGAAATTACAGAGGGCTCAGTGGGTGATAAACTACCTAGAGCAGCGTAACAAATAGCTAGAGGATGAGCACACACTGTTAGAGCTGCGGCGAATCCGTGAGGATCGAAAATTGGCCCGGAAGAGACCAGGTGACATGACACCAGTTGAGCGAGAGACCGAACTCACGCATGTTAACATTCATCTGGAGAAGTTGTTGTCAAAGGCCAATAGAGACAAAGACATGCTTCATCACATGAAAGGTCATTATTGGGCCCGCATGCACGTCTGCAAGGCAAAAATGAAGATTCTAAAGAGGAGGTTGAGCAGTGCACTAAAACGGCGGAAGAGGCCTAATCCACTCTAGATTTTGGCCGAGGCTTCCTTGGCTGGGCATGATGCATGATGGAGGGTCTTCGCTCTGAATTTGAGCGAATTTGAAATTTTTTTTGTCATTTTGGAAAATTTTGGTCTCAAAACAGGTTTTTCAGCCATACGAGTAGCGCGTCGACGTGCTCACTTATGATTGGGACACTTGCTGGAGGAAAACTTTATATTTTTTGATTTTTCATGGAAATTTATGCATGCTCCAGTAATACCAAAGCATTTCACCAAATTCTGGATGATCAAAGAGGCCAAAACACCATGAAAATCACCATTCTGCCACCTTTTTCAGCAGCAGGAAGTACTTGTGGGAGGATGAAGTTGTGGAGGGGAAAATTAGCTCCAAATTGGGAAATTCCACTTGGGCTGGATAGAAGACATCCAGGGCTTTCCAAAAAGATATCATGAGCTTGATTTTGATTCCATAAATTGCCCCAAAAGTAGGTTGAAAGGCGCGCTACTGATATAGCTCAGGCGCGCTACTCATATGGATTTTTGGTCAATTTTTCACCTTCCAGCTCAGAATTTCGGCCAGTTGGACCAGTTTTGCTTATGGATGTAATTTTTGAGCTATCTTGATTTAATTATATGGTTGGAATGTAACTTGGACTCATTTTTACCTATTCTAGATGATTCACTCCTAAATAAGTAAAAATCAGATGTAAGGATTAGTTTCCTTCCTATTAGAGGCAAGTTGTTTGGATGCCTATATTCTAGCTCCTTGTTTAGAATTAGTTGGAACTGCTCCTAGAAGGAGGAATTAGACCCCTAGAGGTGTGGGAAGGGGTTAGGATAGTATATATGATGTAATTTCTGAGACATTATACAGGTTGGACTCTTGGGAAGACTTTCGCACACTATTGTACATATTTTTCATATTTTGGCTAAGGAAAGATCAAAGGTTTTGCAGCACCTGTTGGGATTCTTGTGGCTTTCAATTCTTGATGTTTTTTTCTCTCAGTTTATTGTAAGTTCTTTCATTTTTAATGTATGCCATTCCCTTCTTATGCTTCTGAAACTAAATGAATGAGTAAATGAGGTTGAATCCATTGTTTCCAGTGCTCTGCCTTTAAATTTGTTTAGTTTTACATGTTTTCGCCTGTTTGGAGAGGATCCATGTTCTCCCTTGCCCTCTTCAGCTCCTTGTCATTCTAATCTATCCATACACATAATAAAAAGAATCAATACTGCTTCCTACCTCGCCCCAACTCGAATTCTGCAAAGATCTGGCCTTATCCCCGGACCCAATTTTTTTTTTTCCCATTTCTCCAACAAAAACCCAAAAATCAAAATCAAACTTTCCTATCTCTTTACTAGCCTAAAATCAGTATCAATTTTGAGTCGTCTCAGCCCCTTTGAAGACCTTTTGCCGAGATAGACCTGGAGAGAGCCCTCTCTTGTCCTCGTAGGGCTAGCTACGAGGCTGAGCGTGGTCTGATGTAGCCTTGAGTTTTACCTTATTTCAGCCTAAGGTAGATTCGAGCGCTAACATAGTTGGACCAGTTTTGCTTATGGATGTAATTTTTGAGCTATCTTGATGTAATTATATGGTTGGCATGTAACTTGGACTCATTTTTACCTATTCTAGATGATTCACTCCGAAATAAGTAAAAATCAGATGTAATGATCAATTTCCTTCCTTTTAGAGGCAAGTTGTTTGGCTGCCTATATTCTAGCTCCTTGTTTAGAATTAGTTGGAACTGCTCCTAGAAGGAGGAATTCGACCCCTAGAGGTGTGGGAAGGGGTTAGGATAGTCTATATGATCTGATTTCTGAGAGATTCTACAGGTTGGACTCTTGGGAAAACTTTGGCACACTATTGTACATATTTTTCATATTTTGGCTAAGGAAAGATCAGAGGTTTTGCAGCACCTGTTGGGATTCTTGTGGCTTTCAGTTCTTGATGGTGTTTTCTCTCAGTTTATTGTAAGTTGTTTCATGTTTAATGTATGCCATTCCCTTCTTATGCTTCTGAAACTAAATAAATGAGTAAATGAGGTTGAATCCATTGATTTCAGTGCTCTGCCTTTAAATTTGTTTAGTTTTACATGTTTTCGCCAGTTTGGAGAGGATCCATGTTCTCCCTTGCCCTCTTTAGCTCCTTGTCGTTCTGATCCATCCATACACCTGATCAAAAGCATCAAGACTACTGCCTACCTTGCCCCAACTCGAATTCTGCAAAGATCTGGCCTTATCCCCGGACCCAAAATTGTTTTCCCATCTTTTCAACAAAAACCCAAAAAATCAAAATCAAACTTTCCTATCTCTTTACTAGCCTAAAATCAGTATTCGTTATAAGTCATCTCAGCCCCTTTGAAGACCTTTTGCCGAGATAGACCCGGAGAGAACCCTCTCCTGTCCTCGTAGGGCTAGCTACGAGGCTGAGCGTGGTTTGATGTAGCCTTGAGTTTTACCTTATTTCAGCCTAAGGTAGATTTGAGCGCTAACATAGTGGCGACCATACTAGCGAATAAAATCTCAATGGTTTTCTTGTTGATGTGTTTGTTTCATGAGTCTTAGACGGAGTCTGAAGTCACGCCAGGTAGCTTTCGAAATGCTTTTGCCATGCATAAGCGGAAGTAGATAAATGCTGCTTCAGTTGATCTCCGGTTAGCTTGTGAATGCGGCCCTCGATTTTCAAATCACCCCAGTATAATTATTCATTCTAGACCTTTGGATGATTGAGTCTAGAAGTCGATAGGCTGAAAATAATCTATTGTGTCCTTTGAATTTTTCTTGGATAGATCAATACACTGGCTTCAAAAAGGCATACCAGATCAAATCCTGATCCAAATCCGCCTCCAGTATATGAAAACCCCAACCTAATCCCAAGAATTTTCCGTCGAGAAGCTCCCATTATTCCTTTGGTCAAATCTCACTCATACCCCACTATTTTTTAATACATTGAAGATATTGAGTTTGACGATCAGTTTGAGTTATCATTGTTTGAAACCAAATCCGAAAGTGCCACTGGTTCTACCGTCATCAATCCTGAGTTCATCAAGTATCTAGAAGTTGAGCAAGCAAATAGATCTATCGATAATTATATTCTCAATCTTCAAAACTCCATTGTGGCAACCAACATTCCCGAATTCATTGAATCTGCTTCACAAACTCTTGGACCATCTGAGATTGCATCTAGTTCACGGATTCCCACTGAACCTCCCTTTATTCCTACCATTCCCGTACAGCCTGAGATCTCTGATCAGCAATCAACAGTAGTTTCTCCCCCATCTCCACCGCATACACCTCGTTCACCTACTTCTCCCGTTCCACCGGTCTCTCCGAGACAGCAGATTATAAATCCGCCAAGAGCCATGGCTGCGAGATTTGCACCTCTTGTTTTACCTGCAAATTTGGATCCTATGCCTACTGATTATCAGAGTAAGATTCCCATATTCGATGGCACGCCACAGAGTATATCTGCTCAGCAGCATATTTTCAGGATGACAGATTTCTTGGACTTGCATGAAATAGATGAAGAAAATGTGTCCATGAGGTTGTTCGCCCAGACCTTTGGAGGTGAGGTTCGTAAATGGTTCAGAGCTTTACAGGCCGGAAGTATCAATACATTACAAGAGCTTCAGACACAATTCTTAGATCGATGGGAGATGAAAAAAGATCCGCTGCAAATTACTTCTGAGTATACCAGCATCAAACGTAATCCTGGTGAGTCTGTTTAGGATTATATTATCAGATTCAATACAGTTTATAATGCAATTCCAGATGACTTAAGACCCTCTAAAAAGTCAGCTCTTCTTAAATTCCCTGATGGTTTTGATCCGGAGATGGCTTATTCACTACGAGACAGAGATTCGCCTACCTTAGAAGATATGCAGAAGATTGATGTTACTGTTGAGGCGAATCTGAATGATAAGAGAGCCCGGTTGAAAGCAGAGAAAAGAGTGACTATAAAAGAAGAGGCTTCCACATCTTCATCAGAACAGCACTTGCTTCGTGAGATGGAAAAAATGTTCAAAAGAATGATGCTTGATAAGCCAGAAACGCAGATTCGTAATCCCAACTACCGTGGCCAAAAGCAGCCACAGTTCAGAATTAAGCAGCGTGAACAGAGAGTACAAGAGCCGGCAGCCCAGCAGCAGATTAAAACACCTCTTTTGCAGAATTTTGTGAGTCAAGATTCAGACGATGATGATGATGTTGTAGGTGAGCAAAACCACTTCTTTACTCCCGACGATCTTCCCATTTACATCATTGAGGATGAGGAATATGGAGAAAGTTCAGCTGCACAGAAACATGAGGATTTCATTTTAGCAAATGATGCAGATCTGGAGGAAGAATCAGATGAATACCAAAGAGGATATTTGAATGCTTTGTCTGCTCAACAGAAGCAATACTCATTGAGAAACAGAGATGTGCCCATAAATCCAATTCAGAAAAGAAAAGAGGCTTCAGCACCAAAGACGGATTCACCTATACCACAGAAGAAAGGAAAAGAGACAATTGATCCCGCAGCTAGTAAATCATCATGAGCAGAAAAGACAAATCAGCCAAACATAATGAAGGATAAGGTTGAAAAGAAAGAAGTTCCAGTCAAAGAGGTTGAAAGAGTTTCAGCATTTAGTTTGGAAAATGAAATTTCCAAATTGAAGGTATCTATTCCTTTGACAGAAATTATGAAGAACAGCAGCTACTGAGGTCAAGTCTCCAAAATTCTGAATTTTGATCCAATGTTTGACATGGTAAATGTTGAAGATGATCAGCCATAATTGATATTTGGGCCTGCATTAGATGGTGAGTCCCCTGACAGTGATGTTCCTCCCTTTTATATCAGTTTGAGGTTGCATGAATATGTTTTGCACAATGCCATGTTCGATTCTGGTGCTTCGCACAATCTTCTGCCAAAGGCGATCATGGAAAAGTTGGGTCTAGATATTACAAGGAAATACCATGATTTGTATTCATTTGATTCCAGCCGTGTGAGGTGTATCAGACTCATCAAAGATTTGGTTGTAAGCTTAGATCAAATTCCGGCGAAGAATGTCTTAATGGATGTGGTTGTGGCGGACATTCCTCCGCGATTTGGAATGCTCCTTTCTAGACCTTGGGGAGCAAAGTTGAAAGGTACACTACAGTTAGATTTTTCCTATGCTACAATTCCAGTCTTCGGTCAAATGAGAAAGTTATATCGAGAGCAGAAGATGAAATACATGATAACAAGCAAGGAAAAACCAATCAATCATCCTGTAAATTATGTACATACTGACTTAGAGTCATTTGTTTTATTTGCTGATAATTTTAATGATATAGATAGTCAATTAGTTCAGGCAGAAGATATACCAGAAATCATCGAGAATTTTAGAGAAGTTCTGCAGAAAGAAAGAAGAGAAAAGAAAGATACCGTGGAGCAATCAGCTAAAGACAATGGGCAGCAAACAGGAAAAACAGAGCTGGCGCAATTTCAGCATCTAGAGGACGATGAAGATGGTCTTTGGACCATGGATTTTGATGGTGCAGTGGGTGCAGATGGTGCTGGAATTGGTGTTTGGATTCATAGTCCATTTTCCGCTCTGGACAAGGTTCCAAGCAATGTGAGAGTGTGTTCCTACAAACTAGCATTTGATTGTTCTAACAATGAAGCAAAGTATGAGGCTCTAATTGTTGGTCTTAATATTCTTAGAAAGATGAAAGAGAAAATAATTTCAGTCTATGGTGATTCAGATTTGGTGATAAAACAGGTAAAGGGTGAGTTTCAAGCCAAGCATCCTCGCATGAGGGCTTACCATAATGCAGTTTTAGACATTTTGAAGTTATTTTCTGATCATACCTTGACATGTGTGCCTTGCATACAAAATGGTGTTGCTGATGGACTTGCTAAGGAAGCAAGCAATTTAAAAATTCCAATGAATGCCAGCAACAAGTTTGAGATTCATGTGAAACACCGCCCCACCGTTCCAGACAATCAGTGATGTTGGCAAGTTTTTCAGGATGACGAGGAGATTAGTGATTTTCTGCAAAGTAAGGGTAAGTTTAAAGACACCTCCATAGATACAGAACATGATGATGGTAATGATGACATACAAATAAATCAAATGGAAGTGCTGCAACTTAAAGATAACATCATTCCTAAAGGATTGATTCCTTTGGAGGAACTTTTTTATCAAGACGATGTAGCCCACAAACCGACATTGAGGCCGATTGAAAAAGGTGTTGAAGAGGTAAATATTCGGACAGCTGAAAATCCCAAGATGGTAAAGTTATCAAAGTCATTGTCACCAAAGGTAAAAGCGGAGTATGTGAGATTGTTGTCTTCATTTTCCGATACTTTTGCATGGGATTACTCAGATCTAAAAACATATGACACTAATATCATTCAGCATACTATCCCCATCAAACCAAATCAGAAGCCTTTCTGTCAAAAGTTGAGGAGAATCAATCCAAAGCTGCTACCATCGATTGAAAAAGAGGTAAACAGGTTGTATAAGTCAGGAATCATTGTGCCTATCAGATTTTCCGATTGGATATCAAATTTGGTGCCCGTGAGAAAGAAGATAGGTGAGATCCGTTTATGTATTGACTTCAGAAATTTGAATAAGGTATCATTAAAAGACAATTATCCGCTGCCAAAAATGGACCATATATTGCAGCGAGTAGTTGGAGCATCAAGGATGTCATTACTCGATGGCTATTCGGGTTATAACCAAATTTTAGTGCATGAAGATGATCGTGACAAGACTGCGTTCACCACTCCATGGGGAACGTTTCATTATGCAAAAATGCCGTTTGGTTTGAAAAATGCAGGCGCCACTTTTCAACGTGCAATGGACATGGCTTTCGCCAACGAGAAAGATGTATTTTTTGTTGTTTACCTTGATGATCTGACTATGTTTTCAAATTCTGATGAAGAGCATTTATATCATTTGAAAATTGTTTTCCAAAAGTGTAGGAAATATGGCATTTCGCTGAATCCGAAAAAGAGTCTTTTCACCATGGATGAAGGCAAGCTCCTTGGCCACATCATATCGAAAGACGGCATTCGTGTTGACCCTGCATGTGTTGAAGCCATCCAGCAGATTGAACAGCCCCGGAACAAGAAATAAATACAGTCCTTTAATGGTAAAATGAATTTTCTGCGTCGTTTCATTCCAAATCTTGCTGAGCATCTTAGAGAAATCACGAATATGCTGAAAAAGGACAGTTAGGTAAAGTGGACAGAAGAGGCGGTGAAATCATTCAATTTGGTAAAGATAGCTCTTTCTTCAACCCCTATTTTAATCAGCCCGGACTACACACAGGACTTCATTTTGTTTTCATTTGCTTCTGAGCACACTTTGGCAGCTGTTTTAATGCAGAAAAGGGATGGAGTTGAGAAGCCCATTGCATTTTTCAGTCGGATTATAAGGGACGGAGCATTGAAATACAATATTATTGAGAAACAAGCACTTGCGCTTGTAAAGGCCTTGAAATATTTCCGTGTGTATATACTGCATTCCCACATTATAGCATATGTTCCTAACGCAGCAGTTAAAGATGTTTTGGTACAGGCAGATCCAGAAGGAAGACGGGGTAAGTGGATCGCTGCGTTGTTAGAATACGATGTGGAGATTAAACCAACCAAGCTGATCAAAGGACAAGGACTCGCCAAGCTCATGGCTGAAACAAATCTGCATGCTCTAGATATAAATTTGATCGTTGCCATGTCCGATGAAGATGAGGAGAGTACATCATTTCAGGTATCTGATATTTTTGTTTCTTCCCCTTGGTATGCTGACATTTTATACGTACTTCAGAATTTGTCTCCACCACCCGGGATGCCTAGAAATAAGAGTAGAACCTTGAAGTTGAGGGTTGCAAAGTTTTTCATATTAAATTCTGCATTATATTGGAAATACCCTGGTGGAATGTTATTGAATTGTTTAGTAGAGGAGGAAGCCAAAAGAGTTTTGGAGGATTTTCATAGACGAGACTGCGGGGGCCATTTGTTTTGGAAAACCACAGCGAATAAGATTCTAAGGGCAGGTTATTATTGGCCTTCTTTGTTTTCTGATGTATATAAGGCTGTTAAGAATTTTCACGAATGCCAAATTTTCAAATGGAAGCAGAAACTACAGCCTTTGCCTCTCAAACCAATTGAAGTCAGTGCACCATTTCAGCAGTGGGGATTGGATTTCATTGGGGAAATCCATCCGGCATCGTCAAGACAGTATAGATGGATATTGACAGCTACGGACTACTTCACGAAATGGATTGAGGCCATTCCCACTCGACAAGCCACGGATGTGGTAATTATCTCTTTTCTTGAAAACAATATTCTGTCACGTTTTGGGTGTCCTAGTAAGATAATCACAGATAACACAGTGGCCTTCAAGTCAAAGAGGATGGTTGAATTTTTCTATAAGTACAATATCAGCCTGGGACATTCGACTACCTACCATCCGCAAGGAAATGGCTTGGCGGAATCTTCAAATAATTCTTTGGTAAATATCATCAAGAAATTGCTGGAAATCAATAAAAAGGGCTGGCACAAGGAATTAGTGAATGCACTTTGGGCCGATAGGGTAAGTCAGAAAAATTCTATTGGCATGTCCCCTTTCGAGTTGGTGTATGGGGTAGACACAATTTTTCCCACTTCTCTTGCTGTCCCGGTAGTCAAATTGCTTCAGGAAGCCGGTAGTGAGGAAGATCCCATGCAGCGGAGGATTAATCAGATGATTCATTTACAGTAGACACGGGAGGAGGTATTTCAAAATACATTCAAGTTGTAGGAGCGCATAAAGAAGATATACGACAGAAAGGCAAAATCAGATAAGTTTCAGCTAAATGAGGTGGTTTTGAAGTGGGATGCTCGAAATGAAGATAAGGGAAAGCATGGGAAATTTGAAAACCTATGGAAGGTTCCTTTTAAGATTGCAGCGTATCGTGGTCAGAACGCCTTTCTTCTCAAGGAAATGAATGGAGATGATTGTCCGGGAGGGCCAATCAATGGTCGGCTACTCAAACGATATCACTTCTGAGTATTTTCTGCTGATTTCATCATCATTGTATATATCATTTTACTTTTGTTTTATCGTAAGTGTGGACTGATCTCTCATCTTCAGTCTGGGGCCCAGAGCGAAGGCTATAATTCTGGAGAAGGAGATTAGTTTGGTTTGAAGTTTTTCAAGTCAATCTTATTAGTTTTTTAGTTTTAAAGTCGAGTCAGTTTTGATCAAGTTTCAGTCAGGTTTCAGTCAAGTTTGCAGTCAATAAAAGTGCCAAAAGTTTTTGTATTATCTGTTGAAATAATGACTGCATCGCCCAATGGATGAAGGCACTGTCTAACTCCCCCAGAGATCTGTCGTTCTTGGCATCTCCTTGGAGCCACCATCCCCGTTGGAGCCAATGTTAGAGTCAGTCCTTACAGCCCTTCGTCAGAGATCACTTCGCTTTGTGCATATCATTTTTAGGTGTCTCGCTCATTCCACTTCGTTGCATTTCGCTAGGGGCATGCCATTGACTGACGAGGGGGTCTGGTTGTCTTTTGTTTCCTCATGCTTGTACCTGCAGGGCTAATTAAAATTCCTCAAAAATCACTGAAGTTCAGGTCACTGCATTCAGGTCATAAATGATTAGTTTCGTTAAAAAGAGTCTTTAGTCCTAGAGTCTAGGGTTTCAGTCCTTTGCATACATGTAATAAAAGCCCGCAGGCCATGAGGTTGGTTTCAAACGATTCTCATTTCATTTTTTTTCTCAACAACATTTGAAGACATTTCTAGTCCAAAACTCTGTTTTGGAGCTAGAAATTGTCAAATTTCATTTTTTGTAATAATTGTGTATTTGTTTCATCATAAGAAATTTGAAGGCAGCCTTTGATATTTGCCAAAGCCAAATGCCAAATCCCTGCAAAAGAAACCAAGTATCATCAATCCAAGACTCAGAAAAATAATAAAAAGCCAAAGGACAGCATTGTATTAAGTGATAAAATGACAAAGTGCCAAACATTATTAAAGTGGGTTATGGAGCAAATTTAAATCAAAGTTGATTTTTATGAGATATTTTACAACCCATATAAACCATTAGAAGACAACTCATTTGCATAGATTCCCAAAGCAAAGGTCGAATTGCATATTAGAAGGGCGAAAGCTTGTTTTCAGAACTGTAGACCGGAGGTGGAAGTGCGCGCTACTCACAGAGGAGGCGCGCTACTCACAAGAGGAACGCTACGCATATAGCTTCACCGGCCTGTGCAAAATAACACACGCGCTACGCATATACCGCGCGCTACTCACTGGGTGAGCGCGCTACTCATATAATTTCAGAGCCAGAAATTTTCTCTCCTGCGTCCAGTTTAATGCCAAATCGCCTCAATTGGCTTGCAAGTAGGTTTTTCATGATTGCTCAGTAAATTTTGAACATGATTGTGGTGTTTTGAGAGTGGAGAAACTAGTGTGTTTGATGTGGAGAAAAGTGAACCCTATGTTAATTGCAAATTCATTTCTTAGGGTTTTGAAAGACATATTGATAGTCTTGTGAAGGATTTCCCAGCTTGTATTGTTGATATATATTCTTATGCATCTACTGTCAAAGTGTCACGGCCCTCACGCTCTCAATTTTCCATTTCATCAGTGCTGTCATCGCCATTATATTACCACTGTCATTTCTATTGTTTTACAATGGTCATTGTCACACTGTTTCCCATTCTCCATTGACAAACACAGTCCCATACTCACTTTCCCTTTGACAAATCTTAAGCAGCATTGCAAAGGTTGTACACTACATTACACTTTTTTTACTCATTTGTCAAATTCCCTTGTGATCAAAGCAGTGACTATTTTTATGCCAATCCACTTGACAGAGCCATTACCACTATGACTTGTTTTCCTATGATACTTTGATACATATGTGACATATTTGGGTTTTGAGCATACATTGAAACTTTTGTCTTCACTACACCTATATCAACATATATATTGCAGACATCTTGTTTTCAAAGCCATGTCAGAGACGGATTCAGTTTATGAGTAGGAGTATGACAGTGATTCCACAACAGAGGGTAATGTGCCACGGAGGTCTCACAAAAGTGGCAAAGGTGGTAAGAATCTCAGGGAGGAGCCTACTTCTTTGGCTCAATTGCAGGCTTGCCCGCTTGCAATGGATTGTTTTCAGCATCAGTCATGTTTCCAATACTGTGAGATGATTTCACAAACCCAGCATCATCGTGAACTAGCTCGTCTATTTGTTTTACATTTACATGATGGCCGTGTAAACCTTGCAGGAGTAGATTTCATTCTGTCACCAGAGACTATTGCTCGGGCCACTGGGATACCAAATATAGGAGAGGAATGGAACAAACGACAGCAGTTAGAGAAATCCTACTATGAGCTATACATCAAACCTGAGTTTATGAGGTAGCTGAGTAGGGTGTTTCCTTTCAAATTCCTGAAGGATGTGTTTTCACCTTTGATGAAACTCATCATTCGATATTTCAGTTACGAGGGTAGATTCTCGTGTCTCAATACGTACCATGTCCGTTTGTTGATGCATTTCACGAGGGTACGTATGATGAGAATTCCATAGTTCATGTATCGCAACATAGAGAGGATGACGATTTTTGTACAGAAGAAGACCCCAGCACAGCAGCATAGAAGTATATATCATTACGCGCTGATCAAAATCATGGTGGTACATCAGTTGACACAGCAGGCCATCACTTGGGAGGATTTCATCTCCCGTGACTTCTTTACAGCGCCGCAGCCACCTCCCGAGGTAGTTCATGATGAGAGAGAGCCTTCACATCAGCCAGACATCCCTGAGATTGAGCATATCAGTGCTCCATTGTATGTGACATACCAGTGAGGCCACAGGGCCTTATTTGCAGCTACACGACGAGTACTATCTCCACCCGGGGTGGAAGGGGTCTCGTTGACTTCATCAGCAGCGCGAGTATTATCTCCACCAAGGGTGGAAGGGGTCTCACCTTCTTCTTCAGCATAGGTACAGATCCCGGACAGAGGCAAGAGGCCTATGCATGATGAGGGCCCATCAGGTGGTCGAGACACTGATTTCACATTCATCGATGTTGATGCGAGCTCTCCTAGCTCGAAACTGAAAGAGATCATCCTGGAGCAAAAGGCCGAGAATGACACGCTGAAAGAGAAATTGAAGAGGGCTCAGTGGGTGATAAACTACCTGGAGCAGCATAACAAACAGCTAGAGGATGAGCACACACTGTTAGAGCTGCGGCGAATCCGTGAGGATCGACAATTGGCCCGGAAGAGACCAGGTGACATGACACCAGTTGAGCGAGAGACCGAACTCACGTATGTTAACATTCATCTGGAGAAGTTGTTGGCAAAGGCAAATAGAGACAAAGACATGCTTCATCACATGAAAGGTCATTATTGGGCCCGCATGCACGTCTACAAGGCAAAAATGAAGATTCTAAAGAGGAGGTTGAGCAGTGCACTAAAACGGTGGAAGAGGCCTGATCCACTCCGGATTTTGGCCGAGGCTTCCTTGGTTGGGCATGATGCATGATGGAGGGTCTTCGCTCCGAATTTGAGCGAATTTGAAAAACAATTTGTCATTTTGGAAAATTTTGGTCTCAAAACAGGTTTTTCAGCCATACGAGTAGCGCGTCGACGCGCTCACTTATGATTGGGACACTTGCTGGAGGAAAACTTTATATTTTTTTATTTTTAATGGAAAGTTATGCATGCTCCAGTAATACCAAAGCATTTCACCAAATTCTAGATGATCAAAGAGGCCAAAACACCATGAAAATCACCATTCTGCCACCTTTTTCAGCAGCAGGAAGTACTTGTGGGAGGATGAAGTTTTGGAGGGGAAAATTAGCTCCAAATTGGGAAATTCCACTTGGGCTGGATAGAATACATCTAGTGCTTTCCAAAAAGTAATCATGAGCTTGATTTTGATGCCAGGAAGTGCCCCAAAAGTAGGTTGAAAGGCGCACTACTCATATAGCTGAGGCGCGCTACTCATATGGATTTTTGGTCAATTTTTCACCTTCCAGCTCAAAATTTCGGCTAGTTGGACCAGTTTTGCTTATGGATGTAATTTTTGAGCTATCTTGATGTAATTATATGGTTGGCATGTAACTTGGACTCATTTTTACCTATTCTAGATGATTCACTCCTAAATAAGTAAAAATCATATGTAAGGATCAGTTTCCTTCCTTTTAGAGGCAAGTTGTTTGGCTGCCTATATTCTATCTCCTTGTTTAGAATTAGTTGGAACTACTCCTAGAAGGAGGAATTTGACCCCTAGAGGTGTGGGAAGGGGTTAGGATAGTCTATATGATGTAATTTCTTAGACATTCTACAGTTTGGACTCTTGGGAAGACTTTGGCACACTATTGTACATATTTTTCAGATTTTGGCTAAGGAAAGATCAGAGGTTTTGCAGCACCTGTTGGGATTCTTGTGGCTTTCAGTTCTTGATGTTTTTTTCTCTCAGTTTATTGTAAGTTCTTTAATGTTTAATGTATACCATTCCCTTCTTATGCTTCTGAAACTAAATGAATGAGTAAATGAGGTTGAATCCATTGTTTCCAGTGCTCTGCCTTTAAATTTGTTTAGTTTTACATGTTTTCGCCTGTTTGGAGAGGATCCATGTTCTCCCTTGCCCTCTTCAGCTCCTTGTCATTCTGATCTATCCATCCACATAATAAAAAGCATCAAGATTGTTGCCTACCTCGCCCCAACTCGAATTCTGCAAAGATCTGGCCTTATCCCCGGACCCAAAAAAATGTTTTCCCATTTCTCCAACAAAAACCCAAAAATCAAAATCAAACTTTCCTATCTCTTTGCTAGCCTAAAATCAGTATCAATTTTGAGTCGTCTCAGCCCCTTTGAAGACCTTTTGCCGAGATAGACTCAGAGAGAGCCCTCTCCTGTCCTCGTAGGGATAGCTACGAGGCTGAGCGTGGTTTGATGTAGCCTTGAGTTTTACCTTATTTCAGCTTAAGGTAGATTCGAGCGCTAACATAGTTGGACCAGTTTTGCTTATGGATGTAATTTTTGAGCTATCTTGATGTAATTATATGGTTGGCATGTAACTTGGACTCATTTTTACCTATTCTAGATGATTCACTCCTAAATAAGTAAAAATCAGATGTAAGGATCAGTTTCCTTCCTTTTAGAGGCAAGTTGTTTGGCTTCCTATATTCTAGCTCCTTGTTTAGAATTAGTTGGAACTGCTCCTAGAAGGAGGAATTCAACCCCTAGAGGTGTGGGAAGGGGTTAGGATAGTCTATATGATGTAATTTCTGAGACATTCTAGAGGTTGGACTCTTGGGAAAACTTTGGCACACTATTGTACATATTTTTCATATTTTGGCTAAGGAAAGATCAGAGGTTTTGCAGCACCTGTTGGGATTCTTGTGGATTTCAGTTATTGATGGTGTTTTCTCTCAGTTTATTGTAAGTTATTTCATGTTTAATGTATTCCATTCCCTTCTTATGCTTCTGAAACTAAATGAATGAGTAAATGAGGTTGAATCCATTGTTTCCAGTGCTCTGCCTTTAAATTTGTTTAGTTTTACATGTTTTCGCCAGTTTGGAGAGGATCCATGTTCTCCCTTGCCCTCTTCAGCTCCTAGTCGTTCTGATCCATAAATATACATAATCAAAAGCATCAATACTACTGCCTACCTCGCCCCAACTGGTGCCAAAGATACGGCCTTATCCCCGGACCCAAAATTGTTATTCCCATCATCGAAAAACCAGGCACACAAAATAAAACTTTCCTATCTATTTAGCCTAAAATCAGTATTCTTTATAAGTCATCTCAGCCCCTTTGAAGACCTTTTGCCAAGATAGACCCGGAGAGATCCCTCTCCTGTCCTCGTAGGGCTAGCTACGAGGCTGAGCGTGGTTTGATGTAGCCTTGAGTTTTACCTTATTTCAGCCTAAGGTAGATTTGAGCGCTAACAAAATCTAAATGAAAATTTATTCTATAATGCAAGAAAAATAAACTAATCTAAATCCTATCTCAATTAGGTAGATATAGACCTAACCCAACTAAGAGCAAGATAATTAAATTATGAGAATTTAAATATGTCTGGCTTTTAATTAATGTCAAGCTAACGAATAAATTCAATTAGCTCACATTTGTGAATATCAAAACACATCCTATTGAGACCTTTTGACTGAAAAAATAAATCAACAACACTCAGGAATAAATTCACAAAAATGATATTGATTGTCAAATTAGTCAAGCCAATAATTAAACAATAATATGTGGAAGAAATTCGCAACACATTACTATTTAATAAATTAGTTTTATAAGACAGATTCATGAGTAAATAGTTACCCATAAATCAGATTTTAATCCATAGGAACAAAGATACATAAGAATATTGAGACCAATTATCCATATCAATAGAAATGCATAAACATGAAAAAAATGAAACAACAATTTTATTATCATAAAAATGAAACTGGTATTTGATACATAAATGAAAAAAATACCAGTTAATTGAATCCGCTTCCCTGATCCTGATCTCTAACAGTACTTTACATTACTTGAATTTCTTCTTTCAAAACTAGAGCCACAGAAATGCAAACTCTGCCCATCATACATAATTCAAGATATAAAGAAACAACCCTCAATAATGTTCAAATATGAAATTTTCTCTCCTCCCCATATACAACTCTAAATTCCTATAATATAAATGCTTTTAGAATTCCAGAATTGTAGGGGAGAGCCCCCCTTTCACTTTCTACAATCTTCCATTTATAATATTTCAAAAAAAAAATTGAGACGAGAGTTTGTTGAAGAAAAATCTTCCCAATACAATTTTAATTGCTCAAAAATTCCAATCTTTAATTGTTGGAGTATTCTCATTGATTGAGATCTTTTTCTCCATATCCCTTCTACTATTTTTCCTACAAAAAGAAATCAAAATGAATTAATATGCAACAATAAAATCAAAATATCATTTCTGGCATTAAAACAAATCCAATCAAATTCTATTTAAATAAATAATTGAAAATAAAATATAAGCTCTCTATTGATGCCTGGGATGGTTTAATTGGCCAAGGATATCATTAATGAGTGAATATGCAATTATAAGAGGCTTTGGGCAAATGAAAATGAAGAAAATAAAACTCAAAATTTTGATTTTGTTTTAGAAATTCAGAGGTTGATCTTCTACCTAATTTTAGACCTAATAAATGACTAAATCTATTGGTGAAACCTCCTCATAAATTTTCTCCTTGATTTTCTCTTTCTAATGAGCCATCCTGGGCCTCATTTGGCCAAGTAAAACTTAATTTATGAGCCTCCAAAGTTGATAAGTCAAATCTGATCTCAATCTAGAAATTCTATTGCTGGACTGAAAATTAGAATTTTAATTAAAAATTTAATCCTAAATTAAACTCTAATTATCTAATAATTAATCCTAATTTATTTGTTAATTATAAACTAAACTAATTATTTAGATTATTATTAATCTAACTAACTAATATAATTAACTAAACAAATTAATCTAATTAATAATTAATTATGATTTAATTAAATTAATTAGATTTTACATATTAATTAATTTAACTAATTTAAAATTAATTATTTAAATATTTAAATATTAAATTTATTATTAAACTAAAAATAACACTAAACTATAGTAACTTAAAACTATGTTAAAATTAAGCTAACACTAACCAACTAATTCACTACACTATACTAAACTAATATTTCACTAACATTATACTAACACTAACTTAAAACTATACTAACCTAAAACTAACATACTACTAACACTATTCTAACATTAACTTAGTATTCCACTAATACTCATGTGTGAGTGAGTTGAAAGTCAAACAAAATAATGTATGGGTTATAGCATCGCAATCGGCATATCGGAGGTGAGGGCCATCTGGTGTTTTTATTTAAAACCTCCAATGCGATAGAATAAAATGTATCATACGCCTTTGACTTATTTGCAATTATAGTATCGGGAATGAAGGTCATCGGGGTTTCAAAGAGATGCACCCATTGAAAACTCCCGATGTGATGATGCGATGTAATTTTCATTTTTTAGTTGTTTTTTTATTTTTATATATATTTCTTTTTATATTAAATTTTAATTTAATTAATTTAAAATTGAATATTAAATATTAATTTTTTGTTTTTTTGGTTTTGTTTTAATCATGTTAAGTGATGAATTTTTCTATGGGATGATTTGCCTAAATAAGCTACAGCCACTTTGACATTTCAGATTTTTCGAGATTAGTAATTTATTTGAAAATTGGAGTAAATTATTGAAATCCTGATGGTTCGTGGTTCGGATATATAAGTAAAAAATGAAAAATATTAATAATAACTAACTAAGGGTTAATATTTAAACTAAATGCATTATTGAACTAATTTAGTTAAAAATAGAATATTGTACTTTTTGCGCATTTTTAACCCAGACGACATAAATGATTAGACTTCAAAGGAGTGCCATTTACAAATCGGTTAACCAAATGAGGTGAAACAAGCATCAATGAAAAGCCTAAAATAAATCGATCATAACAAAGTAATCAAAACAAGAATCTAAAGAAAATGAGAAAAAAATAACAAAATTGTAGGATAATTAACTTAATAAAAATCCTAAAAGGCGTTTAGCCAAAAATTTTATAGAAAGGATCCCCATTATTTGAAGTGAACAAGTCAAAAATGGGGGGGTTGTGTTTTACCACAATAGGGTAGCAAGAGAAAAATGACATCCCATCCATATGTTGAAAAGTGTAACTAGGTCGGTCTTCATGTTAACTATGTAATTATGTATTTATGTAAAGAATAAGACATATATAATAACATGTATTTTGTCGTACTTGCTTCATAGGTTTCATGAGAAATATTTTATTATATAGGTTAATAGACTTCTTCTTGATGTCTATTAGGTTTGTGTCTTCTAGGTATAAAATATAATTAAGTGTCATATACATGAAGGATCTTGTCTAGCATCATATGATCTAATACCTTGTGGAATAAGGGCACCTAACAACCCTCAAAACACGTTGGAAGACCAGATCTACATACAGTGAAGACAACCTACAATAACATTTTAATAAGTTCTCTCAAATCAGCCTAATTCACAGTGGATAATTCGGCTATATGGTTGACCTAAAAGGTAGATCAATTCTCTATATATAACCCTAAAATGAAGATCATTTTATGTGTACAAAATGTGGATTTATCTACTCTAATATGTGGATGGAGGAGGAAAAAAAAGTGCAGATTCCATAATAGGAGTAGTGTGGATCTCAAGAAGGGTTAAGTTTGGATCTCAAGGGTGAATCAGTGTGGATTATAAGTCAAGAAAACAATGCGGACTTCTTTGTGTATAAATTGCGGATTTCAGGAGTCTTATACAGGGTGTCAATTTGTAATATCTAAAAATGGAAAAGACTGGAATATAGAACATAAACTGGAAAATGCAGTGATACATCAACACATATAATATGAGCAGATCATAGAGCCTTCTTATTAAACAATATAGTATAAAATGTGTACAATATCTTGTGAAAAAATACACTCTAGCTAGGCAAACAAGCCTCTACAGACCTAGTAAATAAAATATGAAGAACAACTTCTATAGAGGAATGTCAGAGGCTATGACAGTGCAATTTATGCTAGGGTTAACTACTGCTAGAAAATTTAAATACATGGTTATGTTGAAATAGTGCTTATAAAATTTTGGGATCAGATATCTAGGCATTCTAACACTATTCCAAGACAACCCAGAAAGGGTTTCCAGAAATACTCAAAATGTAGAATATACAAAATGTATCCCTAGGGCTGAATAATGCTCTACAACTGGAAAATTGGTGGGAGGTGGTTGATCTGATATTACAATGGCTCATATCCATCCTCACAAACTTTCCGGATGAAGGGTTGCTCCCCTCACTAGAAAATAATGTCAAGAACTTGGGTACTTGACCTCCCACTGTAACTGCACTACAAAATAACAGAGTTTCTGGGAGAGACTATGTTGTAGGGGAATGATGTTTCTTGGCCTCATGTTATATGGTGGAATAAAGCTCTAATAATGTCCTTACTAGCCTCCCGGATGAAGGGCTACTCCCCTAACTGGAAAACAAGCTCAGAAATTGGGTCTATCAACCCTCCACTATTGTTTCCTTACAAAAAACACAATATTGAAGGAGACTGCACTATGAATGATGGCTGAAGCTTGGCCTAATTTAGGATAGTTGAAATGATGCTCAATGAACCTCTCATGAGTATGCACTCAAAGTCCCCCGAGGATGAGGGTGGGATTTCCACTCGGAAACACCCTTGTGCTAAACAGCACAACAAAATTAGCTAAACAACTGAAGCATGCAAAAAGTCATAAAATACCAATACAATATCAATATTCAGAATGCCTTATATGGCTTCCATCCTCTTCCTTATATTCTTGGTGAGCTTCCTCACCCTGGGTCCCACTCATTAAATATGCTACTCTCATGCATACACTCCTCTATGATTGTGTTTTCCTCCATTAACTCTCCACTACCTCCATGACAGCATTGTTGACTTGGTCAACTTTGACCCTGTCCACATGCTTTAGCCCCTCTTCACACCTAACGTTGTTTTATTGATCTGATATAATGATTCACATTCACATGAGAAGTGGTTTTATTCCTACTAAAGAGATTTATGGGTCTCTCTACCCACTTATTCACATATCTTACTATCAAAAGAAAAAACTAATATTCCAACTAGCTGAAAACTAATTAGGAATATTACAGTCCTCCCCTCCCAAAATGTCGCTTGCCCTCAAGCAACTGCAAGGATGGATAGTGAAAAATATCCTCTCCTTCTCATGTATTATCCTCATCTGATAAACTCCTCCACTGAACGAGATGCTCTCTAATCAATCTGTCCCCTAGTTTCTCCTCCCAGGTGTGCAAGTTAGCCTTTGGTGATAAAACCAAATTGCTCTCATCATGAAGAAGTGTGATATCTATGGAGGAAACTACATGTTTTCTAGAAGCCTTCTTGAGGCATGAGATCTGAAAAATTTAGGGGACACTAACCCCCATGAGAAGCTCCAATCCCCATGCTATCATCCAAAAAATATGGATCACCCTTGGTATCTCATAGAAAAACTCCTCCATCTCCTGCTCCTGCTCTTGCAATGTAGATGGGTTGTATGGCTGGACATGATAGACAAAATTTTCCATCCCACATTGTCTCTCACTCCATATTTGATATGTATACATCTGTTTCTAATCTTGGGTTGCAATAATTTTGTCCTCAAAAGGCCAAAAGGCATTCGGACTCTCAAGTATCCATTATTTGGATCTAGGAACCTTGCTTTCCTAAGCCATTTCACATATAGTGAATAGAACATCATCACAATATGGGATCCAAATGAGAAATATACCAAGTGTCATATGGAATGTTGAATGGTGATAATAGTTCCCCAAGTGGAAAAAACACAATTTTGCTACTTATTTCCCCTGAATATAATGTGGTAAGTAGCTTTCCAACCACTTGCTTGTTGTGTCTTTCTGCTCATCTACTTGGAAGTAGTAAATGGCATTGGGTGTCAGCTGAGTGTACCCAAAATAGAACAATACTTTCCCAAAGCCACACAATAAGTGGCTATCTCGATCATTATGTTGGTCTTAAAAATACCATGAAGTCAAAAGAGAGGCTTGCCCTGTTGTGGAGCAATGCATAGTATATAAATGGAAAGAGAATGCAAATACTTTATTAGATGATCAATAAGTACAAAGACACAACTCTTACCATGTATTTTTTTTAAGCTAGTGATGAGATCCATAGATGATCTCTCCCATCTTACTCCTGGAAAAGTGAGTGAATGTAACAACCTTGCAAGATGGTTGCTTTCCTCCTCAATCCTCGGGAAAACTATGCATCCTTTGACATGATCAATGTCGAAGACACATGCTGGAATACTGTTATCCCACTATTTTTTTGTCCCATGCAGTTGCTTCTGTTTAGAAAATTATTGAATTTTATGGAGGTAAAATCCTTTGCCCATCCAAAACTTCCCAAAATTGGCCAAATCATGCATGAATTCCAACAACCCTCAGCTATATATAGAATTCTCCTTCCTATGTGGAAGTATCTATTGATCCTCAAAGGCTATGGAGTAGCCTGTTTGCACCATGATTGTGCCACCATCTAATCTTGAAACATCATGCAAGTTATGGGAGAGAGTCAGCCCATACTCTCCCAAGAGTAACCAAAGAAACAATTATTATTGCTTCCTCCTCATATCATCATCATACAAGCCATGGAGTAACAACATGATGATTGACATGTAGAATGTCCCATATAACCAAATTTCATGCTACCACATAATGTGAGTGACATGCCATGTCTCAAACAATAACACACCTATTGACAAAGGATATGTCATGTGATGGCTAAACTCTCTTAGGAGTAGCCAGTGTAGCAATGCCTCCTGCTACCCTGTGTCATGGATCTGCAAGTAGCTCACCAACCACTTGCTCATCATCCTCACCCATCCATCCAATTGTGGGTGACTCCTATCATGCTCCAATTTGGTATCCACGCAATGGAGAATAACATCCTCCCAAATATGATGACCATCTTTTCACTCCATGATATGTTGAAGTGAAACCTCCTATAGATATCTTCATTAAGACATCTCATCAATGACCCAGTAGAACCCATAAGTTTCCAAATATGTTGTAGGAAAAAGCTTCTCGTTGAGGTGTGAGGTACTCATCAAGAAGGACCTATCATAATAATGGAAGATGCTATCCATCACAAGATATCTATCATTGACCATCTGCCTATCTGATGCTTCATAAGTGAAGTGGTCATCGAAATGCTCCAATAATGGTTGGGCATCCAACTCATCACTATTGCTCAGTGACAGTGTTGCTGATCTCCATGATGGTGCATCTACTATCTCATGGTCATACATAATGTTGAACCCATAGTTATTCATTGGAATGATTAGGACTATGCTCATCCTATCCCCAGAAAATCTAGACTCCGACCCAAAGTGTTCTGTGTAGCTCAATAATGAAAAACCAGGATGGCTATACATCTCCTTCTTGAACCAGTCAAGGGTCCTCTGCGCAGTGATAGTCGTTTGCTCCAAATCAGAAATGTGCTCTAACCCTTGGTCATGCAATTTTTGTGCTAGCATCTCCCCACAAATCTCCATTTGATGTGCTGAAATAATATGGGGTGGAAATGTTTGCATACCTTGGATAATCTTATCCTTGGGCACATCTTGTACAGCTACAAGAGTTCCTACAATCAGTGCAATAGCTTCTCCAATTGTTGGTGATGGTGATGGTTTCTCCTCTACTGCTAAACCACTGTTGGTATCTACCTCCTCTTCCTCGTGCATCTCCTGAATCATGCATGGGAATCCCAATTTCCAGAGATCAAGACCATCTTGAAAAGATGCAAGTGTTCCTTCTCCTGATTCAAGTACTCCTGCAGCTAGTGGTGGTGGAAGTTCCTCCTCTTCTGGAGTGATAGTGTTGACATCTTCCCTTGGCTCCTCATGTGCTTTCTCATCAATTTTAGGAAATATATCAATGGGAATTACCTCTAGTTTTCTTCTATCAAACTTCTTGAACAAACTTTGAGTAAAATCTGCATAAGTAGTCACTCTTGTATGTAGATAAATTTCTTTCAGATTAATCACATCATTAGGATTTGGTTGACATTTTGACCATATAATGTGGTTCATCCAAATAATCAACTAAATAACAACTATTTTGAATAGCTATCACCTGGAAATGATGCATCCTTACTATTTATTCAATGATATTGATTTCCTTCTTCACCTTGCCTTGAAGATGAACCACATTATATGGTTTGAAACGTCGACCAAATCATAATGATGTGATTAATCCGAAATACATTTATCTACATTATGGATCAGAACATTCTTAGATCTAACACTCTTCTATGTTTCAAATGGTTGAACCACAAATCCTTGGCTTCACCCTCAAATTGCAACGCTACAGTCTCAACAGCTTCTCTTTCTGCTACTGGATGTAGCAGGAAGAAGGCATCTAACTTCTTCCTCCAAGCCTTTTTTGTTCTTGTGGATTACCCATAAAATGTAGGAAAAAGGAATCTATTATGCCTTTTCCTTCTACTACTGTTGCAAGGTCTCCATTCTTCTTTGATTTGGAGTTGTATGTATTATCAGTTTCTTCTGCTACTGATAGGAAGTTCTTGGACCTTCCTCATTTTGAAACCTTCTTGAGGTCTCCTTTTGCCTCTCCCTTCTCATTTTGTTGACCTCCTTGGAGAGGTTCTACATAGATCTAAAAAGAAATGAACCAAAACTTAACCCCTCCATCACTATGGATCTCTTCTTACTACTTCTTCTTTTGGTTTCATAAGATGTATTTCCCACAAGCTGAGCCAGAGATCATGCTCTAATACCACTGTAATCCCAAAATGGAAAAGACAAGAATATAGAACATAAGCTGGAAAATGCAGTGATACATCAACACATATAATATGAGCATATCATATATCCTTCTTATTAAACAATATAGAAGAAATTGTGTACAATATCTTGAGGAAAGATACACTCAAGCTAGGCAAACAAGCCTTTAGAAACCTAGTACATAAAATATGAATAATAGTTGCTATACAGGAATATCAAAGGCTAAGACAACATAGTTTTTTTTGGGGTTAAATGCTGCTGGAAAATGTAAATACATGGATATACTTATATATTGCAGAGGAAATAATGGGATCTGAGATCTATGCTTTCTAACACTATTCCAAGGCAACCCAAAAAGGGTTTCTGAAAATACTCAAAATGCAGAATATACAAAATGTAGTTCTAGGGATGAATAATGCTCTACAAGTGGAACATTGGTGGGAGGTGGCTGATATAATATGACAATGGTTGATGCCCCTCCTCACAAACTTTCTGGATGAAGGGTTTCTCCCCTCACTGGAAAACAAGGTCAAGAACTTGGGTACTTGACCTCCGACTGCAACTGCACTGCAAAATAATGTAGTTTCTGGGATATATTGCGTTGTAGGGGAATTTTGCTTATTGGCCTGATGTTGGATAGTGGAATAAAGCTATAATAACTTCCTTACTATCCTCTTGTATGAAGTTTTTCTCCCCTCACTGGAAAACAAGCTCAAAAATTGGGTCTATCAACCCTGCACTACTGTTGCCCTGCAAAAAAACACAATATTGAAGGAGATTGTGATGTGAATAATGGTTGAAGCTTGACCTGATGCCAGATAGTGGAAACGATGCTCAATGAACCTCTCCTGAGTAGGCACTTGAAGTCCCCCGAGGATGAGGGCGGGATTTCCGCTCGAAAATATTATTGTGTTGAACAACACAGCAGACTTAGCTAAATAGCTGAATCGTGCAAAAAGTCATAAAATACCAATACAATATCAATATTAAAAATGCATTCTATGGTTGTCATCTTATTCCTTATATGCTTGGTGATCTTCCTCACCCTGGGTCCCACTCATTAAAGAAGCTACTCTCATGCATACACTCCTCCTCTATGACTGTGTTGTCCTCCATTAACTCTCCACTATCTCCATGACAATGTTGTTGATTTGGTAAACTTTGACCCTATCCACATGCGTTAGCCCCTGTTCACACCTAAAGGTGCTTTATCCAGCTAATACAATTATCCACATTCACATGAGAAGTGGTTCTATTCCAACTAAATAAATTTATGGGTCTCTCTACCCACTTATTCACCTATCTTATTATCAAAAGAAAAAATTAATATTCCAACTAGCTCAAAGCTAATTAGGAATATTACATAATTGCAGATTTGTCTAAGCTATCTCAGCTAAGGTGCATATATATCACTGATTTACTACATATTGTTTTGTGATGCCAGAAATAAGAAAATTTCCTGGAATATAAAGTTAAGGGCAGTCATATTGAAGAAATAATTTTTTGGGGTTGAGACAGTGATCATAAGAAGAAAAAAATTCTTAAAAGTGGGAGAAAGTGAGGAAGGTAAATTTTATATTTACCTTCCTAACTACAGCTCAATGAATTCAGTTGCAAGTATATGAAAATAGAAGATAATTCTATCCCTATATTTGGCTGAGAAAATACGAAGTGAAACTTGGAGACTGAGTTCTCTAGTAATAGTGCAGAATAGTGCAGATTGGTGAAGAAGAGAAAAATCAAGTTTGAAGAAGCTTTGTCAAGTTCTTGGAAGCATATCTTGGTCAAGGGTCTGAGTCTTGGTCATGGTAATTGTCATTTCAAGATCTATAAGAATAATTTTGTGCGGGTTTTCCTCTCTAATGGGGAGAGGTTTTTCCCTGGCTCTAGGAGCCTAATTTTGTGTCTTTTATATTTTGATGATTGAATTAATGAAAGACTAAATAAGATAATGAAGAGAAGAGATAAGTAACTCAAATAAGCTCACAAGTAATTATCAAGAAGAGAATTTGAATTAATCATCAGCGCTCCAAATTCTCAACATGGTATGAGAGCTAAGGTGAAAAGGACAATGGGCTATTTGATAAAGAGACACTCAAGGATCAAAATTCATTTTTCTAGAAATCATCAAAGCAAAAGTCAAAGTATACATTGTAAGGTCAAATCATTTTGCAAGGAAATACTCAAGCCATCTCAAGAAGACTTTCACCCTTATTCAAGGAATCAACACATCGATGAGGTAATCTTTAACATCAAATATTCTTGACATTGAAGAAATTTTTGGAAGACACATCATTAAGCATCACTCAACACTATCGAAGACATCTCCATTATAAAGTAATCATTGATCATCAAGGATCTAATATCACCTACTTTGAAATGAATCTAAGAGGGGGTTCTTTCCATCATATTCAACAAAAAATTTGATAGAAGAAGAAAAACATCTACTCAAGTAAGTATCTCTATGAATTCATATGAATCTATCAAAATGTTTTCTTTTCAAAGAAAGAAACAAACTGGTTAGGGTTTCAGAGTTTCCTGCATGGAAGATAAGGAAAATTAAGTCATGCAAAATACATGAAGGGATATATAATAGCCCAAAGTATTCTTATAGAATCCATAAAATACTCTCTCATCTCTGATGTATCAAATCTAAATTCATCAAAAGGAATATATGAGAAATTGGTGGAGCTATTCTCTGTGAGTACTACAGGAGAAGAAATATGAGATCAACTGCCCGAACTGGGAGAAGTAATGTCTAACACTAATATGACTACAGTGGTGCTGAATGCTCTTCCAGAAGAATGGGGAAACTTCAGTTCAAGGTTATATGTGATGAAAGAAACCACACCATTCCACGATTTATGGTCTCTATGTAAAATAGAGGAAACAATATTGAGAGCCAAATGTGTTACAAGATCAAGTGAAGGGAATTAAGCCTTTATAGCCACGTCAAGGAAGAAAGGAAGATTAGGTAAGTTTGGTCCTCATAATAGTATGGACAAAGAATGATGCTTTGGATGTGGTGAGCTTGGGCATTATAAAATTGATTTTCCTAAATCTAAAAATGACAAGAGAAATAGGGAAGAAGCCCATATCTCAGAAATGAGGGAATAACCTGATGCAAAGAAATCCAAGAAATAAGAATCGAGGGATCTCCTCTATGATTGATATCATCTTCTACTTTAAGATATTTATGTTGGTTGTAAAAATAGGAAACAATGTATATTTTATCATCATGATAAAAGCATGGTAGGAGATATTGGTGAAGAAGCTCCAGGAAAACCTCTCTGATAACAACACTGATGGAAGACAGTCATCAAGATCAAGGCTCATCATGGAAACAAAATTCTGGGATGTGATGACATATGAATGAAGCAGGTCAAGGGAATGAAGCTATTCACTCTAGTAAAACTGCTATAGTATGACTTAAATGATAAAGGTATGAAGTATGTATATATTTATATGCTGACAATGGATGTTATGAAGTCATGTGATATGGTTTCAGGTAATAGAATTCCATATTTAGAAGTATTATATATGAAGGAGGATCTCTCGATGCACTGATAGATGAAATCAACATAATATATCCTAATGGAATATGAGGTGGTTGTATATGAACAAAAAATTGGAAAATTTGTAAGATCCTAGGAATGAAGAATGTGAAGAAAGGAAGAGATCATGAAATACAACCATTTCAAGAGGTAGTTATCATCCGGTAGCCAAGCATATGTTACTAGGAGATCTCCTGGGAAGATATGTAGACTCTGACGGAAATTTGGTAAATAAGAAGACCCTTGGAAAAACATATCATTAGGAGAAGTATTAATCTGAATAAAGGATGTTGATGCCTAGAGGAAGATGTCATGGTGAAAGATAATCGCTAAGGTAACTTTTGTTTTAAAAGAACATGTATATGTTTATCTGGATGAATTTGTGCAGGGCCGATAATCATGAGAAAGGATGTATGATCCTTGGATATGATTTAAATCAAAACAACATGGCATAACGATGGACCAGATGAGAAAGAATGGTGAATCACTTTCTAATAGTGGACATGACTCGTGACTGAAAGTGACGGATGATTTGTGCCCTATGAAGCCAAAAGTTGAATATTCCTCAATATCGAAATCCATGACATCGGGGGGAGGAATTCTTCATGAGTAGCTGGATTGCTGCTACAAGACCCTGGTTGACAGGGAGCATGGCGGTAAGTTTATTTCTTGGAATAAAATTCAATTATGTCCTTCCTGTGATTCAGAGCGAGTGACGTATGTGATTCTCTATCGCATGTCTCATACACTAGACCAGGACTAACAATCATAAGTCTTAGTGAAGGCCATGTGAAGAGAATGAATAGACACGTTATTCTTGTCTTCACCTGGAAGACAGAATGGAGGATTGGGTAATCATTTGGCATTCGATACTCGTTGAGAATGAGATAGGGAATTCAAAATAAGAGTATTCGAGGAGCAATATTCTTTGAGGGTTGGCTACCCAAGAGAAGAATAGTCAAAGAAGGTCATACTCTGGGAACACCTATGTGGAGTATGTATCTTAGAGAGACAATGACTATGGTTTTTATTAGTCATGTATCTTCCCAACATTGTAGCCCATTGTCTCGTTGAGAGATGGGGTTGTTAGTCAAAGCCTTTCACTAGGAAAAATTTGGTTGATATGATGCTATATAGATGTGATTACTAATCCAATTCTTCTTATGAGATTCTTCAATCTGAAAGTGACCATGTACTTGTATGAATACCTCCCTAGTTAAGAGGGAGCGTTGAAAAGTGTAACTAGGTCTTTCTTCATGTTGACTATGTAATTATTTATTTGTGTAAAGAAGACAAAGATAAAAAATGTATTTTTTTGTACTTTCTTCATGACTTTCATCAGCAATATTTTATTATATAGGTTAATAGAATTCTTCTTGATTTCCATTAGGTTTGTGTCTTCTAGGTATAAAATATAATTTAGTGTCATATACATGAAGGATTTAGTCTATTCTCCAAGACCTTGTGGAAGAAGGGCACCTAACAACCCTCAAACAACGTTGGAATCAAAGCTCTACATACAGTGAAGACAACCTACATCAATGCTGGAATAACCTCTCTCAAGTCGACCTAATTCATAGTGGAGAATTCGGCTGTATGGTCGGCCTAAAAGACAGATCAGTGTTCTATATATACCCCTAAACTACAGATCATTTGATGTGTACAAAATGTGATTTATATGATCTAATATGCGGATTGAAGAGGAACAGAAAGTGTGGATTCCAATCTAGGATTAGCATGGATCCTAGGTAGGGTTAAGTTTGGATCTCAAGGGTGAATAAGTATGGATTAGAAGTTAAGAAAATAGTGTGGACTTCTATGTGTATAAAGTGCGGATTTGAGGAGTATTGTATAGGGTCTCAATTGCAGATTTGTCTAAGTTATCTCAGCTAAGTTGTAGATATATCACTGTTGTACTGCATATTTTTTTGTGATGCGAGAAATAAGCAAAGGTATTGGAATATAAATTTAAGTTTAGTCGTATTGAAGGAAGAATTTGCTAAAGTTGAGACACTGATCATAAGAAGAAAATCAGTGTTAAAAGTGGGAGAAAGTGAGGAAGGTAAATATGAGATTTACCATCCTAACTACCTCTCAAGGAATTTAGTTGCAACTATATGCAAAGAGAAGATAATTTTGTCCCTATATTTGAATAAGAAATAAGAATTGAAACTTGGAGACCGAGTTCTTTAGTACCAGTGCAGAACAATGTATATTGGTGAAAAAAGAGAATAATCAAGTTTGAAGAAGTTGTGTCAAGGTCTTGGAAGTATATCTATGTTGAGGGTTTGAGTCTTGGTCATGGTACTTGTCATTTGAAGATCTATAAGAAGAATTATTTGTGGGTTTTCCTCTCTAAGAGGAAGAGGATTTTCCCTGGCTCTAGGAGCCTAATTTTTTATCTTGTGTATTTTGATAATTGACTTGATGAAAGACTAAATAAGATAATGAAGAGAAGAAATAAGTAGCTCAAGTAAGCTCACAATTAATTATCAAGAAGAGAATTTGAATTAATCATCAGGCCTCCAAATTCTCAACACCATAGACTAGAAAGAGTATTTATCCCTTGTTGATTTAGAATAAATATAATAGGGGATGAAAGGAAATTACAACCAAGAATTTCCTTTATGGTATCCATCCTAATATTGATACTATGTCCATTTCCCACCAACCAACCAAGATTTCTATAAATCCATGATATCTCTTTCCTTAGACTCTGCCTAATGTTCAATGCATAATAATTTTACAGTGCCCCTGTAACCACCCACTTCTCCAAACCATGTTGTTGGATGCATTTCCATAAATAATATTCTACCAAAACCCTCTTTTGTTTAAAACCCTCCACATATTTGTGGCCAAGAGAGTAAGATTGAACCTCTTGGAATCTAGAATACCCCATCTACCCATCTGAACGGGCCTTGAGATCAAATTTAAGTGAGTAAGATGAATCTTTCTATTATAATTGGTGCCAAACCATAGCGATTTTGAAATGGGAGGAAAAATATTGTGGATAATTGACTGGGGAATATGGAAAAGGTGCATCCAAAATACTGGAATGCCTTGCAATAAAAACTTAATAAAAGTAACCCTTTTGCCAAGTGAGAACCATTGATGGTCCCAATAGGTCGGTTTTTTTTTCAAATTTATTTACAAGCCATGCCCAATCATGGATTTTATATTTGCATGGTTTTAGGTAGCATCCCAACTACTTAAAGCCATCATACATAGGACAAATTTTGACGCAAAATAATGATGCAATCTCTTGAATCACCTATGTGTCTCCTCAATATGAAATTATATTTGTCTTGTTTTTTTTAATGTATAAAACAAAATCTTTGCCAAATTTCTCAAAAACCTTATTAAAGGACACTCATTCAGAATATTTTTCCTCCCCTGCACAGAGGACATCTTCCACAAACATAAGGTGAGACAATGTGAAATTTATAGAGATCTTACAGCCAGAAGTTGAGCTAACATCCATCATGGATTTCATCCCTCTGCTGAAGGCATCTATTACAAGGAAAAATAGTAGGGGGACAATGCACAACCTTGACTAAGTCCCCAATGTATCTTGAATAATTGTGTGGGTTCACCATTGATTAGTACCGCCATAGATTTTGTAGTGATGAAAGCCATAATCCATTGAGAATGTCTATGTGGGAACCCAATTTTGTATGAAATCATGTTGAGGAACTCCCACTCCACACAATCATATGCCCGGTTGAGATCAATTTTTCTAAGCCATGATTTTAACTTCCTAGTTTTGATTGAGTGTATGCACTCTTGGGATATTTCTACAACATCTTGTATCCTCCTATTAGACAAGAAAGCAAGTTGTTACAATGTAATGTGTGGAGATAATATATTTTTTATTATGTTAGAAAGGAGCTTGGAAATAATTTCATAAACATAATTACATAAGGATATAGGTCTATAGTTTCCAAAATAAAGAGAGATTTATTTTTTGGGGATTAAATTAAGGAAAGTAGAGTTTATTACACCTAGAAAATGCCCAAAACATCTTAGCTTTCACCATGCTACCAAGCTCAGGACCCATAAACTCAAATAATAACATCAATAGATCAACATTCCAACCATTGGGCCTTGGACTCTTTTACTTGGCCATTTCCTTAAGTTTTTGCAGAAACTCCTCATCTGTGACTCTAGCATCAATCAATGCAACCTCCTCTTCAGTGACCATCAGAGGAAAAAAATTGAGCAACACCATTTTTTCTGCCATATTATCTCCTTCCACTTCCTTGAATTATTTTCTGAAATATCTTAGAGCCTCCTTTTTCATATGCTTGACTGAGGTGAGGATGTTCCCAAATTCGTCCTTTATAGCCAATATAGAGTTATGGTGTTTTCTCTTTGATGCAGCCCTGTGAAAAAAAATTGTGTTTATGTCCCCACCTTTGATCCAAACCAATTGAATTTTATCACGCCATTCCTCTTCATGTATCTTTATATCTTTTTCCTTCCTCATCACCATATTTAAAATGGTCTTTTGTTGTTGCTCAGAAAAGTAACGCGAGGCGATCAAATCCAATAATAGAGAAATTTCATTCTCAATGTATAACATTTTATGTCCGATCTATTTTTTGAGATTGCATAACCAAGATTTAACCTATGTTTTTAGTCTTTTGAGTTTATCATGTATCTGCAATAATGGATTCACAATGGTCGAAGAGATTGAGGAGGTCCAAGAGTGGTGAACCAACTCCTAGAAATCTAGATCACTTAACCACATAAGATTGAATTTGAAAGGCATTTTAAGTTGCTCCAAATCCTCATGCAATTCTAAAATTATGGCATCATGATTTGAGACTTTTGAAATGGGGTTATAGGAGTGTATGTGATTCATCTTTTGATACCATTTTGAATCCACTAAAAGCCTGTTGATCCTTTTCAATATACCCTCCTCCCAAGTACACCCATTGTGTCAAGTTAGGCATAGAGGTGTAGGAGTTATGTCTTTGAATCCCTTTTGGTCAAAGAGATATTTGAGAAAAATATCCAAAGGATCCAAGTTTTCCCTATGACCCTAACACCCCCCAACATCAAAAGTGAAGTTCATGTCCCCAACAAGAATCATCAGATGGATGTCAAAGATCCCATTTTAATCAAACAATTCCCAAAATGTTTCATGGTTGTTGTATGTGGCATAAATATTCAAGATATAGAATTTGTGGGTTGTTCCCAAACCGTAACTAGTCAAAATAATCCATGCACATGGCCAGGATGCATGGAAGGTGAAAATTTTTGGATCCTAAATTGCAGTGAGCCCATTGGATTTTCCATTTGAACTTGTGGCACATTTGACATGAAGGACATATTTTAAGCAATGTCTCGATAACCTTCCCCTTAAATATCATTGTTCCTGTAGCTATACTATGGGTGGGGTTTTTTTATTTTATACAGTGTTTTAGATGCCTTTTTGTTTGGGCACATCCCAAACCTCTAATATTTAAGGAAAATATCCTCATTGAGAAGAGTTTGAAGAATTATAAAGTGCTCTAAGGTATTGGAGAGATGTGTCATCGAGTGATCCATTTGATAAATTAGAGGCACCTATATTAAATGGAGGGTATAGTGTCTCCTCCATAATTTCATAAAATCGCAAATTTATATTTTCCTCAATATCACCGCTAGGTGTAAGCTTCTTCAATCTCACCACTAGGCGTAAGCTTCTTTAATCTCACCACTAGGTGTAAGCTTTTTATATTTTGTTACTTTTTTCTTCTTTCGAATTGGGTCTACTTTTTTCAATCCCTTTCCATCCGAATAATCCACATTTAGATTCCAGCCTAAATCCATGATTTTATGCTAGATCCATTAAATTAATTTCACAACTACTAAAATTGGTGATATATTTATTAGTGGTCTTTCTTGTTGAAAATTGGATATAGTAAGGAGAGTGTGCTATACTTTTTTTCCTATTTTTAAAAATATTTTCCATTCCTCTTTCTGGGATTCTAAGATGGGAAGATAGAGAATTTTTCATGTGAACTATTTGTACTATTACTAGCCTGTGCCTCCATATATGTTTTAGGGGCCTCCCCTGTACTTGGACTAGAATGACTCTCATCAGATGGGTCGCTCTCCATTGTCATCTCCACCATTATTTGAGGGGCTCCACCTTATGATTTTTTAATACTTTTTCTCAGAGGAGACATGTTTTCCAAATTAAGCCTATTTTCCATCCATCTCCTCCCCCCATAGCGATTCGGACAGTAATCCAACAAATTCCTAGTTTTATGACATTTCAAGCATCTAAAGGAGATTCCCTAGTAATAAAATTTCTGATGGATGGACAAGGTATCCCAATAAATCTAGATTGCAATGGGTAACCAACTCGATAGATCCACTTCCACAAGAAACCATGTAGTATTTTTTTCAATTAGACCCATACATCCTTCATCCACGTAATATAATTTTCCAATATTGCTGGAAATTTCCTGAATCACTCCCTTCATCCATAGTCATATAGGTAGTCTAATAAATTTGGCCCATATTATTTTTATTTTGGGTACCTCCATCATTGGATCAAAACCTACTTTCCAATTTTGTAGTACTAGGAAACCTCTCCCTTGAATTCAAGGAAATGTTGCAATTTTAATTGCATCTTCCTCCTTTAGGAAATGAAACCTGAACCAATCATTTACCATAAACTTGGACTTCGGTATGTATCCAAGAACGGAAGAACAACTCTTTTGTATCCATTTTTTTATATAAACTATGTTCATTCTGATAAACTCTAATTTTCCCACCAACATTCTTTTTCTTCGTCTGGCAACATTTTCCCAGTATAAATCAACCCACAATATGATTGCAAATGCTACTGCGCTTTCACCATTTTGATAATTTAGAGTCCAGTGATGTTTAGGTAGTAGAAGGTTGGGAAAAATAAAACACTATGGGAGAGTGGCAGTGAGAAAGCAGGATACCCAGACATTAGGTAACAAGACGTCGTCAATGCCTAAGATGCCACCATAGATTTCAACACAGTGAAGAGAGAGTGTTTGGTATGTGCTATTTTCTAGTTGGCTTTCAGGTTTCTTGGGCAGATTTCCAAGATGTTTTGGAAAGTGCCGAGTCTCGATTGAGGTTCTTTTGGTGAATCTTTTGTTCATTGAGTTTTTAATTAAGTCTATGCAAAATTTCTGGAGGTTTGAGGGCAGTCATTTACTTCTTTGTCCCGCTCCAACTGCCTACACATTTGGCATAACACTAAATACATCATGATATAAGCTCTCATGGATAGTAGACCTGTATGGGTATGATATATCATGTTGGCGAGAGTTTTTTGAACCTTGGTCGATGTAACTGGTGCAGCGGTGCACAGTAATCATTCTCTGTATAGCTTGGGATTGGTTTGCCTCCCATCTGGTCTTCTGATTTTGGCTAGATGGAAGGGACCAGGGCTCTTTTATCTGCTATTGCTGATATGGTGGCTCTGTCTGTTTTATCTACTTTCATGATGTGTTTCACATCTTGTCTGATTACTCTTTTGATGTATCTTGTTTCTGGAAGGGGGTGTTGAGGGGAGGGATGGCTGCATTTTATCTAGTTTTCCCAACTATTTTTTGATCGCCGGGATCACTCCAGATTTTTAATTCAAAATTTTCAGGTGAGGTGGTTGTTCTGACATATTCAGCATATGCGGGCACCTTCCTTTATGGAGATCTTCTTAGGACTCGCTCTATTTTAAAACCTTGTACTTATTGGGGTCCTTTTCTGACAATGGTGATGGGGGTCATAAATCCATCATTTTTGGTATAGGAAGTCACTATTATTCGCAGGGAAGCTTTAAATGATTGAGGGTGCCAGCAGGTGATCTTTTGGTGCGGTTTTGTGAAAACGTGTTTTTCTTGGGATCCATCTTAAGCATAAATGATAGTTGGATGGTTTTAACTACACATATATGCATGATATGGAGAAGTGGTGATGTGGGGGTGACAGTTTTTTTCAGGAGTCTTTTCATATTAATACACATATTGAGATGGTGGAGATGGAGCATTACATTGCCACATGCAACGAGGATTTTTTGGATGAGATGTTTTCGCATGCATTAAAGGTGGAAGAGGGTGATTTACCTTCTCGAACACATGGGCCTCCTGATATTCCCTATGAGAATCAGTCTTTTGCTCAATGTCAGGTTTCTATCTCTCTATGCCTTAGAAATCATCATTCACCTCCATCCAACCCTCCTCCGCTCGTTTCTTCCAAGCCCAACAGAGGGGGGATGAAGCCATGCAAACCGGTGGAGGGGTGCTGACTGCTCAGTTTTATCAGTGACATTTTGTGGGAGTGCGTTGAAAGCTTGTCTACTAGGGCACTGGTAGGTAGATCGAATTTTGAGGAACACAACAAAATTAATATGTTGGACTGGCTCTTAAAAGCCTAGGAGAAGCTCCTGGGTTATAAGACACGGGTGAGCAAATTGGAAAATGGCTGGTACTATTTCCATTATATGAAAGTGGAAGATGTCAGGGAGATTTTGCGTGGGACTTGGGTGAACGGAAGGTGCTTTCTGGACCTTCTGTGCTGGGATGCGTGTTTCCATCCGCAGACAAATTCTCCAATCAACCACCTCATCTGGGTAAAACTGCATGACCTTCCACTTCGGTTTTGGAACATTCAAGTCTTGTCTGAGATTGGAAACAGCATAGGAATTTGTCTCTTCATGGACCCAAAGTGCCTTGGAGTTTTTGACAAGATAACAGCATGGATTTTGGTTCAGGCTCCTTTTGCCGGGGGGCTCCCCGCTAATATTGACTTGTAGTGAGATGGGACAATTTATCGACAGACCATTGACTATTGGCATATGCCTTTCTGCTACCATCTTTGTTACGATACCGGACATCGGATGAGAAAGTGTAACCGGTGGCGGGAAGATGTTAAGCCTTGTCGCGGTAAGGATTTGGATGTGGGGAAGATTACTCTCGGCACTGTTATGGAGCATCGATGGCAGACGCCTTTTGTCTCTCCATTATCATTTATGAGTAAGAATATATCGAAAAGTCCTTATTTTTTTACTAATTGTGAGGTTGTTAATGGGCCTATTTTATCTCCTGAACACCCCACAGATCTCTCCCGTTGGCCTCCCAATTCTTCTCCTGTGAGGGGGACGTCTAGGGAAGATTCATGCCTAGTGAAGCCTGATGGGGAATGCTCCCTGATCAATTCAATGTAGGGCTGCCCTCTTCTCCCCCTCCCTGTCATAAACCTAAAGGTCTCTCATCAGCCCACCCCTCGTGTGATGCCTAGTCAAGATGCTTCTTTTGGGATTGATCCTTTGTCTAGCCCGTCCTTGTCTCCATCCTCCTTGATTGTCCATGATGATTTCTCCTCCCCGAGGAATTCCATCAAAAGCAATATAGAATTATTTTTGTTAAACACGAATGCTAATCTAGAAACTCTAAATGTGGATACTGGATGGCCTTCATCCCCCCCCCCCCTCCCCCCTTCATATTAGTCCATCCTTCAGGTCCAATGTCATGATTCATTGGGGGAAACCTAGACCAAAGAGGAAAAAAATATGGTTCCTATTTCTATTCTTGATGATAATGTTCTAGATGGGAACTTTCGTGATGTTATGGTGTATCTTGTCATTGGTCAGGTCCTTATAGCTCTGACCCCTTCTACCGAGTCTCCATCATGAAGATTATATCTATAAACATGAGGTGATTGGGGGGTCATGATAAGTTTTTTTCCATTAAGAATTTTTTTCTTTTTTCCAAGCCTTCTATTGTTTTAATACAAGAATCGATGAGATCTGTTGATGGCACCATCGCTTTATTTCATGCTATGCTACTAGAGTGACATATAGCTACAAAAGATGTTGTTGGTTACTCGGGAGGTTTAGCTGCTATATGGGATCCGAGATGGGTCTCTATGAAAGTTTTATCTTTTTTGGTGGGATCTTGCTTATGGGTTTCTTTCATGGTTTTAGACAAAGAATTCATCTTGTGAACATTTACGCGCAATACCTTGATAGAATATCTTTCTGGAAGAGGATGGAGGTAAGTGGTATACTCCCTTTACAGAATTCCATCTATGTTGGTGATTTCAATTGTAGTTTTTATCCTAATGAAATATGGGGAGATAAGGGAAGGGACGATCCCCTATCTCTGGAGATTAGGGGTATTATTATGGCTGCGGGTCTTGCTGAAATTCCACTGGCGGAAAACTGTCCGACCTGGTTTAATGATAGGAAGGGGAAATATTTCATTGGGAAGTGTATTGACATATTTGTCATCAATAACAGTTTAAGATCTATGATTAAAGATGTATTGGAAAAGGTGGAGGACCTAACAATATCAGATCATAGACTAATATCTTTTCTATGGGAATTTGAGAATAGACATGGAGGATTCCCATTTAAATTTAATAGGATCTGGTTGGAATGTGAGGACTTTAATGTATTAATCAGGGATTACTTGAAAAAAAAATAAAAGAGGTGATGGGATCACTGCAATGGTGTATCTGTCCAACACAAAGAGGGGACTGAATAAAGTGGTGCGCCAGTGGGAAAGAGGGAAGAAAGAGAAATTAAAGGATAGGATAAAATTTATCAGAGCGAAAAGGTCTAAGATCCTATCAGAGGTAGAGGAAACCAAACAACAAGATGAACTTTAGGATAGACCGAATTATTTGGAAGCCGAGTATCGATCTCAGTTGTTAATGGAAAAGCAGATGTGGCGTTTAAAGAGTAGAGCTACCTGGCTAATGGTGGGGGACAAAAATACTAAATATTTTCATAATTTTTCATCCAGCAGATGAAGTGCCAATGCCATATGGAAAATTGAGGAAAGTGGGTCATCTATATGCACTACGGAGGGCACTAAAAAGGATACAATGGAATTTTTTACGAATATTTATAAGGGGAGGGAGGATTCAGGGATTAATGCTCAGATTTACTCCCTTATGGGTTTTCCTAAAATGTTTGAGGAGGCAAATTTTCTCAGATTTAAGAGGAAGGTTAGTCCAGAAGAGGTTAAGTCAGTGCTTAAATCTTTTGCTGCTGACAAAATCCCGGGTCCGAATGGTTGGACCCGAGGCTTTTTCCTGCACTTCTATGAGGGATTCATTTTGGATTTAACGGACATGGTGGAAGAAGCTAGGATAACAGGTCGGATCCATGGGGCCATAAACTCTACCTTTTTAGCATTAATCCCAAACAAAAAGGGGAAACTATCATTTAATGATTTTTGTCCCATATCTTTGTGCAATACTCTTTATAAAATCATATCCAAAGTCATTGTTGAATGTTTGAAGATGGTTCTTCCCATTTACATTTCTCTCGAATAGTCTGGCTTCTTAAAAAACAAAAGCATACACGATGCGGTGGTAGAAACTCAAGAGATATTACACACCATACAATCAAGGAAGATGGATGCTCCTATAATGAAAATTATTTTAAATAAAGCCTATGCTAGGGTGGATTGGGGATTCTTAAGACTTGTTTTACTCAAAATTGGCCTGGACAGAGATGCTTTCGCATGGGTCATGGGTTGTATAACAAATACCTATATAGAAATTATCATTAATGGATCAGCATCAAAGTTCGTTTTTCCAAGCAGGGGGCTTCATCAAGGTTGCACCCTTTCTTCGCTTCTTTTCATTCTGATGATGGATTCTTTGAGCATTAAGATAAAGAGGGCTACGGAGTTGGGTAGCTCTAGAGGCATAAATATCAGCTCACACAAAGAATTATCCCACAGCCTATTCATTGACGACATCCTCATCTTTGGCTTGATGTTGCAGTAGAGTTGAGAGGCTTTCAAAAGTATTCTTCACAATTTTAGTTTGGCCACTGGGATGATTTCAAGTAAGGGGAAGTATTGTTTATACTACATAGAGGGTGAGGATGTGGTCTAAAAAGATATGGCAGACATATTCAGCTTCAAGACTGCCCCTTTAAAGGATGGATTGACTTATTTGGGTTTCAAGATGAAAGCCTTAAACTATATTGCAGAGGATTAGAGATGGCTTGTATGCAAATATCAGAAAAAGTTAAATGGATGGTCAACAAAGTGGATATCAAGGGGTGGAAGACTGATCTTGGCCCAGGCTGTCTTACAACAATACCCATTGTATTGGGCTCACTTTTATATTATACCAAATAAGATTCTGATGGAGATCAAAAAGATAATGGAAAGATTCATATGGAATGGGGAGGAAGACAAAAGGACTATACACTTGGCAAGGTTGGAGTACATTTCAAAACCAAAATAAAAAGGGGGATGGGGCATTTTAGACCTAGATATATTTGGAAAATATCTCATCATTAAATCCATTTGGAGGTGTTTACACATAAATGGCATTTGAAGCGAGATCATAAAGCACAAATATCTTGGACAGAAGGGCATGGAGGATTTACTTATCTTGAGCTGGGAGAATAGGACTAGAAGATCTAATATATGGAAGGGTTTTAGTAAAATATGGACTTTGTTCTATGGAAATATGATGTGGCAGTTCGGGAATGGAAACAAAATTCTTATTTGCAGCTCCAATTTACAGGGCTTGAAGCACGACCATATTTTAAGCAATGAGACGGTTATAGTTTTAAATCAAATGGGATTTTTTTATATGATTCAAGTTATTGAAGGATGGGAAATTGACGTTCCAAGATGGAAGACTAGTCAACAAATGGGATTTATTGGGCAGAGAGAGGTGGAATGGAAAAACTATATTAGATCTTTAATATTATTGGGGCTGCAAAAGAGCAATGCAGAAGACAAAATCTCATGGGGTGAAACTGCACCTAAAGGGCGAATTAAATGAAAGGATATATATACATTTTTGATAAACAAAAAGCTAGATTTTCAATCAGACTCCTGGTTTAAGGGCATGTGGAAGGAAAATGTCCAAGTAGAGATGATAATCTTCATCTGGCTCATGTGGAAAGATAAAAATATTACTTGGACAAATTTATAAAGGAGGGGATGGCAAGGGCCGGGGATTTGCACGCTGTGCAGGGAAGAATCTGAATACAATCAGCACATCTTCTACTAATGCAAATTTGCAAGGGAGATCATCGCTTCTTTAGGTGCTCATTTTCAGCTTCAGACCTCAAATGATAGAACGACTGAGGTATGCACAAGATGGTGGTATAGAAGAGGAGAACGGTTCAGAGTTATCCCTTTTCTTTTCCACTGGTTTACATGGCGTGGCTGAAACAGGAGGCTCTTTGAGGGGACACCATGCTCACCTGATAAAATTTCTCTGCAAATTTATAGTTATTGGGAAAAACTAAAAGTCAGGCAGAAGCCACCCAAGGACTACTCAAAGAGACTTCGATCATTTGAATTACAATATCTTGCCAGTTTTTTGGATGGTGCATCACAAAATAAAATATGTGGTTGTGGTGCGTGGCTCATGGTTTCTCCAGATTGTAACTACAAAATAAATTGGAATGGGGGTCGGGCACAAATATGAGGGCAGAGTGTCTGGCTTTGTGGGGACCCCTGTGGTTTGCCAGCCAACTATATATAGAAAAATTGTGTGTCTTTGGTGATTCTAAAGTCCTTATTGACCATTTGAACAAGAACACTAATCTAAATCCGGGAAACCTCTCTCACTGGCTGGAGAGAATTTATGTTTTAAAAAGGACTTTCCCCTCCACATCTCTTTGTCACATCTACAGGGAAAAAAATAATGAAGCAGATCGTCTATCAAAAATAGGGCTGAATGGCACCTTCGGGGAAATGCACTATGAATTATATAACTCAAATGGACCTGGAGCAAAGGGGAAGGTGAACTTCATATGACACCCAATAAGGCAGTGGATTCAAAAAAGAAATTAAATGAAGCCATGATTCTATATATCATAACAACATGTAGAGCGTTCTCTATTTACCTTTTTGTTGTTTAAAATGTAAAGACTAAATTCCAATAAGAAGGAATAGTTATGCTATAATAGTTTAAAATGGTTTTATTTTTGAAAGCAGATCCCACAGTATCTATAAACCAATGGGATGAAGGTGGATGTAGAAAGCCCATATTATTTTTTTGAATGAACCAATGGGATGAAGGTGGAGGTAAAAAGCCCATATTAGTTTTTTTTGAATGAGATTGCCCTGATACATAATATACAGCAGAAGTATTTTTTATGTTAAAAAAAAAAAATCAACCAACAATATCAATTTTTTAACTCTTCCGCAATCTTGATGTATTTCTTTCCTTTTTCCCTGTTTTTTCTTTTCTGGAAATGTCGATTTTGTTGTGGCATCTCCATCACAACTCGTACATTTTTAGAGGAAGGGATTTCCAACTTCGGCGAGAATCTAGTAATAGATTTGTATGTTTGTGGCCCGCTAGCACCTGTTATGTATAAATCCCAAAAAAAAAAAAACTCCCTGATCTCTTGTGTTCAATGTCATTGAATTTTTATTGCCGTAGTCTAACTAGCCAGCGGAATCGCCCTGAAAATCATGAAAATTCCGATAAGATTTTCAGAAAATCCGGCAGGAATTTTTCTAAATCCATGTTATAACTATCAAAGTTTAATATTTTGGGTGTTCTACAGGTTTTTGATGGTGCTGAATCCATTTCCAATGTCAAAATCAAGATTCAAACACTGTTTCTGCAAGATTTTTTTAATTTTTTTGGCCTGGATTCCGGCCAATTTTGACCGTCCGGGCAATTCCTCCGGCTCGTTAGATGACTCCATTTTTATTTCGGCCTCTTAATGTCGATTCATTTTCCACAGCCACCATAACTTCTATCAGCTTATCAATGTCAAAATCGAGATATCAATAGGCGACTAGCTGTCCATGTGGATAAATACAGGCCAATCCCCTTGCAGCAACAATGTTGGCCAGTTATGAAGAAGATAGTGTTATCTGATTGGTGATTTTACATGGAATATCCAATCAACGTGAGCCAAAATATAGCTAATGCCCTCGAACAAAAAAAAATCATATCGAACAACAAACAAAATGGACCCCCTTAGGACTGTCAACGTCAACCAAGGAGGGAGGAACTATATGGGGGTAATATTTTCCAGCCAATTGGTACAATTGGCCCTCTAGAAACAGAAAATCCTAACCCAGCATTGGCCCTCTAGAAAGAGAAAATTCTCATTGGCCCCTCGAAAAACCCAGTATTCTCCAATCATAGGCTTGCCATATATCCATATTTTTTATGATTGGTCAAAAATGTGTTCGTCCCCACCTGCTCCCATCCTTAATAGATGTGCAACTGGAAATATATCACCCAATATACACGTTCCAATAAACGACCAACCCACTCACAGACAACTTGATGCCACCCCTGATGATTGGATGGGTGGATTTGAGAAAGTACAGGAAATTCTTGAAGCCATATGCAACAAAAATATTGTTTTTTGTTTTATTTTCTCAAGGGGCAGGAGGTGGAAAAGTTGATCGAGACTTTAATGTTATATTATTCTCCCTATTTGTGCATATTTGTATGTCATGTCAACAACAAATAAAATTCCAATGTTGGCCCTAGAGTCAGTAACCAGTCTTAAAGAGCCAGGACTTAGTGATTTCAAATTTATCTACCACCACCAAACTAATTAAATGCATATAGAAGCAATTCAACCTGCAACAATTTTGTATAGATATCCAACATTTGTGACCATAGATCCAAATAGTTGTGAGGACCCAAATTACTATGATTACGCTAGTAAGATGCCACCGATAACGCAGAAACACAGAAACACTTTTTATTTAAGAACATAAATCTTGTAGCCAATAGTACCAAATCATTACACCTCCAAAAACTGCATTTAATCCACTTATCTAAAATTATGTATTTGAAGTAACCAATCCTTTGCTCTTCAATCTTCTCACTCTCGGAGTTTTCTTCCAAAAATTGTTTTAAATTTTTGCTAGGCTGCATCTCTCTGTGATCTCTGAATAATAGAAACACTGTGAGACCCTTTATGAAGTCCTTGTTATATTATACATCTTTGTATAGGCCTTGATGTGTTATTTTTCTACCGCCCCATGTTCCAATATTAAATCCACCAAAGACCACAATATACCTCCACCATTGCGAGACCCGTACCTTCAATCTTAATCACCTGTTCGAGATGATAGCGACCTTGTAGCAGCTCAGATTGTACCACGTATATGACTCAATTCTTCATAGATTTACTTAAATCTCTAATCATAAGGTGTAGGATTGAAATAGTGCCAAATATTAATACCACCAACAGAATACATTCTAATATATCATTCCTATCCATTTGAGGCAATTTAACGTCCCACCTCATACCAAGAAATTCCAGAAGAAGACCACCCTTGGATTATGGCATCATTCCTCCATTATACCGTTGGAGTAAGGCAACATTCCTTCATAGTGGATACTGTTGAGAATAAACACAGGACGAAAAACCTATCTTTTTTACTGACTCCCGTAGTCCTGGTCGATTCAGCTTTCGTTTGGTCCATTGCTCAAATGCTTATCAAAATAGTGTTGTTTAGTGCTCAGTCGGTCGCACCCAACTGTTTATTTTTATATATATTTATTCAGAACTCTAATTTATTATTTATTATTTTATTTATTTATTATTATTATATCAAAATAGTGTTGTTTAGTGCTCAGTCGGTCGCACCCAACTGTTTATTTTTATATATATTTATTCAGAACTCTAATTTATTATTTATTATTTTATTTATTTATTATTATTATATATTTTTCATTAGCCTACAGAGGATAAATTCCCCACGACCTCAACAAAGATGTGATAGAAACAAAACAAAAAAAAAAAACCAAAAAAGGCTACCCATTGTAAAGATTCTAGCAGGCCATAGAATGAGGCACGTCTCAAATTCTTCTCGATTGCCAAATTTTCCAAGGCCCCTCTTTAGAATGATGAATATCCCACCCAAGACTACAAACATCGCTAATATGTTGATCAGGGAAACGGACCAGGTCCACCAAAATCAAAATTAAAAAACATTAAATGTAGAAATAAAAATAAAAATGGGAATCTAAAAAAGACATTAAAATATTTCCAATAATATTGTGATGAGTATTTGAATATTCAAATAATACTGTGAATAATGAGTTGGATAGTCTAATGATTTTTTCATAAATAATTCTAATTTAATAATGATAAATAAAGATAATAAATATGCTCAAATCAAAATGACACTTTTATTAATATGTTTACGAATCCCCTTGTATATGTTAGATAGACATTGTTCTGCTGTCCAAATTAAATAAAGACGATATGTAAAGCGCATTTCAAATAATCATATGATATCGAGATGATATTCAAATGAGATAATATATCCAGTATATTTAAATATTTGAATTAAGAGTATCAAAACGATATTCTAATTATTATTCCTCATATAAAATGATAATCTAACAAATATATTTATATATTCAAATGATATCATGAACTAATCCAACATTCTCTTCTATGAATATTGAGTATATTTAAACATCAAAACAATATTCCAATGATTATTCAAAGAAATTCTATTTGTTGTATAGATTTTCTTCATGAAATTCTTTTTAATTGTCGAATAGATTTTGCAAATTTTAGAGAGGGAAATATAATCTAAGTTTGGATGCGGGTTTTTTTTATAGTCATGATAGATAATAAGGTTGAATTGAATGAAATTAAAATGTATAAAAATTGTTTTAGTTTGAAAATTTAGGCGAAATATAATGAATGTAAATCATCATGAATACAAGTTAATCATTATTTTGTGAAATTCTATTTGTCGGTGGGTAGATTTTGTTCATGAAATTTATTTTATTTGTGAAATAGATTTTCATCATGTCAATGCAGAGAAATATAATTTTGTTTTTGTTTAAAAATTTAATTAAAATATAAAGAATAAAAGATAATTATTATTATAGAGAAATATATTGTTGTTTTGGTTTGAAAATTTAATTAAAATATAATGATCAAAAGATAATCATTATTATACTGGTATAAGTATATTAATAAATGTGGTTGATATATATTGAAAACAATATATCAATCATATGCACAATCGTATTATTAAATGTAGTTGATATACACTCATAAGTATCAATAAATATTGATATAAATTTAATATTTATATTAATAATTAATAAATATAATATTAATATTACACAGACATTTTATTGTTATTATTATTATTATTAATATATATTAATCACATAAACAATTACATTAGCAAAGTAAATATGATTGATATACGTCATTAAATATCAATAGATGTAGATTTAATAGTCATATTAATATTGATATTAATAATTAATAAACATATCATATGGAGTGTGTGGAGGGTAGGTTCTCCAATAAAAACCCTAATATTAGTAACCGTATTAATAATCACGCTGAAAGGTGTTCTTTTTGTTGGCTTGGTCCTTTCTTACCGCCCTTCCAGCCACTAAAATGTAGACATGTGGCACCTCCTCCAACCAATGAAAATATTCCATTTGGAACTATTACCAAGTTGTTCATTGGAAATTCTTCAACGTTTGAAAATTTTAAATTCAATTTGTATAGTTTGGAAATCATTTAGTTGCCCTCCTCTCATTCAATTAGAACTATGAAATTCAAATTTTTATGCCTTCTCTGCCTACAATCTCTATTTCTTTCTGTCCTTTCTTTGTTTCATGTATTAACTTCTCGTATGATGGTTTATCAACTTCAACCACCCAACCATTTAATGCAAAGAAGACCCAAACCAACCATTTAATGCATAGAAGACTCGTGGGTCTCACGTCAAGCCAAATCGCAACAGCTGGTCTACGCAATTAAGAAGAGAAGGGCGCTTATAAAGAGGATCCAACAAATCTTAAATCATCATTGTGGTTAAATGCAGTAGTGCCGACTTCCAGCTTGCAGCCGACTTCCAGGTTCCAGCCTCAATGACTTGCAGACTGCATTAAGAAGAGAAGGGCGCTTATCAAGAGGATACAGGAAATTTTAAATCATCAGTGTGGTTAAGTGCAGTAGTGCCAACTTCCAGCATGCAGCCAACTTCCAGCTTCCAGCCTGAACGACTTGCAGACTGACTTCCAACTTGAAGGACTTCTGATTTGAAGATAACCGGTAAGATTCCGTTACGTGCAATACATTAAGAATCACTACATATTTTCATCCATTTTAAATACCCCTCTTTACTTTGAAATTTATTTTATTGGTGTGTCCATTACCCAGCCGAAAAATAATGAAATAGATTATGATCCAGCAAAAATGAAGAAAAACTGGTGAGAAAAATGTATTGGAAGAGGTAGAACATTAAATACTATAATTTTGCAACTTTTCATGCCATTCTTGAAGAAAAACACAGAAAATAACAGTGAAAACACTAGTTGGTCGATCTGTAGAGTCATTTCAAAAAAACAAACACCTTTCATTAGATCTTCAATTGTAGACTTTGTTCAAGAATTGAGACAGCTTGGGAGTTTTCTAGAAAACACCCATATACAGAGTTTGAATCTGGACTATTTTGCATTGCTGTCCAAAAATTTCTTTTAAGGAGTAGTTACATATATGACGGTGTTTTCACTAAAAGACTGTCAATCTTGAACTATATTTCATATTAAATTCCCAAACAAAATATTGAAAAAACTAATATGACACAATCTTGAACTATATTTCATGTCAAATTCCCAAACAAAATATTGCAAAAACTAATATAACATATAACGTTAAATGAATCAACCTGTATCTTTGGAACCCAAAGCTGAACATTAAAACTCGATAAATTGATCAATTTGAAGATTAAGAGAAAACAATCCAAGGCTACTCATCCAGTTGCCGGAGATGGTAGATTACCTGGCAGTGACTCCCGAGGAGGTAAATTTCACTCTATGCTTAAAATTAGAACCTAAAGACTTCAGAAATGGATCCATAAACCCATACCCCAAACCCTGAGCTATTAAGAGATGGAAGGAAATCAAGAAACAAAAAACATTATTCATCAGTAAACCCTGAAGAACTTACTTGCATATTTCATTCAGAGCTAAATACAAAATTCATAGAGATGATAAACCATCTGGTCTTACATATAAAGTTGATTAACAGGTGGTCATTGCTGAACCTGGTGGCAGCGCGGCCGAATTAATGGACGTCGTAGGGGGGGAACTCTGAAACAGAGCATCTGGACATGGTCGCTGCATTCTCTCCCACGTCTAACAGTGATGCTCCGAATACAAGTAATGGAGGGTTGCATGTCGCCAACTATTTCTGGTATTCATGTCTTTGTTCCTTTATTGTTGCCCCTGCAATCAAATTAAGGAAAAAGCACAGAAGAAAAAGAAGAAGTGAGCATTCGAACTTAGAGCATGACATATTTATAACAAGGAGGCTGATATTTTTAGCACTCCATAGGCTAAATTGACCTACTAATTTAATCAGATCGCAAGAATATATAATTTATTTGTAAGCATTGCTTGGCGTAAGTAGGTGTTGTATGTAATTGTTGGCAAGGGAGGGATTGAGTTGCAAGTGGCGAGATGGTGTGAAAGAGAGATTGAATCTCATGCAGTAGAACACGTATCTTCACGTTATCCCATGACCAGTTTTCGCAGTTTCAAATAGTTATATCATTTGGTTTCCCACCGTTTCACAATTCATTTGAAACTTATCAAATTTATATTTATTGTTTCTTATTATTTATTACTTTTTTTTAAATTTGAAATTCAATTTAATATTTTTAACATTTTTATTATTTATTCATATATTTGAATAGTTTGGTTTTTTTCCTTAGCTTTATTTATAACACTTTTCAATAATCTCAATCTCCATTAACAACTCTCAACATCTATCTCTACTGTCAGTGCCAAATGCTTGAGGTGACAAATATAGGTATGCACAAACAGAACATCAACACTTCCATTCACTTTTTCCAATGATAAATTTACATGTAACCATAATTCCAACTAGCAATGACGGAGCCTACATATTCATTTTGATAGATGCTTTGGATTTTAGTATAGATTATAACCATTTTATTACAACTAAACATCATAGGATTTGCATAATTTTATAGTTATATTTATTGGAAGATAGTTCAACATGTGTTCACCATGCCTCAACATTAGTGCACACTATATTTGTATGGTGTATGGCTGGCTTATTCTCCCTCTCCATCTTATTAGTCCATGCTGTCAGGTGGCTGGGACTATTTTAAGTTTAATAACCAACATTGCAATATTTTAAGTTTAATAACCAACATTGCAAAGTTGTATTTGATCTTCTACTCTTTATTAACATCAATCTTCTATATCGACCCTAGCAGAGCTTTTTCAACTCTTTCACTCTAACAAAAAGAAAGCCAACTTGAAGCAGTTTCTAGTTGGTATGAATGTGGATATTTTTAGCCTCGATGATGTCTTATAGAAAAGTCTTCCATAAATGGGAGGACATGGCCACCTCAACTATCCTAGTAGTCCCAATATATCCCTCTACCAGCTCCATGGGTGTTTTCACTATAACCTATTTGTCTAATCTTAATACTTATTCCTTTCATGAGGCTATAGTCATCCAATTTTTATATTTGCAATGGGCATGGTAATATCAATGCTCTACATAAGTTTTAATAATTTTAATATTTATATTCTAACAATGTTTTATATTTTCATCAATTCATAATTAAATGTTGCTAAGGAAAATTTTAAGGTGAATATAGCAAGTCTGTTTATTTTTCATTATTTTAACAAAAAAAACTAGTCAATTTCTATTTTTCCTAAAAAGCTCAATCAAATTTTATAATATAAAATTATTTTACTTTTGAAATCATTAATATATATATATATATATATATATATATATATATATATATATATATATATATATATATATATATATATATATATATATATATATATATATATATATATATATATATATATATATATATATATAATATCTTTGTGAATACAACTTATGAGTAGAGCTTTGTGTTTGCAATGGGAATCTCACTCACCCATGACCAGTTTTGTAATTTTTATTTTGAGTAGAGACTCTTTTTCCTAAAGTGATTTTAATGTTAGTGTTTATATGGATGAGAAATGTTGGTTCTTAGTGCGTGAATTTTAATTGTCAATGGAAATTTGTGTTTTCAATTATTATGCTATTTTAATTTTTTTTTGTATACATAGAGTTGTGTTTTATAAAAATTTGAATAAACAATTACGTAGAAATAGAACTCAGTGTTTTTTTTGTTGTTGTGTTCTATAAAAAGAAAAATTATTAAAAAATTATGTAGAAATAGAACTGAGTGGTTATTTTAAGTGATTTAATAAAAATATTAGTTATTAGAATTTGGAGATAAAATCTTGTCTTATTTCTGCCTTTTTTTATGTTTTCAAAATCTCTGATTTCTTTTTTATCAGAAATTTTAAAAAATAATGCTTGCAATATTAAAGTTATACATCTGGAAGTAGCATTTTTTCCCTTTTCTACCATACATTTCCGAACTCCTCAACATCCTTCTCTTCACCCTTTCAACATGCACGTGTCTTGTCATAAGAAAAAAGGTGCAACATTTATTAAAAACAAAAATAACCCTTCCCATCACTTCTCCGTTTTCACCTCCACATTTTCTTTATTATTTCGCCCATTTTCAACAACATATCAAACTGGACTACACCACTGTGCTACCACTTCTTCCTCCTCTTGTTATTTTTCCTCCATTCCATTTTTACTATAGACACCGTTCACTTCTCGAAATTAAACCCGATCAACCTTCAAGATTATCAATTCTGGTTTGTTTCCTTCATCTCTCTTAAATTGACAACTTATAACTTTTCCTTCATTTATGTACACATCTTCTTCTTCAGTTTCTTTACCTTCATATGTCTATTCACTTGCAGCACCTTGTTTTAACAAGCTACCCACATATGCATGGAGACATCCTTAACTCAAAATGCTCTTTCGTCGCTCCTCACTGGTGCTACCGACCTGCAACCAACCCTCCAGGTCGTTGCACTTCAACAGATCAGTTCAGCTCGGGTTACAATTCCTCACTACCGCGTATCACTGTTTGATGGTGCTCACAAGCACACTGTTCTACTCCCTTATTCACATACAGGGCTTGCGCAAAATTAGGACTTTCAAATAGGCTCGATAGTTCTCCTCAAAAGAAGCTCATGCATGTATGTACATCATTCCATGTACGCTGCGTACATGCCACCTCCCCCCTTCCCCCCCTTTAATGATTCTCCTCTTATTTCCCTTTGTTATTTCTATTCTCAATCCTAACATTTTACTTCCCCTCTTTGCTAATAAATTGTTGATTTTTATAGGTCGCTTTGTCTCCTCGATCTCCAAATAATCCACTGTGTTACACCATTGGTTGGTGACCCATCCCCTATTATTCTCTCCACTGAACAAATGATCCAAGCCACCTCGTCCTCCTCTTCTTCCTCTCCGTTTTCATCGCCACCCTCCCTTGACATTCACTTTTTATCCTCCCAAGACTCCACCCTAACATCTACAACTGCTCTCCCTTTTAAAGCACTCTCCCCTAACCAAAAATCTTGGTCCATCCAGGGTAGAGTCCTTTCAAAGACACCCCTTCGTGAATATATCAATGCATGTGGCACTAGAAAATCGCTAGGGTTTGACGTTGTCGACTGCGGAAGAGATCAAATCCACGTCTCTACCTTAAATGAGTTGGCAGAATCCCTACATGCTCTCATTGAAATTGGCCACATTTACAATGTTGCAAATGGCACCATAAAGGTCCCCAAACCTTCATATAACCATCTCAAACGGCCATTCGAAATCCTCCTCTTCTCTTCATCAACATTTTCATAAATGTTCGTTGATGACCTTACAATACCTTCCCATACCTATCAATTTGTGCCTATAAGTTCCCTCAAACTTTCACCTCCTAACTCAATCGTTGATGTCATAGGTATTGTCGCCTCCCTCTCTCCTGCCTCTATTATTCAGAAACGCGATGGCTCTGAGATTCCAAAAAAAACTATATCTCTTCGCGATATGTCTGGGAGCAGCATCGATGTCACCTTATGGGGTGAACACTGCCATGCTGAAGGTCGCGCACTCTCCGAACTTCACATGGCTCGTGAAATTTCCGTACTTGCAATTAAGGGAGGAAGGATTGTCGAGTTCAATGGAAAAACTATTGGCACAATCCCTATCACTTCTTTACTTATAAATCCAGATATCGTTGAAACACGACAACTGAAACAATGGTTTGACAGAGAAGGAAATAAAGCGTCCTCACCCTCGATCAGCTGAAAATACACAAGCACAAGAAAGAGGTCGTTGAGTTTGAAAACAATTGCCGACATTCTCTCAATGCAACCTGACGAAAAGATCACATGGATTTCACTCCATGCTACTGTTACCTCAATTAACATGGAATATTTCTACTTCCTCGCATGTCCCCTTGGCATTGATGGGATGCAATGCATGAGAAAGGCTTTAAGACAAGATGACAACACCTATTGCTCCTCAAAATGTGAAGGCTCATTCAACGAGTGCGACTACTGCTACATCCTCCGACTCCAGTCGCACGACCACACTAGCCACCTTGAAAACGTGGTCACTTTCAACGTAGCTGCAAATTCCCTTCTTGGCATCTCTGAAAATGACCTTTGCCTCCTCTCAACTGATCCTGCAAGTGTCTTGGACATATATAGCAAAATCAAAGGACAACAATTCCTCTTCACACTATCTTTAAAGAGGGACAGCTTCAATAGTGTTGAATGACTACGCCTAACTCTTATGCACACAGAAGAACTCGCTTACGATGATGCATCGACTCTCCTCCTAGAAGTCTTGCAATCTGCTCCTGCCCTCCCCCCAACCCAGTCTGTTGTCGGCGATAGCCGTGCATTTCCAGCTCTCACTCGTTTCTCCCCCTCCTCTCATTCCATACATAATTTCCCCCTAACAAATTTCTACTAAAATTCCCACCCTCCCCCACACATTCTCCATTGCTTCCCATCGTTCCCCTTGCAGTCTTCTTAAAACTTGATCACCATTCATCGTCCATTTTCCATACATCATTTGTAATCGTTACTATATATTTTTGTCCCCTTTTACTTTCTAGTAGTTGTCCTAGTTGCTTGAGTGCCCACTCCTTTCTTCATTATGTTTTGTCAGTATTTCATTTCAGTTTCTTCATTACGTTTTGTGTATATTTCATTTCACTATGTTGTAATCGATATTCTTAATATATGAACATTTAGTCACATGGTTTTGCCTTTCCTCCTTCATTGTTTGCTCTTATTTGCAAAATACACATTTTCTAAATGTACATATCAATATGGTATGCTTACTATGGAAAATAATACATAAATTGCTTCTTTTGTTTTTGTAAAATACAAAATATGGCTTCACTTTACTCTAGCCAATACATGCAACATGTAGTTGATTTCAAAACAAGTGTTTTTCCATTTCAAATATCCAACACGCATTTCTATGCAACCTGTACTCAATACATCTCCACTTTAATAATCACTCGCATTATACTTCATGCATTTGACATACCTTTCCTTGTTTGCAACAGCTATATCAACCACACCAGAAACAATTGTGGGAAGGGAACAACTCTGATGCCACTACGCACTTAACAAAGAAATAATTAATGCAAGTCGCCACCTCCTCTTTGAAAATCGTCGAGAAAACCTTCAGTCTCAAACCAACGCAACCCAAACTCCCATTCCTTCACAAAATAGCCTCCTTACCCTACATCCCACCCAAACTTTCCAAGTTCTCCTTCCATCTCCACTTCCTTACCAACCCTTTCCAAACCCTTCAACTCCTTCGGATCTTGCCTACCCTGTACATATTCTGCCCCATGTTACTCCCTTTCCACCTCCCCAAAAATTTCTCCCCATCCTTCTCCAACATGCACATCGTCATTTTCGTGCAAAGATCGATGCACTTTGTCCCATCCAAGTTTGCTCAAATTGTCATGAAGCTTACCCATCCATGAAAACAAAAACAAGTAATGGAATCATTTCTTGTACCAGTTGTGTTGGAGAATGAACAACCCATCGTTTCTCCTCCACAAACAACATGGACCCAGGTATCCAACCACATTTCCTCTCCTTCCTAACTCAGGTTGAAGAGATGCTCATTGCTCGTGTCATTCTCGTTCTTCAAGTCACCCATGCACATGGTGGCCAATTCAAATATTCTGGCCATAATATTAGCTTTCCTCAAGATATCACTAATAGTGTCACCTCTCTTCCTCGCATGCTATCAGAATTAGACATCCTTGTTGTAAACAAAACTAGTTATGATGAAAAAAATATGAATTTTTTGTTAGTAGATCACGTGTTCATGCAGCTTTGCAATTCAAACTATGAAATGACCCATACTACAAAGATGTCCATATTAACCAACTTTCCCTCTTTGCTCTGCATGTTTTACCTACCAAAATTTCCAACATGCTACGCCATATCAATGCAACTTCCATCCCACTCCATGAAGCCATTCCAGAAAATCCTAATTGTGAACTTCCCCACCCATGCCCGTCTAACCTCCACCCATCCTCCTTTGTTCCAACTCTACCAAACTCTCATTCTGAAATTGATGAAATACTTGCCTACATAGATTCCTCCAATTCCACACCCACCCATTCACTTAAATGGCCCATCATTGGCCTCTCCTCAATAAATGAATACAACACGGAGGGCCTCTTCTCCATGGCCTTCTCCACTATCTTCCCCATAGGATCTACCATGATTAAGCAACCAAGAACTGCAAAAGTGGATATGCAAGAATACACTTTTCATCTAATGTGATACAATGACAACTGTTTTTCACAACATCCTCGCTTTCGCTATTACTTGTTCAACCTTATCATGCATCGTCACAACCAAGCAACTGCCTCTATCTTCATTAAAAGGGACCTTTCAAACACCCTTCCAGCAACAATCGTTGAACTTCGCCACCAACTTCAACAAACCCCACCTTCCACCATTCCAGATAGTATTATGCATTTCATCTCATCCTTACATGGGAGCCATTCATTCTGGACCACGGCTAGAGGGGAGCTCATTGACACGATCATTTAATAGGGTACCCCTACCATATTCTTCACACTAACTGTGGCTGATACGAAATGGCCTAACTTGCATAATTCGATGCCCTCCAACCCTCCATCAAATTCACATGAGCACACTCGATGGAGAATCCAAAACATTGTTGGAAACCCACATCGTGTATCTCAACATATCCATTGCAGATTCACAATATTCCTGGAATAGGTCCTACTTAAAGAATTCCTTGTAAGGGATTACTGGTGCAAGTATGCATACTATTCCTTCCTTCTCTTCTCTTTCATTACTTTCACTTCCAAGCATCCATCTTAATTTCTCTCCCCTTCCTTTATAAGGTATGAATGGAAACATCGCAGCTCCACACATATCCATGGTTTCTTGTGGCTTCTAAATGCACCTGCTATGGACACTCTCGACTGGACCAACCCCATAAATGTCCGTGTGGCTGAAGAATTTTTAGATACATATATCACTGCTTGGAACCCTCACCCCCTTCATAGCTAGGCTCTTGGAATGAATCATTCATCTCTACGAGACCCATGCCTCCTTGGCACACATGAATTTTTTAGGCCAATCAGTTGCAAGACTATGAACAACTCCTAAATTCCATTCAGAGACACACAACTTGCCACTATACTACATGTTTGCGAAAAAAATACTGTTACAACTTGCCGCTATGGAGCCCCATGGGAGGTTCGCGACACCTCTTCTCTTCACATTGATGCTACTGGCCAAAAAATGTACTCCCCTACTAGAAATGATGACAAAATCAACGTTCACAATGCTCATCTGCTTGCAATATGGAAGGCCAACATTGACTTTCAACCAGTTCTCTCACGCCATACTGTGTTGAACTAAATTTCAAAGTATGCAGCAAAATCAGAGGCAAAGTCTAAAAGCTACTAACAAATGCTCTCACATCTCTCACAATGCTCCCCCCACGATGCTCCTACTATCACTGACATCCGTAAAGTCCTAACTGAAATGGTTGTTGATCGAAACATTGGTGCACAAGAAACATGCCACATGCTACAAAAACTCCCACTAACAAAGTGTAGTCGTTCTTTTGTCTCCCTGAATGTAAAAAATCAAGTCTTTAGACGTGTATCATAGGAACTAGATGGTCATCTTCCACCAACACCTTTCATTGCCTCCTACATGAAAATACCACCTACACTTGCAGGTTTTCCTCTTATTGAAGTTGCATGCTCCTGGTCCTTCTCCTCCCATTAGAAAACATCACCATGGAAACAAATCTTCCCTCCCATGGTTTTGTGTGTTCTTCCTCATTACACCTCCATTCCATCGAAAGAATCACCATCCTATGTAGACTTCTACTGGAGCAAACTCCTTCTATACTGCCCTTTCTGTAGCCTCCCTAATGATATTGGCATATCCGTCACAGCCATTGTTTCACACTGGGAACAAACTAGACACACATATCAGCCTTGGCATGTTCACCACATGTCGTCCACCCCTGACCTTTCTGACTCTATATGTTCATCGCCTAATGACCCTCCCCATGCCCCCACCATTGACATGGATGAATGGAAATTTCTCTCTCAAATCTACCCAGGTAACAACCTCCTCCTCAATGAGCTTGAAATGCTTGGCCATTGTGACTTTGATGCAAACCATAGTTGGGGCCACTCTATAATCCCTTCACACTTGCAAGAAATAGCCATCTGCTTCATCAACTTCAACCGCTCCTCCACAAGATCCCACCAACTCCCAACTCCATGCTCACATTCCCTTTCCTCCTTACCCCCAAGCCAAACGATTGCATTCAATATCATTTTCTCCCACTTCCACAATAGCATCACCAAAAAAAATTTAACAATGATAATCCAAGGCATTGTTGGCACCAGCAAGTTGTTCCTAATTGAGTGCTTAAAAAATGCATTCCTTGAAAACTCCACCACTAGAGAATACCCCCTCCTCTTGCTTGCTCCAATAGGTGTTGTAGCATTTCACATTAATGCTCTGATGATCCACTCTGTTCTTCGCATCCCTATATCCTCTATGGAACCTTTAGAAGGTCAACCTTTAGAAGGTCAATCCCTCCTGAACCTTCAAGAACAACTTCGGCATATCAAATACATTATAATTAATGAAATGAGATTCATTGGTCCTAAATTGCTTTCTAAAATTGATGATTGCTTACACGAGGCATTCCCATCAAATAGAAACAACCCATTTGGTGGACATTCTATAATCCTTGTGGGTGACCTTGGCCAACTGCCACCTGTCAAAGACACACCAATGTATGTAGGCACTTCTCGTGGCACTGCACTATGGAAAAGCTTCAATACTATGGTTATGCGTTCAACAGTGTTTTGGTAACAAGGAACAAGCCCTGTACATATTTCCTTTCGCAAACTCCTCTCCAACCTTCGCAATGCAACCCCCACTATCACTGATTGGAAGCTTCTTATGACACATTCAAAAAAAAATACTCCTAAAGCCGAAGTCCAATCATTATCCAATTCAATGCATATTTATGCAACAAATGAGGCTGTTAGCCTGCACAATAAATCCATGTTAAAAACACTAAACCAGCCAGTTGCGCGTTGCTATGCTGCCGAAAGGGGGAAACTCCAAACCAAGAAACTGGAAAATGATCAAATAGCTGTGAAAATACTTCTTTGCATTGAGCAACATGTTATTCTCACAAGAAATTTGTGGGTTAAGGCTGGTATTGTTAACGGTTCACTTGGCACCATCCGCGCAATTGTATATGCAACAGGTTGTAAACCACCCGAACTACCCTCATTTGTTGTGGTTTACTTTCTTCACTATAGGGGTCCACCATGGGATCCTTCAAATCCTAAAATTTTTCCAATCCCCCCCATAATAAGGGGTTCACGAACACAAGTGCCACTCCAGATGGCATGGGGCTTAACAATCCATAAATCGCAAGGCATGACACTAGATAAGGAAAAAATCGACATTGACAACATTTATCGGCAAGGCCTAACTTTCATAGCCATCTCAAGAGTTTGATTGTTGAATTATATTTGCATCTCCCCTACCTTCTTCTTCACACGCTATTCAGAGATGCAGGAGAACCATTTTGTCATGCGCAGAAAACAAGAAGAGACGTACCTTGCCTCCAAATCTATTACTAAAAATCCTTGAAAACCTCCTACTATTGGTACCTTCCCTTCGCTTATATTCCACTTTTATATCTTCCATCTTCTTTCTCATCATAAGACCTTGCAATTTTCCTACTTGATTTACGCTTTAAATTTCCAATATAATTTCACTTCAAAATGGTTCCCACTATTTCTTTCTTATTGTGCTTTCCGTTATGAGTGTTTACTTTTTACATGTTCACTTACATTATTTTCCTTCCCTTGCAAAAAAATATGGATCATAGATATATTTCGCAACTCCACAAATTCTTCCATAAAATCACTGAATAGGAGAATTCACTTCTCAATATACAACAATGCTTCCTACTTCTGCCTACTCTACCACTATACCATTTGTGCCCAACATTGCAACTACTTCAAAGGATAAAAAAATTAATGCATCTCCTCATTCATGTACATGAAAGGGATGCACACATGCAACTTCGATCATACTATATTGACCGTGTCCCAACTCTGGACGTCAATTGGTGTTGTTGTTGTCATGAAACACCTTGTCTTTACGACTAGGAATACCCCCTATTGGAAACGATCGCCTTGCATGCACAATCAGGCTACTATGCTATCACTTGTTCCTTCTATTTGTTCCAAATGGGTTTTATTCTTTATTGAACAATATCACTCTTACTCTTTTTTCTTGTAGAATGATGTAACACTAGCTACTACAACGGGTTTATATGACATGTACGAGCTTACTAGTGTTACATATCTTCAATAAAAGTCAGTGATGTCTTGGGAAAGATCTTTATGATGCACAATGAACAAGAGATTCGTGGTCTACTAAATTCCATGCTATCTATTTATATCATATTGGTTATGCCTACATATTTAAATCTCACAATTTATTTTCTTTATAAGCTCTCATTTGATAGGATTATAAATCGATTCACAAGCTAACCTGTTGTTTAATTTCAATTAGATTGCTTGTAATTTAAATTAGATTGATGGTAATAAAGTTTAATTTTTTCATTCAAATTTTATTTCTAACTTTAATAATTAGAGTATTTCTACATGTTATTTGAGTTAATTACATACCCTTGAATTTTATATTAAGGAAAATGATTATTAAATTTGTTGGTTTGAAAAGTTGAAATTTAATTATATAAAGTATTTTTGTTATGGAAATTTGAATTTTTTATTAAGACATAATGATTTAAGATAGGAACCACAAAGTTATAAAATTAAATTCAAGGAGATGAAATTACCTAACTTTATTCTTCCTTGAAGTTGAGCAAACAACATCAAACATAATATTAAAAAAAAAAATCTCACAATGCTCTAAACTTAATGTATATCCTTCAAAATAGCACAAATAATTATTTTTCATAGTTTAAAAGCTAAAAATCCATGTAATCAGTCAATGTCACATTTTACACCTCATAAGTTCACATATATCATGTACCCTTACATGTAGCACAACATGATTCACGACTCCTCCTTTCGGTGTTCCCTTACACCCCCGGTGCAATTGCTAGTTACAATAATCTCAATTCAATTCATAATGATCATAATTTAATAGAAAATAATAGTAATAGGATTATTAACAATAAATATTTTAACAATATTTTAATATTAAACCATGGTAATAATATCATTCCCTTTATGGATTATAACAATAATATTTCTAACAATAATAATCATACTAATGATAACCATGGTAGCATTAATAATAATAATAATAATAATAAGAAGAAGAATAAGAATAATAATTTCATTATTGATAATTCTAATATTAATAGCTATAATAAAAATGTAATTAACCTTTCTAGGTTATCTTTTGATTCTTCTATTTTCAATCTTCTTAATAGAAGGCTTAATTTTTCCCTTGCCCGAAGAAGATCCCCGCGGATGACATTATTTCTAACATCGAATATGGCATCATGGATCTCCCTGATATTGTTAAGGAGACCATTAGGCAAGACTGCTCTATTATTATTAGGAAGGCTAAGCCTCCCAAAAGAAACTTGAGTAAACTTGAGTTTCTCGCCCTCAAAACCCTAAGGAATAACCCTAACATTGTCATCCTTAAGGCAGACAAGGGTGGGGCCATAGTCATTTTGGATAAATTTGACTATGTCAGCAAGATGGTTGACTATATTTCCAATAGTGGTAGTTATGTTAAGCTTAAAAATACTCCCCTTAAATCGGTTTGTAAGGATGTTTCCCTTGCCATTAAGTCAGATTCTTCTCTTAATCCTCTCCCTAGGAAGTTTATTGAGAGCAATCCCCTTACCCCCCAGATCTATGGTCTCCCTAAGATTTATAAGTCGGGTGCCCCATTAAGACCTATTGTTAACACAATAGGTGGTCCCTCTTATCATCTCGCCAAATTCTTAGCCCAAAATCTTAAACCCCTTGTAGGTCAAACTGATTCCTTTGTGAAGTACTTGACTTCCTTTCTCAAGGAGTGTAAGAACATCAAGCTCCTGCCTGGTGAGGTTTTGGTTAGCTTTGATGTTGTGTCCTTATTCATCAAAATCCCCATCCAGGAAGTCGTTGATGTCATTAAATGGATCTCTGATGAGAACACCTCTAAATTGGTGAGCCTCTGCCCCACCTCGAATTTCTTCAGTTTTCAAGGAGAGTTTTATGACCAAACCTGTGGTTTTGCGATGCACTCCCCTCTTTCCCCCATAGTTGCTAAATTATTTATGGATGATTTTGAATCAAAGGCCCTAGCCTTGACTCAATTCTACCCTAGGAAGTGGAATAGGTTCATGGATGATACTTGTCTCATCTGGCCCCATGGTCGGGAGAAATTAGATCAATTCCTTGGGCACCTAAACTTGCTTTCTGATTCCATCAAGTTCACGATGGAAGTGGAGGTTGATCTTTTCCTTCCTTTCCTTGATATCCTTCTCTCTAGGAATGAGGATGGTTCCATTTCTCACCAAGTTTTTCGCAAGAAGACTCACACCGAACAATACCTTCATGCTGGATCCCTTCATTTTCTTGCTCAGAAAATTTGTGTCCTATGTACTCTTGCGACTCGTGCTCTTAGAATCTCTGATGACAGCTCCTTGGAATCGGAGAAGTCCCATCTTCTTAACATTTTTGAAAATAATGGTTACAGTATATCTGAAGGTCTCAAGGCTTTTCAAAATACATATAAGCGTTTCAATGGAAAGTCTAATTGAGTAGATCATATTTCCAAGGTCCATCTTCCGTTTATCTAGGGGACAATAGACAAGATTTCCCATGGCCTTAGAAGAAATAATATCTCTATTTCTTTCAAACCTCTCTGAACTATTAGAAATTCTCTTGGGTTCGTTAAGGACCCTATCGACCCTAAGGACATGAAATGGGTTTACATGATTCCTTGTTCATGTGGTACTCCCTATATTGGTGAAAGTGGTCGATCCATTAGGTAGAGAATCTGAGAACATGTTGTGGATATTAAACAGAATTAGTCTCGTATCTTAGCTCTTGCTGAGCATGTGGAAAAATCCTGTCACCATGTTTGTATTGAGGATTCCAAACTCGTTGCAAAAGTAGATCACTTCCACCATAGGAAATTAAGGGAGGCGATAAAAATTGAGCGACATGCTAAGAATCTCAATCGGGATGATGGTTTGAAATTAAGTAAGAGCTAGGCCCCGGCTCTCACTAGGTAGGTTTTTATTATACATACATACATACATACATACATACATACATACATACAAACATATATATATATATATATATATATATATATATATAATTCATTTGTTATATATTTTTACCTAATTAATTCATTAATTTTATTTATTCATTTGTTTTATTCATTCAAAAAAAAATTCCCCTCCCTATTTTGTATTATATTTAATTTATAGCAAACTTATTTTAACTGATTTATTCTTAAAAATTTTAATTCTCAACTAACTAACTTTCTAACGTCTAGCTAGGCTTAATATTATAATTTTATATATTTTTTCATTTATTTTTTTGTTTTTTTATTTTTATTTTTTTTTATTATTATTATTTTTTTCATTATTTATTAACTTGTAATATTATCTCTTAAATACTTAAAATTTAAATCCTAAAATTTCAATATTTACCCTCCCCTTCTTAGCTTATAATAACTAGAATTTAATATTTTATTAAATTATCAAATTCTAATTTATTCTTGGTTAACTTTCCCTAAAAATCTTAAAAACTATTAATATTTTATCCTATTAACTAACTAGTCAAATAATGGCTAGTTTCAATAGCTTTTTTTGGGAAGTGATGCATCCCTACTATTTATTCAATGTGATCTATTTCTTTCTTCACCTTGTCCTGAGGATGAACCACATTAGATGGTTTGAAACGTTGACCTAATCCTAATGATGTGATTAATCCGAAAGACATTTATCTAGATATGAGATCACAAAAGTCTTAGATCTAACAGTATATAAATATAATTATAATACAATAATAATAATAATTACATTACAATGACCATTTAAAATAATTATTATTATATTATAATAATATATTATTATTATTATAATATATTATAATATTATATAATATAATATAATATAATATATATTATAAGGTTATACATTATATATTATAATATATAATATAATATTATAAATATTATGTATTAGAAGCATTAGGAAATAATATTAAACACAAAGTATTAATATTATAAACCAATGAGATTATTATTATAATCCAAGGAATTAATAAACCCAAGGGGTTAATATTGAGGTCATCTTTATCACAATGCGATGTTGCACCATGATTGACCATCGATGTCTATCATTGTTACAATGTGACGTTAGACCAAGAAACAATCTTTGTCATAATGTGACCATGAATATTGACCATGGTTGACCATGACTTATTTTCATATTGATACAATATTTTTCATAATGTGACATTGGACCGTGGTTGACTATCCTTGATGATAGTTGATCATGACTTATTTTCATATTGTGACAATATTTGTCGCAATGTGACATTCAACCATTACTAACCATGGTTAACTATGATTCACAATAATTGACTATGTTCGACCATGTTTGGCCTCTGTTAACCATAATTGACCATGGTTAATTTTCACATTGAGAAAATCCTATGACAGACTGCAAGATAAATATTAGAAACCAATGTATATATAAAACTTATGATAAATATTATAAAAGGTAAAATAAACATGGTTGACCATGCTTGACCATAATTGACCATGATTATTTTCATATTCATACAATCTTTGTCATAATGCGATGTTGGATCATGGTTAAACTTGGTTGACCATGATTGATTTTCATATTGAGACAATATCTGCCACAATGTGACATTGGACCATGGTCAACCATAACTGACCATGGTTGACCATAATTGATTTTCATATTGAGACAATATCTATCACAATGTGACATTGGACCATGGTCAACCATAACTGACCATGGTTGATGACCATGGTTGATGATGGTTGACAACGGTTAAGCATGGTTAATTTTCATATTAAGAAAATTTTCCTCACAATGCTACGTTGGACTATGGCTGACCATGATTATATTGTAAACCATTTTAATAATATTATATCGTAGGAATATGAACCCTTAGATTAATAAACCCAATGGATTGATATTATAAACCCAAGGGATTAATACGAGAACACCCAAGGGAATAATATTAAACCCAAGGGATTAATATTATAAACTCAATGTATAGTAACCCTTAGAAAAATATTATAAACCCTAAAATAAGCATTTTCAACCATGGTTGACCATGGTTAATTTTCATATTGAGGCAACCCTTGTCACAATGAGATGTTGGACCATGGTTGGCCTTGCTTATCGATGATTGATTTTCATATCGAGACAATATTTTTCAAGATGCAATGTTGCACCATGGTTGATTTTCATATTGAGACATTCTTTGTCAAAATGAAATGTTGGACCATGGTTGACCATGATTGATATTATAAACCAAAAGGAATAATAAACCTAATGGACTAATACTATAAACCCAAGGGAGTAATATTAAACCCAAGTGAATAATATAAACCCAACGTATATAAACCCTAAGATAAACATTAGAAACTCTCAAATAAACATTGTTGACCATATTTAACGATGCTTTATTTTAATATTGAGACAATATTTGTCACAATGTGATGTTGGACCATGCTCGGTCATGGCTGAAACCTTAGATTAATAAACCCATGGGATTGATATTATAAAAATAAGGGAAAATTAAACCCAGTGGATTAATACTAAAAACCAAAGGGATTATGAACCCAAGGGAATAATATTAAACCCAAAATATTATTATTATAAACCCAACATATATAAATCCTAACAAAAATAATATAAACCCTAAAATAAACATGGTTTACCATTGTTAAAGATGGTTGATTTTCATATTGAGACAATCCTTGTCACAATGTGATGTTAGACCATGGTTGACCATGCTTGATTATAATTGATTTTCATATGGAGACAATATTTGGCACAATCCAAGATTGCACCATGGTTGACCATGATTGACCATGATTTACCATGATTGATTTTACAAAACATGGTTGACCATGGTTGACGATGTTTCATCATGGTTAATAATGATTAATATTATAAAGCTTAGGGAATAATAAACCTAATGGATTAATATTAAAAAACCAAAGAATTATAAACCCAAGGGAAAAATATGAAACCCATGGGAATAATATAAACCCAAGGTATATAAACCCTAAGATAAATATCATAAACTCTTAAATAAACATGGTTGAATAAGGTACCCCTGATCGGGGTGCCCATTGATTGAGGCCACCAGTTAAGGAGTCTGCCAGGTGGAGGCTTCTATTCATGCATCATTAAATGACCATGCATAAGCCGTCCTTAGAAAGATCATGGCAGCATGCGGAGGATAGAGGTATAATGTCGCGTTTGGTAAGACAACTTGTGTTGTTAAAGCCAAAAGGAAAAATCAAGGTGAGGGAAGGGTATATGCATCAAAAGATTGATTGTAAACTAAACCATTCCTCTGTGGTAGTAATCATGAAGAAGCGCAGGAGGATGGAGGCGACCATATTCTATACCAAGCTCGTAGCACTGTTGGGGTACGTATTTCTCCATTTTCATTCTATGCTCTTTTCCAAAACCTGGGCTATGTATCTGATTAGGATAGTATCTGATTGTTGTTGTAATCAGGGCATAGAATGGTCTAACTTTGTTATACTAAACCTAGTCGAACCTTGCTTTAGGGATCCCTGTCACCTTTAGATTAATTCTCATGTGTTGGTTAAGAAAAAGTCCAGGCCCTGCCTAGTTAGAAATCTGTGTTGGGTGGGTTGGAATTCCAATATCGAAACGGAATAGGGTGAATATCTATAGTGGAATTCAGAGAATAAGTATGAATATTTTCCCCTATTGGGATGTTATGTTTACAGCTTATTTTTATAATAGGCAAACAGCAAAGCTTAATTCTGATAGTGTTACGCAACTCTAACTCTCTTGGTTCTCTCCTATTGTAACCCGTAGTAGGCGGAAGGTCATGAAGGTCTTTCGTGGCCCCGGTTATAATCTTTGGGAGTTTCTTTCTTACGTTAACAAAATTAGTGGAACCCAAACTAAAAACCTTCCCATTTGTTTTCTTTTTACTCTGACTCGCTATCCCTGTCAACACCTGTTCACTAATTTGAAACATAACCTTCAAAATTGGCTCTACCTCTGGCTAGCCCCATCTGTTTGCTGGTTTTCTTCCTATACCAGGACCCTCTGTTATTTCTAGGTGTGGGTTCATTGTATTATCTTTGCTACTATTGGAGGGATAAACATGTCTTATGCAATCGAGGGGAAACAGAATTATCCAAATCATATTCTTGATGACAAGGTTCAAACTTTAATTGTTATCTATTTCTTGTATTTTCTTATTCTTATTCCAGAGCTCACTAATACTATAAGTCAGATCATCACCATGGTTAAGAGGCAAACAAGAAATTCCTTGGCCCATAATTCAGAGAAAGGGAAACAGAAGAAGTTACAGCCTGAACATAAGCATAGGAAGAGAGGGAGGAAGACAAAACAAGAGGTTTTAATGAACCTCTCAGCCACCTACTCACTTGGAAATTCATCACAAGTTAGACAGGAAATTCAAGGTTAGGAAAGAGAAATTCAGAACAATGAGGAAGACAATGAAGCAGAAGCATAAATTATGGACTTCATTACAGATCTTGCCAATACTCAAGGTCGCTTACCACTGTTTAATCAAACAGTTCACGCCTACTGGATTGTTAAATTCCTATTGGCTAAGGCTATGCAGATTTTTCACCCTAACAGAGAGAAGACAAAACCAAAAATAGTGGATTTGTTACAAGACATTGACATTCAGCTCAAGCACATCAAATTCACATAGTAATAGGCCTCTGATCGTATCAGTCGACTTGATGATCGTATTGGAAGAATTGAGAAGCAAATCCAACAGATTCAACAAGTGGATCTACCAAGATCTACATGAAAGGATCCAGCCCTGATTGATTCTTCACATGGATAGAATCTTTTTCATGTATTGTTGGCATGTGTTGTCCTTGATGGCAACCCACTTGATGAAATAAGACTGTTGGCGATATGATGCAATGTGTTGTCCTTGATGGCAACCTATTTGATGAAGTTGTTCTTGATGGAAACGTATTGTACTTGATGGAAACCTACTTGATAAATTAAGGAGGAGATTTTTGGCAATGTGATACAATGTATTGACTTTGATGGAACCTGCTTGATGAAATTATTGATGATGTATCTATGTGTTAAAAGGAAGGATGATGTATCTGCAGAACAGCTCAGAAGTAACAGAAGAAAGGAATTCCAGTAAGTGTCAGAGAAATGATAAATATGATGTGTCACAAAGCATACGCGGGTTCGTTAAGGCGAAGTAGCGTATGCACGCGGAAAAGTACGTGCCAAGTCGTGTATGCCATTTTGCGCTATAAATTTAGAATACCAAGGGGTGTTACCATGATATTGACCCATTGTATTGAGCGTTGTATTATCTATTTGATCCCGTCCAGGAATACCATTGGAAGTTGTGTGGTTTTGGCTCATGGTATTGAAAAAGGCTAAATCTATATAAGGAGAAGAAGTTCATTGTGCAATGTGTGCATGAGTGAGGGTTTTTAATGAATGAATCTCTCTAAGGAATGTCTACATGGATTAACTCTGTTCTTGATTGATAGATCTGAATCTATGATGCACCTATGAAGAAAATGATGAAGAGGGATCTCTAGATCTGAAATGTATATGTATTTCCTAGATCTGTTCATGGAATGTTTAGATCTGAGATGAGGCGAAATACTTTCTGAAGTAAAGGATGAAATCAGAGTGGTTTATCTGATTTGAAGAGTTGCACAGTCCTGAAAAGTTACAGATGTATACGCAGGTTCGCTTCAGTAAAAGCGCGTGTATACGCGGGTCTGCTTAAGGAAAAGCATGTATGGGTAGATAGGGTTTTCTGAAGAATGCACAGAAGTATACGCGGGTTGGTCTACATGAAAGTGCGTACATACGCAGGTTCAGTGAAGTAAAAGCACATATGGAATCTAGGGTTTGCTGAAGTAAGTGGAATGAAATGTCTGATCGATTTTGTTGTTTTGCTGTTATATGTCAATGATGTATTCATACTGAACAGGGTTGTTTGAATGATGAATATGTTGCTGATTATGTTAATTGAAGATCAAGTTTTTGGTTGATTGGTTGATGATTCAATGAATGAATTGATGGGGTTATAAGTTTCAGTTTGATGAATGTTGAGCTTAAATGTGTGAAGTGGGTCCAGTCTGGAAATATGATGAAAAGTGGCCTACAAGATGTGTTGTATGGAAGCTATTGGATCCAATATAAAAATTGATGAAACGTGGTCCGCAGAGGTGCTGAAGGTCAAAGCCTTCAATGAGGGGGTTGTAGCTCCCTTCCAGTGGTAGCTGGTAAATGAGTGCAGGGGGTAGTGGCTCCCTTCCAGGAGAGGCTGGTAAACGAGTGCAGGGGGTAGTGGCTCCCTTCCAGGAGAGGCTGGTAAACGAGAGCGGGGCGTGGCTCCCTTCCGGGAGAGGTTGGGTAAACGAGAGCGGGGTTGTAGCTCCCGCTTCCGGAGAGATACAGTAGCGAGAGAAGGTTGTAGCCTTTGCGAGGTGGGTTCTGCATGTTGGTATGAGTACGCGCCGGTACATGGTTGTAATATTTTTTCTTTATAATAAAATATTGAAGACAGAGACGACGACAGCGGTAGATTTCTCCCGAATTGGGTTTCCACCTTAAATCCTGGTGTTCATGTGTGTTGCTTATGTGTGATGGTTTATTCTGTTATTACTGCACATGCTTACTGCTAACTAAAAATATGATGAATGAATGATGTATAGATCTAAGTAAAGAACTAAATTCATAATAAGATCTCTGTATATACGTGAGTTTTACGAAGGTTATCCGCTTGTATACGCAAGTTGTGTTCAGTAAAGTAGCGTATGGGTTTTAGAGAAAGAAAAAGTAAAAAGTTCTGACTATGCTCTAAATACTGTTTCACCCCCCCTCTCGGTATTTTTCCCAACAATTGGTATCGGACGGGGGTCCTTAAGCTTGATCGCTTGAAGGAGATCGAAGTCGCAATGGGAAATCTCATGGGAGTATTGTCTCTAAGACCACCTTTATTCAATGTGATAGGTAATACACATTGCGGAAGATATGAACAAAAGCATATTTGAAAATTCTTGAAATGCAGTATACATAGAAATCATGGAAGAATGTTATCGGTACTCCGGCCAACGATTCCTTCGTCACGGCGAAAGGAAGAAATATGAAATCAATGCCATGTTGGGAAAAATACTGAGAGGGGGGGGGGGTGAATCAGTATTTAGGACTTACTCAAAACTTTTTAATTTTCCTTACTTCAAAACACATACGCGACTTTCCTGAAGCCAACTCGCGTATACACGCGGATATACTTAATAAAACATGCGTGTGTCCAGCAATATTATTATGCAGATAATTCTTCACTTATATCATTCCATCATTCATTCATTAGATTTTCAATAAACAGTAAGCATGTGCAGTAATAACAGAATAAACCATCACCCATAAGCAACACACATGAACACCAGGATTTTAGGTGGAAACCCAAGTCGGGAGAAAACCACCGCTGTCGTTGTCTTAGCCTTCACTATTTTATTATAGAGAAAACATCTTACAACCATGTACTGGCGCAGACTCATACCAGCACGCAGGCACCCACCTGCAGAAGGCTACAACCTTCTCTCATTTACCAGCCTCTCCTAGAAGGGAGTTACAACTCCTTGCTCTCGTTTACCAGCCTCTCCTGGAAGGGAGCTACGACCCCCTGCTCTTGTTTACCAGCCTCACCTGGAAGGGAGCTACAACCCCCTGACTGAAGGCTACAACCCTCAGCACCACCATGGACCAGGTTTCATCAATTTTCATACTGGATCCAACCCATACAATTAAGCTCAAGGAACTTTCATCAAACCAAGAACTTGCTCTATAGTAGCATAATCAATATTCAAACAACCAAGATCATCATTGACAGATAGCAGTAAAACAACAAAAAATATCAGACATTTCATATCATATACTTCAGAAAACCCTAGTTTTCATACACGCCTTTTATTCACTGATCCTGCATATATACGCGCTTTCACAAATACCAACCCGCGTATACATTTGCACACATTTCAGAGCTGATTTCAATTCCCATACAACTTACCCCCGTTGAATACATACGCGCATATATACGCTCTTTTCTACGTACAAAACTAGCGTATAGATCTTGGACATTTGAGGTGCCCTAAGTTCTTGAGAACAAATGCATAGCTCATATTTTATTTCTTCCTTGGAAAACATGTTAGCACTCATCTTAGATCTAAAAATCACAAACTAAGTCTCTCAAAATACAAATACATTCAGATCTGAATACCCTTCTTCATCATTCTTGATTGCATTATAATTCAGACCTTATATCATTCCGCTGTTAGTTCTTCATTGAGACATACTTGGAGAAAAGTATTCATTTGACCAAACCTTTTTGCCACAATGATTTCCTTCTTATATAGATTTGGCACTTATCATTACCATGAGGCAAAACCACGAACCCTAATGTTATTCACAGACCAGTCAAAATAGATAATCCGGTGTATTAAAAATGTTCTGTGTTTAGAAACCCCAACATGATTTCTTCCATGCACGAATCGTCCCAAAGGTAGTCTTTTATCTCCGCCATATAATATTATAATTATAACCCCAATGGTTATTTTAAACTGCATCTGTAACATTACTTTTAATCAAATTTCAATGAAATTTTAACCCGGACTTCAATCTTCAAACAAATGGGATTTCATTCTTTGACCCCGGGCCCACATCGCAGTCGGAAATTTGCGATGTGCGATATGCAATGGCGCGATCAAACAAAAGTGTGCAAAGTTAATATTTGCGATTTTTCGATGGGATCGCATCGCAAATTGGCGATCAAACATGTGGCGGGACACTTGAATGTGTGATATTGCGATAATCGAATATCGCAACAATCAAAAAACTCTGGCTTGGGCGGAGGGTGATTTTGCGACATTGCGATGTTGCGATGGTGCGACGGCGCGACTATCGCACATCGCAAATATCCACATCAACAAGACATTTAAACTTCAAAACTTGCGATCTTGCGATTTGCGCTAAGGTGGTGGGGACCACTTGTCCTTTCTTTTTCAGAAACTTAAAGGACCTCCGCTGTTTTAATCAATTTCCTTCATACTTGGTTGTTGAGGGCTTAAGCGCCCGAAATGACTGTTTTTAAATAAACTCTGCTCCTCCGTAGTCTGGAACTACAAATGTCTTCATTCCACTGTAAAACGGTGCTGCCCATCCTTTTTGAATGCGTGTTTTTGTTCACCAAAAACTCTGTTGCGCCTTTGTATTCTTTTCTCCCATTCTGTCTCTGCTCCTTCTGTTCTTCTTCTGTTCTTCTCTGCTGACCTTTGCCAATTCCTTTGCCATCAACTTCATCAAGTAGGTTGCCATCAAGGACAACACTCTGCATCATATTGCCAACATGCCAAAGCAGTCAATGTTTTATTAGGAAAACATGTACGAACCATGGTTGCTAAAGTGATGTGACTAAATTGACAAAGAAATATGGGACAAAATCATTCTAAGCTATGAAGAAGTCTGCAGGTAAAAAGTCCCAAACTCCAAACTCTCAGAATTGAATATGAAAATTTAAAGATGCATAGTGATGAGAGTATTGCTAGTTTCTTTTTACGCCTAGATGATATTTTAAATCGTATGAGAAGTTTGGGTGAAACCATAACCGATACTACTCTGGTTGAAAAAATTTTAAGATCTTTGAATTCAAAATTTGAGTCAAAAGTATCAGCTATTGAAGAAAGGCAAGATCTAAAAACTCTTACTGTTGTTCAACTACATGGTATTCTAACTACTTTTGAAATGAGAAAAGAAGGTCCCTCTCAAATCAAAGAAGTTGCCTTTAAGGCATGTGCAAAAGGAAAAGAAAAGGAAGTTGTCAAGGAATCAAGTTACATATCAGAAGAAGAAGAAGCAAAGTTTGTGAGAAGACCCCAACCAGGTACTGGAAGATTCAAAGGTAAGCTTCCCTTCAAATTTTTTAATTGTGGAAGAGTTGGTCATTATGCTGCTGAATGTCCTTATGAAGAAAATCATGATAAAGGGAAACAATTTGAAAAGGGAAAGAGCTATTATACAAGTGAAGATAATGATGAAATGTCAAATGAGGATGAAAAAGATCCTAACCAAGATCTGCTAGTGCTCATGGCAAAGAAACAAAAGAAGAAGGCTACTCAAAGAAAGGAGATATCTCAGAAAACTTGTGCAGCAGAAAATGAAGAAGATAAAATAGGTATTGAATGTTGTTCTTGTGATTCACTTTCTTGTGTAAGCAATGGTAAAGATAGTGAAAGTAATGTTATGGATCTAGAAGAAGCTCTCAAGATTAAAGTTGAAGATCAACAAAGATCATTTAAAAGGGAGGAATCTATCTACAAAGAGATGATCTCTAGAATGAATGAACAGATGGAAACAATGAAGGAACAGGTAGAAATACATCAAAGACTGCAAGATAATGCAACCAGTCGAAGTAAAAGACTTGAAGCAGAAATCATCTCTCTCAATACAAATATGGAAAAATCAAATAAGAAGAATGAAGAACTTAAAGCAGATCTTGAAGATCTTCTATAGACGTTTGAAGAACAAGAAAATGGGTTGAAAGAAGAGATTCTAAAATTGAATGATCAAGAAGAAGAAGGAAGAAGGAAAGAAGAAAGTATGAAGCAGCAATGCCAAAAATTGGAGGTTGAGGTAAACATTCTAAAAAGGGTAAATTAGAAGAAAAAGATAAACTCTTGAGGTTTCAAGATAGCACTAAGATTTTGGACAATATTCTTAGTAGTCAAAGGTCTCCTTCTGTTAAATTTGGTCTTGGTTTTCATGAAACTATTAAAGGAGAATCTAGTTCACAAGGAAGTGCTAAAGATTCAAAGGATATCAATGCAAAATCTGAAGTGCTGAAAGAAACAAAAGATCAACCGACAATCATGAACTCTCAAAAGAAATCATTCCCTCCTATGATCAATAATGTTGAATGCTTTAAATGTCATAATTATGGGAATATTGCGGTAGTGCGAAGCGAGAATGTTTCAGTCACATACAAACAGATTCTACACAGAAAGGTACTCTGGTTTCTTCAAGGGATATTGTTTTTCATGTAACAAGTATGGTCATAAAGCAGCTGATTGCAATAAAAGAAAGAATAGAACAACGCATTATGATCCTTATGCTTACTTTTCTGGTCACGCAAGATGTTATGCTTGTAACAAGTATGGAAATATAGAAAAAGAATGCAGGATGAACAGATCTGAGAAACTGGAGAATTTTCAGCACACTAAAAGAAACTTCAAGCAAAGCTGGAAAAAGAAGGAGGACCAGTCAGAAACGTAGGGAATATTGACCCTACTGCAGTCATCTGCTTCTAAAGCTTACTTCTCCTAATGACTGCAGGAGTGATGATGTGAGATCTGCATTATATGGATTACTAATGTATCATTATAACGAGAATGATAACTATGATGATTCCCCATGGTTGGTTTTGGTAATTATTTGGTTATGTTTATTTCTGACAGTGCATCTGATGTGAAGAAAACAGGTATAGGTGGTACAAATTCAGGGGGAGTTGAAGTTGTGGAAATTTTTTGTGTTTCACTTTCCATACGCGGGTTTAGTGAACAAAAGTCGCATATACACACGAGTTCTGCTGGATACAGTCGCGTATGCTTTTCTGTTAAAGGGGGAGCATCAGTCTAACTACTAATGATTGCATTATTGGCATTGTATCTGCTTATTCCTTAGTTTTCTTGCTCAAATGATGATGACATGATACTTGGTTTCTTATGATGAGTTTATGGATGAGCCCTGTTTACTTTTGATGAAGAGTATCTGTTGTTTTCACACATGGATAAGATGGAAGTCTTATGACTCATAAATAAGGATAGATCATGCAGATTTTGTTGATGATGATTTTTTTCACGGTTGAAACATTTTTCTTACACATTCTACATCATGATAAATCTTGAAGATCTCGGTGATATCGGATCACATGGATGATTGCTTAATACATAGTGTCTATTGAAGAAGTTGTTCTAGTATAATGATTCCTCTTGGGAAGAATTTGTTGATGCTGCAAAATTATGAAGACTTGGCTACTAATGTACTTATGCCACAACTGTTGAATGACACTTGAAAACATGGATACATTGTGCCACTCTACTCTATGTCCCACATATGTTTCTACAAAAAGGGGGGAAATAGAAATTTCACCATTATAAAGACAAGAGATTGAGATGATAGCTGGTTTCTACATAAAGATACTATGATGCTCGAACCATAGACCCGGTCACAGGTTGATGATACTGAACTTTGTTGACAGACAAGGATTGGTGCTGATGGATACATCTGCAGTTATGAGAAAACACCAACAACAAATGAAGACGATGGTGACGTATGTCCTTCTACGTCAAATAGCAACAATATAGAAGGTGAACCCAATGAAGCAATAGAAGAAGATCTATCTGAAAAATTCTCTATCCAGTGCAACTCAGACAGAAGCTCGAAGTAGTCTATGCCATGCAGAAGAGCAGATCTGTTTAAACTCAGAAGATTAATTTGGATACACAGGTTTCCTGAAATACAATGGCGTATATACGCGAGTTTATACACAAAAAACCGCGTATGGTTGGTTACTGACAATTTTTACTTGGAGTCAGTATTCTTCAACACGAACGATGATGTTTGGTATCTACGATGCTATATGGTATCTCGATGATGTTTGACCTGCTTTTGTTTATTCTGCGATATTGGGTGAATATGCCTTGATGATTTGTTGAAAGTGTTCGGGTTGCACAAGCTAAGGAGGGTTTGGTTATATGGAAAGGATGCATTGGATGCACGGTTTCAGGGGAGCATTAAGCCTGTGAATGTAATGCATTGTTGGCATTAATATGATTACGAATTATGATCTTTCTTGAGGTCTTTTTGATATTGGTTATAAAAAGTCATATGTGTAATTTGATGAAAAGGCTATGACCTATGATGTAAATTATATTCGGTCATGTAAGGACTTGAGTTCAAATGTGTAAACTCACTTGGTTGGGTACTTGAGTCAAATTTGTAAACCCACTTGGTTGGGTACTTGTGTCACATATGTAACTCCACTTGGTTGGATCTTTGATGTAATTATGAGTCCTTGGTGATAGGAAAGGTCATAGAGTCATGTACTTCATTAAAAAAATATGTTTGAAGATTCAGCATGAACTCAGGGGGAGCATGGTAACTTCAATGCACATCAGATCTGCAGAGCTATTCTTTCTACATGAGAAGAAAAACCTTGTTTTGGTTTTGATCCGCCCTTTGCCCTTGATGTCAAAGGGGGAGAGTAACATGGTGTTTGAATAGGGGGATAATATCATAGTGTTTGCGTAATGGTTATAATCAATGTATCTATCTGTTGTTGTGGTGATCAAACACCATCATGGTTGCCATCAAGTCCAAATGGGGAGATTGTTGGCATGTGTTGTCCTTGATGGAAACCTACTTGATGAAATAAGACTGTCGGCGATATGATGCAATGTGTTGTCCTTGATGGAAACCTATTTGATGAAGTTGTTCTTGATGGAAACGTATTGTACTTGATGGAAACCTACTTGGTAAATTAAGGAGGAGATTGTTGGCAATGTGATACAATGTATTGACTTTGATGAAACCTGCTTGATGAAGTTATTAATGATGTATCTATGTGCTAAAAGGAAGGATGATGTATCTACAGTAACAGAAGAAAGGATTTCTAGTAAGTGCCAGAAAAACGATAAATATGATGTGTCACAAAGCATGCGCGGGTTAGTTAAGGCGAAGTAGCGTATGCACGCGGAAAATTACGTGCCAAGTCGCGTATGCCCTATTGCGCTCTAAATTTATATAACCAGGGGAATTTACCATGGTATTGACCCATTGTATTGAGCGCTGGATTATCTATTTGATCCCGTCCAGGAATACCATTGGTATGGTGTAGTTTTGGCTCATGGTATTGATAAAGGCTAAACCTATATAAGGAGTAAAGAATAATAGTGCAAGGTGTGCATGAGAAAGGGTTGTGAATGAATAAATCTCTCTAAGGAATATATGCATGGATGAACTCTGTTCTTGATTGATAGATCTGAATCTATGATGCACCTATGAAGAAAATGATGAAGAGGGTTCTCTAGATCTGAAATGTATATGTATTTCCTAGATTTGTTCATGGAATGTTTAGATCTGAGATGAGGCGAAATACTTTCTGAAGTGAAGGATGAAATCTGATTTATTTATCTGATCTAAAGAGCTGCACAGTCTTAAAAAGTTACAAATGTATACGCAAGTTCGCTTCAGCAAAAGCGCGTGTATACGCGGGTCTGCTTAAGGAAAAGCGCGTATGGGCAGAAAGGGTTTTCTGAATAATGCACTGAAGTATACGCGAGGTGGTCTGCATGAAAGCGCATACATACGTAGGTTCAGTGAAGTAAAAGCGCGTATGGAATCTAGGGTTTGCTGAAGTAAGTGGAATGAAATGTCTAATCTTTTTTGTTGTTTTACTGTTATCTGTCAATGATGTATTCATACAGAACAGGATTGTTTGAGTGATGAATATGCTGCTGATTATGTTAATTGAAGATCGAGTTGTTGGTTGATTGGTTGATGATTCAATGAATGAATTGATGGGGTTATAAGTTTCAGTTTGATTAATGTTGAGCTTAAATGTGTGAAGTGGGTCGAGTCTAGAAATATGATGAAAAGTGGCCTACAAGATGTGTTGTATGGAATCTTTTGGATCCAGTATGAAAATTGATATTTTAGGGTCCTTGAGAGGTGCTAAAGTTTACGGTTTTCGGTGAGGGTTGTAGCTCCCCTTCCGGTGGTAGTTATCGCTTAGTCTGGGGAGTAGTGGCTCCCTTCCGGGGAGGCTGTGCTTGAGTGCAGGGGGTAGTGGCTCCCTTCTAGGAGAGGCTGGTAAATGAGAGCAGGGGGTAGTGGCTCCCTTCCAGGAGAGGCTGGTAAACGAGAGCAGGGGGTTGTAGCTCCCTTCCAGGAGAGGCTGGTAAACGAGAGAAGGTTGTAGCCTTCTGCAGGTGGGTGCTTGCATGCTGGTATGAGTCTGCGCTAGTACATTGTTGTAAGATGTTTTCTTTATAATAAATATTGAAGACAGAGACGACGGCAACGATGGTTTTCTCCCGACTTTGGTTTCCACCTTAAATCCTGGTGTTCATGTGTGTTGCTTATGTGTGATGGTTTATTCTGTTGTTACTGCACATGCTTACTGCTAACTAAACATCTGATGAATGAATGATGCATAGATCTAAGTAAAGAACTAAATGCATAATAAGATCTCTGTATATACGCGAGTTTTATGAAGGTTATCCGCGTGTATACGCGAGTTGTGTTCAACAAAGTAGTGTATGGGTTTTAGAGAAAGAAAAAGTAAAAATTTTAAAGTATGCTCTAAATACTGATTCAACCTCCCTCATTATTTTTCCCAACAATTAGTATCGGAAAGCGAGGTCTTTTGCGGAAACGATCGCTTGAGAAGGAAGTCCGTCGCAATGAGAAGAATTCACTGAAGGAGTATTGTCTCTAAAGGCACACCTTTATTCAATGGAATTAATGCATTGATACGGAAGATACGAACAAAAGCATATCTGCAAAGTCTTGGTGCAGAAGTATGGGCAATCGTGGAAGAAGGTTATCAGTATCTGGAAATTATTCCGACTAATGCAGCAGAAAGGAAGAAATATGAAATCAATGCCAAAGCAGTCAATTTTTTATTAGGAAGCATGTCTTAATCAGAATTTGTTAAAGTGATGCAGCTAAATTCAGCAAAAGAAGTATGGGACAAAATCATTTAAAGCTATGAAGGAGATACAAAGGTAAAAAGTGCAAAACTCCATACTCTCAGAATTGAATATGAAAATTTAAGAATGCATAGTGATGAGAGTATTGCCAGTTTCTTTTTACGTCTAGATGATATTGTAAATCGTATGAGAAATATGGGTGAAACCATAACTGATACTACTCTGGTAGAAAAATTCTTAAGATCTTTGACTTCAAAATTTGAGTCAAATGATACGCATATTGAAAAAGAAAAGGAAAGATGCGCAAACTCTTGCAAGATTTCCGCTACACATGGTATTTTTGGTATTCTAAACACTTTTGAAATGAGAAAAAGAAGGTCCCTCTCAAATCGAAAAGTTTCTGTGAGCATGTGCAAAAGGAAAAGAAAAGGAAGTTTTCAAGGAATCAAGTTAAAGATCGGAAGAAGAAGAAGCAAATTTTGTGAGAAGACTCCAACCGAGTGCGGAAGATTCAAAAGGTAAGCTTCCCTTCAAATGTTTTAATTGTGGAAAAGTTGGCCATTATCTTTGCTAAATGTCTTTATGAAAGAAAATCATGATAAAGGGAAACAATTTGAAAAGGGAAAGAGCTATTATACAAATGAAGATAATGATGAAATTTCAAATGAGGATGAAGAAGATCCTGACCAAGATCTGCTAGTGCTCATGGCAAAGAAACAAAAGAAGAAGGCTACTCAAAGAAAGGAGATATCTCAGAAAACATGTGCAGCAGAAAATGAAGAGGATAAAACAAGTATTGAATGTTGTTCTTGTGATTCACTTTCTTGTGCAAGCAATGGTAAAGATAGTGAAAGTAATGTTATGAATCTAGAAGAAGCTCTCAATATTAAAGTTGAAGATCAACCAAGATCATTTAAAAGGGAGGAATCTATCTACAAAGAGATGATCTCTAGAATGAATGAACAGATGGAAACAATGAAGGAACAGGTAGAAATACATCAAAGACTGCAAGATAATGCAACCAGTCGAAGTAAAAGACTTGAAGCAGAAATCATCTCTCTCAATACAAATATGGAAAAAGCAAATAAGAAGAATGAAGAACTTAAAGCAGATCTTGAAGATCTTCTACAGACGTTTGAAGAACAAGAAAATGGGTTGAAAGAAGAGATTATAAAATTGAATGATCAAGTAGAATAAGGAGGAAGGAAAGAAGAAAGTACGAAGCAGCAATGCCAAAAATTGGAGGTTGAGGTAAACATTCTAAAAGGTAAATTAGAAGAAAAGGATAAACTCTTGAGGTTTCAAGATAGTACTAAAATTCTGGACAATATTCTTAGTAGTCAAAGGTCTCCTTCTGTTAAATTTGGTCTTGGTTTTCATGAAACTGTTAAAGGAGAATCTAGTTCACAAGGAAGTGCTAAAGATTCAAAGGATATCAATGCAAAACCCGAGGTGTTGGAAGAAACAAAATATCAACCGACTATCATGAAGTCTCAAAAGAAATCATTCCGTCCTACGATCAATAATGTTGAATGCTTTAAATGTCATAATTATGGGCATATTGCAGTTAATTGCAGAAGCAGAATGTTTCAGTCACATACAAACAGATTCTACACAGAAAGGTACTCTGGTTTCTTCAAGGGATATTGTTTTTTATGCAGCAAGTATGGTCATAAAGCAACTGATTGCAATAGAAGGAAGAATAGAACAACACATTATGATCCTTATACTTACTTTTCTGGTCACGCAAGATGTTATGCTTGTAACAAGTATAGACATGTAGAAAAAGAATGTAGGATGAACAGATCTGAGAAATTGGAGAATTTTCAGCACACTAAAATAAATTTCAAGCAAAGCTGGGAAAGGAAGGAGGACCGGTCAGAAATGTAGGGAATATTGACCCTACTGCAGTCATCTTCTTCTAAAGCTTACTTCTCATATTGACTGTAGGGATGATGTGAGATACATTATATGGATTAGTAATGTATCATCACAGGGGGAGCAATGTATGATGATTCCCATGGTTGGTTTGGTAATTCTGGTTATGTTTATTTCTGACAGTGCATCTGATGTGAAGAAAACAAGTACAAGTGGTACAAATTCAGGGGGAGATGAAGTTGTGGAAATTTTCTGTGTTTCACTTTCCATACGTGGGTTTAGTGAAAAAAATTCGCGTATACACGCGAGTTCTATTGGATACAGTCACGTATGTTTTTTTGTTAAAGGGGGAGCATCAGTCTAACTACTAATGATTGCATTATTGGCATTGTATCTGCTTATTCCTTAGTTTTCTTGCTCAAATGATGATGACATGATACTTGGTTTCTTATGATGAGTTTATGGATGAGCCATGTTTAATTCTGATGAAGAGTATCTGTTGTTTTCAACACATGGATAAGATGGAAGTCTTATGATTCAGAAATAAGGATAGATCATGCAGATTTTGTTGATGATGATTTTTGTCACACATGCTACATCATGATAAATCTTGAAGATCTAGGTGATATCGAATCACATGGATGATTGCCTAATACATAGTGTCTTTTGAAGAAGTTGTTCTAGTATAATGATTCCTCTTGGGAAGAATTTGTTGATGATGCAAAAATTCTGAAGGCTTGGTTACTGATGTACTTATGCCACAACTGTTGAATGACACTTGAAAACATGGATACATTGTGCCACTCTACTCTATTTCCCACATATGTTTCTACAAAAAGGGGGAAATGGAAATTTCACCTTTATAAAGACAAAAGATTGAGATGATAGTTGGTTTCTACAGAAAGATACTATGATGCTCGAACCATAGACCCGGTCACAGGTTGATGATACTGAACTTTACTGACAAACAAGGATTGGTGCTAATGGATACATCTGCAGTTATGAGAAAACACCAACATCAAATGAAGATGATGGTGACGTATGTCCTTCTACATCAAATAGCAACAATATAGAAGGTGAACCCAATGAAGCAATAGAAGTGGATCTATCTGAAAAATTCTCTCAGATAGAATCTCGAAGTAGTCTATGCCATGCAGAGGAGAAGATATGTTTAAACTCAGAAGAATAATTTGGATACGTAGGTTTCTTGAAAGACGGTCACATATATACGCGAGTTTATACAAAGAAAACCGTGTATGGTTAGTTGCTAACAAATTTTACTTGGGGTCAGCATTCTTCAGCACAGCTGCAGTGCTGTTTGGTATCTCTAATGTTGTATGGTATCTCTGATGATGTTTCAGCCCTTATACTTTTGTTTTATTCTCTGATATTGGGCGAAGATGCCTTGATGATTTGTTGTTGAAAGTGTTCAGGTTGCACAAGCTAAGGAGGAGTTTTGGTTATATGGAAAGGATGCATTGGATGCACAGTTTTAGGGGGAGAATTAGTTTTGCTGAATGTAATGCATTGTTGGCATTATGTTGATTCTGAATTATGATCTTCCTTGAGGTCTTTTTGATATTGGTTATAAAAATTCATATGTGTAATTTGATGAAAAGGCTGTGACCTATGATGTAAATTGTAATATTCAGTCATGTAAGGACTTGAGTCAAAATGTGTAAACCCACTTGGTTGGGTAGTTGAGTCAAAATGTGTAAACCCACTTGGTTGGGTACTTGACTCATATATGTAAATCCACTTGGTTGGATCCTTGATGTAAGTATGAGTCCTTGGTGATAGGAAAGGTCATAGAGTCATGTACTTCATTGAATGTTATGTTGAAGACTCAGCATGAACTCGGGGGGAGCATGGTAACTTCAATGCACATCAGATCTACAGAGCTCTTCTTTCTACATGTGGAGAAAAAAATTGTCTTGGCTTTGATCCGCCCTTTTCCCTTGATGTCAAAGGGGGAGAGTAGCATGGTGTTTGAATAAGGGGAGAATATCATGGTGTTTGCATAATGGTTATAATTAATGTATCTATCTATTGTGGTGATCAAACACCATCATGGTTGCCATCAAGTCCAAAGGGGAGATTGTTGGCATGTGTTGTCCTTGATGGCAACCCACTTGATGAAATAAGACTGTTGGCGATATGATGCAATGTGTTATCCTTGATGGCAACCTATTTGATGAAGTTATTCTTGATGGAGATGTATTGTACTTGATGGAAACCTACTTGATAAATTAAGGAGTAGATTGTTGGCAATGTGATACAATGTATTGACTTTGATGGAACCTGCTTGATGAAATTATTGATGATGTATCTATGTGTTAAAAGGAAGGATGATGTATGTGCAGAGCAGCTCAGAAGTAACAGAAGAAAGGAATTTCAGTAAGTGTCAGAGAAATGATAAATATGATCTGTCACAAAGCATACACGAGTTTGTTAAGGCTAAGTAGCGTATGCACGCGAAAAAGTACATGCCAAGTCGCGTATGCCCTTTTGCGCTCCAAATTTAGAAAACCAAGGGGTGTTACCATGGTATTGACCCATTGTATTAAGCGTTGGATTATCTGTTTGATCCCGTCCAGGTATACCATCGGAAGTTGTGTGGTTTTGGCTCATGGTATTGACAAAGGCTAAATCTATATAAGGAGAAGAATTTCATTGTGCAATGTGTGCATGAGTGAGGTTTGTTAATGAATGAATCTCTCTAAGGAATTTTTGCATGGATGAACTCTGTTCTTGATTGATAGATCTGAATCTATGATGCACCTATGAAGAAAATGATGAAGAGGGATCTCTAAATCTGAAATGTATATGTATTTTCTAGATCTATTCATGGAATGTTTAGATATGAGATGAGGCGAAATACTTTCTGAAGTAAAGGATGAAATCTGAGTGGTTTATCTAATCTGAAGAGCTACACAATCCTGAAAAGTTACAGATGTATACGCAGGTTCGCTTCAGTAAAAGCGCATGTATACGCGGGTCTACTTAAGGAAAAGCGCGTATGGGCAGATAGGGTTTTCTGAAGAATGCACAGAAGTATACGCGGGTTGGTCTGCATGAAAGCGCGTACATACGTAGGTTCAGTGAAGTAAAATCGCGTATGGAATCTAGGGATTGCTGAAGTAAGTGGAATGAAATGTATGATCTATTTTGTTGTTTTATTGTTATCTGTCAATGATGTATTCATACAGAACAGGGTTGTTTGAATGATGAATATGCTGCTGATTATGTTAATTGAAGATCAATTTGTTGGTTGATTGGTTGATGATTCAATGAATGAATTGATGGGGTTATAAGTTTTATTTTGATGAATGTTGAGCTTAAATGTGTGAAGTGGGTCCAGTCTGGAAATATGATGAAAAGTGGCCTACAAGATGTGTTGTATGGAAGCTGTTGGATCCAGTATGAAAATTGATTAAACGTGGTCCACAGAGGTGCTGAAGGTCGAAGCCTTCAGTGAGGGGGTTGTAGCTCCCTTCCAGTGGTAGCTGGTAAACGAATACAGGGGGTAGTGGCTCCCTTCCAGGAGAGGCTGGTAAACGAGTGCAGGGGGTAGTGGCTCCCTTCCAGGAGAGGCTGGTAAACGAGAGCAGGGGGTTGTAGCTCCCTTCCAAGAGAGGCTAGTAAATGAGAGAAGGTTGTAGCCTTCTGCAGGTGGGTGCATGCGTTTGGTATGAGTCTGCGCCAGTACATGGTTGTAAGATGTTTTCTTTATAATAAAATATTGAAGACAGAGACGACGGCAGTGGTGGTTTTCTCTCGACTTGGGTTTCCACCTTAAAATCCTGGTGTTCATGTGTGTTGCTTATGTGTGATGGTTTATTTTGTTATTAATGCACATGCTTACTGCTAACTAAACATCTGATGAATGAATGATGCTTAGATCTAAGTAAAGAACTAAATGAATAATAATATCTCTGTATATACGCAAGTTTTATGAAGGTTATCCGCGTGTATATGCGAGTTGTGTTCAGTAAAGTAGCGTATGGGTTTTAGAGAAAGAAAAAGTAAAAATATCTGAGTATGCTCTAAATACTGATTCACCCCCCCCCCCTCTCAGTATTTTTCCCAACATGTATATAATATGTATTTTTGTTTTCTGCAAAGACATATAGTATTTAACAGATACGTAGAAAATAGATTAAATAGTTAGTTAGCTAATGAAGAAAATGGTAGAATGAAACTTTTTCAATTTTGGATGGCTTTTAATGCGTTAAGGTGGCCAACAGACCTGGTTTAATCTGGGCAGGTTGAGGCCATAGACTTAATATTATTTTTTGTAACCTACTTTCAAAAGATAAATAGAAAATAGCAAGGCACTACTAAATTGACAAAAAAAAAACATGGTTGAATAAGGTTTATTTTCATAATCATACAATCTTTGTCACAATGCGATGTTGGACCATGATCGACCATGGTTGAACTCTAAGATTAATAAACCTAAGGGATTGATATTATAAACCCAAGAGAATAATAAACCCAAAGAATTGATATTATAAACCCAGGGGATCAATACTAAAATCCCAAGGAACTATGAATCCTAGGAAATAATATTAAACCCAATGGATTAATCTTATAAACCCAAGGTATATAAACCCAAACATAATCGTGATATTACAATAATAATTATCATAATAATATTAAATCAAAGGGAATAATATTAAAACTGAGGGATTAATATTATAAACCCAAGGGATTAATATTATAAACCCAAAATATGTAGACCCTAACATAAAAATTATAAACCCTAAAATAAACAAGGTTCACCATGGTTTATTTCCATATTGAGGCAATCCTTTTCATAATGTGATGTTGGACCATGGTTTTCCATGCTTGATCGTGATTTATTTTCATATCGAGGCAAACTTTGTCACAATGTGATGTTGGACGATGGTTAACCATGGTTGATTTTCATATTGAGACAATATTTGTCAAAATGCAACATTGGACCATGATTGATTATATAAAGTATGGTTGACAATGGTTGACAATGGTTAACAATGGTTGACCATCGTTAACCATGGTTGACCTTGGTTAACAATGTTTGACCTTGGTTTAGCATGGTTGGCCTTAGTTTAGCATGATTGATCATGGTTGACCATGATTGATATTATAAACCAAAGGGAGTAATAAAACTAATGAATTAATACTACAAACCTAAGTGATTATAAACCCAAGGTAAAAATATTAAACATGAGTAAATAATATTAAATCCAAAGGAATAATATAAACCCAAGGTATATAAACTCTAAGATAAATATTATGAACCCTTAAATAAACATGCTTTACCATGGTTTCCATGGTTGAACCCTTACATTAATAAACCCAAGGGATTGATATTATAAACCCAAGGGAATAGTAATATGAAGGTATCAATACTAACACCCAAAGGAATTATGAACCCAAGGAAATAATATTAAACCCAAGTGATTAATCTATAAACCCAAAGTATATAAACCCAGAGATAAATATTACAAACCCTAATATAAACATGGTTGAATGTGGTGTTTACCATGGTTTATTTTCATATTGACACAATATTTGTCACAATGTGACATTGGACCATAGTTATTGAGCATGGTTGACCATGTAACACCACATTTATAAATCTAGTTGACCATGATTAACCATATTAATTGATGATGGTTTTCCATATATGTTTTCCATATTGGAAAATTCTTCATCGAAAATCCATGCTTGACCATTCATCACCATGATTCACCATGGTTGACGATGGTTGACTAACAACATGTATGAACTTTATCAAGCATGGTTCACAATGGTTGTTATTCAATAATTGTCACAAACCCATGTCATTAACATCATAAACCCAAACCATATAAAGTGAAAGATAAATATTGTAAAATGATAAATAAACATTAAGCCCTAACATTAATACAATAAACCTCAAGAATAATATTATAAAAAAAAGGCATTAATAAACCCAAGGGATTCATACTAAAAAATAAATGGATTACAAACCCAAGAGAATAATCTTAAAATGAAGGATTGTTATTAAAGCATAAGACTATAATTGAAAAAATTAAATAAATTGTATTGTTACATGATCCAGGTAAATTTCTCTACCCTTTAAACTAATATCGTTTACTTCAGCTAATGTGTTAGGATTACAATTTATCAAAGCATAAATGAACATCTGCATGCTGTAAAGAAGAGAAACATAACAAGCCTTAGCAACAGAAGAGATTGATAACGGAGTTCGTCCAGGAGGGACTAAATCTCTGGGCCTTGGTGTCAAGATGGTATAGGTCGCTACATTAAGTTCTGGAAAGAGTGATGATGTACATGGATGGTGTTTTCTCTATCGTAGAAGGAAAATTCCCTCACGTAGGACTGGCTAGACCTCTCCGTGAGATATTCCACTTTAGGAACTCTCATTCATAAAAAGGACTCCTATCAGTATGAAAATAACTCACACATAATGACTATGAGTATCCCTCCAGCATGGCAACAAAGGGATCTCATTCAAACATACATGTGACAATGAGTATCCTGCAAACATGGCATCAAAGCGATCTCAAACAAAATAACAAATGAATGATAGAAATTAAATCTCACATCAAGAAAAGAACAAGATCTCTCATCAAACATCAACAGGGATCCATGCGCACAATGCATCTCATGGCAAAAGAACTACATGATCACACTGCATATACCTCATATCCTAGAGCTATCTAGAGACAAGTATGATAAATTTTTGTATCTAGCTTGTACCATCAATCTTGTGGCATTGAATATCCTGAAAATGACTGCCCACACATATAATGTTGACACCTGCAACTTCACTTTGAAAAGTGGCCAAAAAGCATAAGGCTGAGATGGAAAATATGATTGCACCACTGAACTCACGTCACCGAGAGGTGTAGGATCGACTGCCAATTTTTTGAATTCTAACAAAGTGAAAATATGGGCCCTAGAGAATCTCTTAGATTCCCCCTAGATTCCTCAAAGGTGCTGCTCCATAAGGAATCTATAAATCTGCAACTCAAAAGAAGAATATGATCCCACCATTAATATCCTTAAGAAATTTCAAGAAGAATGAGTATAAACTTGACCTCATTATGAAAATGATGAACTTCGGCCTCCAAGGAATCAGAAATATTCCTTCAAGATACCTAAAGATTCTCCTCCACATGGAATCTGCAAAACCACTGCTCAAAAGGAGAATTTGGTTGCACCATCGTGTTCCCTGCAAAATTCAGGTTAAAATTCTTATAAAGTTTAATACATTCTAGAAATTTTACCTCCTTGAGATCAAAATATTCCTTTGGCAACAAACAAGAATCTATCTCAAACTATGTGCTATCTGTGACATTGGCCTCTCCTTGAATTACTTGCCCATCCTTGCTACTTAGCCTGGGCGCACTGGGAAAATGTTGGGTTTAAATATAAAAATTAGGGAAAACCCCCCAAAGGAGCCATTTTGGCACATCGTTTAAGTTCGGACTTTATTGAGGAGAGGTCGAGGGCTCAAATCTCGACCCCTTCATAAATGGCATGGTTGTTTTAATTACAATGGAAATTATTTTTAAGTGGGGAGGCCAGACCCGCATTGGGTGGCCCGCCCCTCATCTCTGCCACTGAATGCATATATAATGGTATATATTTGGATTGACGGGGTTGACCATCGACCACCCCACCGTTCACATTTGGTTGTCATCTTCCGTGTGGGCAGTGGGGTTCGTTATGTGGAGGGGTTGCCGCGTGGGTGGGTTGGCGGTGCTGACTGCAGGTTCAACTCCCGTCATCATCAGTTATCATATATAATATGAGGGACCGTTGGGGGTGGCGGGGTTGGTGGCGCGCCACCCCATAAATAAATTTTGTTTTATTATATGCGGTGGGGATAAGGGCGGGGGCCACAGCCCGCCCTTATTTTAATAATTTTTTTGTTTTCTTTAAAACTAATAGTTGTTTTGAAAATTTTCGATAATAGCTCGTAGGAGTGATTTTAAAGAGGCCAAAAATTTTCCGAGAATCTGGTCAGAGATGGTCGGAAAATGTTGAAATTGCACCTTCCTTAACCTACTGAGTCATCCAAGTCAACCCAAAACTTTGACCACCTCTAACTTTCGCATACAAGCTCGGTTTGATGAACCATTAGCACCATTGCGATCAGGACGACAAGGTCTTAAACTTGAACCTGGTTCGAGAGAAATCTAAACACTTTGATTTTTGAGATTCCATAAACCCACTTTGTCTTATGTGTGTCTCTGGAGCCACTTGGATCAATCCACCCGACTGAGGAGCTTTTGGTCCTCCAAAAGCATCAACAATAATCTGCAATTATTGTGTACTATGTTTTCACCACATGTGTACTGAAAAAGGTCACCTTTCCATCTCCTCACATTTTTTCTTTGGAGCCTTAAGTGATGACACGACACCTACATCCTATGCAAACCTGTAGTACAATATCCTACAAATTACATGCTCAAATTCAACAACTATGACCCAAACATTTCCATACTTGCCACAAGTTTATAACATGTACTTGGTGGTAAAGTTTACATCAAATGGGAATCACATCCCAGCTATCATTACAAGGCCAAAACATCATCGTCGCATTTCGAAGTGATGGCAAACACATCATCACTTTTACATAAAATAAATGCATCACGTGACTTATAAAACAAGGCCAAAATATCATTGATGCTTAAAAAGTTATGGAAAAACACATCATCACTTTTACATGAAGAAATGCAACACATGATTTACAAAAATAAGGCCATGACAGGATAACACATCTAGAAAAATCCCTCTTTAGCGGAGTGAATGGGTCATCCCCCTGTGGGAGATTCTCTTGTCGATCATCTATTTCAAATGGTTCATCAACAGGTTCTTTGTCTTTAGGGCAGTACTCTGGATGGAGTCTCCAACACATGGCTCTTTAATGGCCACTTCAGGCGCAATAACTGCAATGGGTCTTCTTCCTCCATGCTTTCTTAACCAATTTATTTTTCTGCTATGGAGAAGGCTTTTTACACATCATCCTCCTTTGTGCTGCCATTCTTTTCCAACACTTAGAAATAACATGGTTATGTAAACCACAAAAATGACAAGTTTTTTGATGCCATGATTTAAAACCATGATTTTCAACATTCTTATAATCAAAATGAACTATGGAATAGTGAGACTTGTTATACCTTCTCTCATGGTCTTTGGTGCGATCATGGTGATGGGAGCTTGTCTCAACTCTTTCACTGCAACATGCACTACCATGTAATGATGGTGAAGTGTTATCATCAATCCTCTTCCCTGGTGAGTTCAACAATGCCTGTTTACCTTTGTTGTACTTTGAACATCCTCCTTTAGTGTATCTCAATCCTGCATAGCAAGGTATCTACACAACCTCCAATGGCTAAGTTATGCCTTTGCCATGAACACCAAATCCTCCTCCTTTGTACCCCATCTTAGTGAGGAGTCTCATGTCGGTTCTTGTAATGGAGATCTCCACACTCCCAATAGAAATTATTGCAACCCTTCTTCCTTTCCAACCAAACTCTTCTTGTTTATATTTGAGATTCTCTTTGGTGCACATGCAACAAGTATTTCACATCTTATTTCATTTCATGTAAGATGTAGAAGTGTTCATAAAAAAAACCTGGATGAAACCTAATTTTTTTATCCATACTTTTCCAAATGTGTGTAAGAAAAAATATTTCTTTAGTAATAGCATGAATGGTTGAGTCGAAATGCACAACATCATTATTTCCCATATCTACATTTCAATGCGAGGAAAAAATCAAAAAAATTAGTACACAGACACACATATATAATTCAAATAAAAAACATCAAAAAAGAATTCACTACAAAAATAGAGAAATACATTTGATATGATTGAAAAGAGGGAAATCAATAAGAGAAAATAGTTACAATTCAATTGATTAAACAAGAACGACACCATAATAAATTATTTATTCAAAAAAAATTGTAATTAATTAATCAATAAACTTTTTTTTAATAATCTTGGTAGGACCTCTTTCATTCATTTTCTTCAAAAAATGGGAATTTAAAAACTTAACTAAAATCCTTAGGTGGCCTCAACCCGCCAATAGGGAAACTAGGTTTGATTTCCACCTAAATACATTATATTTCATCCAAAAATAGAAAATTTTAAGATGGTCAAGCAAAGCTATGTATGTATGAATATCATGTAGCATTCTCTATACTAAATAGCTAAAACAAGAAAATATAAACTGCAGATACTTCATGTGACAAAAAGAAAATCCAAAATTTAGCCAAACATGCTACCAATAATCAAAGGAAACCACTGGGGTTGTATCCTTCATGTTTGAACCAGTAAGTTTTAACTGAGGGATGCACGCAATATGTCACTCAATGTGATTGAGGCATCCATTCTGTTGTTGGAGTTAAAATTGAATTAATTAAAGTTCCTTGTGGATATTAGAAGATCCATAGTCTATCTTGGAAGATTCAACTGGAGGACGAGCCAAATATTTGGTGATAATTTTCTTCAGTATCTAATAGAGATATATCGTTTGTTTATATTGTGAGGACCTGCCTCAGGAATGACTCGGGTCAGGCACCAAATCCTTCCAATCATCCAAATCCACATCTGTATCAGTTGCCTGATAGTTCAACTCAACTTCCCAATTTGAAATTAGTTGTTGTAACTATGATGGACTACCACTTTGGAATGTGTGGGTGGCTTCATGAATGAGGTGGGAGGTGGTTTTGTGGTGCCTCTTCTCACTGGGTGAGGTTGGGGTTGGTTGTCATGACGACTCGACACTTGTTTCCTTTCACATCCACATCCCTGATTGGCCAAAGAGATTTTGACAAAGGAAGGGCGGTGCATAGGATTTATAAACAGAGGACCACAAGACTGGCTAACCTTGGGATAGGTTGTTATAGTTTCGTTTGCACAACGGGTGACTGGATTAGGATCCAAGGACCCTTTCAAAATTTATATACCAGTAAGGATATCATGGAATACATACATATTATGGTGAATACTATAGCTGAATACCCATTGTTAGCCACCTATAAAAATTTGTCATACCAAAATGGTGGCTAAATCATTTTTAAGCCTTCAAGAAACAATTTTATGGCCAAATTGTGAGTTCCTAAATTCTTATGAAGATAACTAATCCTTTAGTTAATCTTCACTATTTTTTCCCTCATAATCCTAAAAAATCTGTTGTTTGCCAAGACAACGACTACTTAAAAGCTCATTTTCCATCATTTCTACCCCTCCTTTCACTCATAATTGAACTCCATTTTCATCCCCTTTTCCTCCATAAGCCTCCATTTAACCTTTAAAATCATTCCAAGGTCCCTTTTAAACCTTATGTTCCCCTCTGATTTGGTTTGAAATCCTTCATTTCCTCTATCGAAACCACTATTTTGGCTTAAAAACACTGTTTTTTAGGCCTAAAACAGTCTAAAGGCACTAATGTTTTCTTGAAGCCCCCGAGGGCTAAACTCTTGTAAACCCCTTCCTCATATGACCTATAGTCCCATAGTCAGGTGCTAAAAGGTCCTAAAACCCCATCATAACCCCCATTTCCTTTATTCCTCTATTATTTTCATATTCCCAATGTTTCAAACTTGGAAAAGATCTGGACCATTGATCATTATAGATCAATGAACCTGGGCCACCCAATCTCTGCCCATTCAACCTACCATGCCTTCCTCCATTTATAACCCTGCTCCATCTTTGATCTTGGCCGTCCATTCCAAAGATCTAATGGCTAGGATCTTAACCCGACTTTCCTTTTGATTTTTCATAAACCCCACAGTTCAATTTTTCTGCGAATATCAACCGTTGATCTACCCAGATCAATGGCCCTCACATTCTTTCCCTTCCACCCGATCCCCTACCTTACATTTATTTCATCTCCCCATCTTCAGATCTTGACCGTCCATTATTTAAATCCAACGTTCAAGGTTCAATCCAATAGGCCCAACTCTTTTGGGACCTACCTCCCGCCTCGAAAAGCACCCGTCCACTCACGAGTTGCCACCTGGACCCCACTACTCCTCCAATGCACAACATTTTCCATCGCGTGTGATCTACACTGTCGGATCTCCGATCTCCCATTCGACAACTCACAACATGTTTCGCGTTTTTCTACATCCATGGTTTAACACGAAAAAATTACACAATAAAAGTGGTTTTGGAGGGGACACGTGTCAACAGATTTGTGGTATCAGGTTTTTTTGGAGAAATTTCAAAACCGCCTCGGAGCTGTGCAAAAACCATTCTATTTTTCCACTACACCACCCTTCCCCGTAGCATTGGCTTTTTAGTTTTTAATCCTAGCCGTTGATTGTCAGGATCTGATGCCTCTGATTATGTTTCAACCCCAAGTCATTTACCCTTTTCCTTTTCTCCCGAATGCTCCATCATAAGATCTTACCCATCCATCAAGTAAATCTGACGGCCCAGATCACTCTGCGACCCCAAGTCATTTCCATTCCATCTATCCTCCGAATATTTTATCGTTTCATCTCCACCATCGGATATTCTAATCCGACGGCTCTGATTAAGCTTCCCCACCAATTCATTCGCCCACCATCTAAACTCCCAAGCACTCCGTTTGAGCAATCTCAACCATTTATTTTTTTCATCCGACGGCTTGAACTTAATCTTACTTCCATTCATCCAACCACCCCCCAATTGACCCCATCAAGTGATCTTGACCGTTGGTTGTTTTCATCCAATGCCACGATTTATTCTCACCTCCAAAGCAACCTTTGACCTATTTTCACTGGATTTTTCTTAACTTTGTTAGTTTTTTGCAGGTCATAAAGGTTTTTCCATTGTTTTTAAATGAAACAAAAGGCCATGGATGACGATCCACAGGCTACTATCCAAGAAAAACAAGGAATCTATAGGGTTCAACCTACGATTTTTCCGTGCCTCATGAACACTGATGATGTCATAAAACCCTCTGCATGTGTGAAACACAACAAAAACATAGTTAGAATCCATTATTTGAAGAACATCAGCATTGAAGACAAGATATCAAAGAGTATCAGTGTTTAAAGGTTTTACACAAAGTTTAAAGGGATTGAGGCCTAAAAAATCAAGAATCAAATGCCCGGTCCACAGTCAGCAGAGGTTAAAAACCTGAAGATAAATATTAAGGCTAATTAGGCCTAAAACACAGATGAAAAGCACATTAAAAGTGTTTTAGAAAAAAACAAGGAAATCTATTAGTCTGAAAGGCCTCCACTGCCAAATCAGAGGCTAATTGAATCCTCTCCAGCTACCAAAAAGCCACCTGCAGCCTCAAAGAAATCAAAGAAGGCATCTTTATTGCCTATTTCAAATATATTATCCTAAATACAGCTAAACAGTTAATTCAACCAAAGAAACTTATTACAAACTGTCAGCAAAGTTATTACAAAGATAAGAAAGAGCCCTGAAGTCAATCTTCTCATCCATTAAGCCTTAAAAAGCATAAACAGAGTTATGAAATAGAGTTGTAGGTTAAATGCATTCCTGCCTTATGCCTTGCATGGTTTTCAAGGCTAGGAACTGCATTTATTATGGAATTAATGATACTTGAACCCTAAAAACTCTTCCACCTCCTCATTTTCTTATAAAATCTTCTTGAGGAGCACATTGTAAAAGTTTGGTCTCTGGATATCTGTTGCATGTAAATATTTTTCTGAAACTGCTGAAGCACTGTTTGTAATTGAAGATACCTAATTTGAGATGAGAATTTTGAAGCTGTTGGGGTCCACTGGACTTGATGATTGTAACTGATTTGAAAATCAGATAAAAGCTAATTTATGGGATCCTGGTCTATGTCAATGGTGATGTGTTTCTAATTGTAAATTTTTATTTTCGTTTTGTTTCCATTCTCTCCACTTTCTCTGATAAAGAGCAGCAAATATAGAGCTAGGATTTACTATTACAAGTACCCTACTCACACTGATAAGCTTTATCTCCATGTTTTCCTCCTTTGTTTATTTAAGAATTATTTAATACAGTCCAAGCAGTTAAGGAATGTTAGTGAGCCCATGGCTTGCTGTCTAAACTTTAAACATTTTTCTTGAATGATATTTCAGTTTATGCTAAGTAGAGTTTGAACTAGGAAATTTTATGGTTTTCCCTGTCTTCTAGTTTTTTCTCCAAAGGTTGTCTGAAAGTTTCCCTCAAGAGTATGCCAAAAGCAAGATAGGTTCAAAGTCCTTACCTGATCTTAGGCTATTATTTGTTTATCTTAAATGTTGTCTTGAAAATTTTGCTAATTAAATATTGAACTAGGGAAGTCTATGGTTAGCCCTGTCCTCTAGTTTCTTCTCCAACAGTTACTTTGAGAAGTTTCCCTTTGAATATTATGAAATCGGGATAGGTTCAAAGTCCTTACTTGATCTTAAGCTATTCTAAATGTTTTAAATGTTTTCTATTTGAAAGTGCATCAAAATCAGGATAGTTTCAAAGTACTTATGTGATCTTAGATTACTTTTATGTCTTTCTTAAGTGCATGCCAAAAGAAGGATAGTTTCAAAGTACTTACTTGATCTTAGGCTGCCCTTTGTTCCTTCATCTGTTTGATTTCCCTTTCTTATTGTTTCATTCCATAAAATCAACTTAAATAGATCCTTTGACATAGATGACTTGCCCAATGGACCACTCTTGAACCTTGTTGTTTCAATTAAATCCTCTTGTGACTCCATAGCCCAATGGATTGAAGCTACTCCTTCCCTATCTTATCAGTTGAATCATTCCTTCACTTTCATACACCTTCACCCTTCATTTAGACTTTCTTCACCTTCATTATATCTTTTCCCAACCAAAACAAACAAAAACCTTGTTCTTCATAACTAGCCTAATATCACATTTCAGACCTTTAAAGATAAATCAATCTTAGCACTTATTAGAGAGATCCCTCTCTGGATTCAGGAGGGCTAGATCCTAGAATCCCAAAGTGGTTCATATGTTGGCTTTGCTGTTTGTATTTTCCAATATTGCAAACTACAGAGACCTAACATTCTCACGACTCCACTGGGGATATTGAGTTCATATTTTCCTAGCAAGCTCTTATAAACTCATTAGTCTTTCAAACAACCATGGAAACTCAAAAAAACCAAAAAATATTTCAGATTGGCTTTATAATAAACATGGTGGTGGACCATAAAACATTTTACCTCCAAAAGAGCTAAAAATTTCCACCTGGTGACTCCATTGGCCTCCAGTAGGCCTATTACCCTTCTAGTCCTTGTAGACTCCTTTGGGAATGCATTGAGCAAACCAAATCATACTGTTGGTGGAAATAAAAAATTAAATCATCCACCTGGCGACTCCACAACCCTTAAAAGACCAAATGACTTCACTGGTAGAAGACTCTGAACTGGTTGATAAGATACAATGACCTCTTTTCTTATTTACAAACATGGATTTATATATAGACCCAGAAGCCAAACTAACGGTCTTGATGAAAAAAATGATGTACATGCTTGGAAAGAGAATGGATAGGTATGAAGCTAATTTAAATATTGGGGATCCAAAACAAACTATACCTCCCCCTGAGCAAACACAAGCTCAACTACTACAAGACATGTATGATGAGAAAGACATGTGTGATGAGAAAGACATATTTGATGAGGATTATAGAGAAAACAATGAAGAAAAACTACTAATCTTGATGGAAAAGATGATGTACATGCTTGGAAAGAGAACCAATAGTTTTGAGATAAATTTAAATATTGGTAATCCAGAGCAACTCATGCCTTTCCCTGATCAAACACAAGCTAATTCATTTCAAGATCTAGACAATGAGTGAGATATGTATGATGATCAAGACCTTATAGAAGATGATGAGAAAGGTTACAAAGAAAAAAATGAAGAAAGTTGGCAATAAATTCCTGATTACTTACCTCTATCTTGTATGATGCTATTAAGAGAAATTCATGACCAAATTGCAAAAAATTATAGTGAGCAGTACTTTGAGGAAACAAGTAGCCACTTAAAAAACCCAGAACCTAAAATAGAAGCTAAATCAATAGATACAGGGACTCTCCCTCTATGCTATAACTCATTTCAGATTTTAAGAGAAGAATGGCATCTTGATAATGTAAAAGAAAAAACTCATGAACCTTATATGCAAACTTAGTGTCATAATAATCATGAGGAATTTTTTAAAACAAAAGAAGATCAGGAAACAATAGAAAATCCTCAAATTTTCCCTGCAAACACAAGTGATGATTCCCTAGAAGAGGCTCAGGGAGTCATCCAACCTCAAAATTATTCAATACGAGAGGAAGAGGATTGTTGTACTTCTTTCCAAAGAAAAATAAAAATTCCTACTCTTTTGACAGAAGAAGAAATTGATCTAATATTAAACAAATAGCCAGCCCTCAAAACTTCATTAGAACAAAACATTTCTGCTCATCTACCTACTGAAAATTGTTGTCTTGAACCAGAAAATAAACTTGTAGAACCACTCAAAGAAAAACAAATTGATAACCCAATATGTTTGATTGGTGAGATTGTCTATGCTAATGATTTTCCAATTTTTGATCAATCTGATAATGATGATGAGCTTCAAGTAGAAACTAATAATGCAGGGAAACCAGCAGTTGATTGGTGTCATGAATTTCATTATTATCAGCTTGAAAGCAACAATCAGCAAAGCCAGTCCATCCAAAATAACTTTCACATAATTGGAAATCAGCAATCTATCAGTTGTGATGATGAGGTTGAGAAGAAAGAGGACTTTCTTGAGCAGGATGAATATAAGGAACCTTACCCTGAAAATATTGAGGTAATAAAAGATACCCCTGCTCAAGAACATGATGATCTCTTCACAGAGTACAGTCCACTAAATCAGATCATATCAAGACTACAAGAGGACAAAACTGCAATATATGATGAGTCCCCCAATTTAGATAATACTGAAGATGAGGAAGTTTTTCTTTCTCGAGAAAATATTTATCTCAATCCAGTGGAGAAAGAAGAAATTTCACTGCTTGTTGATTTGCAGGTTAAGGATGATGATGCTTCCAAAGAACACACTGAAGGTGCAGTCCTCAAAGTTGATGTCTTAGAGGCAGACAATCTACCAATTATGGAGGACCAAGAAGAAGAGAATTCTCATCTTTTCTGTGTTGATCCTATGGAAGAGTATGTGGGAGTCCCAATTTGCCCAATTTATCAAGCATGGATCCTTTACAAGAGCCAAATGCATGAAAATCTTTCACCTTCTATGGTAGCCTTGGTTTGAAGATTAATCTTCAATATGTACTATGGTTACCTTTGACTAGTAGCCATAATTTCTTTTCCTTTTTGTCACTCCTCAACTGGCTACATTGGCACTATTCTATCATATAAAGATGTAAGTATTCCAAGTTATAATAGGTTATATAGTGATGTCAATAAAGCTCATATTTGAGCATTTAGTTAGTTGTTGATTTTTTGTCTTGAAAGAAAAAGAAAAAATACAAAAACATTAACAAATACAAGAGGGCAGATTGTAAAAAAAAAAAGGTATAGCCCCATACCAAAAAAGAGAAACAAAGTCTGAAAGTGTGCAAGCTCAAATGCCACTCCTAAGAAACACACTTCTAGTTAGTCATATAGTCTAATCATGACTAATCAGTTTTCAATTTACTACTGATACGCTAGTGAATTAGATTTGCCAAACAGCATTATCTTGGTTTATCAGTAAGGTAGATTAGGATAGAAAATGAAGGTTCAAACAAGCTCAAAATCTGAACCTATGAGTTTCAAAAATAAAAATGGCTCTAATCTGTTTAAATTTTGAGCCAAAGATGGAAGAATTGGTTCTAAAAAGATCAAAACTTGAACCAGAGAAAAAAGAGAAAATAGCTCAAAGAAAATCAAAATCAAAGCTGAAAAGAAAGTGAAGGATGTTCTTAAAAACTTTCAAATCTTAAGCCTTCACCATTTTGTTTTAATTTTCTGCAAATTTTAGTCTATTTTCAGCTTTTTTTTATGCCATAGATTAGCAACAAGTTAGACTATTCAATCCTGGCTTGTCTGCTTTTAAATTTCTTGTCTTAGAATTTAGAGAATAAAATTTGTCAAACAGTCTAATCCTGACAGATAGTAGTTAGGTATAGAAGCTTATGAACTCAACTGTTCAATCTGAGTTCATGGAGAAATAAGAAGTAGACTTAGATTAGTTTTATGTTTTTCAAATAATAAAATGTTGATGAAAAGAGTTTTCCAATCCAAATGCACTCTGAAAGAAGAAAAAATGTTAGATCATTAGGATTGGGTAGGTAGAAAGCTTGTTTTGATAGAATTCCATTGTTTTTAATGGCTGCAAACATTTTCAGAGCAAAAGAAGACCAGCAAAGGAAAGGAAAATTGTAGCCCAATCGATGAGGCATTGATCAGCTTCCATAGAAGACATGTCTGAAGTTCTTGACACCTTCAAGAAGGTATCATCCCCATGTGGAGCCACTGTTAGCCACCTATAAAAATTTGTCATACCAAATGGTGGCTAAATCATTTTTAAGCCTTCAAGAAACAATTTTATGGCCAAATTGTGAGTTCTTAAAGTCTTATGAAGATAACTAATCATTTAGTTATTCTTCACTGTCGTTTCCCTCATAATCCTAAAAAATATGTTGTTTTCCAAGACAAAGACTGCTTAAAAGCTCATTTTCCATCATTTCTACCCCTCCTTTCACTCATAATTGAACTCCATTTTCATCCCCTTTTCCTTGATAAGCCTCCATTTAACATTTAAAATCATTCCAAGGTCCCTTTTAAACCTTATGTTCCCCTCTGATTTGGTTTAAAATCCTTCATTTCCTCTATTGGAACCACTATTTTGGCTTAAAAACATTTTTTTAGGCCTAAAACAGTCTAAAGGCACTAATGTTTTCTTGAAGCCCCCGAGGGCTAAACTCTGGTAAACCCCTTCCTCATATGACCTATAGTCCTGCAGTCGGGTGCTAAAAGGTCCTAAACCCCCGTCATAACCCCCATTTCCTTTATTCCTCTGTTATTTTCATATTCCCAATGTTTCAAACTTGGAAAAGATCTGGATCGTTGATCATTACAGATCAACGGCCCTTGGCTACCCAATATCTTCCCATTCAACCTACCATACCTTCCTCCTTTTATAACCTCGCTCCATCTTTGATCTTGGCCATCCATTCCAAAGATCTAATGGCCAAGATCTTAACCTGACTTTCCTTTTGATTTTTCATAAACCCCATTGTTCAATTTTTCGGCGAATATCGACCGTTGATCTACCCAGATCAATGGCCCTCCCGTTCTTTCCCTTCCGCTCGATCCCCTGCCTTACATTTCTTTCATCTCCCCATCTTCAGATCTTGACCATCCATTATTTAAATCCAACGTTCAAGGTCCAATCTGATAGGCCCAACTCTTTTGGGACCTACCTCCCACCTTGAAAAGCACCTGTCCACTCACGAGCTGCCACCTAGACCCCACTATTCCTCTAATGCGCAGATTTCTCCATCGCATGTGATCTGCACCATCAGATCTTCGATCTCCCATCTGACGGCTCACAACATGTTTCACTTTTTTTCTACGTCCGTGGTTTAACACAAAAAATTTACGTGATAAAAGTGGTTTTGGAGGGGACACGTGTCAGCAGGTTTGTGGTATCGCGTTTTTTTGGAGAAATTTCAAAACTGCTTCAGAAATGTGCAAAAACCATTCTGGTTTTCTTCTACACCACCCTTCCCCCCATCATTGAATTTTCAGTGTTTAATCCTGGTCGTTGATTGTCAGGATCCGACGGCTCCAATTATGTTTCAACCCCAAGTCATTTACCCTTCATCTTTTCTCCTGAATGCTCCATCACAAGATCTTAACCATCCATCATGTAAATCCAACGGCCAAAATCACTCTGAGACCCGAAGCCATTTCCATTCCATCGATCCTCTGAAGATTTTATCATTTGATCTCCATCGTCGGATATTCTAATCTGACAGCTCTGATTAAACATCCCCACCAATTCATTCGCCCATCGTCTAAACTCCCAAGCACTCCGTTCGAGCAATCTTAATCGTTTATCTTTTTCATCCGATGGCTCGGACTTAATCTTACCGTCATTCATCCAACCGCCCCCCAATTGACCCCATCAAGTGATCTTGACTGTTCATTGTTTTCATCCAACGACCACAATTTATTCTCGCTTCCAAAGCAACCTTTGACCTACTTTCACTGGATTTTTCTTAACTTTGTTCATTTTGTGCAGGTTATAAAGGTTTTTCCACTATTTTTAAATGAAACAAAAGGCCATGGATGATGATCCATAGGCTACTATCCAAGAAAAAAAGGGAATCTATAGGGTTCAAGCTACGATTTTTTCGTGCCTCATGAGCACTGATGATGTCATAAAACCCTCTGCGCACGTGCAACACGGCAAAAACACAGTCAGAATCCACTATTTGAAGAATATCAGCATTGAAGACAGGAGATCAAAGAGTATCAGTGTTTAAAGGTTTTACGCAAATTTTAAAGGGATTGAGGCCTAAAAAATCAAGAATCAAATGCCTGATCCACAGTTAGCAGAGGTTAAAAACCTGAAGATAAATATTAAGGCTAATTAGGCCTAAAACACAGATCAAAATCACATTAAAAGTGTTTTAAAAAAAACAAGGAAATCTATCAGTCCGAAAGGCCTCCACTGCCACATCAGAGGCTAATTTAACCCTCTCCAGCTACCAAAAAGACACTTGCAGCCTCAAAGAAATAAAATAAGGCATAGTTATTTCCTATTTCAAATATATTTGCCTAAAGATAGCTGAACAGTTAATTCAACCAAAGAAACTTATTACAAACTGTCAGTAAAGTTATTACAAAGATAAGAAAGAGCCCTGAAGTCAATCTTCTCATCCATTAAGCCTTAAAAAGCATAAACAGAGTTCTGAAACAGATTTTTAGGTTAAATGCATTCCTACCTTATGCCTTACATGGTTTTCAAGGCTAGAAACAGCATTTATTATGGAATTAATGATACTTGAACCCTATAAACTCTTCCACCTCCTCATTTTCTTATAAAATCTTCTTGAGGAGCACATTGTAAAAGGTTGGTCTCTGGATATCTGTTGCATGTAAATAGTTTTCTGAAGCTGCTGAAGCACTGTTTGTAATTGAAGATACCTAAGCTGAGATGAGAAGTTTGAAGTTGTTGGCGTCCACTGGACTTGATGATTGTAACTAGTTTGAACATCAGATACAAGTTGATTTATGGGATCCTGGTCTATGTTAATGGTGATGAGTTTCTTATTGTAAATTGTTATTTTATTTTTGTTTCCATTTTGTCCACTTTCTCTGATAAAGAGTAGCAAATATAGAGCTAGGATTTACTCTTACAAGTACCCTACTCTCACTGATAAGCTTTATCTCCATGTTTTCCTCCTTTTTTTATTTAAGAATTATTTAATACATTCCAATCAGTTAAGCAATGTTGGTGATCCCATGGCTTACTGTCTAAACTTTAAACATTGTTCTTGAATGATATTTCAGTTTATGCTAAGTAGAGTTTGAACTAGGAAAGTTTATGGCTTGCCATGTCTTCTAGTTTTTTCTCCAAAGTTTGTCTGAAAGTTTCCCTCAAGAGTATGCCAAAAGCAGGATAGGTTCAAAGTCCTTACCTGATCTTAGGCTATTCTTTGTTTATCTCAAATGTTGTCTTGAAAATTTTGGTAATTAAATATTGAACTGGGGAAGTCTATGGTTAGCCCTGTCCTCTAGTTTCTTCTCCAACAGTTGCTTTGAGAAGTTTCCCTTTGAATATGCTAAAAGTAGGATAGCTTAAAAGTCCTTACTTTATCTTAAGCTATTATAAATTTTTTAAATGTTTTCTATTTGAAAGTGCATCAAAAGCAAGCTAGTTTCAAAGAACTTACCTAATCTTAGATTACTTTTATGTCTTTCTTAAGTGCATGCCAAAATCAGGATAGTTTCAAAGTACTTACTTGATCTTAGGCTACCCTTTGTTCCTTCATCTATTTGATTTCCCTTTATTATTGTTTCATTCCATAAAATCAACTCAAAGATATCCTTTGACATAGATGAATTTCCCCATGGACCACTCTTGAACATTGTTGTTTCAATTAAATCATCTTGTGACTCCATAGCCCAATGGATTGAAGTTTCTCCTTACCTATCTTATTAGTTGAATCATTCCTTCACTTTAATACACCTTCACCATTCATTTAGAATTCCTTCACCTTCATTATATCTTTGCCCAACCAAAACAAAAAAAAACCTTGTTCTTCATAACTAGCCTAATATCACATTTCATACCTTTAAAGATAAATCAATCTTAGCACTTAGTAGAGAGATCTCTCTCTGGATTCAGGAGGGCTAGATCCTAGAATCCCAAAGTGGTTCATATGTTGGCTTTGTTGTTTGTATTTTCCAATCTTGCAAACTAGAGAGACCTAACACCCACCAATTATCAAGTAAATGAAAAGGATCAGGCTTAGGAGCTTTAATTCTACCACCCAAGTCTCCTTAGGTCGATTGAAAATAAGATAATGAGCCAAATAATGGATAATAATATCGAGGGTAGCCCATATGGTATGAGTCTTCAGAACCAGTAGAATGTCACAGTAGTAAACACAATAAATCCAACATGAAAGACTAATTAAATACCAAACAAAAGACTCAAATACAACCCCATGGATGAAAGAAAGATCCTGAAATAAATATAAACAATAAAGTGAGAAAGAAAAAATATTTCATATAAACCCATTTTTTCTTTCCAACGTTCACGAGATAGCTTCCAAATATCTCCATACATCATTACGAAAACACTTTTCCAGTGAAAAATAAGAGAGAGCAAGTGAACATGGGGGAATGTAATAGAGAAAATTTCAAAATATACATACCCACATAGGAACACTGGGGAGGGGTGGGAGCCTTCTACTCATGGGTGGCAGACCCCTCGGACCTTTTTCTCTTGCATACAAAGATCACCCAACTCACCTGATACCTTATCCTCTTACAAAACTTGAAGTATGTGTAATAAAAATTGGGGAATACCCTCATAAAACTCCAGAACATAAGCATCCATGCCACCTTCTATTGTCAAGATAAATACCCTCTATGGATAGAGGCGATCTCTCTGGCCCTAGAACGTTCTAGAAACTGAGATACTTTCTAATGCAAATATTTCTTAACTAACATTCATAATGCAATAGGAAAAGAGATATAGGTACCTTTTTACCAATGCTATGTTCAAATCCATTGATGATGACCTTGATCCACGATCATTTTAGGCTCGCTCCCTGCTATTGGTGGCACACGAATACCTAAAGATGATAAAGAGGCAACATCAAATGTAATCCAATACATAATAATAATAAACATTAGCTATCTATCAGGTCGAGGAGTACTAAAATAATTGCATAAAATATTAGACAATATAAAAAGCAAGCATCATATGTTTTATTGATAAATATGAAAGGAAGAGCTCACAACCCAGGCTTTGATGTTGGAGGCCTCCCTTTGGTGAAAATATGAGTCCTTAATCGAAGCTCTAAAGCATTCCTTCTACCGAACACTTCGGAGTTATCACAGTGAAACAATGTAAAAGGGAACGAGAATTCAGACTATCCCAACAATGACCATCCAGGACTAACATTAGTGGAAAGAGGGGTATGAATTTATAGGAAGGGAGAAGAGGTTGGGAGCCCATGAAGAGAGGAGGAAGGTCCACTTTCTAAGGGATAAAAACCCATGGATGAGAACAAAGCTCTAAAATCAGAGAGCTTGACTCTATCACCACAATTTAGCAACCAATTCATTGCCCTGGAACTTCTAGAGGTCGAAGCTTCTCCTTCATTTGAGGAAACACTTCCAGAAATGGATCAATGAATTTTTTCAAGAAATATGGGAGTTTGAAGTGCTAAGCCAGAGCTATCAATCTAACATTAGTGCGATCATTCAGCCAGGAAACATGCTAATCCAAGAAACTAGAATATTGACCAAGTTTCTTCAGTAATATTCCAAGGCAGTTTTCTTTGAATTTTCAGGGTATACCTTAACATATTTGTTCATGATGGAAATATTTCATAGGGTCTTTCATGGAGAATTTCAGGATCAGGGATGGGAAATGATCATTGTGATAAATTATTGTGTAACAGATGCCCCATAAATAATGAAGATAGAATGGGGAGTGATGGCTGGAATGCTTTATGAACCAAGGAAAAGAACTCATATCACCACCAGAAAACTTGCCAAATCAAACATTTTACAGTATATGAAATATCTGGTATGAATATGCCTAACCACATGACTCTACACTATGTGTCAAATAACACATGAACCCACAGCATGGTCACAACCATCCATCTAAAGATATCATAGAAATGGATCTGTGGTATGGACGTAGTCATCGATATAAATAGGATCATGTATACAATCATGAATACTTAATAACTCCCCATAGTCTAGATAAAAAATTAGATGTGACCAAGGGTCTTCACCACGATCTCAATCAACCCAATGTAGAAATATTTCCATGCAAATAGATGTGTTGGTTTTGAGCATGGTAGAAATCACCTGATTACCAGTGAATGATGAAAACTATTAACAGACATGAGAGAAACCACCAATAATGATGATGGAACTCAAGGTACAACAACACAATATACAAGTGGGAATGAATGTTTTGAATTCAAACACTTGCAGAAACATTCGATCGAAGGCCAAAAATTTTAACCTGTCATCAAAAACGAAGAACTTGCCATTGAGGCATGCAAGCTCGAAGGTACTGAAAAGGATTTTCTAAATCACCTTCCTTAATAATGAGCTAAAGTCAACATGAAGGGATTCATTGAAGGAGGGTGATTTGAGATTGTAAAAGAGGATTTCAAGTAAGCAAAGGATGTTTGACAAAAATAGCTTCTCTTGAACATATTGGAGACACGACTCTAGAGTGTGGCATCATTTGAATCAAATGGGATAAGAGCTCATGATGACAAAAATGATGATCGAAGATGAGGAAAATGGATTTCCCAAACCCACTGAGGCAAAGTGATGAATGTAGGATGTCACCAACCTGATACGAACTGTCAATGAGTGTCATGTTCAAGAGCGACAAACTGCCCAAAATACACATAGGACATTCAATTTCAAGTTTACCCCATTATTCCTAACAATTTCCTATTTATATTTTATAGACAGTATGAACATGATAACATATGATGAGTGTGTAAGTTCATTCTTCGAAGGAATCTATCCTAGTAACTTTAATGAGCCCTAGGATGGAGGAACTCAGTCTCATCATGGTGACAAGTCTTTCATCATTTAATTTTTTAACGAGTCCAGCAAAAGGGTAACTCGGTAACTTTTCACGTTTAAGGAGTTTGAAAAGAAACAAAAAGGAAACTCCATCATGTCCCTTTTCGTAAATCATCTCTCGAATATGAAAAGGTAGGAAACAATATCTGAGAGAACCTCTTGACCATGTTTGATCAAGGTATTCATTTTTCGTAAATAGTGAATCTGAGCCTGAAAAAGGGGTAAACTTATACTGAGACTACATCAATTCATTCACTTTAACGAGTTCAAAATGACAAATACTCGACAATATTTTCATTTTTTGAGAGTCAAAAAAGAGCTGAAAGTTGACTCCAGTGGGGTTCCTTTCTCGTAAATGTTTACCGAGCCCAAAAAATTGATAAAATTAAACTCATTTGCATCAGAAATAATCACCAAGAGTGTGAAAGCCCTACTACTGCAAAAAAAATTGCAAACATCACTGATATCGAGGAAAAATAATAAAATAATGTTGAATATATTTCAAAAATATATAAATATACCAAAAAGTAAATTCATTTTCACCTTTTTATTTGGAGAAGTGCATTTTACCCATTTTTCCTCTAAAATTCAGGTCAGTAGTGTGACCGATTCAAGACACCATTCAGTGATCCATCAACGCCAGGCAAGAGCACTGAGACTCATCTTCATTTTAATTCCATTATTTTAGAATTTGGTTTTAGAAATAGAGAGATGTGAGGAGGATTTCAAACCGCAAAATCACTTGCGATCAACGTGGGTTCGAGCTATCAGACCCGCATTGGTCGCCTTTAGCACGTTAGGGTAGTGCTCTGCCAGCATTGAATTAATTCAGACAGACACCCTAGTAGCAGGGAAGATATTTAAAGAAATCCACCCAATTCCATGGATGATTTCCAAACTACTCCAATGAAAGAGCCTAAAATGTTTTTTAAACATGTTTTGTAGGTGTTTTTAGTAGATATGTTCATAAAATGGAAAGAATGAGGCCACAAGGTGGAAGACCACCTAGCACTGCAAGACCAAAATTACGTAAATGCATTGCTCAATTATCGTTTACTAAAATTCTTCCCGACATCAAAGCTCAGAGCTCAGCTAGAACTACTCCAATATTTGATTGGAATATGGGATTTGGACCAAAAAATATTCATCACCAGGGACCATGAATTAGAATTAGATGTCATGGAAATCTATTTCATTATGGGCTTGTCCAAGATAAGGGAGATAATCCATCTCTCAAGAGCTCGCTCTGGGGTGAGAGTATCAGTATGCTTATTCAGAGACATTGTCCTGGGGCTCGAAAAACTGAGAGTGGGAAGATACAGATATGCTCTATTAGAGTCCTTCCCTTATGCATAATCCTTCATTGGATAAATAGAATGGCAGGAGCCCAGGTGTTGCATGAGGAAACTAAATCTCAATCCCAGTATGCGTTGGATTGTCTAGCTCCAGCAATGTTTAACTAGTGTGAGGGGTTATTGGCTAACATGAAGAGCTAATTAACCAAGTGAAATATAGGGCGGCTGAAAAAATTTGGGTATGGGTCCATTTTGGTGGCCTTTTTATTAGGCAGAGTACCATTGTTTCAGTGCCAACAATTAGATATCCATGATGCAGCCTCGAGGGACCCGAGACTGGTGAGGTGGTGCGAGATCATGCCCCACTAGGGTGGGGGCTAACAGATGCATTTTCATACATCATTTTTTAGCTGGTTGCATCATCAACTTATCATGGTGACTTCAAAGGAGATCCAAATATACCCAGTCCACTAGGCACACAATGCAGTGATGCAGGTAAAAAAAAAAAAATTTTAATATTTTTTACTTTTTAAATGTTTCTTTTATGTATTTTGAAACATAAAATTATTATTTTTTTACGTATATGGGTCTTCAAAGACCACCTAGTATGTCACCGATCGTGAGGAGGGTAGCCTACTCGGTAGAAGATGTCCCTTACGAGGAGGGAGCAGATAGTAGCGGAGGGAGCGGACCTTGGTAGGCCTTAGAGAGGCATCCCTGAGTATGCTACCTTTGATGATGTTCATCTTTGCTTTCAGAGGCATACAGTTGGGGTTCAAGGAAGACTGTGTCTACTACTCTGGCAAGTGATTTGAGTAGTCACCTACTATCATGAGAACCATGTTGGTAGATAGTAGTCCTGTTTTTAGATTTTTATACTGATGTAGGCTCGAAGAGCCATTTTTGTAACAGAACACATATTTTTTGGGATTTTGGATGTAACAAACTTCACAGACCCGATATATATATATATATATATATATATATATATATATATATATATATATATGCATATTTCTAGGGCTACTTGTGTATCATAATGATGTGTTGGTTTTCACATATTGCGCAAATGTGTATCTGATACATTATTTTCTAATGTATATGTTAATGTGTTTAAACATCTTGGAATAGGTTGATATGTGATAAAATCAAAATTTCTTTCCAATAATCAGACACACAAATACATACGCAAACTTTGAGGATTTCGCACAAAATAGTGGCCATTTAACTGTAACACAACGAGTCGTGAGTCTAATTTAACAACCAAATCTCTATTCTTGAGATCAATAGCATCTGACAATAGCTCGATGACCACACTATATTCGGAAATATTGTTAGTTGTTCGACCCAAAAAATACCTTATAAATTTATCAACTCATAATCAGGGGCAAAGAGTGCCCATGCTGCGAAAGATAGGTTTTGTGTGCTACGAAAAGCGCCATAAGTAAAAACTGATGTAATGATTCAATGACATCAACAAACCAAGTGGAACACAAGGTGAGTAGAAGAAACATGTCTGCAAAGAAAAAAATCATACCAAAAATCTAATCAAAGCATACTAATGAATAAAACACTAATGTATAAAGTATCACACTCATGATTAACCGTAATATTTTTTCAAATATAGTGCAATAATGAACTCAGATGACTGATTTTTGTCATGATTAATAGAAATAAACCCACATTTCTACTGTTGATATTGCATGTAGGCATTAGCTCAGCCAATTTTGTGAGAAACTTCATAGCAGTTTTGAAGTTCCCATGCCCCCTGGCTAAGTAACAGTTATGAAGCATGGAAATAATACCCCCTTGGGCAAGTTACCAAATGGTAAGAATAGGGTCGAAGGGAGTGGGTGGGTTATGCTTTTTTAGGAAAGCAGTGTAAATATTGAGCTAATGGGGAGAACAAGAAACCCGAAAAAATACATTCTCGAAAATCCCTGGTTTAACAAAGATGTCGATCAGAATGGTTGGAGTAATATTTCCCATTTTCTCTTTAGACAACACTTCATGAATCAAGATCAGGTTCTAAAATGGGTCAGTTGGTACAAACGAAACATGGGATTCCAGACAAGCGGAGATGTCACCTGGGATTGGGAGAAACGAGGAACAATGTTGTCCATCATCCCATGGAGTTTCTTTGAGAGACATTACCTCCATGATACTTTTTTCGGTGGGGAAAGTCTCATTCAAGGGATCATCAAATTCCAAAGAACCAAACTAGGGAGACTACACATGAGTGTCTAGAGAGGAAACTAAATGATCATTGGTTCCGATGCAGCCTTAGAAGCCATGAGAATACTTTGATACTTTTTTTCCAGCAGGGCTCAGATTTATAATGTCACCAAAACATTTGAGTTGGTCGGGATTGGGAACAATCCATGGATCGTGACCAAACGATATCATATTGAAGTGGTGACATTCGGAGGTGGGACTGGAAAAATTCCCATAAGGGATGATTCTTTGAATAGACCCAACCTGATGTTATCATAAGGGGTAGCAGTATTCCCAACGTATGGAATGTTTCCTATTGAAGAATTAAAAAAAAATAAAGCCAACGAATTGACAGTCACGAATTTTCCCTAATGAGGAAAATGAAGGACACGAAAAAGGGTGGAGACCACCCAAGCCATGGCATGAGTCAAACTGCGTCCAAGAAGGAGATTATAATTAAATTTGGCGTCTACCACTTCAACTTCCAAGGTCACCATTTTTCCCTCCAACAGGATGGGCAATGATTTGAGAATACGATATGATAGAGAACCTCTACCATTGAAAGCTTCCAAGGTATTCAAGGACTGACTCAACAAAGGAGAGTCAATGGCTTTCCAGCACGCGACAGACATGATGCAGGCCAAAGTTCCTCCATCAACGACAGTCCTATGAATTTTCTTTCCCATGATGGTAACTTGAATCAGAAAAGCCACCTGAGATGGGAGGCGAGTAACTAAATTCTCGAGATCAAAAGTAATAAGATTAGAATCTATGGGATCAATCCCTACAATAGCAAAAATTAGTGCTTTCCGTTGTGATTAACATGACTTAAGGACCTCCAAAGTCGACATCGCCAAATGCACTTGAGCTAGATCCTCTAAAATATTGTAGTGCTGCTCAACTCCCACATTCGTAATTTAGGTTCAAAGAACACCTTTTGGGGGTGGTCGGATGATGGAGTCATTACTAGGTCTCTCAATATGGAGAGGACCAGAAGTAAGAGGCATGGAAGAGGAAGGGTGATCTATAACTTCTGGTTCCATAAGAGCCTTGGATGGATTGGGGTATTTTTTTGATCTCATGGCAATAGCAATAGGTTACATTCCAGCCATGAAAACCTAAGAGTTTCAATATGATTGAGCTTGATCTACCATTTGCGTGTCCTGAGAAAGGAAATGTTCTTTCAAAACAATCGAAGTCTTGGGTGCCCTTCAAAAAATGGGAAAATTCGGCATGCCGAGGAAAATTCTTGGTGTAATTATCATCATCACAGATTAGGCAAGGATATTTAGGCTTGCGTGTGGAAAAATCTTCAGCAGATAAATTTTTTGAATCCTGTTTCAAGTTTTCGGATTTGGATTTACCTTTACCCTTTATCTTACCTTTCAAGAATTTGTCTGTTGCAGTAGATTGGATAACATTTACCTCAGAGGTTTTACCAAGATTATTCTGGTTATTGGAAGGACTGGAGGGCATAGCGGTAGTAGTGGACTTAGACTTCAAGGAAGTTTTGGGTGCACTACTATCAATATGAGCCACTGGCCCGATAACACCATCCACCGGAGGCGTAGCAGGAAACTGAGATGATGCGAGATCAATGAAGGTCACAGTGCATCAAGAAAGAGCTCATATAGAGTCCTAGAATGGGAATAAGTTAAATCGAGGAAGTGGGCTCTAGAAATGACTACCTCTTCTATTACACATCCACCCATGGCAAGATCTTTAGCAATCCTGGGAATGAACAATTTTGTAAAACATTCAATTAATAGCTTATCGAGGATCTCAAATTTTATGAGGTGACGACGATGTAGACATTCGTGAATGTGATCCGAAATGTGAGTAGAAGTTGATTAATTCAACGAAGAGAGAAGGTGGGTGTCGGTTTCATACAGGACAAGTAAATAAAAATGAGTGAGGAAATCCATAGCCAAATAATTGATATTGAAGAAAATTCCTTGAGGGAGCTCAATATACCACTTGGTCGCAGTACCAGTCAATGTACACTAGAAAATATGAATACAACTAGAATGATCAACCCAAGAATTAGAAGAGCACCATAAGTGGTACTTCATGACATGGGTTTGGCGGTTTTCACCATACTTTCCTTCAAATTTAGGATAATCTCCCAAAATCTGAGTCGGAATTGGTAGCTAACGCAACTGATGTTGGATGGGGTCATTTGTAAGCTTCGACACATCTAAAAATTCCAACATAGCAAAAAATGGCAAGTTAGGGTGATGAGAAGAAAAAGATAGGGGGTTCCAACCAAGTTAATACAGATTTTTCCCCCAATAGGGCCGATTCTATCCTCAATACACATATTTCCCCCATTTCTGGTAAGGACCTTGCTACAACGGTTGTTGAACATAGGGAATTTGTTGGGGATATTGATAAATCCCCTGCTAGATTTGAGCTTGCTAACCTTTCGAGATATAAGGTCCTTGTTGAACATGAGGTCGAGCTTGTGGTCCCTACTAAACATGGGGTCCAGCTTGTGGTCCTTGTTGAACATAAGTTCCAACCTGAGGTCCCATTTGGGCCTGTTGGTATTAAATAATCTAATGATATTGAGCACCAGAGTGAGGCCCAGGCTAGTGTTGTTGGTACTGACCATGAGGAAACAACTAGTACACAACACAGGGTTAACCTAGAGGGAGATTCAGACCAATTTGGGTGTAAGGACCAAACTGAGGGTTAGTCGCAATATCACCTATGAGAAGCTGGGGCTATTGGGCATACTTCTGAGATATGCTTAGTCGAGGAACATACTGATATTTTACGTTCGGATGTTGAACATACTTATGATATATGTTAGGTTGTTGAACGTACGAATATGGTACGTTCGGTTGCTAATGAGGCTCCTGAACCTGAGAATACTGAGTGTGGGGTTGGTGAAATACTAATGCAGCTGAATTAGTTTGACCACTCAAAGGAATGGCACCTACAACAGTGTTTTTCTATTGTGAATACCATGCCCCACACAAACTAGCATTAGGTTGTCCTTCCCCAGGAATGAGCCCAAAGTTCAGTGGCCCCCCTCTCGAGACGGGAGGTGGTAAAGTGGATTAGACACCCCCCCAAGCACAGGTGATACCATATATTTTCCACTCAATAGTGGAACTAAAATAATCGTAGATGGCGAAAAGGGGATAGAGGCTCCAATCAAAACAATAATTTGACCAATAGTGACTGTAGGTCAAACAACAGGTCAAGGCATGGTAGCCACATTTGAAATTAATGGGACAGAAGATGGAGGAATACCCATTGACTAAATAGGATCCAAAAATAAATATCTAGTGTCGGAAGCTCCAAAAATAAGATTTCCAAAAAGGTATACCCTTGTGGAAGCGGAGATACAACTTGACTAAAGGATACTTTGGTCCCACTGCCTGAATCATGAGACGTGGAGCTGAAAAATTGGCCCTCGAAGGGGAATACAGGTGAGGAAGCTTACAAAATATAGGTTCCAGTGGTTTCCTATTGAGTAACCCAAGGAGCACTCACGAATGGAACATCATCGGCATTGGATTCCATTTTGTCAAGAAATAACTCACAGACAGTAGAGCGAGATGTTATTGGAGAAGCACAAAAGGGAATTTCGGGTTGATCAAAACTGCTATAATTCTATTGAGGCAAGACCATAATCATATCAAAGAGCGGATTCTCAGGAAAGTCCATAAATTTTGCAAATGGTTCAGGGCCTTCCGGCTCATATTCTTCTGATATCGTCCAAGGAGAATCGCCAAGTGATGGTCGATATGAGATGGATTGTATGCTAATTACAATCCCAACTTCAACACCTTGAGTTTCAAGGGGTCCAATTGGAAATTGAGGGATCTCAGGAGGAGGTTCTTGAGATATGTCAGAGGAGAGACGAGGTGAATTGGACGATTCAACCATGATGACCTTTCAAAACAAGATTAAAGAAGGAATAGGTGAAAAAATTCACAATTTACCAAGAAATAATGAGGCTGGAGAACTACATAGGTAAGATTTTTTCGTGGGAAGTTACTTTTATAATTAAAAAAATAAATAAATAAAAAGGGTGTGCTGGTCCTTATTTTCCGGTGGGTGGATCCGCCGATGGTTTTGTGCATGGGTTTGCACATGGTTTTGGGGTACGATGGTTTTCAGCCCTTGGTATAATGTAGATCCAGTCAAAGGAACTGCGGTTATGTTCTAATCCAGGGTTAATGGATTGGGATTTATGTATGCTTCAGAAAATATATATATGTGTTGTAACACTAAAAGGAATATAATGAAAAATCAAGTTGATCATCCCAATTTGGGATCCAGGGGAAAATCTTTGTGTTTATATGTTTTATGTTTTATGCTCTCGCTATTGTTTATTTTTTGTTTTAAGATTTGTTAGTAGATAATTTCTTTACAGGGTTAAAACCTACATTTGGTATCAGAGCAGGTTCGGCTTCAAGGGGATGCCTTTGCTGCTGAGGGGTTATTTTCTCCGGCCTGAGGTAGGCCCTGTTTAGTGGGAGATCTGTGGGATCGATTCTTGTGGTGAAAGAAGATGGTGAGCAGAGGGAAGATAGAGATCGAGAAATTTAATGGTCATAGTTTTGAGTTGTGGAAGCTCAAGATGTAGGATTAGCTGGTGGATAAAGATCAATGAATCTTGGTAGATCTGGGTACTAAACCAACGGCAATGTCAGATGAAGACTGGAAGAAGCTGGATCGAAAGGCAAAGAGCACAATACGATTGTGTGTCTCAAATTTAGTATTGTTGAATGTATCTTGAGAAGCTACGACGAAGACCTTCTGGGACAAGCTAGGGACTTTGTACCAATCTAAGTCTCTGGTGAATAAATTGTTTCTGCAAAAAAAGTTGTATAACCTAAGGATGAAGGATGGAGACTCAGTGACAGGGCATTTAAACGCCTTCAATATTGTGGTAAGTCAGCTGTCATCTATTGATATTAAAATCTCAGATGAAGATAAGTGCATTAGTTTGTTGTGTTCTCTACCAGACTCGTGGGACAGTCTAGTTACTGCAATAGGTAGCAATACAACTACCTTGAATTTTGATGAAATTGTCTCAACCTTGCTGTCGGAGGAAATGAGACAGAGAAATATGGAGGATCGGTACGAGATGCCTTATCTATACGAGGAAGGTCCCTTAACAAAAACAAGAATAAGGTTTTGAGTGGGAGATTCATCCAGAGGAGATCTAAATTTCCTAGAAAGTTTGTACAAATGGAAATGCGGAAAGGAAGGGCACTACAAAAAGGACTGCAGATATAAAGCTCCTGAGAAAGGAAAGGGATCTGATGATGCTCCTTCTACAGAGGAAAAAACCACCTCGGATGAAGGTGGGGATGTGTATTTGTCTTCTTCTTCAAATACACATGTAGATCATGAGTCATGGTTGATTGACTCGGGTGCATCCTTTCACTTCACTCCCCATAGGGAGTGGTGTTGGGAGTATGAGAAATATGATGGCGGTGATGTCTTCTTAGGTGAGGATGGGAAGGCCATAATTGTCGGACGTGGAAAAGTCAAGTTGAAGCTGCAAGGTGGAAGGATTAGAACACTTCTTGGTGTTCTTCACATTCCTGCATTAGCTAGAAATCTGATTTCTGTAAGTAAGATGGATGATGCAAGTGTAAAAATGGTGTTTGAGAAAGATACCTGTAAGATGGTTCGGGAGCACTGGTATTAATGTGGGGAGTTTATATTGGAACTCTATACAAGCTTCAGGGCAGCACTGTTATTGTTGAGTGCAACAATTCTATGGTTCTCAAAAGTGGAGCGGAAAGCCTAGCGGTCTCTAGAGAAAAGACAATGCTATGGCATCAAAAGCTTGGACATATTAGAGAGAAGGGCCATCGGATACTGCAGGGAAATGGTATGGTAGAAGTTATGTCTAATAGCTCTCTGGATTTTGATTTCTGTGAACATTGTGTATATGGGAAGCAGAAATGGGTGAGTTTTCCTTCTTGTGCTAAGAGGGCGAACAAGATATTAGAGCTTGTGCACAGTGATGTGTTTGGACCTGTGTCGGTTCCATCACTGGGTAAGTTTGTGTACTATGTTTCATTCATAGATGACTTCTCAAGGAATACATGGATATATTTCTTGAGGAAGAAATCTAAAGCCTTTGACAGATTTAAAGAATTTAAGGCTCTGGTGGAAAACTAGACAAAGAAGAAGATAAAGGTGTTGAGGACAAATAATGGTGGGGAGTTCTGCAAGAAGGAATTTGAAGAGTTCTGTAAGAAGTGTGGTATAGCACGACAGAAGACTACTCCATACACACCTTAGAAAAATGAAGTTTCAGAAACAATGAACAAAAATCTGATGGAAAAGGCAAGAAGCATGCTGAGTGGTACCGAGTTAGGACAAGAATTATGGGCAGAGGCAGTGGAGACTGCATGTTACTTGGTTAACAGATCACCTTCATCAGCATTGGAGGATAAGACTCCACATGAGGTATGGAGTGGTAAGAAACCCTCTCTTTCACATCTAAGGGTATTTGGATGTGATGCATATGTACATGTTCCAAAGGAGAAAAGGACCAAGTTGGATAATAAATCTGAAAGGTGCAACTTTATTGGGTATAAGGATGGTTTAAAGGTTACAAGCTTTGGAACCTAAAAACAAGGAAGGTTGTGTACAGATGAGATGTGTTGTTTAGAGAGGTGAAAGATGTTGTTAAGGATAACCATGTACATACATGCCATTTCTCCCATAAACTCAAGGAAAAATTTAAGGATAACCATGTAAATGTCATTTCTATGTCATTTATCCCATAAATTTTAACTTTAAGGATAACCATGTACATATTATTTCTATGTCATTTCTCCCATAAATTTTAAAGCAAACTTTAAGGATAACCATGTACATGTCATTTCTATTTCATTTCTCCCATAAATTTTTAAGCAAACTTTAAGGATAACCATGTACACATATGTCATTTCTCCCATTTCTCCCATAAACTCAAGGCAAACTTTAAGGATAACCATGTACATGTCATTTCTCTGATAAAATTTAAGGCATAATTTGTTGGTGTTTTTGGAACCCTGTACATGTCATTTATCCCTTGAAACTCTAGGCAAGGCAATATTTAAGGCATGTCATTTCTAGATTTTATTTCTCTCATAAAATTTAAGGCAAACTTTAAGGAAAACCATAAACATTTCTATTCTACCATGCATTTGCAATAAATGTTAATTTAATACATTTTATTGAATTTGTTTCTTTTTTTCAGGGATAAAAAAAACCCACTAAATATGGTTGAAAAATGGACATTATGCATAGATGTTTCTTTCTATCCCAATCTAGGGAAAGAAGCGATTACATATGTGCTTTGAAATATTGCGATGACCAAGGTCCTCCAAAGGAAAATGAATATACCAAGAAGAACAACAAACAACGAGGCATATTTTATTGCATTGATAGAATGCTTGGAAACAACTAGGGAGTATGGATGAAGTGGAATTGTAGTTTTCAATAATTCTGAACTTGTGTACAAGCAGATGAAAGGCCTGTACCAAGTTAAGGAGGAGAGGCTAAAACAACTGCATGGAAAAGCAGACAATATTGTTAGACAATTTCAACTTTTTAGTATAAGACATTGTACAAATGTTAATAACATGTATGCTGATCTATTTTGTGGGGCAATGCCAATTCAAGATTCATGTATCAAAGATGAATTAAAATATGAATTAGTATTATATGGGGCAATTCCAATTCAAGATTCATCTCTCAAAGATGAATTAATGTTGAGACGTTCTTCATCAAAAATTCAAGATTCACCTCTCAAAAATGAATTAGTGTTGAGATGCTTTCCTTCAAAATTTATTGATGGACATTGTAACATATCTTTGATATGTGTGTGTTTCTTAATTATAAATGTGCATTTTTTAATGACCATGTGTTTTTTTCAATTATATACCAAGTGTGCTCCCACCATGTAAAGTGCAACTTGGTGAACTTCACATTTGCAACTTAGTGAACTTCACATTTCTATAAAATTAAAATGTGAGGACTTCAACAAATTTTTGTTTAAATGGAGTTTCACGCACCTTTTTTAATGACCATGTGATTTTTTCAATTATATACCAAGTGTGCTCTCACCATGTAAAGGGAAACTTGGTGAACTGAACATTTTTATAAAAATTTTGCTTAAATTGAGTTTAACACATCAATTAGTGCTTTGAAAGTTGTATTTTACATAATTTGTGTACACTAAATTACATTAACTTTTTGAAATTTCTTTTGAATTTATTTTAAATAGTAATTTAAAAATAATTGTAAAAGTCTAATGTAGATATATCCTTATATATCATGGAGGATGAAAGGATTTGAAAGTTGTGTTTTACATCATTTGTGTACACTAAATTACATTAAATTTTTTAAATTTCTTTCGAATTTATTCTAAATAATAATTTAAAAATAATTGTAAATGTCCACTGTAGATATATCCACATATATCATGGAGGATGAAAGGCGAAGATCAATAGAATCTCATATCTCTACAAGAGAGGGGGATCATGGATCGAGGGATGTTCATGGTATTTAAATATAATCTTATATCCATACATACATGTGTGTACATATGGAATTGATTTTTTATCAATTTTGTGAGTTAAATTAGTTGTTAATAAGTTTCATTTTTTATTTTTTAGGAGGTAGGAGGACAATGGTGTCTACTCCATCAATGGAGCATGGCCATGGTTCACGCAATCATGGTATGGTTCACGCAATTTAATCAATGAATACATACATGCATTTATATGTATGAATGTATTTTTGAATTGATTATAAATTCATTTTTTTTATGAAGCTTCCCTCTCATCTCATGAGGTTGGTGGTGCTACACATTCCCTTGGAGGGCCATTAATAGGTGGTGGAGAATTGCATTAAGGTGGTGATATGCATTCCCCCAGAGGCCAATCAATGGATGGTCATGTTGGTTCTAAACCAATTGGTGGTCATTCTGGTTCTCAACAGTTCCAGGGTGGGAAAGATGCTAGCCAACCATACCGAGGTGGCAATTAATATGAATATTATTTTCATTCAATTTGTACAAATTTGTTTACATGTTTTTTTAATACACAAAATTTTATATATTAATGCAAAGGGTGAAAATGTTGCTCCAAATGTTGCTCGAAAAAGACATAGGACAGAATGCGTCATTCAAGAAGAAGGTTGTACACCAACCACGACTTATCTGTCTGAAATTTTTGATATACTTTGGGAATCAAACATGCAACAATGCACCTTATAAAGGTGTCAAAATATTCATTCAAAATTAAAGAGAGATCTCGTGTCTTTGACTCTCCCTGCTGAGAGTCAAAAAATCTTGGAAATAGTTACTCACTCTTTAAGCGAACTAGTAGATGTGTACCTAATCTTGGGCCAACCACAATAATTTTATAGAAGTGATGATAAAAATAAAGGAAACAGTGATGGGTCTCGACACATGAGAGGTTTTCAAACAAAGAGTTACAATAGAAATGGCCAAGTCTATGTTTAATTTCAAAGAAGAGCTGAAAATAAATATGGTAAATGTGCAGCATTTCAAGAAACCTGATATAGCTGGATATTTGTATGATAGGAACCTTGCTGCCTATGGAAGACTCCCATGGAACAATGATGTTCTGCTATATTTTTCAAAATTCTTTTATGCATAATTATTTTTGGGAATGAAACCCAATTATAATGACCTTCCCTCTAAATTTTTTGGTCCTGGGAAAGGTCGATTGTGTGACCGTAGGGGCGCTACGTGTGATGCTGAGTTGCCTCACCTTGAGCCACCATTGGTTAGTTTACCTCTTCATGTTGAAATTTTGCAGTCAAGATGGATGCCACTTCTCAAATTAGTCAAGAAGCAAGGGACGTTATCATTGATAATGTTTAGAGTGGAGTGGGTGGAGTTGATGTTTGTCTGAATCGACAAAGAGCATGTGAGAATGCATGCGCTAATTTTGTGTATTATACAGATGAAGAGATAGACAACATGAGTGTTGAAGATCTCAGAACATATGCAAAGAATTGTCGCAATGGTTGGCATGACCTAATTATTCATGAGCAAGAGGGCATGGGATCGGTATGTGTTAATGGTTAGGGTGATTATTTTAACACATGTACATTTTGTAATAAATACATATATACATACATTTATTTATATACATTAATCTAACATAAATGTATCATTATGTTAACACCATTTGCAGTTGTCATGATTGATGAATGAAGATTATGTTAATACCATGGTTGGAGCCTCTGGTTCACACAATCAAGATGGGTGTCACCATCAATCACAAAATAAAGATGGTTCTCATCATCAAGATATGTTGGAAAATGTTAGTGTTTTTTAAGTGAACATGATGATTTACAATTATTTTTTATCTATTATTATATACATCGAAACATGATGACATATTTTTAAAATAAATAATTTTGCACCCATGTACATGTATATATAATTAAATGTTAACAGATTCTGATTTCGTCTGATGATTTTGGGATGGCGGTACCTTCTTCTTCCTTGGGAGATGTGCCAAATCCACCATCACAAGTATGAACAAATTTTCACTTTTAAATATATTTTTAATAGTATATATTCTAGGTCAAAATTTGCATTAATTTTAAATTTTTTGAATTTTAGGTTTCTAGAGATTTTCTTTCGGAGCCACCCTTAGGAGATGTGCCAGATCCACCACCACAAGTATTCAATTTTTCACTTATTAAATATATTTTTAAGTTATAATTTATAAATTGAAGTTCAAAAGTTTTATTATAAATTGAGATCTAGATCTTGATTTATTTCATACTTTTAAAAATTTTGAATTTTAGTTTCCTGTAAATGATGGAGTCTATGATGGAGATAGGAACATTCACACCATTTGAACCATTTGAACAAGTTTTCTATTTTTTTTTAATATTATTGAAAATTAGTTTATATATGCATTTTCATTTGAATTTTTTTAATATATATACTTGTACAAGTATATTGTACAGTTTATTATGGAAGATGTTCATGTGGAGGAATTTTTAATGGACGAGCAACAAAACACAATGGAGAGGGAACCTCATGAGGTATTACATGATTTTTTTTTACATGAATCTATATATTCTCGTTCAATTTTAAAAAATTAAATTTTAATGTTTGTACACATTGTGTACAGGTTCCCCATGCTTCACGGGATAACTCGAGGATCAGAAATTTGTTGGGAGTGACACTAAAACCATCTATATTTGATGGATGATGCACATGTGTGCAACATTATATTTGATAGATCTAGTCTTAAATTTACTTTTTTTATGTATATATTCTTATCTAGATGTAGTCATATATTTGCTTTTCTATATATAACTCGATACTTGTAATTTACTATACATTGAACTATATATATATATACTTTTATTGTTCATGTGAGATACAAATTTTGGACATATTTTACTGTTTGGATATATATAGTTTTAAACTATATTTACTCTTGTCAAGAATGATTTTAAATTTTGGATAGTTACATTTGGCATGTGATTACATTTTGTGATATATATATATATATATATATATATATATAATGTTTTTTTTTTAACTCAAGTTCTCATTTTATTTTTTAAACCATGTACATACATGTGCATATTTTGGATCTAGTTGAATTACATTTGGCATGTAATCACATGTGATATAATGTTATGTTTTATGATATAATGTTTTGTTTTTAAAATTCCAGTTGTCATGTTATTTGTTAAATATAAAATGAATCTCTAGATGGAAATTTCAAACTACATTTTCACAATGTGTATATTTTGGATGGTTGAACTACATTTGGCATGTGATTGTGATATAATGCTTTTTTTTTAAAGTCAATTTTTCTTTTATAAACTTGTTAAAAATATAAAATGAATCTCTCTAGATGGAAATATCAAATTAAAAACCATATTTTGGATAGTTGAACTACATTTGGCACGTGATCACATGTTGTGATATTTAATGTTTTGTTTTTAAAACTCAAGTTTTGGATGGTTGAACTACATTTCGCATGAACTACATTTGGCATGTGAAGTAATGTTGTGATATAATGTTTTGTTTTTAAAACTCAAGTTTTCGATGGTTGAACTACATTTGGCATGCGATTGTGATATAATGTTTTTTTTTTATTGAATAGTTGAACTACATTTGGCATGTGAAGTAATGTTGTGATATAATGTTTTTTTTTTTTGAAACTCAAGTTTTGGATGGTTGAACTACATTTGGCATGTGATTGTGATATAATTTTTTGTTTTTAAAACTCAAGTTTTGGATGGTTGAACTACATTTGGCTTGTGATTGTGATATAATGTTTTGTTTTTATTGGATAGTTGAACTGCATTTGGCATGTGATTTTGGTATAATTTTTTGTTTTTATTGGATAGTTGAACTACATTTGGCTTGTGATTGTGATATAATGTTTGTTTTTTATTGGATAGTTGAACTGCATTTGGCATGTGATTTTGATATAATGTTTTGTTTTTATTGGATAGTTGAACTACATTTGGCATGTGTAGTAATGTTGTGATATAATTTGTTTTGTTTTTAAAACTCAAGTTTTGGATGGTTGAACTACATTTGGGATGTGAAGTAATGTTGTGATATAATGTTTTGTTTTTAAAACTCAAGTTTTGGATGGTTTAACTATATTTGGTATGTGATTGTGATATAATGTTTTGTTTTTATTGGATAATTGAACTACATTTGGCATGTGAAGTAATGTTGTGATATAATTTGTTTTGTTTTTAAAACTCAAGTTTTGGATGGTTGAACTACATTTTGCATGTGATTGTGATATAATGTTTTGTTCTTTAAATTCAAGTTGTCATTTTACAAACAAAAAAAATTTCACATGAATATATGTACATAGAAATGATTTAAGTACATATTTGAATATATGTTAAAATGATTGAAGTATAATACATAATACATATAGATGTATATATATCTAAAAAAAATCATAATATTATAGGTCGTAGATGTGTCAAACAATCATAAAATTTTAAAATTGCATTCTAGGACATATATATCCAGTATGTGAAACATTTTTCATCAATGCACATAGAAAAGCTACTTTCAGTTGACAGTAAACTGGAAATTACAAAACATGTACCACACATTTTCCATTCAAGAATGAATATTATAATTTACTTATAATAGACATGCACGTCTAAAACAAAATCATGCAAATTCAAATTTACATTATATCAACTATGTTAGATACACAGATATGTGCATTTTGCAATAATGACATTATGACAAATTGTACTAGAGAATGTATGAAATCGTTTAGACCAGATAATCTATACATGTGTATGTGTACACGTGTATAAATTACTTGTGTGCATGTACCAAAAAATGTACATGTGCAAACACTTACACAGATAACATAAAAAGGCAATTCAATTTTTAGTTGAGTTCTGGAAGTTCTAAAACATGAATCCAAAGAGAAGAAATTGTTCTGCAGTTCAATCAAAAAAATTCCAATGGAATGTCATCTTCAATGATCCATTCATGATCGGCTTTTGAAATTTTCCATTTCTTGATTTTTCGTTTTTGTCTTTGATTGAACTTCTATCAACTCTATGTGTGTTTCACACACCAAGTGACTATATTAACAACTTATGACATCAGGTTCATAGTCTTGAAAGTAAAAAAAATCCTCACTTTGATTAGTTTGTCTAAAAAAGTAACATTTCAGTATAATAGACCCTCTGTCATATGTAAACCCGTGATCATTATAGTTTTCTAATAATTTCATCTTTCGTTCAGTGCAACGCATCAAATAATACTTCACATTTTCATTGTTCATAGTAGGTGCAATTACAGCAAAAAAATCTCATGCACAGTAAAACAAACTTATGTATTTAAATTTAGATCATAATTAACATGAAAATTTACCTTTAAAATTAACATGCATTTACTTGATTTTATTATATATTTATAGATCTCTATCATTTGAAAGCAATTGAAATGTTACCTTCTCTAACAAGATCATAAACTCGATCACCATTAGATGATATTGTAGTCTCCTTTGATTTCATTTCTTCAAACATTGCAATAGACATTTTCCCCTTTGTATTTAGCTTTGTATGTTGCCAATATTTTACATACATTTTGTTTTCACAAACATCATTGGATTTTGTGTTGTCTATGAAAACATGACAAAAACAAAAATATTTTCTTCTATCCAATGCAAACACATTTGTGGACAACTTTTTTTTAGTTGAATGAAATTTTCGAGACCCTTTTATTGTTTCAACGTCATTTCCAATCGATCTATATACATATTCGACCCCTACATGCCAAAAAAAACTATATGGAAAATTCAAAGAAGAATATCAAAATGATATCAAAATACCATCAAATATAATCATTGTGATAAATGTACACTATTTAAAATTAGAAATCCAATAAAAATTAAATTGAATGTACCTTCGCACTTCCCTTGATCGGTTAGTCTCATGGCTTAGTGCAGCGATGCACCATTGAATAACTTCTTTAGCTGAGACAAGTCGATTTGCATAGGGGTCCATTTCATATCTTCAAAGTGCTCATTTTATGCATGCCCCTGCACCATCATGTTCTCCTTTTCCATGACCAGTCTCAAAGAAATTCCAACAATGTTTAATGCAGGTTTTCATATGAAGGCAACACAACCAAAAGGATGATCATGAAGATTTGAATTGACACACGCATCCATCTGACCATATCCAATGTTCATTGAATTTTATTCAACAACTTTTCAAGGAGTCATAAATCTTTCCAAAACAGTGTTGTACAAAATATGTATCATGTGTACGATCGTCACTGACATAAAAGTGATATTCTTTAATAACATGCCGATTTTCACTGGTGCTTTATTTATGATCAACATTTTGTTCAACATTTCTATATAGAATATGGATGAGCATGAACACTTGGTCAGAATGATAGTATTCACTCTGAATTTCTTTTTGTGGAACAAATGTGTAGTTTTCTGCAAAATCAATTATTGACAAAATGGTCCCTGGTGGAAAAACTTCACGGGATTTTTTGAATTGCAAGTGCTTCCATCGAGCTCTATGGGAATGCTTGGTGTATTTATAAATTTCTGCCTCAAACTTTGCCAAAAAATCTATCACAAAAATTTCTTCTTCTTGTAAATCAATTCTTTTAGCACTTGAACCTTGAATCGATGTATGGATATATTAATATCTCTTCCATTTCACTTTCATGTTGAACAATGTAGATCATTTGTATCAGTGCAATATTTGTTTTGAAATTTAGTCAAATTTCCACAATCATTGCATTTTTTACCAACAAAATATTTCTTTTGGTAAAACAATTCATGAATTTCTCTTTCACATATAATTTGAGATATGAAATCATGGATAGTGGAAGGAGGAAGTGAATCTTTCCAAAATTTTCAAGGAATGTGTCATAATATAACTCAAATTCCACATGATAATGACAAAAAAAAATGTCGTATATGGTGATAGGTTTTACATACCATGGTTTTTGTTGCAAAAAACACTGATTGAGACATCAATTTCAGGATTCTCTTATTTAAACTTGTGGAAAAAATCTATCTGAGTGGTGTCCAAGAAATGTTTTGGATGTTCTTTGTACTAATTTCGGCTATTATTCTTCGCATCACATCCCTTTCTTTTGGAGAAACACGTGGATTTTTCATCCAATATTCATATATTATTTTTTTAACATTTTCTCCAAGTCTATCTTTCTATGGTTGCCTACAAATAGTTTTCCAACAAGCGAGTTCATCATTTATATCTATTTGCAACCGAAATTTTTGATGTTTGTGCAAATTTTTTCGTGAGGTTCCTAATGCTCGTGCCATAGATTTTACCAAGCGATTCTCTTTAGTACTTGATGAAACCACTTCCATATGTATTTCTCTACGTGCATCTGAAACATTTTTCTGTCTAGATCTTCTAATTGAATTTATAGCACTATTTATATTTTGTATCACATTTTCCTTCATTTTTTTATATTTTGTTGATTTTTGAATACCCAATAAAGTTGTAGCTTCTTTTAATTTCCTTAATGTTAAGATACCTTTCAACAATTGGGCTTGAACTGCCACATTTTCCTTTATGAAGAACAAATCAAAAATGCGATTAACACGATATCGTATAACATGGTCATCTTTTTTAATTTCCATATGTGTGTCTGTCAACATTTTCTAACATCTCATCATCGATATTGATTTCATCTATACATATTCGAATTAATAGTACATAATAAGTTTACCTATTCAATAAATAACTAAATTAATAAATATGTATAGTTTCAATAATATGTGCATGTGTTCAACATATATATATACATACCTGGTGATTCAATTTCTTCCCTTGAATTTCTTTCAATATTTTCACCATCTTCAATCATTGGTTCCATATCTCTTTCACTTTCTCTTTCAAAATTTTGTATCTCATCATCAATGTTTTGAGGAATATCTCTCTTTGTTTACATTGAAAAATATTTTTCAAATTATTTCATCAAATAAAAATTGAGCTTCACAATTTACAGTAGGAAAATTTTAAGTATCAAATTTATAATATTTACATTTACATACCTGCTTCAAATTCTAGTTGAGTTTGATTTTCCCTTTCAATATTTGAGCGTTCCTCTCTCCTTTTTTCCGATATTCTCTCCCTTGTTCTCTACGTTCCTCAGGATCTCTTGTTCGGTCATATTTTCTCTTGCAATTCCTTCGATTTCCCATGATAATTGAGTATGAAGTTCAAAAGCATTCCTTAAAAAATTTAGTCAAAAACTCAATTAAAAAAAGCATAACAAAATATTTAATTTAAAAAAACTCATTTTAAAAAATTTTCACAAAATGCATACTTCAATCCAAAACACTTTAAAAAATATTAGAAAAAAATGTCTTCTAAAAATGAAATGAAGCTCAAAATATTTTCATCCAAGTCCTGCAAAAAAAAATCATTTTAAAAGTTAGACAAAAACTCATTTTAAAAAATCATTATAAAATATTTACTTCAACCCAAAACACGTACTCTAAAAAATTGTCACTTCAAAAAATACATTAAAAAGATGTCCATCGAAAATTAAGCCCTCAAAAAATTTTCCATTGAAAATTAAGCTCAACTTCTTAAAAAATGTCACTTTAAAAAAATACCTCCAAAACTTTTCCTTTGAAAATTAAGTCCAAAAACCTCTAAAACAAATGTCTCTAAAAACAAAATACCTCCAAACAATGTCCTTTGAAAATTAAGCCCAAAGAGCCTCTAAAAAAATATCACTTTAAAAAATACCTCCAAAAAATGTCCTTTAAATATTAAGCCTAAAAAGAGTCCTTTCGAAATTAAGCCCAAAAAATGTCCAAAAAATGTCTTTTGGAAATTAAGCCCAAAAACCTTTAGAAATAAAATACCTCCTGAAAATTTCTTTTGAAAAGTAAGCCCAAAACGTCTAAAAACAAAATACCTTCAAAAAAATGTCCTTTGAAAATTAAGCCCAAAAAGCATCCAAAAAATGTATCACATAGCTCCAAAAAATTTCCCTTGAATGTTAAGCCAAAAAGAGTCCTTTGAAAATTAAGCCCAAAAAAAATCCTTTGTAAAATCAGACCAAATGAAGAAATGTGTGAAATTATGCGAAAATAATGAATCTGTTTACGCCTATTTATATTGTCGCGAAATTTTTTTTTGGAGGGGCTTCGTTGAATTTTCTGATCAACGTAAAGTCAATTAAAATTTCGACTGAACTTTTGGAAAACTTTGGCCGCACTTTTGTGTCATTAGACTTGACGGGATTGTCGGGACAAAAAACAGTTCGGTCGAACTTCTTTTAAAAGTTTGGCCGAACTAACACGTCTGCAATTACGCAAAGTCGAGCTCTAAACACATTTCTTCAACTTTGGATTGATTAAACTCCATGAAAATTTATGAATTAACTATCGGAACCAAGACAAGAATTTGCAGAATTCAATCTACTTTCAGGAAATATAACTTTTATGGAATTTCATAAATATTTACTAATTTTAATTAATTTTGTAATGAAACGGGTGCAAACAATTTCTGAAGGTCATTTTGATTCAGTGAAATCAATATTTTGTATCTTCCAAAATACACTGTAAAAAATTGAAAAACTTATAGTGCATTACATTGGCCCGTCGTTTGTAATGGGTAGTTTTTATATTTTTAGTTTATAACTTATATGTTGAGAAATTTTGTGTGAGTTGAAACATATTCAATATATGCAGTTTTTTTCATATTGAATCAGCTCAAAAAATTCTAGTAATTATGATATGCATCAGTTGGTTTCATAAATATAACGCAAACGAAGTAGACTCTATCTAGATTTTTGTAACACATTTTGTTTCTCAAAACACAAAGTTTTCAAAGAATACACCAAAGCATTTGAACATGACTTTTTATGAATCATTTGATTGTTAAATAACACACACTCAAAGAAACGCTAAGTTTACATATCAAATATGCATAAAAAAATTCCAAAAAATAAGTAATAGAAAGCTAATAAAATTTTTGACAACTGTTATTTTTATCGCAAAATGAAATTCTGAACAGAAAATTTGTTTTGGCTTGCAGAAAGTTGAAGAACAGAAAAAAATGATATTTTTTTCTCAAAAAAGGGCAAAAAGTGTAACCCAACTTCACATTTTCACCCTACAAGCATAGGTTATAAAAATGTTGTTACCTGGCTTAAAATTTCTAAAATATTCAACTTTCCAAAGTGAATGAACTTTATATTTGTTTAAATAGAATAAATGTTGCCAAATTTTCTTGGAGGGTTATTGTCATGAAGGAGAAATAAGTGAAAATAACATCACCTGCCATGGAAGGGGGACGTAAAGGGAATAAAGTAATGGTTGTAAGATTGGATGGTTACTATGGATGTGAGACAGTTTTTCATCTCTCAAACAGAGGATACTAGGTTGTCGTTGTTGATAGCCTTGTCTGCAGGTTGTTTGAACAGTAGCTTGGGATCAACTCTCTAGCTTCCATTGTCTCAATTCAGGAGAGATGGAAGTACAAGTCTCTAGCAAACAACTTGACCTCTTTGTGGGAGATCTTTGTGATTTTTATTTCCTTGGACCTGAGGCAGTCGTACACTTTGGAGAATGGAGGTCTTCTCCTTATTCCATGATAGACAGAGGAAGAGTAGTCTATATTCAACATAACAATGTGATTGGAACCATGAATGTGCTTTTCTCTATCAAAGTATTCAGCCTAGAATTCCATTTGGTTAAACTGGGTACCATGGATTATTATCTAGTAGCCAAATAGTAAAAATTCATATATATGTTTGTTGCATCTATGAGAGGTGTGTTTACGACATACTAACCCTTTTTAGCTGCATGTTTGGCAAAGAACATTGAGCTATATTTAGTAGATTTTACAGGAGTGAAGCAGTATGAAAATATGTGACCTATCCCGTTGCCTAGCTGTGAAATTAATGAATAATTACCTCTATCAAGCCTCATTATTACATCCTCTGCAAATCCTTCGTTGTTTAATGCACACCCAAATGCATAAACCTTTGAATTTTTTGATGCCCATGTTGACTTGTGTCAATTTTAGGTCACCTACTTCTATCAAAGGCAGAAGAATATCAAAAGTCTATAAAACCACTCGGATAGCTACATTGAGAAGAGGTCGAGGAATTCTTAGAAGGAGGAGCTTGTGCATCGTGCTTTTCATGCATTAGGACCAGTAGTAATTCGAAATTGTTGCCTCCAAGGCTTATTTGACCTTGCAAGAAAATTGCGGGAGGTCTATTGGGAGATTTATGACTCACTTTACAAAGTATCTCAAGATTCACTTGTGGCTACTTATTCTACATTATAAGATAAGTATAATAATATCTATAGTCGACTGGAACTAGTTAGAATTCTACATTTGCTTAGAATAGAAAATGGTGTAGGTATAGTTGTAGCCTAGAAAAGTATTTTTTAATGCCTTTGTATCAAAATTTTCCAAGTGTCTCCTTGTAGCGGAGATTAAAATTCTTCTTACCCTTTGCAATGTGCATTCCTTTTTAATTTCTGATAGAATTTAGAAGAACTAATATGTAGCCATTCTTGTGATGATGCTTGCAATTTATGTAGGTTGTTTTTTTAATTGTCTGTAACTGATTATATCCATGTTCTACATTTATCTTTTCCTGAGTATTGTTTTATTTATCATCAAAGTCTAAAATATTTGAGCTAACTGGCCTCGCCTAACTCCAATTTTGAAAAACAGACATGAAAAAAGTACAAGAGAATTGTATAGATCATGTGGGCATAATTGTTGATCGTAGTGCTCCATTTCTTCATGTTTAATGCATGTTTTATTTAAAAAGGACTAAGATGTAGCCATCCTTGTGATGATGCTTGCGATCTATAGATGATGCTTTCTTAATTGTCTATAAATTTTAATCTACATGTAACCATCCATGGGTTATAAGGATGGCTCTAGATCGTAGAAAATATAGGTAGTTGGTAGATACAAGTATGGAGATAGCTAACAAAGTGGGAGTTGTTGATATTATGGGACTATCAAATATATTAAATATGAAACTGAACCATATCACCAATTGATACAATTGAAAGGGTAGATGCCAACTTGGGAGCTTCAGATATTGAAAAGGTAGGTTCTTGTGTTTGGTGCTTCTTGCAAAACTGGACTTTGACGGGCATGCAAATCAAGGAGAGCGCATAAACTTGATGCAAAAGACCTTGTGTCTGGCTTTTCTTGCAAAAACTTGACTTTTATTGAAATATTTAAGCTATCATTCATGCCTACGAGTTGTAAACTTGATTATTTTTTCTTTTTTATGAGGTAACATATCCTTAGGAAACCAATTGGGTAACAATTTTACCTTATTATCACTCATTTTAAGCCCAATTGACCTATTCTAAACTGGATTAGTTTAAAATTTTAAATTCTTAACCCATAACGATCGCACCTAGAGAACTAAGTACTAGCTAAAATTCTCATAACCTCAGTTTTTAAGTTTGTGAGAAAATTTGTCTATGGGATTTTTCTAGACATTTATTTTCCCCAACAACTGTGACTCTGCATGTTGTATGATATTATCATGTACAAAAGTTACATTATATATGCTTCCTCTAATAGGAAATTGGGAAGTTGATACGAGTTTGTTTAGTTTGCAAAATTTGAATCTAAGCTTAGTCTATCTCAGCATCTTGTTTTTTGTCACAAACAAACAATGAAATATCTGGAACCTTTCATCATGACACCTATAATGTCATTTAATATACATTGAGGTTTGCAAGTTTGATATTTAGGATAGACCACTGTAGAGCATAATTTCCAAGGGCATATGCTAAAATTATAAATAGGATCCTAGGGCTCTAGTGATAACTGTACAAATATGTATATGTTATTTTCACACATAAATGGTTTCCCATATGAAATCAAACCCAAATCAGCTACAACAGTATGGAAGGTTTACTCAACTTCTCATCTGCAAAAAATAATGACTGATAAATGAGGCAAGGGAGGCTTCTGAAGATGTAATAATAAGGTTATATTTTTATTTATCTTTTGTTTAAATTTAATATAATTCAATTTTTTTAAAATGGGTCCACATCAAGCATTAATTGTTAGAACCTTATTTTCCATCCCGAGAGTTTATGAGAGACACCTTGATGTCACCTTGTTGAGGCACCACTTTTATGCCATAAGAAACAAATATTAGTAGGTTCATTGCATAGAAATTATATAAGATGCATGTATATTACCAGACTCTCCTAATCTAAAAAAGTAATCTTATGTTAAATACAGAATCCTTCCACTTAATTCTTTCCGCAAATTAAATTTCCAATTGCAAAACACATATGAAGAAAATCAATCACACATAACAAGATGTTTTATCGGGAAAGCTTAAAACTAAAAACCCCAACTATCATATATTATGTATATCAATGGAACATGTAACAATCTCATACAAAGCTTATTACATCCAGCTCTCAGTACAATCAACAATCGTCACACACTGTCATGTAGAACTTTTCATATCTATGCACCAATTTCTTGCCTCCTGACAGCCTACCTCCACTGTGCAATCCCTGTTGAAGAAGATCCCTGAATGAATTTGATCTTTCCTTTCCTTGACTGCGTAATCCTCATTGGCAACTCCAATGTCTGTGTAGATGCATTGAATGCATCACTATAGTCACAACAGATAGTCCATCTCACCCTTTCACCTATCTCTCCACTGGGTCTCCACTGGAATTGACATGCAAGTAGTTAACTGTTGTATTTGTTAAGTTGCAAGTGAGGTTCTAATTTTGAATTAATTAAATAATTAATTCACTTAACTCTCACTAGTGTATCTTTAATTACAACTAGATACAACTAGTACAACTGAGTTTAACTCACTTAATTGAGTTAAACTAAATAACAACTCCTATAACTACTCTTCCAACTCTATCACAACTTTCCCCTATCAGTTATAACTGAGTCCTACATGCATGAGTCACCAACGACCCTAGGAATTGTGTAATTCCTTCAGCCCACTGATGTGCCACACCTGTTCACTGAAATAAAGTGCTCCAAGAGAATAAGTTGATATTTAGAGTCTGATTATTATTAAGGGCTAATAATAATCGACATCCCTTCTATTTTTAGATTTGAAATCTATAAATAGACTTCGCCCATCTTCTAAAAATAGAAATTAATCCAAAGATAGAATTTTCTCAACCATCTAGAATTAGCATCCTGCTAACTTTAGAATATGCTCACCATTCTAAAAATAGACATACACCTCAAAATAGCCTACGGGCCCCACTTAGTGAAGGTTCTTAATTTTCACTAAGCTCGTCATCTTGTTGAATCTCAACACTCCCTCTCAACAAGATAGGGATTATCCTTCACCCTGATCCTGTCTCTATGGTATTCGAATTTTCTCCTAGCAAGCAGCTTCGTCAGAATATCTGCATCTTGATCTTTCGTAGGAATTTACTAAAGCAACATGATCTTCCACTCCACACAATCTCTGATATGATGATATCGGATATCTATATGCTTAGATCTATCATGAAACACTAGATTAATCGAGAGTTTAATGCAACTCAGATTATCACAATGAATCATTGTAGGATCTAAATGAGAACCGAACAAATCGACGAGGATCTTCCTCATCCAGATAGCCTCACATGCAGCTTGACTTGCTGCCATGTATTCCGCTTCCGCTCAACTGAGTGCCATGGATCTCTATTTCATGTTGTACCAAGAAAATGTTGTAGATCTAATACTGAAAACCCCTCCTTATGTGCTCTTTCTGTCCGTTGGGCTTCCTTCCCAATCTGCATCCATGAAGCCATGCAACTTCACCTCATTCGTCTGTCTGTACCATAACCCATACTCATATGTTCCCCTGAGATATCTCAGGACATGCTTTTTTTCTTTCCAAAAGAGCTTGGTAGGCTAAACCATCACTTGGATAAGCCGGTTCACTTCATAGCATATGTTCAGTATTGTATTAAATAAATACATGAGCGAACCCACCAATTGTCGATAAACAGTAGCATCCACTACCTTTGCCGATGTAGCATCCTCTTTCCTCCAATTTCTTGGAAGAGGAGTATCCATGGGGTTGCAATCCTGGATGTGAAACTTACCAAGTATCTCCCGAGCATACTTGCCTTGAGACACAAAAAGTTCACCTTCTCGCTGTCGTATTTCCAATCCAAGGAAATAATGAAGGAGGCCCAAATCCTTCATCTCAAACTCCTTTGGAAGGTCCTCCTTGCGTGAGTGTATCAACTGCTCATCACCCGTTAGTATTAAATCATCATCATAAAGAAAAATGATTAAAATATTACCCTCAACCACAATTTGGTATAGGTTTGGATCCGCGTCACTCTTGGTGAAGCCAAGTCTAGTGAAATAGCTATCGATCCATGTGTACCAAGCACAGGGTGCTTGTTTCAGCCCATACAACGCTCTTTTGAGTCTGCACACATGTGACTTTCTAATGAAGATCTCAAATCCTTGAAGCTGCTCAATGTACACTTCTTCCTCAATGATCCCATTAAGGAATGCAGTCTTCACATCCATCTGATGAATGTGCCAACCCGTACATGTTGAAAGAGAAAGGATGGTCCTTATGGAATAATACCATGCGACAAGTGCAAAATTTTCTTCATAATCAATCCCCTCAATTTGTGAGAAGCCTCAGGAAAAAAATATTGCCTTATACTTCTCAAAACTCCCATCAACAGCTTTCTTTACCTTGTACATCCATATTCAACCTACCACTAATTTACCAACCGGCCTTGGAACAATCTCTTAAGCATTTTTTCTGACAATGGAATCATAATCCTCCACCATGGCATCTACCCATGTGGGCTCCTGTGCTGCTTTCTCAAAGGAAGATGGATCTGTCATGATATAGTTTCTCATGAGAGCCATGTATCCAGTGAATCGTTCAGGTGATTGTCTCTATCTGCGCTATGATGTAGGGACTCCTACATTCTATGCTGAATCAAGATTCAATCTCTCAGCTTTTGTGGTATGCCTTCTTCCAGTTTTGATGTTTGGCTCTGCATGAGTGGACTCCTCTACTCCATGATACTCCTCCTATGGCTGATCCACATCTTGAGGCTCATCTTTGGGAACAAGAAGTTCCTCCTCTACATGCAAGTATAGCTCTCTCTCAAGCAACAACTTCATGGCTTTCTCCTCATTGAATTTTATATCATGTTGCACCACAGTCATCTCATTGTTTTGAAAATAGACATGATTATTATGGGGTGTTTCTTTGTACCCCACAAATATCCCAACTTCTGCAGTTGGCTCCAGCTTCTTCCTAGCATCCTTGGTCACATGAAAGTAAACGTATGAGCCAAAAATCTTTAAATGAGAAAAATTTGGCTTCTTACCAGTAAAAGCTTATTCAGGTGTAATCATGCCAAGTACTCTATGAGGACAATGGTTTTGCACATAAACCGTAGTGTTTCATGCTTCCGCCCACAACTACATCGGTAGGCCCTGGTCATGCAACATAGCTCATGCAACACCCACGTTCGTTCTGTTCTTCCTCTCCACAACCCCATTCTGTTGTTGGTTATGAGGCGCTATGAGTTCTCTTCGAATTCCTTATTTGCTATAGAAGTATTTTAATTAATTCAAGATATATTCACCACCATTATCACTCTGCAGAGCCTTCACTTGCTTCCCCGACTCCTTCTCCACCAATGCTTTAAAATCACATAACTTTGAGATTGTTTGATCCTTATTCTACATGAAGAAGATCCAACATCTACTAGAATAGTCGTCAACAAAAATAACATAGTACCTATGTTTTGTTGCTGAAGGAACTGAGAATGGTCCACACACATCTATGTGAATTCTATCTAGGATCACAAAGCATGGTTCTCCTTCTCATGAAAGGTGGTATTTACAAAATTTCCCATATTACATCCCTTGCACTGATCTAACTATGCAAGAGTACCCTTGGGAATTCCAGTAGAAATTTGCAACAAAATCTTCAAGGTTCCATGGTGAAGATGGCCCAATCTTCTGTGCCATAATTCACCCTCATCCCGGCTCACCACTTCTACTTTTCCCATCATTGCAGCACAGCCATCTACCTCCAGCTTGTAGAGATTTTTGACTCGAATCCCTATCCTCTTGGTTTGACCCGTTGTTTTATGTCACAGGAAATATTTTCCCTCGTTGAAAACAATGTCATAACGTATGTCCTCCAACATCATGACTGAGACCAAGTGCTTCTTTAGACCTGGAATATGCGTAACATCTTTCAACAGAAATGGTTTACCTGAATCCCTCTCAAAGATAATGGTTCCAATGTCGGTCGCACTGGATCTGCCATCGTCACCCATCTCTATATGCATTTGGAGATCTTTCTCCTCCAAGTCACTAAACAACTCCTTGTCTCCCGTCACGTGGAAGGAAGCACCACTCTCAAGATACCACACCGATCCCATTGCACTTGAAACCAAGCATGCGATCAAGGAGAAATAAAGTTCAAATTGTGAGGCAAGGGCCTCACCAAATTCAGCTCCAGCAACCTTCTTGTTCTTCTTTTTCTGTGGGCAGTTAGTGGCGAAATGCCCATGTTCGTGATAGTGAAAACACTTCACCTTGGACAAATCCAACTTCTTGCCTTTAGCCTCGAATTTTGGATGGGATTTCTTCCCCTTCCCTTTCCTTACTTTGGAAGCCAAAGAGAAATTCTCTTCATCATCATTCTTTGATGAAGAGCCATCCCTGGTACTTCGCCTTATCTCCTCCTGCACTAGATCCGACCAAAGTCGCTCACAATCTGACAGTTTCTCCCATCATTTGATAGAGTCTTGATAGATGTGCCAACTCTTCGGAAGCCCATGGAGAGCCAATCTCACTAAGTCATCATCCGTAACTGTGATTCCCACATTCCCCAGCTCATCCCTACATTGGACAAACTTCGTGAGATATTTTGGAATAATGTCACCCTTCTCCTATGGTCGCTGCTACTTTGGAAAAGACTGTCAAATCCTTCCACATTATGAATGGAGTGGCTTTCCAGAGAAGGCTTGACACAATATGGTCCTTCACACCTTCCAACATAATTCTTATTTTCATCACTACTTTCTTTTTCCAGGCTTCAACTAATGCAGCATCCGTCGAAGTGGGCTTAGGAACATCACTATCGATGAACTCCTTCAGACCATTATCTTCAAGCACCGCCTCCATCCTGTCCTTCCACTACAAGGAAAAGACCCTATAGCAGATTTTTTTGAGGAACCCCACAGAAAAATGTGCCATACATCCGTTTCTAGCGGAGGTTATTAGAGGAGGTTGGCAAGCGGAGGGTTTTGCGGATGGTTTCCTCTCGGTGTGCTTATCATTACACGTCACCCCAGTGCACGCAAACCAAGAAAGCACCGGTGCAGACCAAAACATTGGCACACTGGACACCATGCACTCTGTACACACCCACCCAGTGCGTCTTATTATTCTATAGCACCGATGCGTCATAGATATTCTGCGCCGGTGCATTATAAAACACCATGCCAAAACCGAAACCACCCAGTGCGGTCAAAAGAAACCGCACTGGTCCATCATAATACATCGCACCAAAACACAAACCGATCGATGCATTTGTAAGAAACAGAACTGGTGTGCCTATAAACAACGTGCACCGGTAAAGGGTTAATTATAAAAAAAATTACTGCAAAATAACCCATATTTTCCAGTTTTCCAGTGCTTTTGAGCTCTCAATTACCGGTGTGTGCCCTACCATAGAATGCACCAGTGTGCACGAGACATTGGCACACCGAACAGCTTTTACGACGTACACACACATCCGGGGTGTCCTATTACTATAACGCACTGGTGCTTCACCACTATTCCGCTTCAGTGCATCATAAAACACCGCGCCAAAACAGAAACATGCTGGTGCACTCTTATCCAAGAGCACTGGTGTGCCTATAAACAACATGCACTGGTAAAGGGTTATATTAAAAAAAAATTACGGCAAAACAACCCAGAATTTTTAGTTTTCCAGTGCTTCTGAGCTCTCAATTACCGGTGCGCGCCTTACCATGGAACGCACCAGTGTGGATGAGACATTGGCACACCAAAAAGCTTGCACAAAGTACAGACACATCCGGGGCCTCCTATTACTACAATTCATCAGTGCTTCACCACTGTTCCACTCAGGTGCATCATAAAACACCGTGCCAAAACATAAACGTGCCGGTGCGTTCTTATCCAAGAGTACCGGTGTGCTGATAAACCGCACACATCGGAATAGCATTACATAAAAAAAAAATTAAGGCCAAAACACCAGTGCTTTATGACTATTCCACACCGATGCTATACGGATTTTTTGCCCTGGTGCCTCATCAAAATTTCGCGCCGAAACTGAAACATCTTGGTGCAGTGTTAGGGAACTGCCCCGCTGCATTATAAACAACGTGACAAATTTTACACAGCCACGTGCAGTTGTAGATAAGCATACCGATGCGCCTATAAAACCCATTGCACCGTAACAGGGTTAAATAATAATAAAAATTGCCGCCAAAAAACTTCATTTTTCACTTTCCTCAGTGTTCCAGAGCTCTCAAGCACCAGTGCCATTTCCCCTTGTCTGAGTCGCCCTGACATCGGTGCTCTCATTGCACCCATTGCACGCAATGCTGCTCTGCATTGGCCACCAATCTCCAGCTTGCATTTTGAAAAACAGTGGTCAAATTTTCTTTTGCAAAGTTTATAGCCAATATGCCTCCTCGACGGAAAAATGTACAGGTATTTTTCTAATTTTTTCATAATTAAGCCTTTTAACAGATTAGAAATTGAAATAACCTTAAAAATAATCATTAAAAAAAAAAAAAAAAATCGTTGCGCGGTGCGCCGGATCTGTTCAGCTCACAACTGATAGCGATGTTTCCTGTAAAATTTATAGGGCGCACCGCCACCGGTGCTAATGGTCTCCGCACCGTTTCCGGGGTGGTACAGAAATGTGCCCTGAATAATTTTAAAATAAAAATAAAATAAAATAGAAGGCGGTGCGCTCATTTATCCAGGCGCACCGTTAACCACGGGAATCATGGTGTGGTGCATTGAGAGAATTATCTACCCCGGTGTATGTTAGCGCATCGCATTCTGGATTTCGAGAGGGTCAACGGTGCAGCCAGGTAAAATAATGCATCGTCAACTATGTAATTGTCATGAAGTTGGTGTGCTGACATGAATATACATGTCAGGGTGTATATTCAGTTAGTGCACCGCTATTCTGAACTTTGATGAAGTTAACGGTGCTTGAAAAATAGACAGCTGCACCGAGGCCAGTGCATTGTATTTCATTAGGGGCACCGGGACCAGTGCTCTACATTCTTAAGACGCACTGCGACCGGTGGGTGACTGTTTTTATGGCGCACCGAATTTTCTGTTTTTTTTTTTCAAAAAAAATATAAATATGTATATTCCTAAATACATGTCTGTTTTAATAAAAAAAAAATTATTTAATATGGCAATGATTCAAAGAGAAGAGGAGGAACAGTAGCAACAACATGCTGAACAATATGACATGATTTTCCAATGGGAGGCCCAAGAGAGGGAGAGAGATGCATACCCTCACCCTGTTACTGTAGATACCCAGGATATCCTTAGGTAGGTAGGCCTCCTCAAGTTCTATGAGGAGGCTACTTCCCTAAAGTTACACAATGTGTTTTTGAGATATCTTATCTGCAAGTGGAATGCCCACCGATAGGCTTTCCAGGTTGGTCCTGACCAGCGGTACACACCCACTGAGGAGGATATTTATTTTATTACAGGATTATCAAGGAGAGGGGTGGATTTTCCCTCATTACCAGACGTGCCAACTGGTTGTGCAGCATGGAATCAGTTAGTTTACTCCTAGAGATACATTGGAGCACGTGTACTGTCTCCTTCAGAGTTTCAGGTACATGGAGGTCAGTTTCGTATAGGTTCTTTTGGTAGATAGAATGTGCAGTGCCTCTCCCTTATCATTTCGACCATTTCACACAACACCAGTGATGGGAAACACATTAGTTGCTCGCTTTTATATTATGTTGATTCTTTAGTACAACAACCATGACTTGTCAGGTGGTCTGCCATTTTTTTGTGGCAGTTTTGTATGGCCTTAGATAGATGTCATGCTCATGCACAAGGGAGGGTCAACTTCCCTTTTTCTTCAGAGCTATTTTGTTTATTTTTTGAGAGGTTTCAAGAGATGAGACCTAGTTTTGTTCGATGGCCTCATAGGCCAATGTTTGAGGCCCAGATGCACATGTGGGGGCAGATGATGCCCGAGAGGGAAGACACTTTGTTTCCAGCCACGATACCACATGATTCACTGGACTTACTAGCCAGTGTTGACAGGCTGCATCCATTCATTTTGGTCCCATGTCCTTATGCTAGCTTAGATTGGCGAGGGTGTCCCAACATCCTCTTCACAGCTGATGAGCCGCCAAATGATAGAGGTAATATTACTGTTTTATTTATATTTATTCTAACATGTTATTAATTAACTTGTTTTTATTAAATTGTGTAATGAAATTGTCTAATTATTGTTGCGTAGTTGTATATATTTTGCAGACATTGGCTCTTTTCATGGCGATGAGATGGCGGGTCCACCACATGATCTAGGTGTGGATCCTGATGATGATGATCGGGATATGGCTGATATCGAGCATGATCATGATGAGGATGAGGCCAATGCAGCAGAGAGACATGCTCCTGCTCATCATGGTGCAGCGATGCCACCTTTTTCTAGGCGCGACCTGAGACCAAATATAGGATGGAGTTGGCCAACCAACTCTGTGCATTGATTTTTGATGCGAGCATCAGGCCCACTCATTACAGAGACATACAGGCCAACAATAGGCTGTTACAAATGTGGAGAGGCATGCCACGTGACATGTACAGCCTAATGCGGCATGTCGTAGGAGCTACGACAGCTATTATGCAACTTAGGAGGACTGTCTGTAGCTATAGGCATAGTCAAGCCGTGGCATGTGATGGAAATGAGTCCGCGAGCAACGACTCACATGCATCCCATGATCGTTCACCTCGTGACGCGCCTGATGAGCATGATGCTCCACTGGCAGCATCTAACAGCCATCATGGAGATGAGGCTAGACCATCGGCCATGTCTAGTCAACAGCCTGCAGCTACATCCATCAGTACTAGTCATGATGATCATGAGTAGGCTGGACCATCGACCATCGAGGCTGCACTATTCACTGAGCAGGCCTCCACTACTACTGCTCATATTGATGTTGTACTACCACCAGTGGATGCATCCATCAGTACTAGTAATCACGATCATGATCAGGCTCGACCATCGACTATCGAGGTTGTACCCAGCTTTACTAAGAAGGCATCCACTTTTAGTACTGCTATTGATGTTGTTATACTATCACCAGCACCTGATCCATGACATTTATATTACATTTGTATATTTTTAACATTATATATATATATATATATATATATATATATATATGGTCCATGTATTTTATGTTGATGTTGCAGTTGTACTTAATTTTCATGTTGGTGATCATCATGATGTGGCGCATATTGTTAGGTCATGTTAGATATGTTCATTTAATGTTTAGCTTGTAGATATATGTGTATATGTGATAGCATGAGTTATTTGACATATTGAGATGTATATTTGATGTTTTTGTTGTGATGATCTTAATATATAATGTTAATTTGATGTTTGAATGTGTTTATTAGTCGAATATGATGTTTGTACGATGGTTATCATGATCGTCATGATGTTTATTAATTAATTTAATATTAAATGACCATGATATTTATTAAATATTATGTCATGATTGTAATTGTAAATTAAATTTTAATTGTATGTAAAATTGTAAAATTGTAATTGTATGTAAAATTCTAAAATTGTAGTTATATTTGTAATTGTAATTTTAATTGAATTGTACGTAAAATATTTATAAAATTGTAATTGTAATTGTAAATGTAACTCTATGTAAAATTGTAAATGTAATTGTATATAAAATTCTAAAATTGTAATTGTATTTGTAATTGTAATTTTAATTGAATTGTATGTAAAATATTTGTAAAATTGTAATTGTAATTGTAAATGTAATCCTATGTAAAATTGTAAATGTAATTGTATGTAAAATTCTAAAATTGTATTTGTATTTATAATTGTAATTTTAATTGAATTGTATGTAAAATATTTGTAAAATTGTAATTGTAATTGTAAATGTAATTGTATGTAAAGTTGTAAATGTAATTGTATGTAAAATAAAAATTATAATTGTAATTCTAATCGTAATTCATGTATGTGAAATTAATGTAAAATTGTAATTGTAAATTTAATTTAATTGTAATTATTGTACTTTTAATTGTAATTGTATGTAAAATATTTGTAAAATTTGTAAATATTTAAAATATTTAAATTTGTAAATTTGCAAATAATTGTAAAATAACAAATCTAGAATAATACGAATTTTTGTAACATAATAAAGTTTACAAAATAATGAAAATAAATTCATGTACTTTATAATTATCATTATTTTATTATGATCTTACATACAAAAAAAAAAACTTTATACAATCTGATGCAGTTATCATCCTAACACGCACCGGTGCGTTGTGTAAATAAGATGCACCAGTGCATCACAACTCTTCCGCACCGGTAACGAATAAACACAAATAAAAAAATGCAACTCTATTTTCTTTAAGTGAAAAAAAAATGACAATTTGAAAAATGGGCCGAAAAATATTTTCGAAAATGTAATTTCATAAAATAATTCTTCAAATACTAAACACTTTTCATTATTTCACTATTTTTGCTAAGATTTTCAGCCAGATATTTGCAGGAGACAACCTTGAGCAAGAGAGCAGGAGGACACTGCGGAGCAGCGAAATACATTCGAACAAAAGTATTTAGACAATTAGAAACCAAACCTTTGGTGATTCAAACCCTATATCATAGAATTTGAAACCATCTCGTGATTAAATTTGATTAATTTTTTTACTTTTTCTGCAGTTTTTTTACTTTTTTCCATAGTTTAGCCATTTTTTCCCTAAACCCTTCATTTTTTTTTTCCCTTTCTTCTCCCTATTTCTGTGATTTCAAAATTAGGGTTTTTCATTTTAGATTGACGTCTAACCCACGAGACGACTTATATAGTTGGATCCCAATCCATTTGACCATTGTGTGAATTTTTGAAAAAATGGATTTTTTTTTATCGGTGCGCCCTGCATACTATACTACATTGGTGCTCTGTATTATACAGCGCACCGCAAAAATACTGTAGTAAAAAAAAATGAAAACATTTTTTCTAAATCCGTGTGCCAAATCTGAAATAGGGCACCAATGCTCCATTTAACTAGGAAAGCACCGTACAGTGTATTACACTGTTTTTGTGATGCGTTTATAATACCCCATGCACCGTTAGGTCTATTACACTGGTTTTTCTTATGTTTTTACAATACCCAACACATCGTACGGTGTATTATACTATTTTGTGGTGCGTTGTTAATATCCCCTCGGACCGGCAGTGCGGACCTCGTGAAAGGCGCATTGGTACCTTCAGATTTATTTTTTACCTGAAAAGTTGAGAATTTATTTATAAATATATTAATGAATGATATGGTATAGGTTTCAAATTGATAAAGAAATGTCTAACAAGAGATCAAGTAACAAAAATACTATTAACACATCAAGAAAAAAAAAAAGACAAGTTCTTTGTAAATTCTTTATAAAAAATATTATCTTTGAACTATATGTAAGTTTAACTAATATGTATTGTTTATTGTGTATCATGCAGAGCCACAAAATGATGAAGCTCGATATGATTATTTTTTATCTAGGACCAGAAGAGCGTAAAAGTTTAATGGAAAAAATAAAAAAGGATGAATCAGGTGAATGAAAAAATACTATCGATCTAATATGAGTTTCTTTTTTAATTACCATTAATAATATACTTAAAATTATTAGATAACATGTGTCAAACAATCTACTAATTCACATCTGTTTAATGTTGTACAAGGACCAACAACTCAGAAAAGGAATGTTGTTCTAAGAAAAGAAAAAAAATAGAACATGCAAAAATGAAAATCAATTGCTCCTTAACTCATTTGGAGTGGTGCTGGAAGTTAACGAAAGGGGAAAAACTTTTACAAAATTTTGAGGGATCTAGTGGAACGACTTTATAGACGTTCTTTCTACCAACAACAACGTGCTTCAAATGTAATATGTAATCATTGAATTTTTCGATCATTAGGTACAATAAATAAATAATTTAGCATTAAATATTAATTTTCAAGAATTTTCTTGCATAAAAGAAAATAAAATGGAACCCATTCAGCACATAAAATAGGACAACAAGGAAGAAAATGGTTGATCTCTAAGTTTGTGAGTAATTGTTACTTCCTTATAACAACTTAACTAGATTTCATTTTTGTATTTTTTAAGTTGTTTTATGAAAATCATCGTTGAATTTCTTCAAATAGGTGCTAACATACAAAGAATAACCATCAGACGAATTGATTGAAATTGGGTTAAATATGGGTTGTGAGTATATGTTGGCATATCAGAATTTAATTGTGAAATTTGTAAGCATCTATCGATCTTGTTTTACTTAGCTCCGTCGATAATTAATAGAACAAAAACATCTTTTATATTAAATATATGATTTGTTATGGGGTATAAAACTTGCAGGAAACAAAGCATGGAACTGCGCCAACAGATGAAATTTTGAAAGATGGCATGGTACATGGTTTTGAAAGAATGTGTGTATAATTTATTAGTCAATTGTTGCTATCGTACGTCATTTTTCTTTTCAATTTACATTGATGTATATTATTTAATATTGCAATTTTCATTATTCTCACCAATGTATATACACTCATTTCAGTTAATTTTTATGTTTGTAGATGGAAGGTGAAGAAGAAGAAAACAATCAACGCCATGAACATCCTAAAAATAACCCAAGTCATGGAAGTAGCTCTAGCAGTGACAGCAGTTCAAGCGAAGAATGATGATCACTATGTTTGGATATCAAAGCAAGGAGTTTTAGTTTTTGAAATATATATGTCTGTGAAATCAAACATTTTGTTTAATGTAATGGACATAGTGTCCCAATTGAAAGACAAACGTATATCAATAACTGTCCCATTTTGTATGATAAAGATTATCTTATATATATATATATATATATAATATGTTTTAATTTATTCTATTGCGTTCTCCATTGTCGTTCTCAAATGCACTAATAAAAATTTAATTCATATAAATATTGTTATAAGACATATATGTGTCGACTTTTGATGAATAATGAATTTTTAAAAACCACAATAATTATGATATGATATAACAAATTAATCCAAACATCACATTCAAATGCATTAATAAAAATGTAATTAATATGAATATTGTTATAAGATGTGTCAACTTTTGATGAATAATGAATTTAAAACAATCACAATAATTGGACTATCATAGGTCGATATTTCTAAAAAATACAACATGAAAACCGGTGTGTATCAGTAACTGTACACCAGTGCGTTTATGTGTCTATATGCACCGGTGTCGTTATACGATCTATGGACACCGCACAAATACCAATACCAGTTATCAATATCAATGTGTTTGTGTGATACTGCGCACCGGGGTGTTTACGTATCTATAAGCACCGGTGCATTTTTACGATCTATGGGCACCGCACAAATACCAATACCAATTATAAATCTAGATGCCTTTCTGGGCTACGGCGCACTAGTGCATTGATATGACCTATGGGCACTACACAAATCCCAAGACCAATTAGAATGGCCACATGCGTTGTATGACCAACACTATGCCCGATGCGGTTTTACACCTAAACGTCCCAGTGCGTTGGACTGAAACAGCCCCGGGGTGCCATCGGTATGTACGCACCAGTCCATTAAAGGCAGACTAATGCACCGATGAAAAAAAATCCATAATAACCTCTGGCTGCCCATTTTTTTTAGTTGTGTTGAATTTCCATTAAAATCTCCACCAAAACCTCCGTAACCATAAATGGATGTTATAGCAAATGTTTTTTTGACAATTTTGGCCAAGTTTATAACACTAAAAACCTCCTTTATAGCCTCTGCTAGAGGGTCTTTTCCTTGTAGTGTTCCAGGCTATGTGTTTGGATTTTCCCTTGAGTGCATAATTCAACTGCAACCCATTGAAATCCATTTTAATGTTTATTCAGCTGTCGCACCAAGAAATTCTAGCAGCAAATTCGAATTTTCCACCGGCACAAAACTCAACATCGCTTCAATATTGCAATCTCTAGTGATCAACACTACTATGATACCATGTAGAAATTATACAAGATGCATGTATATTACCGGACTCTCTTGATCTAAAAAATTAATCTTATGTTAAATACATAATCCTTCCAGTTAATTCTTTGCAGAAATTATATCAGCAATCGAAAAAAACATATGAAGCAAATCAATCGCACATAACAAGATGTTTTACTGGGAAAGCTTAAAGATGAAAACCCCAACTATCATATATTATATATATCAATGGAACATGTAACAATATCATACAAATATTTGTACATCAAGCTCTCAGTACAATCAACAATCGTCACACACTGTCATGCAGAAATTTGCATATCTATGCACGAATTTCTTGCCTCCTAAAAGCTTGCCTCCATTGCGCAATCCCTGCTGAAGAAGATCCCTGAATGAATTCGATCTTTCCTTGCCTTGACTACACAATCCTCATTGGAAAATCCAATGTCTATGTAGATGCATTGAATGCATCACTATAGTCACAACAGATAGTCCATCTCACCCTTTCACCTATCTGTCCACTGGGTCTCCACTGGAACTGACATGAAAGTAGTTAACTACTGTATTTTTTTAATTGCAAGTGAGTCTCTAGTAGTGAATTAATTAAATAATTAATTCACTAAACTCTCACTAGTGTATCTTTAGTTACAACTAGATACAACTAGCACAAATGAGTTTAACTCACTTAACTGAGTTAAACTAAATAACAACTCCCATAAATACTCTTCCAACTCTGTCACAACTTTCCACTATCAGTTATAACCAAGTCCTCCATGCATGAGTCACCAACCACCCCGTGAATTGCATAATTCCTTCAACCCACTGATGTGCCACACCTGTTGACTGAAATAAAGTGCTCTAAGAGAATAAGTTGATATTTAGAGTCTGATTATGATTAAGGGCTAATAATAATCGACATGCCTTCTATTTTTTGATTTACAATCTATAAATAGACTTCACCCATCTTCTAAAAATAGAAATTCATCCAAAGATATAATTTTCTCAACCATCTAGAATCAGTGTCCTACTAACTTTAGAATATGCTCACCATTCTAAAAATAGACATAAACCTAAAAATAGCCTGCAGACCCCACTTAGTGAAGGTGCTTAATTTTCACTAAGCTCATCATCTTGTTGAACCTCAACACATTTCTCCCTATACAATGAAAAGGAGAAATGCATATCCTTTGCCTTACTGTAAAGAGCAATGATTTCTCAAAGCCTTCAATAGTAATGACATTGTCAATATTTTAGATTTTCTCATTTTTGGGGGATCAATTTGAAATGGTTTGAAATACATCATCTAATGGCCTAAGAACTTATACTAGATCTTAAATTCACTACGACATAAGGGTCTATATTCTTCCTCTCCTCTCCTCACCAATTCTACGTAGTGAATTTATTCCTAAGGGAGAGATATAGAAAGATACGTAACTACATGTTGCTTAAAAATATTAGAGAGAGATTTCTAGCTGCCATGAGTTTTCCTATGGTAGAAATAAAGATATCTCTAATATTTTTTAGTAGTATGTAGTTGCATATATCTCTTTGGAGTGGATTTATTATATATATTTGGTGTGGAGAGGATGAATCTAAATCTCTAGGTGTTGGTAAATTCAGAGTCTGGTATTTGTTACGAAGCCATTAGATGAGGAAATTAATACCTTTTCAAAATGATCCCCTTGAAAATGAGAAAATCTAGAAGCTTGAACAGGTCATCATTTTCTGTTGAAGGGGATTAAGAAATCATCACTCATTGTCAGTGTACAAGGAGTGATGAAAATGGTAATCTTTGTTTCCAAGTGGAGAAAAATGGTGCTTCATCAAGATGCCTCTAAGGTAGACACTTAGGATGGAAAATAATATTATAACATTAATATTTACCTAACAGATTCATTTGTGACTAGATGGAATGTTTCAACTCAGACCAGACCAATTTTTGACATGTCTTATGTGAAGTCAATTAGATAAATTCAATTTGTTTTGTCACCAAGCTGAATCAAAATCAGCTACTTCTAAGTGAACTAACTAAGTTTGACTACACTGCTCTATAGCAGGCAAAGTAATATTCCGTTTATGAGATGAAAATTTCACCATTCCAATTATATTTTTGTTCTTCAAAATATAAATTCAACATGAAGTTCACAATATGGAAATGCTCGTAGGAAGGGCCAAAAATATCTAATGAAAATTATCCTAGAGGTTTCTACTGTCATGAAAATCCGATAGTGACCCTAACACATTTGGGGGGCAAGAGGGGGCCATGGAGGGGAATGACAATCTAAGCTAAAAAAATTTGAGACTCCTAATGTTTTTGTATGGAGTTCCATTTTCCAATAATGGTTGGAGAAAATAACTTTTCCGATCATGTTTCCTGATATTTATTGGATAAAATTTGAAGAATTACAGTAAGTTGTAAAACATATAGGAATATTTCAATGGAAATCCCAAAATTTAGAAATTGTTGAATGCTTTATGCAATTATATTCACTCTCAAAGCAAGGGCCATGCCACCTATACATTTGACGCACGCAGAAAATCAGATATCCTACGTTGAAAAGGTAATTTTCACATATCCTAAAAAATTTGTCACTTGGCAATAACTTCAAACAAGTTTTGCTCCCCACCTTGCCCCATTAATTTCTTTCAATATATTTCATTAAAGCATCTACCACATTATTGTTGGAATTAAACTTTAGTATAGTTACACCACTATATTTCATCGCCTTTTAATATAGTAGAATTTTGCCTTTATATGCTTCTCTGAGAAAGGAATTTGGTATTCTTTCTCAAAGAAAATGCATTTTGATTATCACAAAAAATAGGAATGGTCCCCTATTCAAACCCAATATCTCTTCATAATTTCTTCAATCAAATGACTTCCTTGGTTTTTTAAGAAACTACGATGTTCTCTACCTCAATACTTGATTGGGAAACCACTCATTTCCTCTTACTCCAACTCAAAACGCCTTCAAAACATGATAAATAGATAAGCACCAGTATAATTTCCATTGTGCATATCATCTGCCCAATCAGCATCAATAAACCCATGCAACTGAAGGTTTTTACCTCCATCTTCCTCATATAAAATAACATAGTCATTAGTGCCCCATATGTACCTAGAGATCCCCTTGACACCTATCCAATGATATCTAATCTTGTACATGCTACTACATATATAAGGCTACCAACCACACTACGTATAAAATTATTGTCGTCTCCTCTTCTTATTTTTTTCTCTTAGGACTCATGTGAGTGGACAAACACGATCCCACTTGAGGTTGAGTGCAAACTAGTTTACACTTATGCATCTTAGGAACTAAAAATCTCAAACATGTTTTACAAATAGTTTCTATTGTCGGTAAGAAATTTCCAATTTTGGTGGCCTTTCTTCATTTTAATTCCCAAGAAATAGTGACACTCACGTAAGTTATTCATGTCAAAATTACATGACAATTGGAACTTGGTTGCCTTGATTAGTTTTTTTTATTGTGACTAATCAAAACTTTTCTCATCAACATATAAGCTTAGAATAATGAAGTGATTGTATTTTCGCTTGAAGAAAACACACTAATTTTCATCACTCCTTATGTAGCCTTATCCAACTACATATTTCTTAAACCACTGGTACTGTCTTGGCACTGCTTCAATCCATATACTCATCTCTTCAATTTAAACATCATGCATTCTCTCCATTCTATCGTGAATCCTTTCCTTCTGGTTTCTTCATGAATATTTCTTCTCTGAGCCCACCATTTAAAAAAGTGCTCTTCACATTTGTTTTATCCACTTCTAAATCATAAGCAATTGTTAGCACCATCATCAACCTAATGCAGGTCGATTTGGCCATCTAAGAAAAAGCCACATCATAATCAACACCCTCAAATTAAGAGTACCCCTTTGTTACCAATGAGGTTTATATTGTTGCATTGGACCATTTGTCTTATACTTCTCCTTAAACACTAATTTTTCATCTATTCACCTTCCTTCCTTCAGGAAACTCCTACAAATGCTAGGTTTGGTTATGTTCCATGGTATTTTTTTCTTCATCCATGACTTTCTTCCAATAAGAAGCTTCATCTCCATTAAGAGCCTCTCTGACATTTTTTGGCTCATCACCCATGGAAAATAAGGAAAAATAAATAAAACTAGATGGCGCATAGCCATATCACTTAGGTGGTTAGGCCCCATTAACTTATGAAGGTTCCTCAAACTCTAACCCCAAATTGGTTGATCATGCTCAGCTTGCACATTTTGAATTTTCATTGATGATTGATTTTCCTCTTGCTGGAATGCAAAAGGAAAATGAATTTCATCTTTTTCCTCCATAATTTCCATATTCGACATCTTTCGCAGCTATTCATCTATGCTCATCAAAATTCACCATAGGATGTACTTTTGTTTTGTAATAGATTCTTGATGTAGATATCCACGAGATTTCTCCTCCTCAAAAATCACATCCTAGTTGTAAGCATGGTTGTAGGTATGTTGATGTTCAGACGAAAACCACAACTTGTAGCCCTTGATCTGCTAGGGGTTACCTTGCTATTAATGGTGGTGGATTGATACTCCTTCTGAATAGCCAATAAAGGGCCAAGGAAGTTGAGAAATATGTTTTCAACTTTTGTCTTATCCACCATAGCCACATGCATGCATTTTTCACACTTTAGAAACCTAAGATGTTCAAGATAGGGCTTCTTTCCACTTCGACTTCCTCTAGCGTCATTTCACCCAAAATTAAACTTTGTGACATATTAATTAAATAAGTCGTTGTAGCAACTGCTTCAGCTCAAAATCCTTTTCTTAAGCTAGGTTTTCAAGTTTTTTCTTATCCACCTTAGCCACATACATGCATGTTTCACACTTCAGAAACCTAAGATGTGCAAGGGATGGCTTCTTTACACTTTGACTTCCCCTAGCGTCATGCCACCCAAAATTTAACTTTGTGACATATTAATCAAATAATTAGTTGTATAAAGTGCTTCAGCTCAAGATCCTTTTCTTAATCTACCATTCTCTGTCATGCTACATGCCTTTTTTATCAAGGTCTGATTTTCTCTCTTAGCATGGCCATCTTGCTCAAGACCATTTAATTAATTGTAGCAACTACTTCAGCTCAAAATCCTTTTCTTAAGCTAGCATTCTCTCTCATGCTTCATGCATCTTTTTAACAATTTCTAATTTGGTCTCTTAGGATGGCCATATTGCTTGAGACCATGTGGATTTGTCTTCAAGCATGAAATTCCCCAAAATTTGCAAAATGTCTCAATTTCTTGGGAGTAATACTTCAAGTTTTAATCTTCTTCCACACCTGTAGCAGATATTTTAGTTGTAACTGTTGAATTTCAAAGGATCTTGCATCCTAGAATATTTTGTATGTCCAACATAGAAAACAAGTTCTCATAGTTGACGGTTTTTCATTAATTCTATCAAAAAAAATTATTATTTTTTACAAGCCTGAAAGTATAATCTAATATGGTTTTCTTATCTGCAAGAAATTTTGTGTTGCAATTACACTTTAATAGTCATGTGAGTGATTCGTCCTTTGACTATTAGCAAACCTCCATCTACTATTGTAACACACATTGGGGATGTTGGCATTGGTGTGGTGTTGTTGCACCCTAATGCAAGTGTTTGGTCTCGGTGCTAGTATTAAGCATGTGATTTATACATAAACTATTCTTGTGTTGGTGTAAAACTATCCTCCCATAATTTTTTGAATTTGCGCACATATCAATGACATTTTGACTTGGTCAAATGCTTGATCTTATGATCAAAATTCCTTACTGATTTTTTGGTCCCCTTCAACTGAAAATTAAGTAAGGGAAACTACATCTTATTCTATTATGCAGCATTCCATTTTTTTCTAGAAAAATTACTCTTAATTTGAGAAAGAGGAACTATACCCAATTATTTACTGCCTTTGTTATTCAAAATTATTTTTCCTTCGACTCAGTGTCAACCTTTTTAGTGATCCCCTCAATAAATGTATTAATAATTTCATTTTCATAACTATTTAATTCCTATGATTGAAAGAGATTCATAAAAAATTCATTGAACACAACATAAATGCTCGTGTATTGTGACAAGGCTAGCCAAAACTTACTATGTTGTATTTTCTTTAAAATGGTGGATGGCTATATTTGAGAGGTTTTAGCTTTAGATCCTTCTGCTTGAAGCACACTTTTTTAATGTAAATGTAGACGTTTTCCTCTTCTTGGAATTGATATTTCAATTTTATGTAGTTCATGCTAGGCGCCCAGCCTTCAAAGACCCTTCCGTAATGTACCATTCCACAAGTAGCCTTCCAAGCATGAAAACATGGTACTTTCCAACCTTCTAAGGCTCACCAAATGTATAGGTGATGTTTTGAAGTGCACTATATAGCCTTGAAAGGCTTGACAAACATGGAATTTATACCCCCAAATCCTCCCCCATGAGGAAAATGTGGGATTTCTAGCCTTCCATGTGACCTTCCAACATGCCAAACTCCATGATTCTGAAGTCTCTTTAAGGTGAATGTTTGGGGCTTCTGAGAATGATTGCTAAGGTTTCCAAATAATAGGAATACCCATCAAACAACTCCATGCTCTCTTTGATACATGAACATGAATCTTAAAATAAATGAACTTCCATCAAGGAAACATCTCCTACAAAGGTTGGCCCACAATTGAAATTGTTTTTAAATGCCTAAAAACGTTAACCTACACAAACTTAAGTCAGGATTCACCCAGAACATAGATCATTGCATTCAAAACCTCATAAATGTGTGTGTGTGTGTGTGTGTGTGTATCCTCATAAACCTAAAATTAAATTGAATCACAAATAGTATGATTATGTTATAGGTCCAATGAGTGAAAGGTTCATTGATGGCATGTGTGTGTGTGTGTGTGTTGATTCATTTATTTTTAAACCTCCCTTTACACTTCAACCCGACACAGGTTTTCTCATATTGTTTTATTTACAGTCAAACCAAATTCTTGGGTAGTGTTATTCACATTTTTTAACTCACTTTGTTGAAACAATCCCTTTGTTGTTACATATTTACTACAGGTTGGTATTTTTCAGTTATCTCCAAACACATGTATACCAGAAAAACAAATTCAAGTAATGAGATAGTTATACCAATGTATTTCATATTCTCAGGACACAACACTATGATGGATTTAGATTAAGTTTCAATATTATGTTCACCCTTGACTAGGCTTTGATATGCATGCCCCACAATAATTGTACAGAACTAGTAGCGATCTAGTGCCATATAAGTCATGGAAGATCTTCTTCAAATGTTTCCTATTTTTTGCAATTGTCTAATATAACTAGCATCCTTGTGGACAACATTGTTTTAGGGTGACATCTTGGTTATACATTTCAAACAACACCCTAATTATTCTGAATACAATACCATGTCTACTCTTCACACTAGGTTACACTTCGTTTTAGGATCATCACTTATACCAGGTGATGTTCCAGCCATGGGATTAATTATCTTTGTTATCTTCTTCTATATTAAATCCAACTACCCATAAGTGTATTTCAAACCATATCATTGCCTCTAATTTAGGAGAAAATCCATAGACTTTGATATCCATCATCGGAGTTGGTAGAGGCTAATCATAGTAATAGAATTCCAAACATTTCATCGATCTCCTCTGTCCACAAATTGTGGGATAATTTTGAGGGACAAATTTCTTATGGTACCCTCATGCAAACCAGGGGGAAACATACTGATCCTATTAGGCACACACGTCCTCCTTGGGATCACTTGAGAACCCCAAACTCTCAAGATAAAGCCACAAAAGTGAAGTCCATAATCCAAAGTAACCAATTCATCATCTCCAGACTGCAATATCCATTTCCACTGTCTTTGATCATTGTTGAAAATAAGACACATTAAAATCCAAATGAAAATATGTTTGGATCCCCATCACCTATGGACTGAATGGTCCATTTTCGACAACTCTCATATTCCCAACAATTTCAGAATATGTAACAACATCTTGAGAATTCCCATTTCTTCCACAGAGAAGAGAGATGGAAACCAATATTTCAGGGTCTCTTCGAGCAATTTCAGTGGGACACTTGATTAAACACGGTCTGCTCTTCACTAAAATTTCTAGTAATATTTGTTGTCAAGCCATCTATGATATATGATAACTCAACATAAAAAAATTCATCCCCTTCACCATCTCCTTTTACCTTATTTTTTTCTATGAGAAAACATTGCTCTCACTTTCCAGAACAAGAAAAATCCTATCATTACATGTTGTACAGTCCTTTGTACTTATGCAATTTCCCTGATGCATATCATTTGAGGTCTTTAAAGTTGGTTTTTCTTCATAATTATCATATATGTCATCAAATATAGAGGTAATAATTTAATCATTACCAAATATAAAGGTATAATTAAGCCCTCATCAAAAGTTTGATCTGGTATGCTCCCTTTACCAATTGCTTGATTATCCTCTTCATAAAAAACCTTGTCATTCTCTGCCTTGGGGTTGGATTGATCACACATAAAATTAGCTGTGTTGACATTGATTTCTAGGAAAATAAAATGACTCACAGCCGAATCTGAGCAATGTTCTTTAATTTCATTTGTATCCTCATATTCATCATAGATAAGACTAGATTCAAAACACACAACATATTATATTCCTTTGCTTTGTGCGAATAATGAATCTAGATCAAGTCTATATCAGGGCTACTGTATTATTCTTATTTTGGATCTGTAGTAGGCTACTAGCCTCTTAAATGATGCCAAAATTTCTACCTTCCTCAAATTTTGAGCTTAACACTCTATTCATATCAATCGCAACATCATCACAATATAGGTACTCACCCTCTAAATTTTCTTCCTTATCTAGATGATCATCATGTTAAAGGAGATGAGGGAGATATTCTTCTTACAATACCTTTTCATCTTCATCCATTCCTCTTCTTAGCACCACAAGGTCTTCTTCCTCCAGAAAACCTCCATCATTATCTTCATGGATTCCATCATTTCCTACTAAAATACAAAGGTGGCCTTTGTAGTGCAATGTTGCGAACAAGTGTTGGTCATGATCGTCAAATTTCTGAAATCTTGGGTGACAATGTTTGAGGAAGCTTTCAACTATATTTTTGAGAGAATGTATGCTCTTTGTGATACAAGAATATTTGAGCCAGCCATTGAACTATTAGCCCAAAGAAATTATAAATAATCTAATCATGACATCTTCATGGCTTTCTTCCAATTTTAAGATATACCTCATAAATGCTAGGACATGTGGAACATCATTAAAAGAGTTCCCTCCAAACTCCTGAAGATCCTTTCCATAATTAGGATGGTGACTATTTAGGTGTCCCAAGATATTTTCAACATCCAAAGTTGCAAATACTTGATCATTTATGATTTCTCTTCTCTTCCATTATATCATTTGTGTCATTGAGGAGTGAGAAGGAGTGCAGAGAAGTGATATTATTGAATTGGCAGAGTTGATCTCTATTTTATAAATTTTTTGGATGTACCTTTGATGGTGGGAATGCTTAGATATCCCTGTGGTTATCAATTTCAATTTTTTATGTTAAGCATGTGACATTATGGTGCTCTTCTTATTATTTACTTCTCATTATTATTTTCATACTCATTTGCAAGAATAGAACTTAATAAGTTTGTGTAATAGATTTCCACTCTCTTTTCTTGATTAGTCCAATCCATCAAGGCACCAGTCCACATAGGTGATAGGAGAGTGTTTACCACTTTATCACACATTCCACAGAGAAGAGAGATGGCAACCAAGATTTTAGGGCCTCTTTGAGAAATTTCAGTGGACTATCTTATTAAACACAACCTGCTCTTCACTAAAATTTCTAGGAATATTTGTTGTCAAGCCATCTATTATATATGATAACTAAACAAAAACAAATTCATCCCATTCACCCTCTCATTTTACCTTACTGTTTCCTGTGATAAAACCTTTCTCGCACTTTCCAGAACAAGAAAATTCCTATCATTACATGTTGTACATTTCTTTTTACTTCTGCAATTTCCCTAATGCATATCATTTGAAGTCTCCAAAGCTAGATTTTCTTCATATTTTCCATAGTTTTCATAAAATGTAGAGGTAATAATATCATCATTACAAAATATAAAGGTAGAATTAAGCCCTCATCAAAAGGCTCATCTGGTATGCTCCCTTTAGAAAATTCTTGATTATCCTCTTCATAAACATCTGTGTCATTCTCTTCCTTGGGGTTGGATTGATCACACATCACATTAGTTGTGTTGCCATTGAGTTCTGGGAAAAGCAAATGGCTAACAGCCGAATCTGAGCAATGTTATTTAATTTTATTTGTATGATCATATTCACCATAAATAGGATTGGATGCAAACACACAACATATGATATTCATTTTCTTTTCACAAATAATGAATCTATATCAAGTATGTATCATGGCTATTATGTTATTCTTCGATTGGATATGTAGTAGGCTACTAGTCTCTTAAATGATGTCAAAAGTGCTAACTTCCTCAAATTTTGAGCTCAACACTTTAGTCATATCAATAGCAACATCATCACAATATCTAGGTATTCACTCTCTAAATTGTCTTCCTTATCTCAATGATCATCATGTTAAAGGGGATGAGGGAGATATTCTTCTTACAATACCTTTTCATCTTCATCCATTCCTTCGCTTAGCACCAAAGGGTCTTCTTACTCCACAAAATCTCCATCATTATCTTCATGGGTGCCATCATTTTCCTACAAAAAGACAAAGGTGGCCTTCCCAGGGCAATGCTGCCAACCATAGTGTTGGTCATGATCATCAAAATTCTGAAATCTTGGGTGACAATGTTTGAGGAAGCTTTCAACTATATTTTTGAGAGAATGTATGCTATTTGGGCTACAAGAATGTTTGAGCCAACTATTATTCTATTATCCCAAAGAAAGTGTAAATAATCTGATCATGACATCTTCATGTCTTTCTTCCAATTCTAAGATATACCTCATAAATGCCAGGACATGTGGAACATCATTAAAAGAGTTCCCTCCAAACTCCTAAAGATCCTTTCCATAGTTAATATGGTGACTATTTAGGTGTCCCAGGATATTTTCAACATCCAATGTTGGAGTTCCTTGATCATTTATGATTTCCCTTCTTTGCCATTATATCATCTGTGTCATTGAGGAGTGAGGAGGAGTGTAGAGAATTGATATTATCGAATTTGCATAGTTGATCTATGTTTTATCAATTTTTTGGATGTATCTTTGATGTTGGCAATGCTTAGATATCCCTGTGGTTATCAATTTCAATTTTTTATGTTGGTGCTCTTATTATTATTTACTTCTCATTATTATTTTCATAATCATCTGCAAGAATATAACTTAATAAGTTCGCGTAGCATATTTTCACTCTCTTTTCTAGATTAGTCCAATCCATCAAGGCACCAGTCCACATAGGTGATAGGAGAGTGTTTACCTCTTTATCACATCTTCCACAGAGAAGAGAGATGGCAACCAAGATTTCAGGGCCTCTTTGAGCAATTTCAGTGGAAAAATTGATTAAACACAACTTGCTCTTCACTAAAATTTCTAGGAATATTTGTTGTCAAGCCATCTATTATATATGATAACTGAACGGAAACAAATTTATCACATTCACCCTCTCCTTTTACCTGACTATTTTCAGTGAGAAAACCTTTCGCGCACTTTCTAGAACAAGAAAAATCCTATCATTCCATGTTGTACAGTTCTTTGTACTTCTGCAATTTTCCTAATGCATATCATTTGAGGTCTCCAAAGCTGGATTTTCTTCATATTTATCATAGTTGTCATCAAATGGAGAGATAAGAATTTCATCATTACAAAATATAAAGGTAGAATTAAGCCCTCCTCAAAAGGCTAATCTAGTATTCTCCCTTTAGAAATTTCTTGATTATCCTCTTCATAAACATCCATTTCATTATCTTCCTTGGGGTTGGATTGATCACACATCACATTAGTTGTGTTGGCATTGAGTTCTGGGAAAAGAAAACGGCTCACAGCCAAATTTGAGCAATGTTATTTAATCTCATTTGTATGCTCATATTCATCATAAATAGGACTAGATTCAAAAAACACAACATATGATATTCATTTTCTTTGTACAAATAATGAATCTGGATCAAGTCTGTATTAGTGTTACTGTGTTATTATTCTTCCATATCTGTAGTAGACTACTAGCCTATTAAATGATTCCAACATTTCTAACTTCCTCAAATTTTGAGCTCAACACTTTATTCATATCAATAGCAACATCATCACAATATAGGCATTCACCCTCTAAATTGTCTTCCTTATCTGGATGATCATCATGTTAAAGGATATGATGAAGGTCTTCTTCTTACAATACCTTTTCATCTTCATCCATTCCTCCACTTAGCACGAGAGGTATTCTTCCTCCGCAAAATATCCATCATTATCTTTATGGATGCCATAATTTCCTACAAAAAGACAAAGGTGGCCTTCCTAAAGCAATACTGCCAACAAGTGTTGGTCATAATCATCAAGTTTCTGAAATCTTGGGTGACAATGTTTGAGGAAGCTTTCAACTAGATTTTTGAGAGAATGTATGCTCTCTGGGTTGCAAGAATGTTTGAGCCAACCATTACGCTATTATCTCAAAGAAAGTATAAATAATCTGAGCATGACATCTTCGTGTCTTTCGTCCAATTATGAGATATACCTCATAAATGCTAGGCTATGTGGAACATCATTAAAAGAGTTCCCTCCAAATTCTTGAAGATTCTTTACATAGTTAGGATGGTGCCTATTTAGGTGTCCTAGGATATTTTCAACATCCAAAGTTGGAGATCCTTGATCATTTATGATTTCTCTTCTTTGCCATTATATCATCTGTGTCATTGAGTGAGGAGGAGTGAAGAGAAGTGATATTATTGAGTTTACAGAGTTGATCTCTATTTTATCAATTTTTTGGATGTATTTTTTATGCTAGTAATGCATAGATATCCTCTTGGTTATCAATTTAAATGTTTTATGCTGAGGATGTGACATTATGGTGCTCTTCTTATTATTTACTTTTCATTATTATTTTCATATTCATCTGCAAGAATAGAACTTAATAAGTTCGCGTAGAAGCTTTCCACTCTCTTTTCTCCATCAGTCCAATCCATGAAGGGACTAGTCCACATAGGTGATAGGAGAGTGTTTACCACTTTATCACATTTTCTATCATTTCCTTGTTTATTATAATGAATTCATATCTGCAAATGATTGTCAAGTTAAACTTTCGGGACTAGTCCACATAGGTGATAGGAGAGCGTTTACCAATTTATCACATTTTCTATCATTTCCTTGTTTATTATCATGAATTCATATCTGCAAATGATTGTCAATTTAAACTTCCTTGTAATATATTTAAATGAGAACTCAGTTCATCGTATTTACCTTAGTGTTTGTCTGCAACCTAGCTTGATGATTTTGATTTCGCAATTAGAAACATAAATTACTTATTTCATTAATCTAAGGTCTAATTTATGAACACCAATGTGTATCTAAGAGTTAGACTCCCTAGCCACCCCCGCCTACGCTGGAAAATGACCAGCCCATAGTGAGATGAAATAACGAAGGTGAAAATGTGAGTAGATTTCCTAATGTTACATTAAGTTTCTTTGTTGTTTTTGTTACAAAAAATTTGGTGAATTTCAAATGCTAATAGAGGTATATTTCATATCAGCAATAAAACAATGACTTGGAGAGTTTTCATCGTGTTTTAGGTCAATTTTGTTAGTTTTTCTACAACTTTTATTCTGGAAACAAAGGGAGTTTGTAGAAAATTTGTGAATTTTCGTGTTATTTTGACATGTCTAATCACTCTAAAGTTTGTTATCACTTATTTGAAGAAAAAAATGCAAATTTTGAAAAACTTGTTGAAGATCAGCAAGTTTTATTGCAGATTTTGGTTTCCAATTTCCCCTAGGAATTCAAAGTTGAAGCCTTAAAGCATCTAGGGAGACTCTCCTCAAATTGATATCACTAATTCTGAAGTCATCAGAAGCTTCATCAGTTAGAGGGACTTAGTTCCCAATAGTTATCCATACTTCAGCTCTGTCAAGTAATGGATTGAGATTAGATAATAATCAGTACCAAGGAGTCTAGATAAAGGTAATTCTCTTGCACATGGAATCCGTTTAAAGTAGTGTTAATATCGTGGACATTTGATCAAGTCACTTGCATCAAAAACATAACTCTAAGGATGTTAAAAACAAAGCAACTTATTTTGATTTTGATTTTATGATTAACTCTGTCGTGGCTAAGAGGAGTTGTATTTAAACATGCTATTTTTTCTCCTTTTCTAAGTTGGATTTTACTAGCAACATATCTTTTTACAAATATTTGTTGGTTTTATTTTACCAAAATGAAGAAATTCTAGTTTGTTAATAAGGACTTATTTTATTCAGTTTCTAAGGATGTTGGATTCTCTAGATATAAAATGGATTGATGAGAAGCATAGTTCATACTTGGACTCAATTGATGCATCTTTTGTCAAGAAAATTTATGACAAGGAGTATTGTGCCCTTGATTTGTGCAGTCGGGCTCCTAAAGAGCTAGAAAATATCGATCCAGATAGCGTTGAATCAAGGCTTAATTTTCCTTCTACTTTTAATGAGGTAATTTTATCTTCCATGATAATTGTGCTTGATTTTGTTTTGAATTAATATGCATGCTCTAGTTGAAAAATTAATTTATTTAATGGCATTTTCTGTTTGGACCTGTTTGATTTTTTTTAATGAAACTAACACATGGCATGATGATAAATGACACGTCGCATGGTGGCATGATGACACATGTCATGGTGACAAGATAACACATGGCATGATTACAATTTGACATGTGGAATCAAGAGATAATAGATGGTTGAACTTGCTAACTATGTTATTGATTGAAGGTGAAAGAGTATTCACATTATTTTATTTCCATTTGTAGAAAAATATTCTTACAAGTTTTATATGTGGTGGTATAATCAACAATAGATTCCTAACCATGGCATTCAAGAATCTCATAAGCTACTTCAGGAATGAATAATATTTTAGATAATTGAATTATAATAATGTTATCATGTGAATATCAATTTTTTGTTTAGAAAGAATGGTATCAATATTGAAGGAGTGTAGGCCAGAGATGTTGGTAATGTTTGCATACCAATGGTAATGTCATTCAACTACCTTGAAATTATGCCCGAATTAGTACAGTCGACCTTTCAATGAAAATATGGTGATATGACATTCAAATTTAGTGTTGGCATTGTGACTCATTGTGAGAACATATGGTAAATCCCCACATTTTGACTCGAATGATGAATCAATTTATGATTAGCAGAGAAGCTCATATTTAGTGGCCTAAGCCCCTCGTAGTGAAAAAATATGAGCTATTTTTAAGAGAATTTGTGCCCTAATTTATGCTTGTGGCCTACGTTTGGTCAGGATTATGTCGTACTTCATCATTATTGTGTTGAATTGTGACACGATTGGTGCCTTGGAATAAGCTTTTGGTGATCATTTTTGAAGGAGAAGATGAGTCAATTCAACTGAAATTGCAGTAGTCATGGATATGAATACATGTTTGAAAAGAGGAAAGCAATGCCAGAAAAGGCGATCAATAGCTATACATCGTTCATGTGTTTGAAGTTGTGGGAACTCACCCTGTTTTTTTAAGATTTGTGATTCTTCTTTATCCAGATCAAGGTTTGGAAAAAATATTGTTGGCAGAACCCACCCCAATTCAATAAGGTTCAACAGTCATTTGTTCCAACAATTGGGTACAACACTTTAGAAAAATGATCTCTCCGAATAAAAAAATAGTTCCATTTAGTTCTGTCAATGAATCTGGGAGCAGTGGTGCAAAAAAGGGAGCAATCATGTTAAAACATCCAGATAATACTAATACAACCTTAGAGAAAGCTCCAAATTTAGGTCAAAGGACTTGTGCCTGGCATCAAGGGCTGTAGAGCAACTATACTAGGTTTCATAGTCGTTGTGGAAAAAGGGAGCTGAGTGCTTTTTAGAATAATAAGTTCAATGTTTTTTCCACTGTAATCACAAGTGAAACTGAATGAATTTCATGTTGGTTATCTTGTTCATTATGTAAATTTTGATGGTGACTACAACTCCCCCAGAGACCAGGTATTATTTTAAGTGCAACTTAAGTAATTTTGTAAAATATCATATTATTCATGTTTTTAGTATTTTATTTTACTTCTTCCTTCTTATGTCAGTGTATTATGGTTTTTCGAGAAATGCAATTCATGATTGGATATATTTTGAAATGAATACTTTAAACAATGTTTAAACTTTAGGTGTTTCCATTTCTTGGGAGTTTTAATGTTGAGGAAGCAAGGGATTGTAATTATACTTCCAAGGTTCAAGGTTTCTCTGTTGATACAAATCAAAAATTTAACGATTCAATCACTTCATTACTTGCAACATTAAAGAATAGGACATTTTTTCTCAAACATAAGCAACTATAATGAATTATTATTTATTTTACAATATATGACTCTTCAGAATAATTGTTAATTGTAAGTGAAGAATGGTGTGGCAAACTACCAGCGGAACAGAGTAAAGAGAGGAGAAATTTGTGACAGTTTCTCAGCCATCAGAAGGATCTGGAATTTATTTGGTGCAAACCCTTTACTTGGAGGAAATCTTAAGACGAAAACTTATTAAAAACCGATCATTTTGAAATGTTACTTTACTCATTCTAATTTGGATACAAGGAAAACTTCTGAGTAATTTGATATCTCTACAGATCGAATTTTTACACGTCAACGGAATAGGCTAGATTGTATACATATCTTTGAATATTGTTTTGTTCTTAATTGGAAAGAAAAAAGGTTCAATGTAGATCAAAGGTATGTTCAAAATATATTTTTCCTATATTTATTGTGGAGAGATTTAGTCTATTACAAACTTTGAAAGCACACATGAAAGTTATAAGAGTTAAAATTGAACACAATTAAACTCACCCATTTCCTGAGCCTTCTTGTCTTTTAAGTTGAAGTCTAGCAGAAACGACCTTCATCATGTGTAGATAGCATAAGGTATCCACACATATGCTGAAATTCCAATTTTGTCAATTCCACTTGGTTATTTTTCCTATTTGAAGCTTTTTTTGTATGTGTTTACCAGGGTTATGGCCATTTTAAGCATGGAAAATAAATAGTCTGTGATCCCCCCGGGTTTGTGGGCATTTTAATCATGAAAAATCTGCCAACAACAACATGCTAAATATTTTTTATCATATTGTGGCATGGGAGAAAAGTCCTAAAGGAACTATTAGGATATTTCCCCAAAAGGGTGATATTTGGCCCTGTACAAAGAGTGGAATTCTACTTGGAATGAAGACACTCCTCCAGAAGTTAAATGTAAGTTTGAAATGGTAGAAATTGCAAATGACTTGTGGAAGAGATTGGAGTCGGTGTGGTTCCTCTTGTCAGGATTAATGGTTTCAACTCTATGTATCAGAGGAAGCAGGTGGTTAACTTGGTTCCCAAGAAGGAGCATCTTATATTTTCTCATCAGATTCTAGCAAAGGGACTTTGGGTGAATAAGCCCCAAATTTACCCCAAAATAGTTGTGAGATGGACCCTGTTGCAACTCTTGAAGATGAATTCAAGGAAACTTGATCAATTTTCTTTTTAATTAGGACTTCACCCTTTGTGGTTCCCGGGTGTAATTTGGATATGTGGTAAAACAAAATATACCATACTCTTTTGACTACCATGCAGAAGGATTAAATTAAGCTTTCAAAGCTACACATGACTTATTTGGAAGTGCAATTGCATAGCAGGTTGTTAGCATTAGTTATATCGAATGGCCAAGAAAATGCTGGTTGTGCACTAACCTTCTCTTCTAGGGTGCAAGTTAAATATGAAGACATTGTTAACTCTCTTTTTTTTATCGTCACTGAGAGCTAATGATAACCGTGTTGGATTATCTAACTTGCTACAAAAAGTTTAGGGATAGATAAGAGGATAGCTATGCCAATTTCTCTACCTTATCTTTAGTTGATGTGAAAATTTCCTTGAACAAATTCATATTGCTTGAATATATGAAAAATGGAAATGGGCTAAACATAAACCATTCAATGGTTGTGAAAAGATATTAAAGACTTGTGATAATTCTAGTTACTTTTTTCGTATGACTAAATTAAATAATTTGTAAATTATTGTATATTAACTTGTTGTGTGAGTCATGCTACATGAGTGTGATATTCATTGAGCTAGCTACATTTGAGTTATTTTTATCAAGTTAAAAATAGGGGCTTCATGATATTAGATATTATGAAGATTGCACCATTATGTGTCAAGCATTTTTTTTAAACCAATGCTTATAAATGCAATTTCAAAGACTGCCATAACTCTCACATAATTCTTTAAAAAGTGCTAGCTCAATGGAAGAGAACATGCTTTATAAGTAGGAGTTCAGTGTTTCAGTTCCACTATGTCATAATATGAATTCATCAGTTTATTTTTAATTAAATACTTTTAATATTGGTTTATTTCATTAGTGAGATAATTTTCTAGATTCATTATATTATATTGTCTCTAAAGGGAGAAAAGTAATGTTGTATTATCGGTGAATGTAATTTTTTATTGTCTCTAAAAAGAAAATAGTTAAGATCAAATACATTGTCTCTTTAAAGACATTATGTCTTTAATCCCAATTATTGTCTCTAGAGAGACAAAAATGTTTGTATTATATATTGTCTTTATAGAGACTATATATTTTAAGACAATTTAATTTGAGACACTTATTTAAAGACAATATTTAAGACAATACACAACTTTTCTTTTGTTGCAACTTAAGACACTTTACTCAAAAATTATCTTAAAACCCCCTTTATGTTGTAGTGCAAAAATATCTTAAAAAAACTTTTTTTTAGTCCAAACTTAAAAACAAGACAATTGTTTTCAAACTCGTAATAACTTCATAGTAACTTTTTCATTCAATCAATTAAATTATGTTTTAAAACTCATAATAACATTTTTTAAGTTAATAAAATTAAGTTAACAACATGTTAGCAATATCATCAATTAAATTAACAACATATAAGCAACGCTGAATGTTTTATATACTCTAAAATATTTTTAAAATCCACTGCTACCTTACACAACAGTCAAAAAATAAAGGTTAATTAACCCGTCAAACAAAGGATATCCCAAACTTTCACAACAAAGGTTAATTAACCCGTCAAACAAAAGATATCCCAGACATAAGGATATCCCAAACATATTTGTTAGAGATTCCAACACTACCTTTACTGTCATTTTTTCACTTCAAAATATTTTTAAAATCCAACGCTTCGCCCACCACAACTCTTGATAATCAACCCGGAGATTATAAAAAGCACATCTGAAGCATATAAAAAAAATAAACAAGCCTCCATCTATACGCTTATCAAAAATGAAATTCTATTTGTGGGTAGATTTTCTTCAGTTTAGCGAAGAGAAACATAATGGGTAGATTTCTGTTCATGAAATTCATTTCATTTGTGGAAAAGATTTTCTTCATTTTAGTGAAGAGAAACATAATCTGAGTGTTTAGTGAAGAGAAACCTAATCTGAGTGTGCATGTGTGGGTTTTCATAGTCCTGAAAACTTAATCTTGCTTTGGCTCGAAAATTCAAGCAAAATCATAAAGAATAAAAGCAAATCATTATTCCATAAAATTCTATTTCTGGGTAGATTAAATTACACTTTAATTATAAAGAATAAAAGCGAATCATTATTCCATAAAATTCTATTTCTGGGTAGATTAAATTTTTTTTGAAAAAATGTGTACATCATTTCAGTGAAGAGGAACATAATCCGAGTGTGTATGTGTGAGTTTTCAGAGACATATGAAATCATAGTTTTTTGAAAAAATGTGTACATTTCAGTGAAGAGGAACATAATCTGAGTGTGTATGTGTGAGTTTTCAGAGTCATATGAAATCATAGTGTTAATTTTGGTGTGTAAACATAAGCTTTGACAGTGCCAATAAATCATAATGTTAATTTGTTGATAGAATTGAAAAGTAAATATCTGACCCCATAGGGGTTACTGTATTTCCAAGAATCTCTATCCTCCACATCCGGCTCCTGCAGTTGTACCTCTGCTTCCACACAATCCACCTCTTCATAACCTTGTGAATTACATAACTTTGTGAATTACATCTTCGGTATAATGAATACAATCTAGTCATAATGAATCATGAATCATAATAATTTGTTGGAAATAAATTAACTGTGTAACTTCTGCCCTTAATCCTTGATGTTTCACTTGGATCCAACTTCTTGGAACTGATCTGTTTTTAAACTCGTTATCTTTTTACCTTAATCCTTGATCCTTAATGTTTCCCTTGGATCCAACTTCTTGGAACTTGATCTGTTTTTAAACTCATTATCTTTTTACCTTAATCCTTGATGTTTCCCTTGGATCCAACTTCTTGGAACTTGATCTGTTTTCAAACTCATTATCTTTTTACCTTGTGAAACTTGATCTGTTTTTAAACTCATTATCTTTTTACCTTGTGAATTACATCTTCGGTATAAAAATTGCTTTTGCTTGAAACTTTAAGGTCATAATGAATCATAACATTATTTGTTGGAAATAAATTAACTGTGTAACTTCTTCTCTTAATCCTTGATGTTTCCCTTGGATCCAACCTAAGTTTGGACTTCATCTGTTTTTAAACTCGTTATCTTTTTAAAAGATCCGAATTTCATCACTTTGCCTTCGACCACATTAAAAAAAATTTAGAAGATTGAAAGCAGGTTAACATGGAAAGCTATTATAATATTTATCTGTAAACCGATCATAGATAATTATTCGCAGGATTGAGAACAAGATGGCAATCACACACACTAACCTAATAAATATACAATCCACGTGCAAGTATAGTTACCCACAGATCCAGGAGTATTTGCTTTGTAACTCTTCTTTGAGAAACTTCACTGAAATCCAATGGTACTCTGTACAGGTCTCAGTAATGCCCAGGCTTGCAAGGATGGCTACTGAAATCCAATGGTACTCTGTACAGGTTTCAGTAACGCCTAGGCTTGCAAGGATGGCTATTGTGTCTGCGCTTCAACTGTTTCCACATTATCTGCCTCTGCCTTTGCATCCCAAAACTGTGGTTCAACTGTTTCCTCTTTCTCTTCTTCTGCATCCCAAAAATTAACATTAAAACTATTTGAATGAATTAAAGATTAATCATGGCAAAGCAACATAAATACAGACAGATACCTTCTTGTTCTTGCATATCATGAGGGGACTGTTGGCCATCCTCCTCCTGGTGCTTTATGCCTAAAAAGGAAGCCACCACCCCACCTGCTCGTTCTACGATGCCCTTACTGTCTTTATCGGTTCCCTCATTGGCAGATTCAGTTTCATCAGATTGCCCTTCTGCAGCGCCATAGCCGAGCTTCGAGGCAACCGCGTGGGCTGCGCCTGATGCTGTTTCGTAAATCTTCTCTGAATAGCTTTTCTGATGATCATAAAATTTGTGTTCCTCAGTTTCATAAAATTTGTGTTCCTCAGTTTCTTGTGCCTGGATCATCAATGAATATTAGTCTCTTATTCAAGAAGATAAAACTGGCAGCATTATTAATTCTTCAAAGAAACCGATCAGCTTACCTCGAATTCCTCTTGCTTTCTGCTAGCAATTTCTGCGTCTTCATCACGCCGGCCTTTTACATTGTTCGGTTTCTCCTCGCCGGGCTTCAGGGTTTCTTCAGAGATTAGGGCATTGTCAGGGCGAGGTCCTAACCGAACCTTGTCGGAATCCGATCTCCCCGATTCGCCTTGTGATCCGTGAGATTCGTCCTCTTGAGCTACATCGGATCTCTGCATATTATCAGGAGCTTCAACATCATAGAACGATTCTCTGATGGTTGCGAACTCGGGATCCTTTTCAATTGGGGTTTCGATGGTCTCTTTGCCAAAATCCGATCTCCCTGATTCGTTTTCTCCGTGAGATGTGTCCTCTTGACCTACATCGGATCTCTGCATATTATCAGGAGCTTCAACATCATAAAACGATTCTCTGATGATTGCGAACTCGGGATCTTCTTCAATTGGGTTTTCGATGGTCTCTTTGCCGGAATCCGATCTCCCCGATTCGTCTTGTCCGTGAGATTCGTCCTGGTGACCTACATCGGATATCCGCATATTATCAGGAGCTTCAACATTATAGAACGATTCTCTGATGATTGCGAACTCGTGATCTTCTTCAATTGGGGTTTCGATGGTCTGTTCAACCTCAAGATTCGTCTGCACAATTTCTTTCTCAGGCACTGGAGACGAATCATTCCTGGGTGGCTCCATTGTTGTGACCAAGTCATTGGGTTCAGTACTCGGTTGAGAATAGACCAGACCAGTATCAGCGCTGCCCTTATACTGTAAGGGGCTTTCGATGGTTTTTTCCTTAGGAGTCGTCCGCACAATTCCTTTGTCCGGGATTGGAGACGAAAAATCCTCTGCATCGTTGGCTGGCTGACCCCTGAAATTCTCCTCATAGCTCTGTGCTATGTCTGAAGACTTTTGCTGTGGCGCATGATCAGGTTCCTGGGCGTTATCTTTCACCTGTAAGGGGCTTTCCACGGTTTGTTCCTTAGGAGTCGTCCGCACAATTCTTTTACTGGGGATTGGAGACGAAAAATCCTCTGCATCGTTGGATGACTGAGCCCTGAAATTCTCCTGCTGGCCCTGTGTTAAGGGGCTTTCCACGGTTTGTTCCTTAGGAGTCGTCCGCACAATTCTTTTATTGGGGATTGGAGACGAAAAATCCTCTGCATCGTTGGACGGCTGAGCCCTGAAATACTCCTCCTGGCCCTGTGATATGTCTGAAGACTTTTGCTGCGGCGCATGATCAGGTTCCTGGGCGTTATCTTTCACCTGTACGTTTTCATCGTCTTTTTCCGTCCGTTTGTCGGAAGTAGCAAAGGAACCAGGCGGGGCAGTTTCAGAATTTGCATTGTCGGCTCTGGGTTCAGTAATGCGATGGGAATTGACCAGACCAGTACCAGCGCCATTCTTCTCTTGTTTCTCTATGCTTTTAGCCGGACCGGCCTGTACAGGCGTACTCTCAAGGCTGGTCTCGCCTTCGAGGCCTTGCGCAACGATGCTAAGGGCATGGATGGAGTCGAAGAACTGAGTAACACCATCACCACACGCACACTCTGCACCTGCATCAGTAAGGAGCGAAGCAATGAATCAGACTGAATCGAAATTCGAACATCCCCAAAAAGAATATACCTACGAGCTGCAACAGTAAACTATCTTCAGGGCTTAATAACGCTATCCCAGACTATCTGTTCGAACTTGCACCCTTTTTTTTTAGGTTTTTGCCCCTTTCAGGACCAAGGAAACTCCTCTGGAACATATAGCTTCGGGGATTCTGAGGGAGAAGCCAAGGCTGGAAATGGACCTAAGCATGACACACTTAGCTTCAGGGATTCTGACATAGAACCCATAGCTGGAAATGGACCCAGGCATGACACACCTGCAAAGATTTTGTATCAAGCAATGCGAATCGACCAAATCCAAAGACTATTGATATCAGAGTCCAATAATCCCTATAAATGAAGGGCCAATTCTATTAATATGTTAACTGAGACTATTGCAATCATTAGGGAACCTGGTTTGACAAAGTTCAAGTCCTGATGAAATTGAACTTTAAAGCGAACCATGGCTGAGGATGAGAAACTGCGGAGACACATGAGATCTGAACCCGGACTAAGGATCTGAACTCTCGACACAAGGCTGTGAAGCACTTTGCACCCGATTGTTTCAAACTGGGTATAATCCCATCGGCTCAAACCTGGGTTTAATCTTGAGCTTCACGACTTAACCCCACAGGTTGCCGCCGTGCAGATGGCATGCCCTGCCTGGTTCACTGTTCGCAGGATCAAGCTCTGCACATTACCCAACACTTAGAGCATGAGGTACTTGGAAAGTGTTTTGCGATGAACTACAGTTGGATTAGACCCTAAGATGCATGCTACTCTTGGCCCTTGAGAACAGAAGGGAGTAAGCTATTATCCCTTCAGATTAAGAGGGAGTAAGTTAAAACTATTCTTAACGCTTCAAGAATAGGAGGAAGCAAGTTGAAGTAAGCTATTAGCCCTTCAGATTAAGAGGAAGTAAGTTAAAACTAATAATAATCTTATAGCAAAGGGAAGGAAAGAATAGGAGGAAGTAAGCTATTAGCCCTTCAGATTAAGAGGGATTAATCTTATAGCAAAGGAAAGGGATTTCATTGAGCTTAGAGGTTCATTTTACAACTTAGAGTATGAGAGATGTGTAAGTGTAAATATGAAAGATCTTAGTATTAGTATGAGTATATATATGTTTTTGTTTTTGTTTTAAAAAATGAATATAAGTTTTGGGTTTGTTGGTTGGTATGTATGTGTATATGTATATGTTTTTGTTTTCAAAAATGAATATAAGTTTTGGGTTTGTTGGTTGGTTGAATATAAGAGATGTGTAAGTATGAGACATATATATAGGTTTTTGTTTTAAAAGAATGAATATACACTTTGGGTTTGTGGGTTGGTTCTTAAGAGACGTTTAAGTATGTTTTGGGTTAAAAAAAAAGAATATAAGTTTTGGGTTTGTTGGTTGGTTACTGCTCATTCTACAACCCAGAGTTGTGTAAGTGTGAGAGATCGGAGTATGAGAGATCATATGTATGTGTATAGGTTTTTGTTTAAAAGAAATGAATTATACACTTTGGGTTTGTTTGTTAGTTCGTAAGAGGGATGTGTAAGTATGTTTTGTGTTTGTTTGTTGATTCCAGAGTATAAGAGATGTGTAAGTTAAAGTAATGAGAGATGTGTAAGAGATGTATAAGCTAAAGTAATGAGAGAGATGTGTAAGTATAAGCTTTTTTTTAATAAGAGATATGTAAGCATGAGATATGAGATGTGAGATGTGTAAGTATAAGTTTTTATTTAAATAAAAATGATTATACTTTTTATTTTAAAAAAATGATTCTACAAGTTTTTATTTAAAAAAAATGATTATACAAGTTTTTATTTTTTTAAAAATGATTATACAACATTTTATTTTAAAAAAAATGATTATACAAGTTTTTATTTTAAAAAAATGATTATACAAGTTTTTGGTTTGTTGGTTGGTTTTGGTTTTTGGTTTACATTGGTTTAAAAAAATGAATAAACTACACGGTTGCATTAGGCCCTGAGATGCATGCTACTCTTGGTCCTTCAGAAGAAGAGGGAGTAAATAAACTACAAGGTTGCATTAGGCCCTGAGATGCATGCTACTCTTGGTCCTTCAGAAGAGGAGGGAGTAAGCTATTAGCCCTTCAAAGTAAGTAGAAGTAAAGCTAAAAACTAATTTGTTTTTGTTGGTTTTGGTTTGCGGTTTAAATTGGTTTAAAAAAATGAATACACTACGTGGTTGTAATAGGCCTTGAGATGCATGCTACTCTTAGCCCTTCAAAAGAGGAGGGAGTAAGCTATTAGCCCTTCGGATTAAGAGGGAGTAACCAAGCTACTCTTAGCCCCCTTCATAATAGGAGGAAGTAAGCTATTAGCCTCTCAGATTAAGAGGGAGTACGCTAAAAGCTAATAATCTTGAAGAGGGAGTACGTTAAAAGCTAATAATCTTGAAGTAAGCTATTAGCCTTTAAGATTAAGAGGGAGTAAGCTGAAAGCTAAAAATCTTATAGGATTAGAAAAGGGAAGGGATTTCATGAAAGCTATAGGATTAGTAAAGGGAAAGGATTTCATTAAGCCCAAAGGCTCATTCTAGGCTAGAACCTAGGAATGAGCCTACAACCCAGAGTATGGAGTAAGCTAAAAGCTAATAATCTATGGAGTAAGCTAAAAGCTAATAATCTTAAGGGAAGAGGGAAGGGATTTCATTAAGCCCGGAGTCTCATTCTAGGCTACAATCGAGGGTATGGAGTAAGATAAAAGCTAATAATTTATGGAGTAAGTTAAAAGCTAATAATCTTATAGCAAAGAGCCCAAAGGCTCTACAACTACAACCCAGAGTATGAGGTATGAGAGATAGTATGAGAAATGTGTATATATATGAATAAGTTGTTGTTTTAAAAAAATGAATATATGTTTTTGGGAGATAGTGTGAGAGATGTGTATAGGGAAGAGAGAAGGGATTTCATTAAGCCCAAAGGCTCATTCTAGGCTATAAACCAGAGTATGGAGTAACCTAAAAGCTAATAATCTTATAGCAAAGGGAAGGGATTTCATTGAGTAGAGAAGCTCATTAATACAACTACAACCTAGAGTATGAGGTATGAGAGATAGTATGAGATTATAGCAAAGAGAAGGGATTTCATTGAGCAGAGAGGCTCATTCTAGAACTACAACCTAGAGTATGAGGTACGAGAGATAGTATGAGATTATAACAAAGGGAAGGGATTTCATTTAGCGGAGAGATTGATTCTACAACTACAACCCAGAGTATGAGGTATGAGAGATAGTATGAGTGATGTGTATATATGTTAATCAGTTTTTGTTTAAAAAAAATAAATATATGTTTTTGTTTTGTTTATCGATTTTGGTTTGTGATTTAAATTAGCTTAAAAAAATGAATAATTTTTTTTTGTTTTTTAAAACTCACTCTTTGTGGCCATTCACTCTAAGTGGCCATACTTGAGAAAAAGTGGTAATCACTCTCAACCATAAATATAAATATATTCTCTCAATGGCCATACTTACTTCGAAGTGGTAATCACTCTCAATCATAAATATAAATATACATAAATATAAATATACTCTCTCAATAGCCATACAACTACGGAGGAGAAATGGTAATACTCTCAACTATAAATATAAATAATAAATATACTCTCTGAGTAGCCCTAAGAAGAAGTGGTAATCAAAATGAAAATGAGAGATGAACCACATAAATATAAATTATAAATATAACTATAAATATAAATAATAAATATACTCTCTGGGTAGTAATAAATATACTCTCTGGGTAGCCCTAAGAAGAAGTGGTAATCAAAATGAAAATGAGAGATGTGTAAGTGTAAATATATAAGATGAGTATTAGTATGAGTATGTATATGTATATGTTCATTTTACAACTTAGAGTATGAGAGATGTGTAAGTGTGAATATGAAAGATATTAGTATTAGTATGACTATGTATATGTTTATGTGTTTGTTTTAAAAAATGAATATAAGTTTTGGGTTTGTTGGTTGGTATGTATATGTATATGTTTTAAAAAATGAATATAAGTTTTGGGTTTGTTGGTTGGTTGAATATGAGAGATGTGTAAGTGTAAGTATGAGAGATATATATAGGTTTTTGTTTTTAAAAAATAATATACACTTTGGGATTGTTGGTTGGTTCTTAAGAGATGTTTAAGTATGTTTTGGGTTTTAAAAAATAATATAAATTTTGGGTTTGTTGGTTGGTTACTGCTCATTCTACAACCCAGAGTTGTGTAAGTGTGAGAGATCGGAGTATGAGAGATCATGAGAGATCGTATGTATGTGTATAAGTTTTCGTTTAAAAAAATGAAGAGATCATGAGAGATCGTATGTATGTGTATAAGTTTTTGTTTAAAAAAATGAATATACATTTTGGGTTTGTTTGTTAGTTTGTAAGAGGGATGTGTAAGTATGTTTTGTGTTTGTTTGTTGATTCTAGAGTATAAGAGAGATGTGTAAGCTGAAGTAATGAGAGATATGTAAGTATAAGTTTTTTTTTTAATAAGAGATGTGTAAGCATGAGATATCTTAAAGTATGAGAGATGTGTAAGTATAAGTTTTTTTTTAAATGATTATGGATATGTGTAAGTATAAGTTTTTATTTAAATAAAAATGATTATACTTTTATTTTAAAAAAATGATTATACAAGTTTTTATTTTAAAAAAATGATCATACAAGCTTTTGGTTTGTTAGTTGGTTTTGGTTTAAATTGGTTTAAAAAAATGAATAAACTACACGGTTGCATTAGGCCCTGAGATGCATAGCTACTCTTAGTCCTTCATAAGAGGAGGGAGTAAATAAACTACACGGTTGCATCAGGCCCTGAGATGCATGCTACTCTTGGTCCTTCGGAAGAGGAGGGAGTAAGCTATTAGTCCTTCAGATTAAGAAGAAGTAAAGCTAAAAACTGATTTGTTTTTGTTGCTTTTGGTTTGCGGTTTAAATTGGTTTAAAAAATGAATAAATTGCGTGGCTGTATTAGGCCCTGAGATGCATGCTACTCTTAGCCCTTCAAAAGAGGAGGGAGTAAGATATTAGCCCCTCGGATTAAGAGGGAGTAACCAAGCTACTCTTAGCCCCCTTCATAATAGGAGGAAGTAAGCTATTAGCCCTTCAGATTACGAGGGAGTACGCTAAAAGCTAATAATCTTGAAGAGGGAGTACGCTAAAAGCTAATAATCTTGAAGTAAGTTATTAGCCTTTAAGATTAAGAGGGAGTAAGCTGAAAGCTAATAATATTACAGGATTAGTAAAGGGAAGGGATTTCATGAAAGCTAATAATCTTATAGGATTAGAAAAGGGAAGGGATTTCATTAAGCCGAGAGGCTCATTCTAGGCTACAACCCAAGAATGAGCCTACAACCCAGAGTATGGAGTAAGCTAAAAGCTAATAATCTATGGAGTAAGTTAAAAGCTAATAATCTTATAGCAAAGGGAGGAGGGAAGGGATTTCATTAAGCCCAAAGTCTCATTCTAGGCTACAATCAAGGGTACGGAGTAAGATAAAAGCTAATAATTTATGGAGTAAGCTAAAAGCTAGGGATTTCATTAAGTCCAGAGGCTCATTCTACAACTACAACCCAGAGTATGAGGTATGAGAGATAGTATGAGAAATGTGTATATATGTGAATAAGTTTTTGTTTTAAAAAAATGAATATATGTTTTTGGGAGATAGTATGAGAGATGTGTATAGGGAAGAGAGAAGGGATTTCATTAAGCCCGAAGGCTCATTCTAGTCTATAACCCGAAGTATGGAGTTAGGTAAAAGCTAATAATCTATCGAGTAAGCTAAAAGCTAATAATCTTATAGCAAAGGGAACGGATTTTATCAAGTAGAGAAGCTCATTAATACAACTACAGCCTAGAGTATGAAGTATGAGAGATAGTATGAGATTATAGCAAAGGGAAGGGATTTCATTGAGTAGAGAGGCTCATTCTACAACTACAACCTAGAGTATGAGGTACGAGAGATAGTATGAGATTATAGCAAAGGGAAGGGATTTCATTGAGCAGAGAGACTGATTCTACATCTACAACCCGGAGTATAAGGTATGAGAGATAGTATGAGTGATGTGTATATATGTGAATAAGTTTTTGTTTTAAAAAAATGAATATATGTTTTTTTTTTGTTTATCAGTGTTGGTTTGTGATTTAAATTGGCTTAAAAAATAATAATTTTTTTTTGTTTTTTAAAACTCTCACTCTCTATGGCCATTCACTCTCAATGGCCATACTTGAGAAAAGTGGTAATCACTCTCAACCATAAATATAAATATATTCTCTCAATGGCCATATATAAATATATTCTCTCAATAGCCATACTTACAAGAAGTGGTAAGAAGTAGTAATCACTCTCAACCATAAAATATAAATATACTCTCTCAATAGCCATACAACTACTGAGAAGAAATGGTAATCACTCTCAACTATAAATATAAATAATAAATATACTCTCTGGGCGGCCATAAGGAGAAGTGGTAATCATTCTCAACCACATAAATATAAATAATAAATATAACTATAAATATACTCTCTGGGTGGCCATAAGGAGAAGTGGTAATCAAAATGAATATAAATATATGTTTAAGGAGAAGTGATAATCACTCTCAACCACATAAATATAAATAATAAATAGGCTTTTTTTTTCTTAAAACTCTCACTCTCTGTGGTCATAAATATACTCTGGAAGTGGCCATAAAAAGAAGAGTGATAATCACTCTCAACCATAAATATAAATAATTTATTATTATTACTATCCAATTTTAAGGTCACGGCTAGACACCAAATTGCTGTATGAAACCCCTTTGTCTGTGGCCATATGAGGAGAAGTAGTAATCAATCTCAATCATAAATATAAATAATTTGTTATTATTATTATACAATTTCAAGGTCACGACCAAGCGAGACACCAAATTGGTGTATGAGACCATGAGACCCCTTGTTTGTGAGACAAGGGATCCACCAAGCCACACACCAAATTGGTGTATTAGACCCCCTTGTTTGTGGGACAAGGGACCCATCTCCGCAATGATTTGATTGTTAAGTCTACTAAGGCATGTATGCAACCCCTTGTTTGTGGGACAAAGCATGTATGAGACCCCCTTGTTTCTGGAACAAGGGACCCACCAAGCCACACACCAAATTGGTGTATGAGACCCACCAAATTGGTGTATGAGACCCACCAAATTGGTGATTTGACTGCTAAGTCTACGAAAGCATGTATGAGTCCCCCTTGTTTGTGGGACAAGGCATGTATGAGACCCCCTTGTTTGTGGGAAAAAAGACCCACTTTCGCAATGATTTGACTGGTAAATCTACAAAAGCATGTATGAGACCCCCTTGTTTGTGGGAAAAAAGACCCACCTTCACAATGATTTGACTGGTAAGTCTACAAAAGCATGTATGAGAGCCCCTTGTTTGTGGGACAAGGCATCTATGAGACACCCGTGTTTGGGGTACAAGGACCCACCTCCGCACAATGATTTGACTTAACTGCTAAGGTGGGTCCATTAGGCCTACATACTCTATGCTACAACCCAGAGTATGGAGTAAGCTAAAAGCTAATAATCTTATAGCAAAAGGAAGGGATTTCATTAAGCTGAGAAGCTCATTCTAGGCTACAACCCAAAGTATGGAGTAAGCTAAAAGCTAATAATCTATAGAGTGAGCTACAAAGTAATAATCTTATAGCAAAGAGAAGGGATTTCATTAAGACGAGAGGCTCATTCTACAACTAGAACCTAGAGTATAAGAGATGTGTATATATGTATACAAGTTTTTGTTTAAAAAAAATGAATATATATTTTTGGCTTGTTTGTTGGTTTTGGTTTGTGATTTAAATTGGTTTAAAAAAACAGAATATATGTTTTTTTTTTTTTTAACTCACTCTCTATGGCCATTCACTGTAATCACAATCAACCATAAATATATTCTCTCAACGGTCATACATAAATATATTCTCTCAATGGCCATACTAATCTCTTTGAACCATAAATATAAATATACTCTCTCATCACTCTCAACCATAGATATAAATATATTCTCTCAATGGCCATATATAAATATATTCTCTCAATGGCCATACTAATCTCTTTGAAACATAAATATAAATATACTCTCTCAATAATCATACCGAAGAGAAATGGTAATCACTCTCGACCATAAATATAAATAATAAATACACTCCTATGAGTGGTCATAAGGAGAAGTGGTAATCACTCTCCACCATAAATATAAATAATAAATATACTCTCTGACTGGCCATAAAGAGAAGTGGTAATCAAAATGAATATATGTTTTTAGTTTGTTTGTTGGTTTTAGGTTTAAATTGGTTTAAAAAAATTAATATATGTTTTTTGTTTTTTAAAACTCACTATTTGTGCCCATAAATATACTCTGGAATTGGTCATATAAGGACAAGTGGTAATCACTCTCAACCATGACTATAAAAAATTTATTATTATTATTATCCAATTTTAAGGTCATGGCCAAGCCACACTAAATTGGTGTATGAGTCCCCCCCTTGTCTGTAGTCATACGAGGAGTAGTAATCACTCTTAACCATAAATATAAATAGTTTATAATTATTATCCAATTTTATGGTCACGACCAAGCCAGACACCAAATTGGTGTATGAGACCATGAGACCCCTTATTTGTGAGACAAGGGATCCACCAAGCCAGACAACAAATTAGTGTATGAGACCCCTTGTTTGTGGGATGAGCGACCCACCTCCACAATGATTTGAATGCTAAGTCTACTAAGGCATGTATGAAACCCCTTGTTTGTGGGACAAAGCATGTATGAGACCCCCTTGTTTGTGGAACAAGGGACCCACCAAGCCACGCACCAAATTAGTGTATGAGACCCACCTTCGCAATGATTTTGACGGCTAAGTCATTGAAGGCATGTATGAGACCCCCTTGTTTGTGGGACAAGGCATGTATGAGACCCCTTGTTTGAGGGAAAAAGGACCCACCTCCGCAATGATTTCACTAGTAAGTCTATAAAAACATGTATGAGACCCTGTTGTTTATGGGACAAGGCATGTATGAGACGTGCTTGTTTAAAGACAAGGGACCCACCTCCACACAATGATTTGACTTGACTGCTAAGGTGGGCCATTAGGCCTACATACTCTACACTACAACCCAGAGTATGGAGTAAGCTAAAAGCTAATAATCTATGGAGTAAGCTAAAAGCTAATAATCTTATAGCAAAGGGAAGGGATTTATTAAGCCGAGTGGCTCATTCTAGGCTATAACCCAGAGTATGGAGTAAGCTAAAATCTAATAATCTATGGAGTAAGCTACAAGCTAATAATCTTATAGCAAAGGGAAGGGATTTCATTAAGCTCAGAGGCTCATTATAGGCTACAATGTAAGCTAAAATCTAATAATATTATAGCAAAGTGAAGGGATTTCATTGAGCCCAGAAGCTCATTCTACAACCCAGAGTATGAGAGATAGTATGAGAGATGTGTATATATGTGTATAAGTTTTTGTTTTAAAAAAATGAATATATGTTTTTGGTTTGTTTGTTGGTTCCGGTTTGTGATTTAAATTGGTTTAAAAAAATGAGTATAGGATTTTTTTGTTTTTTAAAACTCTCACTCTCTATGGCCATTCTTAGAGAAGTGGTAATCACTCTGAACCATAAATATAAATATATTATCTCAATGGCCATACTAAAAAGGAGTAGTAATCACTCTCCACCATAAATATAAATAATAAATATAACAATAAATATAAATAATAAATATACGAGTAAATATAACAATAAATATAAATAATAAATATCTCTCTGAGTGGCCATAAGGAGAAGTGGCAATCAAAATGAATATATGTTGGTAATGAAAATGAATATATGTTTTTGGTTTGTTTGTTGGGTTTGGGTTTAAATTGTTTTAAAAAAATTAATATGGACTTTTTTGTTTTTTAAAACTCTCACTCTTTGTGGTCATAAATATACTTTACTAGTGGCCATATAAGGAGAAGTGGTAATCACTCTCAACTATAAATATAAATAATTTATTTTTATTATTATCCAATTTTAAGGTCACGACAAGCCAAATACCAAATTGGTGTATGAGATCCCTTTGTCCATGGCCATATGAGGAGAAATTGTAATCACTGTCAACCATAAATATAAATAATTTATTATTATTATTATTATCCAATTTTAAGGTCACGACCAAGCCATACTCCAAATTGGTGTATGAGACCATGAGACCCCTTGTTTGTGTGACACCAAGCTAGACACCAAATTAGTGTATGAAACCCCCTTGTTTGCGGGACAAGTGAGCCACCTCGGCAATGATTTGACTGCTAAGTCTACAAAGGCATGTATGAGACCCCTTGTTTGTGGGACAAAACATGAATGCAACCCCTTGTTTGTGGGACAGATCATGTATGGGACCCCCTTGTTTGTGGAACAAGGTTCCCACCAAGCCAGACACCAAATTGGTGTATGGGACCCACCAAATTGGTGTATGAGACCCACCAAATTGGTTTGGCTACTAAGTGTACGAAGGCATGTATGGACCCCTTGTTTGTGAGATAAGGCATGTATGGACCCCTTGTTTCTCGGATAAGTCATGTATGAAACCCCTTGTTTGTGGGACAAGTCATGTATGGGACCCCCTTGTTTGAGGGACAAAGGACCCACCTCCGCAATGATTTGATTGGTAAGTCTAAGAAGGCATGTATGAGACCCCCTTATTTGTAGGACAAGGCATGTATGAGACCCCTTTGTTTGGGAGACAAAGGACCCACCTCCACGCAATGATTTGACTTGACTGCTAAGATTTAAAAAAAAAAAAAAAAAAAACAATTGACTGCTAAGATTTAAAAAAAAAAAAAAAAAAAACAAAAAAAAACAACTTGATATAAAGAAAAGTGATAATCACTCTCAACCATCAATAATAATAATTATTATATTTGTGCTAGTGGCCATATAAAGAGAAGTGATAATCACTCTCAACAGTAAATATATATAAATAACAATCCTGTGCAGAAAGGCAATTCCGCAGCCAAGAATAGGGCTCGTTGTAATGGTCAGCGCTGGCATGATCTAGATATGATAGAAACCATGAGAAGTTTAGGGGTTGAAGTCCAAAGTTACAAACAAAAACAATGATTAAGGTTTAATTTGATCCTTTTATGTATTTTAAAAGGATCGCTGCCCAAAAGTTAAAAGGTAGAATATGAAACATGTTTAAGATCAAAATAAAATAAAATATGAAAGGATAAAAAATAATATTGTTCTCCAAGGGGCAAAGTCCTGCTGCCACTGAGACTAATTGAAATAAAATTAACATTGCCCAAATGAAAATTTATCACAATTTTAAACCAAATGAATGCGGATTAAATAAAATTAACATTGCCCAATTCAAATTACAAAATCATTTCATTATTTCGAACCAGACGAGATAGAATGAAGCTCAGTTTACTGTACCATGGTCTTCCGGAAATAAGTTCGAGCCGGATGGAGTCCAATCTGCTCTTGTCGGATGGGGCACTTGGGTCTCCTTGTGCTCTTTTTTAAAGATATCACGAGTGCCAAATGTGTCCATACCTAAGAATGCTTTCAGAACTTCATCCTGCACAATTTCAGCTGTAGAAAAAGGGAAAATGTGCCAATTAATAAAACATAATCAAAATTACAGCCCGGGCAATCATATCAAACTGGCCATCTACTGTTAATTTGAATTTAGATTTGATATTTCCAAAATATTTTGATTTCAAGAACTCATTTCAAACGGTGGTGAATTCAAAGATTAAAACTAAAACGTTTTTAATAACAAAACAATAAAACTAAAATGTTTTTCCTAACAGAAATTAGGACTTACTATTATAATAATGAAGACCAGAGTCCTCATCGTCTACTACAATATAGTCTTCCTCCTCGTTGCCCGCCTCCTGCACTTCAATTTTCTGCTGTTTTAATCGGTTGGTCTCCTGTTTTAAACGGTTCGTTACATCACTTTCATGGTTCTTCAAGGCATGTGTTGGTGATGGTGTCGTTGTCATTCCATCCTGCTCCTTCGGAGGTTCCAAACTATTGGCAACTCCCAGTTGATGATCTATTGCGATGTTCGTTTACAATATATGAGAAAAAGTTCAAGGAAAAAATAAACACAGGCAACATGTGAGAAAAATTACAGGAAAAAATACTCACAGGCAACATCATATTTATTTACAATGAATAGATATTCATACCAGGAGTAAGCTTAACGTGAGCATCTGGCGAATCTTCAACATCCAGCAGCTTGCGTTCCAGCTGAGCCATTCTTAAATTCTGACTAAATCCTTCTGCACTTGCAACAGCACTTTCAGAACGAATTCTCAACTTCTGGTCCTCAATATCTATCTCAGACAGAATGAAGGTCAGTCCTTATCAGATCCATGGTGATCTTCACATAACACGCAGCAAAAGCGTCTGGTTTACTAAATTGGCACCTGGCATTTGTAATGCGACGTGTCATATTTCTCGACACGCGGACACAAATTAGTGCATCGGAAAAACCATTGCACATGGGAAACTATACTTGTCTGCCAACGGGAGGATGAGAATATTTATTTTAGGTTTTTTTTTAATATTGATTTTTCATATATATGGTTAAGAATATGTATTTGTAGTAATATAGTAGAGTATTTATTTTTTGATTTACTAAGGGTCAAGAGGGATTAAATATTTTTTCATTTTAAAAGAGGGATTAAATCTCTTTTCATTCTAAAAGAGGTTTGCATATAAGAAGATTTGATTTTTTACCTGGAGACAAGATGGATCTAGGTTCGTTTTAATATCTCCCTTTAAATAAGATACATTTCACATAAATATCATAAGTCAATACCATGATTCATTTTTATATTTATATTTATTTTATTTTATTTTGACCTAGTTAAAAAGTTTACATTATATTAAACTTTTTATTTAATTTATTTTTTTGGGTTTTATTTAATTTTTATTTTTATGTAATTTGACTTAGTCAAAATGTTAAATATTACATTACAACATAGCTACTATACTGGGTTGGAGAGTGGTCTTTGACACAATGAATTTTATTTTATCAAGGGCACAACCACTGGCACAACTACCTTGGTGAGGTTTGATTGTGGGCCCTTGTGCTAATAACTAGTAACAATTAGGAGTTGCCTAACGAGATGGAGGAATTCCTCGGACGATCAAAATTGGTCTGAATCCGGGCCAATTTTTTTTAATAAATCTTACAGTAACAGTGTTTGAATCATGATTTTGATGGTGGAAATGGATTCAGGAGCATAAAAAACCTCTAGGACACCCAAAATATTAAAGTTTGATAGCTATAACTTGGATTCTTAAAATCTTACCAGAAATTCCATGATTTTCAGGGTGAAAAAACAGTCTAGTTAGATTACGGCATAACAATTATGGATCATAAAAGCCAAGATTCAGATTCAAATATTGAATCCCTGCTCTGTAAGAAAGAACAGGTTAGAGGGTCTCAAATATGAAATCAAATTTGGTTTTTTTAAAGAGATGTAGAGATTTGTCCATTATTGGGTTCCAATTCTCAAATATGAAATCAAATTTGGTTTTTTAAAGAGATGTAGAGATTCGTCCATTATTGGGTTCCAACGGCTAGTTAGATAATCTCTACATCCATTTAAGTTAAAGGCATAAATTGATTTCTCATCCATTCCTAAAGATTAAATACAATGGTTGGTTAAAAGTGAGTAATAATTTTTTCTCATATGAGCCAAGATTCAAATTCAAATATTGAAGCCCTACTTGGTAAGGCCTTGATGACTAAAATTCATCATTTTAAAAGAGCATGTTTAAGGGTCTCAAAAATGAAATCAAATTTGGATTTTTTAAAGAGATCGTCCATTATTGAGTTCCAACTGCTAGTGAGTAGAACATATGGCGCCATGAGAAGTATGAACAGATAACGCCATGGATACAAACTCGAGGAACGAAGATTCCAGACAAAAGATAGATCTTTATCTAGTGGTTGATTTATGAGCGTGGTAGGACAAATAAGAAATGCAAAAATACAAACAACAGCAGGAGGTAGGAGGTTCCTGTTTATTTCAGATCGTTCTACTACTGAACAAAAACCTTTCTGGTTCGGCGGAGGTGAGTGAGTGGTATGAGAATGTACTGTTGATTCCCATGAGTCTTCTGGAGGGGATTGACATTTGCATGACTTCTTTATTAATTATTATTGCCATTCTTATTCTCAAAGCCATATATCTCATTCACAAGACTGATGTTAAACCACGAGGATTGTAGTATACTCCATTCATCCTTGTCCCGGGATTCATCTTTCGATTCAATTGCTCAGGACTCACGCCAGGAGAGTTGTTGGTATCAGTTATGGTGTAAATGGGTGGACTCCATCATCATTTTTCGTCCCTGTCAGAGTTTTAGTTTTCGTTTATGTAAAAAATGGTGGTCTCTTCCCGGGTTCATGTGCTATTGCTGCTGCCATGTCTAGTATGGGGTGCTTTCGGACTGGTTATTCCAGTGATTGTTATTTCGTAAAGTATTTTCCAGCATGCAAATCGGTTTTTTTGAATTGTTGATCCGGAATTGATATCTCTCTGGCAGAGTAGGTATACGAATTTCCTTGCTTTCACAGATGGTTTTTCTCGAGGCTCTTTTTATCTCTAGGTATTAGGTTCTTGGTGGACAATGGCGGCAGATAGGTATTGAGGTCTGCGGTGAGGGAGTAGATATTTCGTATGATGCTGGTCTGAAGCCAGGTGGTGGTCTGCGTGTCCTCTTCTAACCGTGCTTACACATGTTTTGGACATCCCGAGGATATTTCTCTCCAGTTTTTGTCAGTTGATGGATAAATGGCAGCTCCTAATAAAAGAAAGATTAGGTCGGTGGGACTGATTATTAAGTATGATTGACGTTTTGGCCGATGGCCTCATCAATGGACTAATGCTCTCATTATAGCCTACGAAATTCCTCTTTTTCTGAGGATTATTCTATTTAGTAGTCTCTCAGTTTTCTTCATGTTTGTGGCAAACTTTGGGCTATAGTCTTTTTTGTTGACGGCTTCATGCAAGGTCATCACTGCTGATCCCGTATCTGTCATATGTCAGCTACCATTTTTGACAATCGGGATGTTTTGTAATTGTGCCTATATTGGGATGTTGAATTCGTTTGTGTCGGTGTTTCTCTAGGATCTCCCTATATGGTGGATGCGTGATGTATGCAGATGTTTCCTTGCCTTTCCGGTTTCGCATTTCCTGTGGTGGCAGATGTGTGGTTGGATCTTAGAAGGTGACGGGGTTTATGGGTGGTACGTGCTAACTTAGGTTTGTTCTGTCGTCCATCCTAATTGCTCTGTAAGAGTCGCAGTGACAGCTCCCTGCATCCTCAGGTGTACTTGTTTTTTCACTTCCGGCTCGTTTTCGTGCAATGGCAGAACGGTCAATTGGCCTTTCTTCGGATATATCGGTCCATGAGGAGTTCATTACTGCATCTCGTGCTGTTGGAAAAATACTCTCAGGTGATTTTGATGTTGATGAATTCGTTATCAGAAAAGCTATCAGGGATTATCTAACTGTGGAGGTGAACGCACAGGGTCGTCTTAAAGGGAAAATAAATTGGGCGCGAGGCAGGCATAAGAAAAACACATACAAGCACAACATGGACATTAAGGAGGTCTACTTAGATTACGAGGATCTATGCAGTAGGGTGGCGGGTCTGCAGAAGCGGGTTGTGATAGGTAGATGGATGTTTTCGAATAACAGTGAGTTTGAGATGACTGGGTGGATTAAACAGAGTTGGAATCCTATTATTGGCTATATGCCAAAAGTTAGCATGCTCCTTAATGGCTGGTTCAGCATCCACTTCATGGATGAGAAAGATGTATACAAAATCATTGGCAGGACTTGGGTGAGGGGACGGAGTTTCATGCAACTCGTCCCATGGTACTTAGGCTTCAACCCGGTTATGGAAGCTCCGCATAGTTAGGTTGTCTGGGTGAAGCTGTCGGGGCTTATGCTTGAGTTTTGGACCCTCAAAGCTCTACGGGCAATTGGTAATTCCATTGGGTGTACCAAATTCATTGATCCAAGTATTGTGGGTGTTGGCGATAAAAGAATTGTGTGGATTCTGGTCGAGGTAAAATTTACAGGGGGTTTACCAGGGGACATCGACCTGATATGGGGAAATAGACGCCATAGTCAACGCATTGATTTCTGGGGAATTCCTTTTATGTGTCTTATTTGTCACAGGACTGGTCACCTTAGAGAAACTGCCCCTTCCAGTTTTTCCTTGATCGTGCTGGTGCTACTGTGGCAGGTGTGGGTGGTGGCCGACAGAATCATGCTGCCTTTGGTACCTCGGGCGGATTTTCATCAGGTATTCCTAACTCCTCATCATCTGATGATGAAGCTTACGTATCAGCTGATGGAAATAATGATAGAAATGTTCTCTTAAATGAGGAGTCTATTAGGAATTCTAGTCTTAATCCGCCCAATCAATCCATGTTTAGGGTATTGGAACCAGAGGATAACCATGAACCTAATAATACACCTACTACTCCCCTAAATTTTCATGGCCTGATGATGTCTAAATTCGAAGTCTCAATACCTGTCCCTAGTCAAAATTCTGTCGACCCCATAAACTCAAATTCTGACCCTACTCTACCTCGGTTTTCGAACTGTATGGCTGGGGAATTTGCTGTTGTCACAAAGACCTCTTTCCATATCACAAACCCCACTTATCCTCCTATTTCTTTGCAGTCTTCGACTAATCCTGCTGTGCAAACAACCGCGACCTCATATCCCTCTGCCAATTTTACTAATCCTACGGCTGACCCCCCACTTTTCCAGTCTACAAAGCTCTCTATTGGGGTATCATCTGCAGGGAGGCCAGAGGTGGTATCGGGGGGGTCCCCTATGTCCCCTAAAATATCTTCCGAACCGGTTGACCCTGTACTCCTCTCTGAATCCCCTAGGAACTCGATAAGGAATGGCATAGAGTCACTCATGGGTAACCCTAACTTGGACCTTACAGCTCTCACTATTTTTGACAAGCCGCCCATGTCAGTTGATACACATACCTCCCCCTCCTTGACATCCAACATTACCATCCAGAAGAAATCTAAAGCTACAAATAGACATTATCGGGGAAAATTAAAATCCATTTCCCTGTTTTCGGATGATGAGGAGGGTCTCACTGATATTCCAATTGCTGCATGTGAAGTCTCGGGTGGGTGTTCCAGGGCACTTAGAGCAAGAAACCCTGATGTGGTTTCCCCATGACTCATATCATTTCAATGAATATAAGGGGGTTGGGTGATGCCTCCAAATTTCATTGCTTGCGAGATCTAATCAATTCTAAGGATCCCATCATTTTTCTGGGTCAAGAAACCATTTGTGGTAGGGAGAAAGCTATTAAAGTGTTTTTAAGAATTAAAGTAGGGTGGTGTGCGACGACAGTGGATTCTAATGGGCATTCGGGGGGTATGATTGCCATGTGGAATCCGAATAGGGCAATCTTCAAGGCCTACAGTTTTTTTGGTGGCTTTATTTTATTAGGTCGGCTTTGGGGTCTAGAAGGATCTTTCAACATAATTAACATCTATGCTCCATATATCAACAGGGTCTCTTTCTGGAATCGTATGCAGGCCTCGAGTATTTTCTCTTTTCCAAATCTAATCATCATCGTTGCGGGAGGATGAAATATGGGGCACTAGTGCTCGCCTGGATACTCTTTCCAATTTCTTAAATGATATGTTCAATTCTCATCGACTGGTGGATATCAGGCCTCTCCCTATGATTCCTACGTGGACAAACAAAAGGGCCGGTGATAACCTTATTGGCAAAAGATTGGATAGGGTGTTGGTAAAGGACACTTTGTTGGATAGTTTGGGGGTGCCCAGGTCAGTTGTTCTGGCCTCCGACATTTCTAATCACATGTCGATTTCATTGTCCTGGAACATAGGGGCGGAGATCAAGGGGAGGCCCTTCAAATTTAACCGGATATGGTTGGAGGACGTTGATTATGTGAACCTGATTAAATAGAAGTGGCATGATGATGAGGATGTGGCAGATCTAGGGGGATGGGAGCGTTTTCATTTCAAATTATAAAAGATTAAAATGGCTTCCAAAGCATGGGAGGTTTGAAAGAAGAAGGTCCTCAAGGGCGAGCTGAATGCCATTTCGAAGCAGATGGAGGATATTTACACTAGTTTCTCGGACCGCATTCTGGATGAAACTACATATGGTATTTTAAAGCAGCTGGGGATCTGGCGTAGGGAGATATTGAGAATAGAGGAAATCACATGGAAGCTAGAGAGCAGAATTTCTTGGTTAAAGGAGGGGTATCTTAATACACAATTTTTTCAAAAATGTGTTAATGACAGAAAGAACAGAAACGCAATCTGGCGCATAAAAAAGTCTGATGACAGTTTTTCTATCTCAACTCCTGAGATCCAAAGGGAAGCCCTCAGTGATTTCTCTTCCTTTTACCAAAAGGATCAAGGGATCAATGTGGACAAACAGAATTGGCTGCTGGATCATATCATAAGGATTTTCGATGAAGATGCCATTAGAGCTCTTGATGAGAGAATTACGGGGAATGAAGTACTTTCGGTCCTGAAATCTTTCTCTCATGATAAGTGTCCGGGGCCAGATGGTTGGCCCGCAGAATTCTTCATATTTTTTTATGATTTATTAGGAGCTGAATTAACAGAAATGGTTGAACTTATCCAGACTCGGGAACATATGCCTGCTAATCTCAACTCAACATTTATTGCTCTAATTCCTAAAGCGGTTGATCCCTAATATTTTTCTGAATTCAGGCTGATAGCTCTCTGTAACGTGTTATATAAAGTTACCTCAAAGATCATAGCAAACCGTATAAAAGGTACTTTATCGGCCCACATTTCAAAGGAAAAATATGGCTTTTTACAGGGGTGATCAATCCATGATGCCATTGCAATAGCACAAGAGGTGCTTCACTCTATGCATTTGGAGAAGAGGGAGGATATGGTGATGAAGGTCGACCTACAGAAGGCATATGACTCCCTCGACTGGTCTTATATAAGGCTAGTTCTTCTTAAGATAGGCCTTCCAATTAGGATCATTAGATGGATAATGTCCTATATCTCCACGGTAAGATTTGCAGTCATTATTAATGGCATCCCGACTCATTTTTTTAAAGCTAGCAGAGGTCTGAGATAAGGTTGTGCGCTCTCCCCTCTCATTTTCATCCTAATCATGGATGGTTTTAGTAAGATTATTCAAAGAGCTGAGCAAAATGGTTTCATCAAGGGTTTCTCCTTTTCAGACTCTGTTTCTTCTTCATACTCCCTGTTTGTGGATGACTTGCTCTTATTTGGCTACCTTAATTGGAATCACTGGTTTTATATTCACTTCATACTAATGAAGTTTGAAATTGCTACTGGCTTAGGTATTAACAATAGTAAATCTTTTCTTGTCTATGAATATGGTGATCCTCAGGAGATTTCTTTCATTGTGGACTTCATGGGAATTAGTTGTAAAATGGCTGCTGATGGTTTTAGCTACTTGGGATACAAAATCAAACCTTGTGGCTACAAGATCCAGGATTGGATGTGGCTGTTAGATAGATTAAGGACGCGGATCAGTAGATGGATGCACATATGGTTGTCTACTAGAGGTAGACTCATAATGATTTAGGCGGTTTTGTCTCAGATGATGGTTTACTGGGGACACCTTTTTTATCTACCCGAACAAATTGTGTTTTTGATCAATAGGATTATCACCCAGTTCCTTTGGGGGGGTCCTAATATGGTGTAGAAATTCCATCTCTGCAAGCTTGAAGTCTTATGTAGGCCAAAAGACCATGACAGATGGGGCATATTGAACACTTAGGTGTTCAATAAGGCGTTGCTAATCAAATCCTTTTGGAGGGCCATTAAGGGGAAAAACATTTGAAACGCCATCATTAGAAGCAAATATATTGATGGCGATGTCGTCCAGCAACTCATGTGCCAGGAATTCTCTTTTCCTTGGTCAATCTCGATTATTTGGTGGAGTTTTAAAAATATTTTGGGTCATGTTGCTGACAAATTAACATGGTTATTCTGGGATGGGGGTCGTATCCAACTGGGCTTTGGGAATATGCTTACTCTGCCACATCACACAGATCTCTCTCCATGACTACTGCATCGACTGGCACACAGGAGTATTATCTTCCTTTCGCAGACAATTCTTAACTGGTCCTTTGGTGCTCCTGTTTTCAAAATGGCTCAACAACTGGGCCTTGCTGGAGTAGATGAAGATGAATGGGAACAATTTCGCAACTGTTTAAGATGTGCTGGTATTTTTTGGGCTCAAGGGGGCGACCAGATTGTATGGGACGGGCCTTTGATAGATAGTATGGTGATTGTAAAGGATATCTATCAGAGCATAAATAACTCTTTGTATGTGGGTCAGTCTACAAGGATCTTCTATCCTTTCTGGTGCCAAAATATTCCCACTAAGATCACTTTTTTTGGCTGGCTGATTTGGCGTGGAAAGGTTGTTACCTGGGATAATCTGGTTAAGTGGGGACTATATGGACCCAATAGATGTGCTTTATGTTGCTGTGATAAAGAATCCATTGCACATCTATTTTTTTGATGCTCTGTGGTATCTAGGTTGTGGAAACTGTTTAGTACACACTTCATGGATCTTGCGTGGTCTGCAGAGGATTTTATAAATGCTGCCTATGAATGGGATAAGTTGCAAGGAAAATTCAAATCGCTTCCCTTTTTTCTTATCTGGGAGGTTTGGCTGGCGAGAAATAGTTTGATATTTGAAAATAGACCCTTTCAGATCACCCGTGTTTTCTATGCTATCATGAAGTGGATTGATGAGCGACCTCTTCCTACTATTTTGTTCAGGGATGGCTCTATTCGCATTAGACCACATGAGATTTCTTTTCCAGCCATTTACTTTGATGGAGCATGTGAGGAGGGCACCATGGGGTGTGTGCATGGATTGAGGTGTCTTAGCGAGAAAGGTGTTGGAGAGGTAAATCCCCTCTGTGGATAGAGGCGATCCCTACTAGCCCATATCGAGTCTAGCAACAATCAAACACGCAGTGACGCAGGTCTCTAGTTGCAAAAATGACAAAACATAACAAGTTGCCTAACTTATGTCCTACGCAATGGTTGTCGAAGAAAGGATTACGCTTCCCGTCCTCCACTTTGGCAGATCACGATCCTTCCGCTTAACACGTCCGAACACCTACACGCATGCGAAGAATCACAACGATACAAAACATAGAATCTAAATCTTGTAACCATACATCAGTCAAAGAGGATGTAATTCATTGCATCAAAGACAGAGACACATGAATGAAACCATAATCAAAGTCGCTTATCATTAATCATAATAAAAGAAAGATACAACCCAAAGCTCTGACGCTGGATCTTCCTTCGACGAGGTCGACAGCAGAGCACGTCTCAATGAAGCTCGTCGGGAATGGGACGAAGCTCTCTCTCTTCGGCTTGGCTCTGAAAGGCTGTCTGGAAATAGTCTCTTTGATACAAGTTCAACTCTTCTCTAGTGTTATTAGGACTACTAGCTTGCTAAGGGAAAATGTCAAGCTTATATAGATGGTGGAAGGGGAGTTGGGATCCCTACAATTGTGGGATTGGCCCTATCCTCAAGGAAGGTTCCATGATAGGTGGAAAACCACCTCCCCTACATGGAGATCCAGAGCCAAACCTCCCAACTCATTTTAGAGACTCGTTCAAGAGTTTGTTGAAATCAAACTTCCACCATTTATTTTTAAAAAAGAATCCTTATTAAGCTTGGCACGAGAAATACACTGGAACAAAGTGCCACTTGGCGCGCCCTCTTTGGTGGATTTTCCCCATTGGCGCGAGGGTTGAGCTGGCTAGTTGCGCCAAGGCCAAAATATCAGTTTTTAGGGTTTTTCAAAGGAAACTTTCTTCAGAGGAATGATTATCCTTGTCAAGGGGGATGCCATGAAAGTGGTTTCAGGTTATGTCACTGCTCACAGGTCATGGAAAAGGCCCTCCAATGTGCGGGACAGGGGATTGCAGGGACAGTGAAAAATTACTGTGTAATAGATGCCCCCTAAAGCATGAGGCCCGAAAGAGAGAGAGGGGTGAAATGATTTACAAGAACGTGCCCAACTGAAAACACTGGCGTTGAAAACCTGCGTAGCCAAATACAACTGATATCTCAAATACATGATACGTGGTATGGGCGCAGCCATCCATAACAGAGTATACAATAATCAGGATGCAAGGTATGGACGCAGCCATCCAGAAAGGATCAATAAGCAGACTCAGGTATGGTCACAGCCATCCAATCAATGAGTCATGTAACCAATCATGATAATCCACAAAATCCGCAGCCTGGATTTCATCAGACAAAACCCAGGGTCTTGCGCTCCATCTTGACCTGTATAGAGTACAAGTCCTAGCATGTGAATATGTGAACTGAAGTCGAACATGCAGGAGCATCGTATGATTACCAGCCAATGTTGAAAGCCATTAACAGATGTGAGAGGAACCACCAATAATGACGATGGCCCTCAAGGTACTATAGGTACAATCCACGGAATGTGAACAGTGAGCTGGCGTCGAACACCCGTAGAATCATTTGATCGAAGGCCAATGATGAAAACCTTGCATCAAATGCGAAGAACCTACCATTGAGGCATGCAGGCTCCAAGGTACCTGAAGGGAGCCTCTAGATCAGCTTCCTGGATAATGAGATGAAGTCGATAGGAAGTGACCTTGATCGAAGGTGGGCCATAATGTTTCCTACATCATCGACGCGAGACAGAGGAACATAATTTTTGTGAATCAGGATCATTAGAGAATCAGAGGAGGGTTGAAAACTGCAGAGGTCAACTTCTCTTGAACAAATCGGCAGCACGACACTGGATTTGGTAGTATTTGACATCAAAAGATCTGAGGTCATGATGACGAGGCAAAGAGCAGATGAGTGGTCAAAAAGGATAACCCAAACCCATGGAGGCAAGCAAATAGCGAGATGAGATGTCCCCAACCCGACATGAACGCAGACAAGTGCCATGTTCAAGAGCGACATACTGCCGACATGATGATGATACTGGTTTCATTTTTCCCCACCATTTCTGGCGAGTACCCTAATTATTTTTGGAAACAAGCTTGAAGGGGATAGCATATTCTTGTGATATAAGTTTTTCCTTCGGAAAAATCCAACCTAGTACATTTAACGAGCCCTAGGAAGGAGAAACTCGAGTATTGTCATTACGACAGAATCCAATGTCATTAGGTTTTAACAAGTCTTATAAAGGAAGAACTCAGCGTCTTTTCATGTTTAGAGAGTTTGAAAAGACAGCGGAAAAGTAAACTCCGACAGTCCCTTTTCGTAGATAGTTCCTCAGATCCAAAAAGGTAGAAAAATATGTCTGAGAAAACCTCCTAGTCGCAATAGTCTAGGGTATTCCTTTTTCGTAAATAATCTATCCCAGCCCGAAAAAGGGGTAAACGTATACTGGGTAGATGTCGTTTCGCATCCAATTTAACAAGATCAAAACGAAAAGTGACTCGACAATCTTTTCATGTTTAGAGAGTCAGAAAAGAGCTGAAAGATGACTCCAGTGGTGACTTTTTCGTGTTTTTACCGAGTCCAAAAAAGTATAAAATACAACTCGTATCATCGTTCTAGTCGTGTGAAAATCTGTTGCTGCACAAGAAAGCAAGCGTAAAACCCTTTTTTCGACAAAATATAATAAAATAATGGAAAAATAAGCTTCAAAACCTAATTTGATCTTGAAAAGTTATAAATATACCAAAAATAGTAAAAACATATTTACTTTTACTTTTTACCTCTTGTGGAGAGCAACAGTGTGTTTTTCTTGTGCGAACTTGCAGCGACGATTGTGGACGATCCAATACATCATTTCACTTCTCGTTTTTTCCAGGTAAGAGGCACTTCCTTTAGCTATGTTTTAATTCATCTTTTATAGAATTCCATTGTGATTTTGGATCTTTGAGAGAATATTTGAAAATTTAGGGCTCGCACAATTGGCGCGGGTATGAGGCACGAACCCGCACCATTTGGCTCCTTTTTGCAAAGGGGTTGTCAGCAAAACAGTCACGCCAATGGCACAACCTAAATTTTCGCTCAATTTTTACAAAAAATCAACCAATCAACTGGATTTTTGAGAGTTCAAGGGATCTAATGAAGTGTTTGTGAACATTTTGGTGCAGATACACAGTCACAATGGTGATCGAATGGAAAGAAAGGGAGCATAGTGAAGAAGATGAAATGGCCATGGAGAACGAGGCATGTATGAATGCTCTTTGGGATTGCGGCTTAAAAATGTTCTTCTTAACACCATTTTTCAGGGCACAACCTGAATTACTGTAGTATTTAATCAGTATTTGGGATGAGAATGAAGAGAAGTTTAGGCTTCGAGACCAAGTATTGGAGCTCGAAGTATCTGATGTTTACTTCATAACTGGACTGTCCCGCAGAGGTCCATTCCTGATCTTGACAGGTACTAGACCATCTGGTGAAAAAATGTCTATGGTGACGGAAAGAGTGTGCCCAGGGGCATGAACCGGATTAGGAAGCGGGAAAGTCGATATCCATACAATTCCTGATCTAGCACTCAGGGTGGTGCTCCATACCATTACGTGGGCTGCAGGGTTGCAGGTGCCGCATGAGGCCACTAAAACATAGCTCCTCTTAGCATCATAATGCATGAACCTGACACTATTCGATTGGGCCACTGCCGTAACAATGAACATCAAACAACAGTTGACGAAGTGTAAGAAGACCAAACTGAAGTAGTTTGGGTACGGATCTATCTTGGTATCATTCATCCTTGAATAGTTACCAATCTTCCAGGGCCAGGGGGCGATAGTCACCAAGCCACCATTGAGGGAGAGACGGATGGCTCGATGGGCAGCACTCTTGCCCAGATCAGGAGGGGGCCAACAAATGTCATGGAGGCTCGAGTTCTTTGTATGGCTTCGACGACAACTGATCGTCGTAGAGGACTGGCCCTATGCTAGTACTAACTTCACGGGAGACCCAGATCTTCCACTCCCAAAGGGAGAAGACTTAGATGAGGAGCTGGGTAAGACTCTTTTTGATTTTATGTACTATATGATTTTATTTTGGGTATACTTGCATGTCCTAACAAACAATCCCATGTGTATGTAGATGTTGGCCCACAGAGGCCCACTAGGATGTCGCCGATCGCACAGAGGACCCTGCTCGCCTATGACCCTCAAGGCGAGGGTGGCGAGGGGAGTGAGGTAGTTCAGAACTTGGAGGGAATCGCCCGTGGGATCCCAGATTAGGCTTGCCTAGTAGATGTCCCATTGGCTTATCATAGGCACACTATGGGGGTGCCTAGTCGCCTTCATCATTTACTGAGGCGATTGGTGTGGGCAGTGACATGCTACCATGAGCACCACGCTGATTAGTCATCTAGGCTTTTCATCTACACATTTTTGAGAGACATGTTGTCTTCGAATATTATTAAAACAGACATGTATATTTTTTGAATTTTATGTGATGCACACAAACTGCAAAAATTTAGACATATATATATATATATATATATATATATATATATATATATATATATATATATATCTATTTCTCGATGGATCTTTTTACATATGATGATGTTTTTTACAAGTTGCGTAAATGTATATCTAAAACCATGTTAGCTACTGCATCCGTTAACGCATTCATGTGTCTGGGTATATGTTGATATGTAATGTAATCAAAATTTCTTTCTAGTAAATGAATACGTAGATACAGTCGTAAAATGGATGGGTTTCTAATTGAATAATGACCATTGAGTTGTAACACTACAAGTTATGAGTCCAGATACACAAGTAATGCACAAATACCGAGGTTAACAGCCTCGTTTAATAATTCCAACACGACACTATATTTCACTACATTATTTGTGGTAGGCCCTAGACAAACACCTTGCAAATTGACTAACTCACCAGCAGGATTGTAGATTACCTAGGTTGCCAAGGACAGATTCCTGGTACTACAGGAGGCACCAACCGCGAAACCGACAAAAGGAGTAATAGACATCTACACAATCAGGAAGACCCAATCAACAGAAATATGATTACAAAGCACACCACACCACACATGCACAAAAAATGAAATCACTCACTTATGTACACACACCACACAAGAATAATTCAAGCGTAGTACTTCTTGAGGTACAACCCATTTCTAGGCTGCGCCAAAGGAATACCTTCATAATCGATTAGCCCATAGGCCCCATTTTTTAATACGCATTTGATGATATAGGGCCCATGCCACATGGGCTAGAATTTTCCCGCTCCAATGTGCTTGGTTGTATATGAGGATGAGGTCCCCTTCAATAAAAGAGCGTGGAGAAATAGTTGAATCAAAATGAGCCTTAACCCGCTTTTTCTGTGCTTCGATAACCAAAGCATCAAGCGGCGAGTTTCATCCAGTCTTTCTAGATACAGGAGACATTCTTCCTCCCGGGGAGTGCCAAGCAGTAATTCCACAACCAACTTTAACAAAGGAATCTCACATTCAACCAGGAGAGTCGCTTCCAGACCATACACTAGCTGGAAAGGCATGAATCCAGTTGCGCTCTTTACAGATGTTCGATAGGCCCAGAGAGCTGAGAAAAATTGGAGATGCCAATTGGATTTGTGAATACCAATCGTTCGTTGAAGCATCATGACCAGTACCTTGTTCACGGCCTCAACCTGGCCATTCGCCTGAGGGTAGTATGGCGTTGAGCTGTCATGACGCAAGCCCAACTTTGATGTCAGCTCTGCCATCATGTAATCTTGAAAATGAGTGCCATGATTGATGAAAATGGCCTGAGGAACTCCAAAATGTGTAATTACATGGTTGAAAATGAATTGAGCAGCTGTATTACCATCGAAAGCTAATGTAGGCATCACCTCAGCCCACTTAGTGAAGTAGTCTATGGCAACGATTATATAAGCATACCCCCCGGCCGAGTGAGGGTTACATGTCATGAAATCTATGCCCCATTTGGAAAAAGGGCCTACAATAATGATAGGATGCAAAGGTAGGGGTGGCGCATGCATCTTGCATTGAAATACCTGGCACACATGACATTTTCGAACTGCAACAATACAGTCCTTGAATATAGATGGCCAGAAGTAACCTGCACGCTGAATCTTCTGGGCGGTAGCATAACCGGACATGTGACCACCACAGGCGCCACTGTGATAGTCATTCAGGACTTTCTCAGCCTTTTCTAGGGTCAAGCATCGGCGGAGCACATAATCAACTCTGACACGATACAAGGTATCTCCGACAATGCGATATGGTTGAGATTGATGCCAAACGCGACGTCGAGCATCCTTCGTCAACTCGAACCAGAAAGTGGATGTATGAAGGTACACAATGATGTCACTGTACCATGGGTCATGAGTGCTTATAAGAAAGAGCATTTCATCTGGGATGTGATCCTCAGATTGGGATGGAACGGAGTCTGTCGTGAGAGAGCAGATAAGATCAGCAAAAACCAGTGATTTCGTCGATTTGGAGGTTCTGAACTCCAAATAAAACTCCTGAAGGATTACAATCCATTTGGAGTAGTTGCCCCCCAAAAATTGTCGAGACAAGATGTATGTCATGGGGTTACAGTCGGAAATCATGGTTACCGTACGCAACAGGATGTAATTGCAGAACCGCTGAACGACCTGGACCACGACAAGTTCCAACTTCTCAATGTGGGCATATCACGTTTTAGTGTCGATAATATTTCGAGATAGATAGTAAACTACATGTTCATTTCTGTCGTCGTCATCCTGTACTAGAACCAAGGCTATCGTGCTAAAGGGTGAAATTGCGATGATAGTCAGGAGGACGTATTAACGGAGTGTTGACGAGCAACATTTTGAGTTTATCGAAGGATTGCTGAGCAATCTCGTCCCAATGGAAGGGAACGTCCTGTTTCAAAAGTTGCGTAAACCCCTTGGCCACTTCTACATAGTTCGGAATAAAGCGATGTAAGAAGTTGGCTTTCCCCTGAAGACTCTGAAGTTGATGCAACGAGGATGGGGATGGGAGGTTAACGATGGCCTAGACCTTGAGGGGGTCAAGGCAAATTTCTTCTTTGGAGACGATGAATCCCAAAAGACGACCAGAATCTATGTAGAAGATGCACTTGTGAGGATTTAGCCTAATATTGTAATGTCTGCAGCAGAGAAAAATCTGACGGAGGTGTTCAGGATGGTCCTCACGCTGAGCTGAATGGGCTAGAAAATCATCTAGATATGGCTGAACAATGTCACATATGTCATGAAAAGCATAGGAAATAGCATGTTGGAAGGTGGCTCCAGCATTTTTTAAGCCGAACGGGAGCTTCTTCTAGGTGAAAGTACCCCACGGACAGATAAAGGCGGTCTTATGTTGATCAATGGGTAAAATATTAATTTGATTGTAGCCTGAGAAGCTGTCCATGAGGGAATAGATCTCACTCCCTGCGCAGTCATCGATGATCTGATCTATAAAGGGAGTGGGATAATTGTCCTTAGGACAGGCCCGATTGATGTCTCGGTAGTCAACACAGACTCGTATAGTGCCTTGCTTCTTATCTACAGGGAAAATATTAGAAACCCATTCTATGAGGGGAATTGGATATATGAAACCCGCGTTAAGAAGTTTTTCAACTTCTGCCTTTATTGTTGCGGCTTTTCGGGGATGCATTGGGCATAGACGGTGATGCATGGGCTTCGCACCTGGATAGGTGGGAATTTCATGCACGACTATACTAGGATCAATCCCAGGCATCTCTTCATAGGACCACGTGAAAACATCTCTAAATTCGCGAAAAATGCTCGTGTAAACTTGAATCTCTTTGGGAGAACAAGTAACTCCCACATGAATGTTATCGAAAACCCCCGGTTTGACGGAGATGTCGATAGGCATGGTTTGATTGATGTTACTCAAATTTCCCTCCGAAAGAACCTCATGAGTCAATATCGGTGTTTGAAGAGGCGGAGTGGGAACCTGAGATGAAAAGCGCTCTAGAAAATTAGACATTTCCCCCAAGCCAGGCATGAACAAGGAACGATGATGTCCATCGCTCCACGGTAGATCTTCAAGAGACATTGTTTCAATGATAGCTTCATCAGAGGGGAAGACTTCTCTTAAAGGATCAGGTGAATCTGCATTACCGAGCCAAGGGGATTCGGAATATACATCTAGAGCCATGCTCAAAGGAGCATGTTCAGAAGGAGGAGGATCTGATGCAACGACAATCTCGCAATAATTGATCTCAACTAGAGTCAAAGGAATCGATTCTCTGAAAGAGATCACTTGTTCAGGTGAAGGGATGATCCAAGGGTCATTTGACCTAGAGATCATGTTAACTTGAATGGTGTGCAGTGGTGGCGTGGGAAAAATACCCATGAGGACGGGGTCCTTGAAAAGACCGGGTCCCACACTGTCAAGGGGATTGGGGATCTTATCCACGTAAGGTACATTGTTCTCGGAGGATGAGGTGAAGAAAGACAACTAATTGACAATGATAATTTTTCCCTCATGAGGAAACTTCAGAAGTCGGAAGAGGGTGGACGAAACACATAGCATGGTGTGAGTCCAGCTGCGACCAAGAAGAATATTGTAGCTGAGCTTGGCGTCAACCACTTCTACTTCCACGTTGACTGTCTTATTTTGTAACATGATCGGTAAAATCTCGAGAACACCCAGGGGTTTTGATTCTCGACCATCAAATGCCTCTAGGGCATTGGGAGATGAAGTAAGAGCTGGAGAGCCAATGGCCTTCCAGCAGGCAGAAGACATAACACAGGTGGAAGCACCTTCGTCCACAACGGCTCTGTGGATGTTGAGGCCATTGATACCGAATTGTATAACAAGAGCAATTTGATGCGGAAGTCGGGGGACAAAATTTTCTAGGTCGAAGGTGAGAAGGCTAGAATCGGTAGGATCAATTCCATCGATTGTAGACAACAAAGCTTTCTATTGCGACGGGAAACTTTGAAGTACTTCCAACACAGACATTGCAGAAGGTGTCTGTGCCAAATCCTCAACAATGCTGTAGTGATGACTAGCACGGGCGTTTGGATTATAGGAATATTTTTGCAGAACATCTTTAGAAGGTGGCCTTACGATGGGTTGAGCACTGGGCTTCTCAATTTCTAAAGGACCAGAGACAGGTGGGGGAGGTGGGCCATCCATGACTTCCTTCCCAGCTACCTGGCGTGATCCAGCATAATCCTTCAAGCATGTAGTAATCGAAACAGGTGCAGCACCATTCATCATAAAGACTTGGGACCCAAAAGGTGCAGATGGTGAAGGCTATTTGACCATCTAGGTATGCTAAGATGGGAACAGTTCTTTGAGAATGGCCGAAGTCCCTTTAGAGCCTTTCAGAAGTTGACTAACTTAAGATCGTCGGGGACAATCTTTGGTGTAATGATCTTCTTCATAGATAAGGCAAGGGTACTTCGGTTTGCGTTGGGAACCATCGTCAGCACGAGGTTTAGAAGACTCTGGTCTTGGGGCATCGGGTTTGGATTTTCCTTTGCCCTTCTTCTTCCCTTTGGAGGCCTTTTCTGCAGGATTGGCTTGAACGGCATTGACCTCTGCAGTCTTACCATAATCTGGAGGGGTGGGAAGAGCAGAATTATTGGAATAATTCGACTTCTGCTTCCCATTAGAGGATTTCCAAGAAGTCTAAGAAACAGAACCAATAACACCGTCCACCGATGGGGTAGCTGGTGCTTTAGAGGTCCTTGGCCGCGGGGCATCAGTCAAGATATCATATAGCATGCCAGACTGAGAGTACACCAAATCAAGGTACTAGGCATGAGCGATGGCTTGTTCTTCGGTCACACATGCCCCCATAGCAATATCTTGAGTGATATATTTAACGAAGGAGGTGGTGAACCAATGAGTTAGAAGCTGATCAGGTATATCAAAATTGATCAGTCTACGACAACGTCACCACTCATGAATATGATCAGATATGTGAGTGGATTTATCCTACTTTAGAGAAGTCAGGAGATGCATCTCAGCTTCGTAATCAATCAGTAACTAGAAATGTGTCAGAAAAGTCATAGCTAATGTATTGAAGTCTTGAAAGATACCGCGGGGTAGTTCTATATACCACTTAGTAGCAACACCAGTAAGAGTGCGCTAGAAAAGACGCAGACGAATTGAATCATCCACCCAAGAGTTCAAACAACACCACAGATGGTAGGTCATGACATGAACTTGGGGGTCCTCTCCAGCTTTACCCTCAAATTTAGGACAGTCACCAGGAACCTTGGTTGGAACCAGAGGCCAATAAGGATTGTGAAGAATCAGATCATTGGTAAATTTAGATACGTCCGACAATTCCAACGTGGCGAGGAAAGGTAACAGAGGATTGAAAGGCATACTAGGCCCTTGATAAGGACCTGTACCTGTACTCCACCCTAGTTGAGCATAACTTTTCGCCCATTAGTTCTGTCCTGGAGGATTCTTACCATAGGGGTATATGCCGTATAATTGGGTTGATACGGTTGCTGATAACCAGTGTAAGGGGGTTGATAACCAGGGTATTGACCCTGATTATATGTAGGCCCCGTTTGAGCAGTGTATGGATTTGACTTCTGAGTATAGGTATAGCCTAGTTGTTGAAGGTAATAACCAAAACCTTGGGGCGGGTTGTAAACTGGTCGAGACTGACCTTGAAGGTAATAACCGCCTTGGGTTTGAGCGAGCTACTGGTAAGTGGGTCCTTGCTGAGCTTGATAAGTTGGGCGCACAGGCAGATTCGGCTGCGGCATAACATAAATTGGTTGTTGAGCAGGGTTGACTGGATGTGCAGGTTGGCTTGGTTGAGCAGGTTGACTTGGCTGAGCGGGTTGCCCTGGTTGAACAGGTTGACCCAGGTGAATAGGTTGTCCTGGTTGAACAGGTTGATTCGGCTGAGCCAGTTGGCCTGATGGCGGGATGGGGCCAGGTTGTGCCTGATAACCAGGTTAACCTGTGGCAAGACCATAAGATGGTCTCGGCTGTGCAACATTTAGACCGATGGGAAATTGAGGTTGCTGAGGTTGCACCATAGGTTGGGAAGGGTGGATTTTCCCCCTAAGACCATACAACGGTCCAGGTTGATACCCCGGTTGGCTTGTGGGTCCTTGAGGTTGCCCTGGTTGGACCACAAAATGAGGCTGTAAAGGTTGACCTTGAGAGTTGTAGGATTGCCCTTGCCAACCATACAACAACCCCTGCTGGCCCAAAGGTTGGCCCTGTAATGGTTGTCCTTGCGAGTCATACAGATAACCAGGCTGGCTCAAAGGTTGAGCTTGGAAGGGTTGTCCTTGTGGGTTAGAAGGTTACCCAGCCTGGGCAGATAGAAAACCTTGGACATACTTATAAGCCTCTGGAGCAGGAAAATGTAGAGGGTTTCCCTGCTCATCGTACTGATATGGAAAAACATAAATAGGGGTACCATCCTATCCATAATGGGAAAAATAAGGATGGTTGGGATCCTGGGAGGACTGACCAACCTCGGAGTTCAACAGTTGTAAAGACAACTGATACTACTCAGGAGAGATATTCTACAGAATCGCAGATGCGATGTAGATGTCTTCAGGAACTGACGCGGTCCTGATGGGCTGAGTAGTAACAACAGGTGTAGATGCGGCTATGCCGATGGTAGGCCTAACATGCACTGACATGACCTGAGGATATGATGTAAGAGGTGTCGATGGGGACATCCCTAACGAAGGAATAACAGGCCTCGTGGACAAAGTCGACACTCCCATGGAGGCCACAGTAGCCACAATTTGACTTAAGGACCTATATCCCGTTGGAAGCGAAGGACCAAGCGAAGACATGACAGAAGACTCAGGGTTGCTTTCTGGAAAAAGATGGTAATATTCACCAGATGTAGGAATTTCCTCACTAGGAGAAGGAGTGGGTGAGTCCATATATGACCCTGCCGCAAGATATTCTAAAAGACGGCGAGGACTAGGAGGTATAACAACAACTAAGAAAGGTGATCTCGATGTAAGAGGAGGGAAATATTCCCCGACTCCAAATCCAAACCAAGCTTTGGATAAGGGCCAATTGAACTCAACTGGTCCACCAAAGGGAAGCTTAGACAAAACCGGACCCTCGTCGGGAAACTCAAAGACAATAGGCTACTGAGGTTTAGCAGAGGACTGAGAGACCTCTGACGAATTGTCTGTGTAAGGACTACCAGTAGACGAAACTGAGGGTTCCGCCATTGTGATAGTAACGAAAAGAGGAAGAGATCAAAACAAAAGCACATAGGCTAAAACCAAGGCAACCAATCAAACAGGCAACAAATAATCTCTAAAAGGGCGTATGATCGTCGGTGATTAATTTTACCACATTGAAACTCGGAAAATTTACCGTTTCATGTTTTAAGAGTCGAGAAATGAGTAAAAGGTGACTCTATATTTTTCAATTTGGAAACAAGTGTGAAAGGACAAGTGCTTGATGATCCTTTCAAATTTAATGAGTAAGAAAAGATCGAAATGACTACTCTGGAACTCTAGGCAAAAGGGTGTACCAGATATCTGTGAACTGCAATATACACCTTGGTTAAAAAATGAAAGAGAAATCAACCAAGGACTTAACATACGTGCAGACAATCTCCCCGAATGTTGTGTCTGGTGTATCACGGGTATAAGGCGACAGACTCGGCTTCTTATGGATAAAGGATAGCAATCTAGTGGAGTCTCCCTTTATATACGCGATGGTACGGGGAGCACAAGTCCATACTAGCACTATCTAAAGCCAAGAGGCGAACGACAACTACTAGGTTTAACGACGCCGGAACATGTCACTAGCCTAGACCTCTAGATATTTCGTTAATGTTTCAATGTTATCTTAAGGTTAATTGAATAAATTTTAGAGTTGATCTTCAATTATGTTTCAATTTCAGGCCTTACCAAATGTTATGTCTCAAAAATCCTCTAAATGCACACTACATGCCACTACAAATCACTTCATTCAATGGATAGCTAACTACGAGAAGGTTGGGAGCTTTTCAAACAATAACAAAATGATCACAAAACAACCAATAGTGTCTCTAATGCACGCTAATGAAACTAAAAGCTATTCCTTTAGAGTTATATAACACTAATAATGCATAAAAGTTTTCAATTTTCACTAACTAATCAAAAGCAAAAGAATTGTTTTTTTTTTTTTGTATTTTCAATGTTTTAGAGCGAAATGCACCAAACGAAATGAAAACTAATGAGATACCAATTTGAGAAATGATAACGAAAGAGTAAAAGCAAACAATTTCACTCAACACATAATCAGAGCTCAAAATGATGGAGAAATCCTTCAAATCAAAGAGGAATCCCAACAAAAACTCATACGAACCGTGTGATCTAGGCTCGAAATGAGACAAAGCGAAACTTGAATGAGAAAAATATCAATCACTCAAATGACACAATGATACGGTAAAAACCAACGAAACGAATGCAAGGAAGCGAAAACGAAGTTGACTGAACAAGCGAAAACCAAAAACTCCTACGGGAGGCTCAACAGACAACAAAACTTAGATGGTCTAGGGCTAGAATGTAAAACTAAAAGTAGAGGGCAAACAACCGGAGGATGGAGGTCAAACACAGTCAACAAGGAATTCAAGGCACTCATACAGTTGGAAAAACAACACCAAAACCAAAAATCAAACTTAGAGGGCTCAAAAACAAGTAAACCCTAGCACCACACAGGGTTGGCATGACTGTTTGGCTGCATCTAGCGCCACAACAGGGTTGGCATGGGCGCCTAACTAGAAACAAGCGCTAGCTGGTGCGATTTTCAGGCTAAAAAGCATGCCAATTGCGTTTACTAATGACATAAATGAAAAAGAGAAAGCAAAGAGTAGATCAGGTATGGTGGGAGCTGAACAGAGGTTCTACACCAGAAAGAGACAGACTAGAAGATAAAATAAAGTAGACGGAAGCCAAAAGAAATCGAAAGAGACAAGACAAACTCCAATCAAGTTCCCCAGTGGAGTCGCCAGTTTTTTGGAGAGGTAAATCCCCTCTGCGGACAGAGGCGATCCCTACTAGCCCAGATCGGGTCTAGCAACAATCAGACACGCAATGACGCAGGTCTCTAGTTACAAAAATGACAAAACACAATGAGTTTCCTACCTCAGGTCCTACGCAATGGTCGTCGAAGAAAGGATGACGCTTCCTGTCCTCCGCTTTGGCAGATCACGATCCTTCCGCTTAACACGTCTGAACACCTGCACGCATGCGAAGAAACACAACGATACACAACATAGAATCTAAATCTTGTAACCATACATCAGTCAGAGAGGATGTAATTCATTGCATCAAAGACAAAGACACATTAATGAAACCATAATCAAAGTCGCTTGTCAGTGATCATAATAAAAGAAAGATACAACCCAAAGCTTTGACGTTGGATCTTCCTTTGGCGGGGTCGATAGTGGAGCACATCTCAATGAAGCTCGTCGGGAATGGGACGAAGCTCTCTCTCTTCGGCTTGGCTCTCAAAGGATGTCTGGCAATAGTCTCCTTGCTACAAGTTCAGCTCTTCTCTAGTGCTATTAGGACTACTAGCTTGCTAAGGGAAAATGGCAAGCTTATATAGATGGTGGAAGGGGAGTTGGGATCCCTACAATTGTGGGATTGGCCCTATCCTCAAGGAAGGTTCCATGATAGGTGATGCAGGAGCATCAAGGGCGTTTTTTTTATTTTGTAAATATGTTAAAAGGGGGTGTGATGATTTTTAATATTTTATTAATTAATTTGAATAAAATAGGAGAAGGTGAGGATTTTTGTAAATATCTTTTTATTAATAAAAGGATATGAGGAAATTTAATTAATTGAAGGATTTTAGGGATAAAAACCTATCCTTTAGGGATGTTGAGAGATTTAGGGGTTTGTTGAGGAATTGAAGGGATTGAGCATTTAATTAAATGATTTTTAAAAGTTGTATAAAGCGAAGGTAAAGGCGGTGGGTTTTAGAGAGAAAACATATCGAGATTGTGAGAGAGTGTGTGAGCTTGAGAGTAGGCTAAATGAAACAAGACCTAAGCCTTCTAAATGATTGTAAAGGTCACGAAATTGAAATATCTCGTCGAAAAAAGTTGTAAGTCAATTACTTTGTTTCGCCTTATATACATTGATTTAATCAGAATTTAGATGATGCCTTCGGTTAAAAAAATGTATATATATGGTTGAAGAATTGATTGTTGGAAAAATCGACCAAAGGAAACCTACAATGAAAGAAATTGTGAGATCGATTTATGTGTTCAAGCTAAAAGGGATTAATATAACAATTGTTATCTGTGCATGAGCTTATGAATGGTTTTGTTATATCGATCTGAATTCGATTAATAGAAAATGAAAAAAAGGAGAGCACTAGCATTTTAATACATTTTAAGTCTGCAGTGTCAAGCTTGTGTAATCTTGAGGGGTCGGTAGCAGAAATTGCTATTCGTTAGTGCGTTGAGAGCGCCCAGTAAATATAAAATCATAAGCTTATAAGCAATCAAAGGGAGTTTGATTTAAAGAACTATGTTTTCAATAGACAGTGAATGCGCTGATGCAATGGACTGATTGCAGGAATAGTCATTGGGTAAATGTGTAAGGCAACAAAATATAATCTTATGTAAAACTGAATTCAATATGTAGGAGGATCGATATTATCAGAATTTGGAGGCACTATAGTATAATTGTTAACTGGTAAAATCGATTAAGTGTTTAATCTGCAGTTTGTAAGGCGCAGGTTTGATTCAACGAGTGGAACAGAAACACCAATGAAAATCCGGTTTACTCTGCGGTGTTTGAGCTTGAGGTTACATCCAGAAGTTTTATGACGAAATCGATTGGTGAATTGGAGCGGAATGTTGATAACCGGATGCAAAAGCAGTGAACGTTGCGTAGGCAAGATTATTCTTTGTGGAGGCGCAGAAGACCAGTGGGTCGATTAGTGAAATTGATTTATGAAAACAACCTGTGAGCAGATGAGAGGAGACAAATGCTGTTGAGCCAGATTCTCTCTTCTCAGGCTAGAAAATGAATTGCCAGGATCGCTTCAGTGAAATCTGACAAGGCCAGAATAGTTGAAGATTTCTTGCTACGTTGTATTAAAAAAAAAAACAGTTTTGGCTTGAGTGTAATTTGTCTTATTAAATTTCCAGATGGGAATCTTGATTGACATTTGACTTTCCATGCAGCTTGCAGAGGAAGCGTAGATATATATGTGAATGAAATGATATGGTAAGAGCGCTGGTATAAATGGACGTAGAACTGGTAAGTAAGTTTTAAATTCCGGATAACATTTGATTTTAAACAAAGCCTGAAATCGATATGACAGAAGATGAATTGTGAAAACAATTCAGAAGTTGCTGAGGGCGATCTTCAACTTACCCAAAAATTAATATGAAATTTAAAGATGGATTCGGTCAAGGTATGAACTCAATTTAATGAGAATTGAGTTTGAATTCTGGATATTTTGAATATGAAGCAGAATGCTGGTATTATGGTCAAGTTCGAATCTCACTTGTCCATAGGCGCTTTTGTTTGATTAAAGTTTGATTGGGAATGAAATTTGAAAAGGCGCATGGTTTTGAATTAAACCTCATATGAATGATGGGTATGAAATGTGTAAACATGGAGTTATACTTTTGCATAAAGTTTTATATGAATATTTGAGTTGGGCTTCATAATAGAACCTTGTATGAGTTTCAAAGCCAATAGAGAAATTATGAAAACATGTTATTAACTTCCGCTTATGAGAATATGGGTTTTGAGAACATATGTGCAAAGTGTGAATTTGCCAAGTTTTGAAGTGCAGTGATTTGAGCATATGATGATGATGCATTTGTATAGGAACAGAGGTTAAAGTTCCTGGGTATTGCAGGCTTTAGGCTTGCGTCATTATGGTATCAGAGCCTGGCTCTGTTGAATTGAAAAATGTTTATTTTCTGAATGTGGACAAGAAGGTTTGTTGAACTGAAATGTATTTGTGAATGTGTGATGAATAATGAAGATCAGATTTTAAATCTGATATGCATCATATATAATTGCAAGTGAACAGAATCCAGGTAAAGGAGATCAGACTCTAATCTGAAAGTCAAGCAACCAGAGTACAACTAGGAGAATGGAGAAGAACAATTAAGTTCTTAGAGGCAGGTAAAGCAGAATTAAACAAAGATTGCAGAGACAGAAAGAATCCACAGTGATGTAGGTGAATGGAAGGACAAGATCAGATGAGATCGTGGAGGTAAGATGTTATGGTTTTATTTGGATTTGAATATTGTAGTCTTTGCATTGAAGTATTATTGCAACTTCCAAAAGGCAATGTGATTAGAATTGCTAACAGATAAAGAGGAACTGGTGAAAGTTTCTTAGTGAAAACATAGAGGTGGCAGAACCTTGAGGAAATCAAATAGAGATTGGATAAGGAGGACAGTTGTGAACAGGTAGATGAGTTGAAGCCAAGAAGAGCAAAGAGAAGTGCTCAAAGGAGGTTCCAGATATAGAGAACCAATTGCTTGCCAAAAGACTGAGTGAGGAGAGCTTGGTGAGGTAAGTGGCGGCAAGACAGGACTTGCTGCTGAAGAGGCTTTAGTGCAACTCATAGTAAAGTGAGTGAGGGACTCATAGAGATGGAAAGGATGATGACTAGTGACAGTCGTAACAGAGGTTCTGAAATAAACCACAACAGAGGACAAAAGAAGAAGGATGCCAAGGAAATTGGCATACAGAGACAGTTAAGCAAAGAGGAATATGAAAGGGAGAAGGCTGAAATAGCAGTTCAGCTTGAGGTGTTAATGGAGATGTTGCAAAGAAATGAGGAAGATCAGAAGCATGGTTATGTCATGAGAAAGAAGTTGAGGTGGCAGAGGCTACAAGAGAAGAGGAATCATCAGATGAATATGCAGTTGATAAAGGAACTAAGGGAACTTGAACAGGTCATAGATGCCAGACAGAGGATAGTGAAGCTCGAAAAAGTTGAGCTACAGAAAAATGAAGATGCCGAAGAAGATGTTGAAGTTTCGATATGTTATCCAGAGAGTGGACCATTACTTTTTGAAAGTGATGAAGAGCTGGAGGAGTTGAATCATATGAATGATTCAAAGCAGCCCGAAGATTTGATGACTGAAGTATCAAACAAGACCGTAAGGTCTTGTGATTTTAAAACTAATGATTTGTGTGTGATTGCAGGTTTGGAAGAAGAAGAAGAACATCTACTGAAGGATGTTAAGGAAGATTTAGCAGAAGAAAGACCATGTGAGGAAATGGAATATCGTGTAAAATTTCCAAAGTCCACTCCAAGTAAAATCATTGAGTTATATAAAGAATTAGACTTTCAAAGGAGGAAATTGGAAGAACAGAGGATGAATGTCCGGGATAGATTGCTGAAGAAGGATGACAAAGCGGTTGTCATCAATAATAATCAAAAAGAAATTGCAGATGGTGAGCAAATGAATGTTGCAGAGGGACAGGAAGTTTGGGAGGCCACAACATTCATAGTGACAGCTAGAGCAACATGTGAGGCGACATTTATAGTAGCAGCAGCAGAAAAGGTGCAAAACAGTAGTAAGGGTGAAAAGGAAGAAATCAAAACAAGTGAAGAACAAGCAAGAATGAGAATTCAGCAATCAAGGGATGGAAACAATCAGTAGACAGAGGACATACTGGACAGAGAAATTGAGTTGATAAGGAGGTTAATGATGAAAATGTCTCAGAGAAAGATAGTAGCAAGAAAGAAAAGGAGCGACAACAAGAGAATGACAGCGAAATATTGCAAGAGCAGAGCAAGTGGAGCACTACAGCACAAAATCTGGAATCCTGGAAGACAACAGCAGATAACAACAATAGTAAAGCAATTGACAAGCACGGAAAGATTACAAAATAAAATTTGGGATCCAGGAGGAAATATCCAGACTTATGACCAGGTGGTCATGAATTTTCTTACATGGGGAGTCTGATGCAGGAGCATCAAGGGCGTTTTTTTTATTTTGTAAATATGTTGAAAGGGGGTGTGATGATTTTTAATATTTTATTAATTAATTTGAATAAAATAGGAGAAGGTGAGGATTTTTGTAAATATCTTTTTATTAATAAAAGGATATGAGGGAATTTAATTATTTGAAGGATTTTAGGGATAAAAATCTATCCTGTAGGGATGTTGAGAGATTTAGGGGTTTGTTGAGGAATTGAAAGGATTGAGCATTTAATTAAATGATTTTTAAAAATTGTATAAATAGGAGAGGTTTCGAGAGAAAAATACATTGAGATTGTGAGAGAGTGTGTGATTGAGAGTAGGCTTAAACAACAAGGCTGTAAGCCTTCAGCAATTGTAAAGGGCCACGAAATTGAAATATCTGGCTAGAAAAAGTTGTAAGTCATTGTTTTGTTTCAGTTTATATACATTGATTGAATTGTGGAATTTATATTTATTTCTGGTTAAATGTATATATATGGTTGAAGAATTGATTGTTGGAAAAATCGACCAAAGGAAACCTACAATGAAAGAAATTGTGAGATCGATTTATGTGTTCAAGCTAAAAGGGATTAATATAACAATTGTTATCTGTGCATGAGCTTATGAATGGTTTTGTTATATCGATCTGAATTCGATTAATAGAAAATGAAAAAAAGGAGAGCACCAGCATTTTAATACATTTTAAGTCTGCAGTGTCAAGCTTGTGTAATCTTGAGGGGTCGATAGCAGAAATTGCTATTCGTTAGTGCGTTGAGAGCGCCCAGTAAATATAAAATCATAAGCTTATAAGCAATCAAAGGGAGTTCGATTTAAAGAACTGTGTTTTCAATAGACAGTGAATGCGCTGATGCAATGGACTGATTGCAGGAATAGTCATTGGGTAAATGTGTAAGGCAACAAAATATAATCTTATGTAAAATTGAATTCAATATGTAGGAGGATCGATATTATCAGAATTTAGAGGCACTATAGTATAATTGTTAACTGGTAAAATCGATTAAGTGTTTAATCTGCAGTTTGTAAGGCGCAGGTTTGATTCAACGAGTGGAACAGAAACACCAATGAAAATTCGGTTTACTCTGCGGTGTTTGAGCTTGAGGTTATATCCAGAAGTTTTATGATGAAATCGATTGGTGAATTGGAGCGGAATGTTGATAACCGGATGCAAAAGCAGTGAACGTTGCGTAGGCAAGATTATTCTTTGTGGAGGCGCAGAAGACCAGTGGGTCGATTAGTGAAATTGATTTATGAAAACAACCTGTGAGCAGATGAGAGGAGACAAATGCTGTTGAGCCAGATTCTCTCTTCTCAGGCTAGAAAACGAATTGCCAGGATCGCTTCAGTGAAATCTGACAAGGCCAGAATAGTTGAAGATTTCTTGCTACGTTGTATTAAAAAAAAAACAGTTTTGGCTCGAGTGTAATTTGTCTTATTAAATTGGCAGATGGGAATCTTGATTGACATTTGACTTTCCATGCAGCTTGCAGAGGAAGCGTAGATATATATGTGAATGAAATGATATGGTAAGAGCGTTGGTATAAATGGACGCAGAACTGGTAAGTACGTTGTAAATTCCGGATAACATTCGATTTTAAACAAAGCCTGAAATCGATATGACAGAAGATGAATTGTGAAAACAATTCAGAAGTTGCTGAGGGCGATCTTCAACTTACCCATAAATTAATATGAAATTTAAAGATGGATTCGGTCAAGGTATGAACTCAATTTAATGAGAATTGAGTTTGAATTCTGGATATTTTGAATATGAAGCAGAATGCTGGTATTATGGTCAAGTTCGAATCTCACTTGTCCATAGGCGCTTTTGTTTGATTAAAGTTTGATTGGGAATGAAATTTGAAAAGGCGCATGGTTTTGAATTAAACCTCATATGAATGATGGGTATGAAATGTGTAAACATGGAGTTATACTTTTGCATAAAGTTTTATATGAAGATTTGAGTTGGGCTTCATAATAGAACCTTGTATGAGTTTCAAAGCCAATAGAGAAATTATGAAAACATGTTATTAACTTCCGCTTATGAGAATATGGGTTTTGAGAACATATGTGCAAAGTGTGAATTTGCCAAGTTTTGAAGTGCAGTGATTTGAGCATATGATGATGATGCATTTGTATAGGAATAGAGGTTAAAGTTCCTGGGTATTGCAGGCTTTAGGCTTGCGTCAATAGGTGGAAAACCACCTCCCCTACATAGAGATCCGGAGCCAAACCTCCCAAATCATTTTAGAGACTCGTTCAGGAGTTTGCTGAAATCAAACTTCCGTCATTTATTTAAAAAAAACAATCCTTATTAAGCTTGGCGCAAGCAATACACTGGGACAGAGCGCCAGTTGGTGCGCCCTCTTTGGTGGATTTTCCCCATTGGCGCGAGGGCTGAACTGTCTAGTCGCACCAAGGCCAAAAAATTAGTTTTTAGGTCTTTTCAAAGGAAAATTTCTTTAGAGAATGATTATACTTGTCAAGGGGGATGCCGTGAAAGTGGTTTCAGGTTACGTCACTGCTCACAGGTCATGGAAAATGCCCTCCAATGTGCGGGACGGGGGATTGTAGGGACGGTGACAAATTACTGTGTAACAAAAGGATACACATTTTTTGGAATGGGGGGCAAAGGACTAACAACAAAGCAGAGATCATCGCCTTATGGGAGGTAATCTAGTGGCCACCAACCTTCAGCTGCAAGATGTTATCGTATTCGAGGATTCCAAGTTAGTTATTGGATGGGTCACTAACAACATTTCCATGTTCAATCCGAAACTATTGGGATGGCTCCATAGGACTCAAATATTGTGGCAGTGATTGAACTGCCCACCTATCAGACACATTTACAGAGATGTCAACACATGGGCTGACTGGATTTCTAAAAAAGGAATCAAAGCATATTTTGAGTTTTTGCAGGTGGTCCAGTTAAGAGATGGGGTACAGATTTGGGATACCTCCATTCCATTTCCATAAACAATGTGCCCACGATGTCAAGCGAGCCAGTTTCATTTTGCAACCTGTTTTCAAGCGAGTCTGTACAATGTTTTTTGGGAACCTTTGAATCTCAATGCGCACCGACAATCTATATCCCACATATTTCATTTACAACATTTTTATTTAGATTTGCATGATATGTCATCTTCAGTTTCTCCATAAGCCTCTTGTATTCTTCCTTGTATGTTTATCTCTTTTTCTTGAATGCAGGGATGTTATGTTTCAATATATGATGGGGCTGGTATTATTTCCCACGAGATTTTGTAAGCCATTGTACTTTTAATTGGCTCTCTTGCTTAGAGGGGTTTCTTATGGCCAGTGGCTGTGGCAATCTGAATTTCTCGCTATGTATAGCTGAGAATGTGATGTATGGACAAATGCACTGCTATATTTAATATACAACGTTTTTTTCTTTCTGAAAATAAAAGTTAACCAAAAATATCTACATATTTTTTACTCATGTGATTTTGACCAAAAAATCTCTGTAAAACAATTATAGATCACATAAACCAATATTCAAATTCAAATTTTGTACAATTTAAATAACTTAAACTTTTTAAAAATTGAAACATTTCACAACATAAAATTATTTTTTATGTTGAAAATAATAATATAAATAATTAAAATTAAAATTTCATTAAATTATAAAAACTCAAAATATTAAACGTAATAATTTTGTACAATTTAAATATCTTAAAAGTTTTGAAATCTAAATTATTGCATAACATAAAACTATTTTTTGCATTCAAAATAATAATATAAATAATTAAATTTGAAATTTCATTAAATGATAAACAATCAAAATATTAAACGTTTAATTTCCACCCATAAATAAATATTTGAATGCAATCTTAACCTTTATATCCCAACAGTTTCGTGCACAATAATTACGAAAACCCACAATTCTTCGAAATCATCACTATGAGAAGTGCTAATCACTCAATTTTTGTAGGGTCCTGCCATTCATTAGTATTTGATCAAAGAGCTCCTAAACGCCGCGGCCCTATGGGAATATAAATACCTTCTAAAGTCATCTATACAATAATTTACTCATAGCATGAAAGATATTTCTAAAATCTACTTTCATGTGATTAAAAACTTGATTTAATTTACCTTTAATTATGTCTTAGGTGTTTTTATAAGGTCACTGTCGGGAATCTCTCGTCATCTCGAGTGTATTGAAAAAATTCCATTAGTCCTGTGGTTTGGGTGAATTGAAAAATTCCATCTTTTTATCCTTTTGGTACTTTTTCTTTATCCCGTTTCATTGGTCTTAGTTTCATTGATCTTATAAAATTGTTCCTCTATGATGTAGATGATAGACAATGAAGAACATTATCCTCAAGTCGCAAACTCTAGATGTAAACTTTATTTTTATTTAATAAGACCAAGCAATAAAAGTTTGGTCTTTAAACTTCATTTTTCATCGATAAAGACTATGTAATAAAGTTTGATTTTTCGTGACACTAGTGTTGTCATAAAGGAATATCAGCAAAACAATTTGAGGAGAAAGTAATAATTATACTTTTCGAATGATAGGTCCAACACATCGCTAACATTGTTGGTCTGTCAACTAGGAATTGAAAATTTTAAGGACTTTTCCTTAAATTTTATAAATATCAATTAAAAAGGAAAAGTGCAATGATCTCTCTATCGCATAATAAAATTTATAACAAATATTGTTAAAATCTTACTTCAAACGTATAACTCTTCTTCATATTTAATTAGTATTAAATTCTTCATATTTAACATTTTGATTGTCCTCTTTGTACATACCTTGAAAAATTATGTTTTAACTTTTAATTGTATTTTTGTTTTTTAATCAAAATATTGATTTTAAGAATAAAGGTTAGAACCTAATTTGGAAAAGAGAGCATCTATCTTATCTTATCATTAGTCTTATTCTATGGATCTAATTCTAAAAACTAAGATTGAAATTGCATTGCTTGTCTTAAGTAAAATAAAAAAATGAAAACAACTAATGTACTTTTGGTTTATCCAGCATTCAATTATGAAATATGACTTTTTTGAGATGATGTTAAGTAACTAATTATACCTAATGATCTAGAAAACCAAGTAAAGTATGCAGAAGGTAACTCAGTAATTGCACTCATTAAACATTCAACCATTCAGTGTTGAAACATGATTAAATCAATCCCTTTGGAATGACTTTTAGGAATATCAGTGATGCAACTAAGTGAAGATCTGAAAGCAAAATGTGAAATCATGTAAAAATCAATGTACACAACTAATGTATAATTAACTTTCTCCAACATTAAATGTGAAGTATTACCTTCTTGAGGTGATGTGCAAGAAGTCAATTATGCTTTAGTTTGTAAGTTCTTAGAAAGAAAATAACAATGTGCAGAGTAAATTCAATCACTGTATGAATTAGACATTTAACCATTTAGTTTAATATCATCATCTTGAAATGGATTTTGAAAACATCCATTGACACAGTTAATTGACAATTCTGTTCTAAGAAAATGAATGACAAAACAGTAAGAAAACTAGGCAACTATGTATTCTTATTACTTCAATCTTAATTCGATTTGAAAACAGAGTTATCTATCTTCACGAAATATCTTAAAAGAACAAGGCTGCACAATTGTGATTTAATGTTATGCTATTGATAAAAAAAGGAATGAAACATTAACCTAATTAGAAAATAGATTTGCTAAAAACAGAGTAATGGAAATTGAACTAAAAACAACAAATGAAAAACCTCCTTCGGTGTAGGGGCCCTCTGCAATTGATTCGGCTGAATTGCTAGTTGGTTAAGGATGTACTTAAACAATCATTGGCAGCACGAAATTTGTATTATGATAAAATGAAGTCTTGATACAGAGTATCAGCAAAAAGCTTAAACTTAACACTTAATTTCTGAATTGTCCTCTCGGTTATGTATAATATATTTTTAAAGGAAAATAACATAACTGTTTATGAGATAAACTTGCTACAGGTGGCTAATTCGAATTAGAATTGCAATAGGACTGTTTGACTCTTGATTTTCTACAATAGAGAAAATCAAGAGTCCTGCTGCTTTTGGATAACGTACCTTGACCACACCTTTGACCATGATATTAGGCCTACTTTTCTATCGATCTTGACTGAGTGAATAAGATAGAATCCCCGTGGAGATGATTCTAGAAACGCCTATGTGACCAAATTCGTCATTTGACACCTGGAACCTACTAGACCATGAGAGTAGTTACAAAATCCATGGTTAGCTGCAGAATAGGTTGCGTTCTATAGATAAATTGCAAAAATCTATTCAAATAGCAAGAACATGAAAATATAATATGGAAATCATTTTAATGCATTCCTTATGACAAAACCTAGCATTTATCATTGATTGGGGTCTGTGATCTTAGGAGATAGTGAGGGAAAAAGGTGAGAAAAGATATCAAAGAGAGGGTAATTCTGATGTTCAACATATCTCCACTGCAAAATCATTGCATGTCCTCATACAACTTGCCAAAAATGTGATTTCATCTTCCTTACTGCATTTGCTCATACACTTCTGCTAGCACATCCAATTTCCTTCTTTTGTTTATCCTTTGAAGTGACTGTCATCCTGGGCCTTCTCATAAGAAGCTTATACTTGAGGTTAATGACTGCTTTGTGTAGTAACTTATTATTTATTTTCAATTTCCCGTTTTTCTGATACCACAGACCTAGATGCAGAATTGTATTGTCATGAATTATTTTGTCCAACTTGTTTTGCTGCTTCAAGGTCTCATTCTCTTATTTGAAATGTCTGTTCAATATCTCGAGTTCATAAATATCTTGTTTGAGAGCATTAACAAGAAGTTCTTGTGGACTGATAGAAGGTTTTGGGTTCATTGATGAACTTCTCTTCTCCAATGATTCTACATAATCATATATTTATTGTTGTACTGGGTCTATGCCTGGATATCTTCTGCTGGGGATACCTTCAAAATGATGAATAAGAGAATTTTGAGGACCGTGTGTAGGAGAAATGTTAACAGGAGATGGTATTGGGGTTTCCTGATCTAAATTTATAAGCTCTATCCATTTTGATAATGTTTTATTTATATAACCTCGGAGTCTAGAGCTCCTTCTCGGTTGTGAAGGACTTACATTCTCCTCAATTTTAACCTTAATCCTCTTTCTTATCTTACCCCTTGTCTTTATTTTATTTCTAGTTTCTATCAGTTCTTTGGAGATTAGCTTTTCATCATTATTTTATAATGAAGATTCATGTCTGTTTTCCATATTTATATCAGTCTTGTTTCTTCTGCTTCTTCTGACATTATCTTCTTTAGGTGACTCTAGTGCTTCTTGAAAATGGTTTCTAATAAGGAAATCTTCCCAAGTATCTCCTATGATTTTTAAATGAAACTCAATCAATATGTTTACCAACCCATGATGATGCATGGTGGTATCTTTGAACTGTATTCTCTTTTTCACATTTTAGGTCATCCTTTTTAAACTATTTAGTAGAAAGAAAAGAAGATTGATTTCACCATTTTCTAAGAAATTCATCAGTAAATGGATATGGTAGACATACGTGCAACCAAACCTTCCTTCACAAGTGATAATTTTTTTGTAAAACCAAGAGCATGTTCCTCCATTTACTTTTAAGGGCTGAACTGGGGATACCTTTTCTAAAAACAGAGACATCCATACCTAGGTTCTTGAGTATTACTTTCCATGATTCACTGTGGAACTCCTTATTTTTGAACCATATTTCACCATGCCTTGGAAGTTCCGTAGCCTCGGCTATGAATGACTCAGTCACTGCAAACTTGATATCTCCAATTTCTACTTCTGAGCCATCAAAAGACTGAGCAAAGGATTTTGTAATCTCATTGTGAAAACCATTGAATTTCTCTATTAACTTAAGCCATCCAGCTTTCTGCAACAATTCTTTGATATGTGGGTATCCTTCCATGTATTTTTCTCCCACTAGTTCTGATCTGACAATTAGCCCCATCCTTCTACTATGCAGAGTTCTAAACCTTCAGAATTACCTTTCTGTTTTATGAAATGAATTTGCTGCAGATCTGATGAAATGTATTAAGGGTTTGTAGGAATAAATAGATGGTAGGGGTTTTGGAGAGACGTATACAAGTATGTCACGTCATAGGTCATGACCATTAATCATCAATGAGGGAGTTAATTATGGACCGTTATGCAACACAATACGGAGGATGTAGCTGATATGTAGTAAGATGAAGATTGCAATAAAATCAAATGATGATTTATCAATGAAACATATGAATGTCCATTTTATGCATGTTTTATGTTTTAACCTTGCTATTTAAAATAATTTTTTGCACTTTACCTTTTACAACTTAACCTTTTTGTTTGTTTTTTTCTTTGGTGTTGATCCTTAGGTACTGTTTTAGCATGTTGGTCTTCAAAACATAATCCTTTAATTCCTTGCAATCATCATGTGTTAGAACTGCTGAATAAGACGTAGCTGCAGAATCGAATTAGCTACAGAACGTGATCAGCTGCAGAATAAAATCAGATGCAAAATACAGTCAGCTGCATAATGTATCAACTAGAGAATGTACTCTGTAAAAAGAATGAAGTATGGCTATGGAATATGAATGTGAGATGAAATGGAAGTGTAATATGACTGTGAAATGGAATGAAAGTGGAATGACTTGTGAAACGAAATGAAAGTGGAGTGATATGGAATGAAATTGTAAAAAAAAATGAATTTGTAGATTATGAACTGCAATGAATGTAGTTTTGTGTCACTACTTATTACAGAGAAGAAAATGAAAAATATAGGATGTCATAAATCTCTGATTTTCACCCTGTATTTTTTGTATAAGTATGCCAATTATTGATTGGTTTTCATACTTATACACTTTATTTTTTTATGTTTTTTTTTTTGTGTATGTAGGAAAAATAAAATCTCAGTTAGTGAAGAAGAATAATTCTTCTTCACTGACTCCATGTCAATATTATCTTGGAAAATCTTGACAAACTCTTCTTTTGAAAGTGGTTTATGATATACTTTCAACCGATGACCATTCACAAGAAGAAGTACTTTTTCTTCATCTATTGTCCTCATCTTCACTGCTCCATTATCAAAGAGTTTTTCAATTTCATATGGCCCAAGCCAATGAGTCTGAAACTTTCCTTGAAAATCTTTGAATTTTGAATCGAAAAAAAGTGCCCAATCCCCTGCTTGAAACTTCTTCTCCTTGATATACTTATCATGCTATTTAGCCCTTTGCTATTAGACTATACTGGTTCTTTGAACTGCATCTTGCCTGATTTCATCAAGCTCATTGAGTTACTCCAATCTATGTTTCTGTGCTTCTGATAAATTAAGTCCCAACTGGATTTCCATCTTGAAGGTTCGAATCTGAAACTCTATAGGGAACAACACTTTCTTTCCATAAATAAGTTCATAGGGAGTATGTCCTGTTATATTCCTCCATGTAATTCTGTAGGCCCATACGGCTTTAGGAAGCCTTCATACCCAATCTCTTCTGTGTAGATGTACAGTCTTAGTGAGAATTCCTTCAATAACTTTATTGGTAGATTCAACTTGACCATTTGCTTGTGGATGATAAGGAGTAGGTTTTCTGTGCTTGATCCTGTAATATTCCACGAGCCTTTTTACCAACTTGGATGTAAAATGGGTTCCCCAATCTGTCACAATTTCTCTTGGAACACCAAAATGAGTGAAGATATCCTGAAAAAGAAAATTAACTATAAATATTTCATTACAAAAGATAATGCTTTAGCCTCTACCCATTTAGTGACATAATTAGTACATACCAAAATATACTTCTTTTGTTTATATGGTGGATTAATAGGTCCAAAAAAACCCAAGGCCCATTTTTCAAAAGGTTCTATGAGTACCTGAGGTTGTAATGGAATTTCATTTGATGGAGTAGGTTTCCCTACCCTTTGGCAGCTGTAACACATTTTGACACATTCTTTGGCATCTCTGAAGATGGATGGCCAATAATATCCTAAATGAAGGATTTTATAGGTTGCCCTCTTGTCAGCAAATTTTCCACCACAAGGTTCATCATGACATGCTTTAATAATTTCATGCATTTCATCTTCTCAAACACATCTTCTGATAATGAGGTTTGGACTTGTCTTATACAATTCATTAGTAATCCATGAGTATCTTGCACTTGAATAATTTTTCTTTTCTCTTTTTAAAGCAAATGTGAAGGTAATTTTCCTATAACTAAGTAATTTGCAATATCTGCAAACCAAGGAGTTTGAGTAGTTTTAAAAAAAAATATATTCATGAGGAAATTTATCTTCAATTGGAGTGTCATCTTTGATATTTTGAATTCTAAACAAGAAATCAGCAACTATATTTTGTTTTCCAGGTCGGTTTAGAACAATAATGTTGGATTCTTGTAGGAGTAATAACCATCTTGTAACTCTGCCATTAGTAATAGATTTATTCATTAAATATCTAATAGCAGAATGATCTATATGAACAAAGGTTTCATAGATTGTTATCTAATGTTTGAATTTTTTGATAGCATGAACAACATTTAAGAATTCCTTTTCAGTTACAGTGTAATTTAACTCTGTGGGAGTCAAATTATTTCTTGTGTAATACATGGCATAGGGGATCAAATATTTTTGTCCTTATACAGCTCCTAGAGCTGTATCTGAAGTATCTGTTGAAATGTGAAAAGGTAGTTTGTAGTTTGGACCTCTTAAGATGGGTGCTTCAGAAATTTTTTCTTTTAAAGTCTCAAATGCTAATTGGTAATCAAGATTCCAACTGAATCTACAATATTTGGTGAGTATTTTGAAGAGTGGGGATGCTATTTTGGTGAAATTTTCTATAAATCTTCTATAATATCCCGTGAATCCTAGAAAAATTCTAACATCCTTTTGGCAACTTGGAATTGATAGTTTGGAAATGACTTCAACTTCAGATTTATCAACTTTAATTCCATCTTCTGAAATTTGATGTCCTAAAACAATCCCTTCTGTAAACATCATGAAACATTTTTCATGGCTTAGTGAAAGGTTTGCTTCCTTACATATTTTAAAAACCTTTTCCAAATTTTCTAAAGCTTCTTCAAATATATTACCATAAACTGTAAAGTCATCCATATACACCTCTATACAATCATGTATTAGATCAGAAAAAATTCCTAGTACTGCCCTTTGGAATGTTGCAGGTGCATTGCATAATCCAAAAAGAAGTAGTTGGCAGGCATAAGTCCCCCATCGACAGGTGAATGTAGCTTTATCTTTATCTTCAGGTACTACTTGAATTTGATTGTAACCACTAAAACCATCCAAGATTGAGAAATACTTTTTACTTGCTAATGTATCCAACACTTGATCTATAAAGGGTAAAGGAAAATGATCTTTTAGGGCAGCTTTATTCAATTCTCGACAATCAATGCATACCCTCCATTTACCATTCTTTTTAGACACAATCATTAAAGGGGAAACCCACTGACTGTTTGAAATTGGGTAAATAAAGTTTACATTTAGCAAATTTTGTAACTCCTCTTTCACAATTTCCCTAAGATTTGGATTCATCCTTCTTTGAGGTTGTCTGATAGGTTTACAATTTTCCTCAATGTAGATGTGATGTATACAAGTCTTAGGACTAATTCCTTTCATGTAAATGTATTCACATGCATATGCAAAAGAATGTTGTTGTAATGTTTTGATTAGCTTTTCTAGTTGTAATTTTTCCAAGTTATTGTTTATGTTTAAAGTTTTCCCTGGAAAGATTTCAACTGTAGAGATACCAAACTCTTCCATAGAATAAAGAGACATCTGCCTAGATGACAAATATTCAATATTAGAATTTTATTGAAATTGATCATGTTCATATTCTGGGGATGATTCAAAATTTTCTATTGAATTTAAGATTTGAATATCTTCACTAATGGTTGAAATAGTAAAGAGAGTATGTATATCATTTTCATCATCAATCCATTATTTCTCATCTATCTCTGTGATTATTCTTGTTGGAGGATATAGAGTGAATTTCTTAGTTGAGTTACCATTAGAAATATACATGTCACTAGATCTATAGCTAATTAAAGCATCAACTGTAGCCAACCAAGGTCTTCCTAATATAAGTGGATGTTCTCCTAGATTTTTCTTAGGGGTTAAGATCATAAAATCAACAGGTTTCTGTTAAGAATCTAAGGACACTGAAATATCTTCTAACACACCATCTGAGTTGATTACAGTTCTATCCACTAATTCCAGTAATGTAGGTGTATAAAGAAGATTAAGAAGCTTGAACTGTTCCATGGTTTGTTTGCTCATGATGTTTATTGCTGCTCCTAAATCAATCAATGTATTTGGAATTTCAACTCAATTGATATGTGTTTTTACAGCTGGACTTCTTGGATCTAAATATTTTTGAACGTCAATTTTTCCCATCATTATATCTGCTATTTTTCCTATAAGTTGAATTCTTTTTATTTCTTTTATTTTTCTTCCCAGTTTCTTCATACTCAACTCTATTTTTTTAGCTAGAATTGGAATCTCCTTAATGGCTTGTAACAAAGGGATTTTGATATAGACATTTTTCAATTCATCTAGAAAATCATAATTAGGCAACATAATATGTTTTTGTACCCCTTTATCAACTTGTAATATTTCAGGAAAAGGAGGTGTAAAAGTAGATACTGATGGTTGCTCTATGATAGGAGTTTAGTTTATTGGTTCTTTTTGTTTTTCATTTTCAGAATTTTGGTTTTAAATATATGTTCCTACTTCAAAACTTTTATTGGGTTGTAGAGAATCTTCCTCAGAATTGTCTTGTTCTTGAATGACCACAGAAGGCTTTTTCTTCCTTAATATACTATCAGATCTAAGTTGGACATCATTAAGATCTAGAGGAGTAATCATGTAGGTTGGAAATTGTTTTCCTTCTATCATATAGGTATTCTGAGGATTTTTATTGTTAGGGTTTGGTAATGGTTGGGAAGGTGGCTGATTTGGTCTCTGAGGGAATGGTAATGAGAGTTTTGGATTTTGGTTTTGGTTTTGTAGTTGGGGTTGTTGATTTTGTTGAGGAATTTTTTGGGGATGATAGTTTGGATATGATGGAGGGTATTAATAGTATTGAGAGAATCTTCCATAGGGATTTTTCATTCCTTGAGCCCAAGGTTGAGATTGAGATTGAGATTGAGGCCAAGGTTGCTGCCAAGAATTCTAGTTTGGTGGGGGATGAGTATACATTTGGTTATTAAAACCTTGAGTTTGTGGCCCCTTCCATGGTTTTCTAGAGACAAAACAAAGAGATTTTGTTGGACTTGAAGTTGTTTCTTCTTGAAAAGCAACCTTAAGACCAGGTATTGAAGGAAAAATCTTAGTCTCATGACTTTCTGAACAAATCATACAGGTCTCTATGACTTTTGCATCAAGAGGAAATTCTATTAGAGCATGATTCTTTCTGCATTTGGGACAGAAAATAGCTAAAGCATCAGTCTTGGCTTTCTACTTGTTCTGTAACTTAAGGGTGTCTATCTGTTCACTAAGACTCCCTAAAATGTCTGTTTTAAATTCATCAAGTATGTTTCCAATTTCTACCCTACTCACTGTTCCAGTTGCAGATCTATTTACCCTAGCAAGAGAAGGATCTCTTGGACCTTTCCTAGTTTTTGATTTTCCTCTTGAGAGATGAATACATAATTCCCCAATGTCAGGTAATGTGAGTTGAGAGATGTCCCCCTTCCTCATCAGTTAAGGATGTCTATCCACTCATCTCTAATGGCTTTCAACAAAAGAGATTTTAAAGTGTTTTGATCTAAATTATCCATTTTTTCTCTTTTTATGTTATAGTTGAATCTTTCAATTAAATCCTCCAAACTTTCATCCTCTCTTTGCATCATTTTAAACACTTCATCATTGTGATTTATAGGTATGCAATAATCCAAATACCTTTCTAAAAATTCTCTCTTCATATCATTCCATGTTCTGATAGACCGAGTGATTAGACTCATGAACCATTTTAGAGCTTCTCCTTTCATTATTGAAGGAAAAAATTTGAGTTTTTGAGAGTCTTGTAAATAATCATAAGTTCTACACAAGACTTCAAATTCAAAAAAAAAGGTTTCACGATCTTCACTTTTCAATCCATGAAATTTTGGGAGGACAGAAGGTGAGATATCTTTTATGGTGGCATTTGTATCTTCATCAACTATAGGGAATCCAAAAGAACTCTCAATTACCCTATTTCTTCTGCCTCCTTCTACATTTCCTCTACCTCTTCCTCTATCTCCTCCAAATATTACATTTTCTCCATTTCGAATTTCTCCTTCTCCTTCCCCTTCTTCTACTCTTCCTTCCATTATAGATTCTTTAGAGCTGATATAAGAGTCAACTTGTAAGGTTAACTTCTCTTCCTCTGGTTCTTCTATCAATGGTATGTTGAAGAAAGGTTCTTCCTCTTCCTCTCCACTAGGAATTTCTAACTCTTCAGCTAAAATGTGTTCTCCTGTAAAGGTGAAAAAGGTTACTCCTTCTGTTGGATATCTAGGATCTTCTTCCTCTAAGATTGCCTCAGTGGATGAAGTGGAGATCATCCTAGTTGGATTTATGACCTTAGAACTTTAGGAAATCTATGGCTAGTGAAATATGGAATATGAGTTTGAGATGGGGGTGTATCACTTCTTAGTCTTGGTGGAATTAATGGTGTTGTAGGGATTAAACTCTTGTCTCTAGCTATGAATCAGCCCCTAGAGTCTCTTTCTCTATGCATATCATTTTTTTAGATGTAAGAAATGAGGTTTCCTAATTACACTTCCTCGGCAACAGCGCCAAAATGTTTAGCCAATTTAATGTCTTAAATTTCTTGCATTAATTATCAACTGAGGTTTGTAAATTGATGAAGTGTGATGCACTGTATGTGCTTAGTTAACCTAATTCTTACTTCGTTGTTTGTATTTTATGTTTTTTTTTTGGGTTTCTGTTCTTTGATGTCTAAGAATGTTCAATCTAAAACTATGAAAAGGTTTTTAATGAATCTAATGAATTGTAAGAAGGAAGAAAAGGAAGTGTTCCTAAGTTAATCTAATTTTCATAAAAATAAACCAAAAACTGTTGGCTAGTTAGAACCTAATTTGGAAAACAAATAATCTATGTTATCTTATCATTAGTCCTATTCCATGGATCTAATTCTAAAAACTCAGAATGAAATTGCAGTGTTTGTCTTAAGTAAAAGTAGAAAATGAAAACAACTAATGTACTTCTGGTTATTCCAACATTCAATTATGAAGTATGACCTTCTTGAGATGATGTTAAGTAACTAATTATACCTAATGATCTATGAAACAAAGTAAAGTATGCAGAAGGTAAAATAGTAATTGCACTCATTAAACATTCAACCATTCAGTCTTGAAACATGAATAAATCAATCTCTTTGGAATGACTTTTAGGAATATCAGTGATGCAACTAAGTGAGGATATGAAAGAAAAATGTGAAAGCATGTAAAAATCACTGTAAACAACTAATGTATAATTAAATTTCTCCAACATTCAATGTCAGGTATTACCTTCTTGAGGTGTTGTGTAAGAAGTCAATTATGCTTTAGTTTCTAAGTTCCTAGAAAGAAAATAACAATGTGCAGAGTAAATTCAATCACTGTATGAATTATACATTTAACCATTTATTTAAAGATCATCATATTGAAATGGATTTTGAAAACATCCATTGATACAGTTAATTGAAAATTCCTTTCTAAGAAAATGAATGACAAAACGGTAAGGAAACTAGGCAATTGTGTATTCCTATTACTTCAATCTTAATTCGATTTGAAAACAGAGTTATCTATATTCATGAAATATCTTAGAAGAACAAGGCTACACAATTGTGATTTAATGTTATGCCATTGATAAAAAAATAGAATGAAACATTAACCTAATTAGAAAATAGATTTTCTAAAAATAGAGTAATGGAAATTGAACTAAAAACAACAAATGAAAAACCTCCTTCAATGCAGGGGTCCTCTGCAACTGATTCGGCTAAACTGTTAGCTGGTTAAGGATGCACTTAAACAATCATTGGCAACACGAAATTTGTATTATGATAAAATGAGGTCTTGATATAGAGTATCAGCAAAAATATTAAACTTAACACTTAATTTCTAAACTTTCCTCTCAGTTCTATATAACCTCTTTTTAAAGGAAAATAACATAATTAATTATGAGATAAAATTGCTGCAGGTGGCTAATTCAAATTATAATTGCAACAGGACTGTTTGACTCTTGATTTGCTACGATAGAGAAAATCAAGAGTCTTGTTGCTTTCAGATAACGTACTTTGACCACACCTTTGACCATGATATTAGGCCTGCTTTTCTGTTGATCTTGACTGAGTGAATAGGATAGAATCCAAGTGGAGATGATTCTAGAAACACCCATGTGGCCTAATTCTTCATTTAAGACTTGGAACCTACCAGAACATGAGAGTAGCTATGGAATCCACGATTATCTGCAGAATACGCTGCGTTCTGTAGCTAAATTACAAAAATATATTCAAATAGAAAGAACATGAAAATATAATATGGAAATCATTTTAATGCATTCCCTAAGATAAAACTTAGCATTTATCATTGATTTGGGTCTGTGATCTTATGAGATAGTGAAGGAAAAAGGTGAGAAAAGCTTTCAAAGAGAGGGTAATTCTGAGGTTCAACACTGGTACATGCATTACATCTTTTAAAAAGAAGGGTTTACCTGAATTTCTTTGGAAAGCAGCAATACCAATCCTAGTAGTGCTATACCTTTTTTCATCACCCACTTTGAAATGCATCTAGAGGTCCTTCTCCTCCAAGTTAATGAAAATTTCTCTCTCCCATCATGTGGAAAGATGCACCACTATCCAAGTACCACATCAAACTCATTGCACTTGACACCATGCATAGAATAAGTGAGAAGTCAAGCTCAAATTGCGAGGCAAGGGCCTCACCAATTGCAGCTCCAACAACCTTCTTGTTCTTCGTCTTTTGTGGACAATTTGTGGCAATATGTCCATGCTCGTGACAGTGAAAACACTTCACTTTGGACATGTTTTTCTCCTTTCCATCTTCACCGGCCTCAGATTTATAATGGAATTTCTTTCCCTTCCCCTTCTTCGCCTTGGCAGCAAATCCTCTTCATCATCATGCTTTGATGAAGAGCCATCTCTGGTGTTCCACCTGAACTCCTCCTGCACCATATGTGACCATAGTCGTTCCTAATCTGACAATTTTTCCTATCCGTTAACAGAGTCTTCATAACTGTGCCAAATCCTAGGAAGTCCTAAGAGAACCAAAATCAGCAAATAATCATCACTGATAGTTATTCCTACACTCCCAAGTTCATCTCGACATTGGAAAAGCTTTGTTAAGTATACCAGAATAGTGTCGTTATTTTCCATCTTGATCTTCCTGAGTTTATCTTTGAGCGCCAATTTCCTATGTTCGCTACTGCTTTGGAATAGATTTGTCAAAGCCTTCCACATAGCATATGGTGTGGCTTTCCCATGGAGGCTTGAGATAATGTCGTCTCGTACTCCCTCCAAGGGGATCCTTCTCACCTTTGCCACTTTCTTTTGCCATGGATCAAGATTTGTAGCATCTGCAACAACTGGCTTAGGAACATCTTTGTCAATGAATTCCTTCAAGCCATTGTCTTCGAGTACTTCCTCCATCCTGTCCTTCCAAGAAATGTAGTTCGAGCTACTCTCAAGTGTATACTCTAACCTCAAGCTATTGAAAGCCATTTCGATCATGAATCAGCTGTAGCACCAAGAAAGTCTTTCTGCAAATTTGAATTCTTTCCACCAACAAACTCAGCTCTTGCTTCACTACTATAATTTCCTGTGCTCCGATACCATGTAGAAAATTTATAATACAGTTCTGATACCATGTAGAAATTATAAAATATACATGTATTGCCTGGATTCTCCTGATCTAACAATAATATGCTACTGTAAAATACATAATCACTTCTACAAAATATTTTGCAGAATTTGAAACACAATCACCAATCACAATATCATGAAGAAAGATCAATCACACATAACACAGATAATTTTACCGGGAAAGCTTAAAGCTAAAAACCCCACTATATTCTATTATGTATTATATCATGGATCATGAAACAATTACATAAAATGCTCTAATCCAAGAGCTCTCAGTACATGAGCTAACTGTCTCACATTGTCATACAAAAATTGGCAAGTTCCTTAGCCAATTTACTGTCTCTAGACAACCTTCCTCCACTGTGCAATCCCTGATGGTAAAGAAACCCTGAATGATTGATTCTTGCCTGCCTTGATTGTGTAATCCTCATAGGCACATCCAATGTGTGTGTGGTTGCATGTGTGCAACCGGATAATGTCAAAACTGATAGTTTACTTCCCTTTCACCTAGAACTCAACTGGGTCTCCACTGGATCTGACATGCATGCAGCTAATAATAGTAAAAACATCAGTTGCATGTGAGACCATTGATTGTGAATTAATTAATAATTAATTCACTTGATCTCTCACTAGTGTATATTCAGTTACAACAAGCACAACTAACTTTAACTCACTTGACTAAGTTAAAATGATTTACAACTTGCATTAACTAATGCACCACTACACTTCCAACTATGTTACAACTAGAATCACTCTGTTACAACTCATGTCAACCTACATGTCCCACCAACCAACCTCTTAACTCAAAATTCACTTAACTAACTGATTTTCTACCTCAGTCAACTATTTCCAAGTCCACATTGAGAATAGATTATAGTTTATTGTCCAACTAATATCAAGGGATAATAATAGTCGACATGCATCTATAAATAGACATGCAATCTATACATAAAATTTTTACATACATCTACAAATAGACATGCATCTATAAATAGAATTTTCTCATGCATCTATAAATAGACATCCACCTAAAAATAGCATGTGTGGGCCCCACCTAGTGTAGGTGCTTAATTTTCACTTGGATCAAGGATGTTGTTTCCGGATGCCACTTTCACTGTTTCTTGTTGCAAACTTCAACACTAAACCATTGGTCCTCATTATCATTGAATAAAGTAACAAACCACTTCTAATCTGGCCTCCAACAAGTCTATCAAGTTGTTGAGCTCAAAACCTAATGATGGTTTACTAATATCTAATTATTCTTTCAGAATATCCTTGAGAACCATCACGGAATAATTAATCATTCATGGGCCCTGAAGGTCTTTAAAAACTATAATATCTTTGAGAAAGGTGTTACTCCTATGACCATCAATACTTGAACACTCAACATTGTCATATTGTAACATTTTTACTCTAGAAAACCACTCATATTTGATTTTCTTTGTCCTTTTCAAGCTTGGAAGGCCTTGTTGGGTTCTTTGGAATTCACTTAGAGTAGTAAACTTATTTACAAAAGTAGGAAACTAATTCTCAACATTTTTTACATCTTCAAGATATTTAATAAATGAACGAATCATTTGTGATAAGTTCCTCAAATGCAATGCAATTTCCCACACTTCTTCAATGATTTATAGTCACTTATTAATGTTGGTTTTGTCATATGATCTAACATTGTTTAGCAGATGTGCTTATTTCATAATTTTCTATGGACATTTGCCAGTTGTAGTAGTTGCAATCTTTAGAAATTGAATAAAAAATGGAGTTATAAATAGTGGAGTAAGATTAAGAGCTTCTTCAAGCTCGTATATCCTCTTCTAGAGATTTAAATTCTCTATTTATTTATTTGTGATAGAGTGTGAGAGAGCTTCACTTGTAGTATGATGTAGCATTAGAGGAACTATGGTTCTAAATTTTGAAAATCATACTTGGACTTCCACTAAATGGTAATCTTCTTATTTCGAACCATCATCTTTTCAAATCACAATCTATTTGATGAATTTTCTACTGGGTATTTTGTATGGTTAAGAACTAGTATTCAAAAGTGAAAAATTCGTTGGTTTCCTCTATTATTCTTTGGCTTTCACCCATACATTCTATAACCCAATCAGACATTGTAGTAAAATCACCTCCATGTCATCACACCTTTCTACATTCCAAAAACCCTTTTTTCTAGAACTCTTAATCTTGGATGAAATAATAATATATTACTTTTCCAAACTGACTTGGGGAGAACACTCCTCTCCATAATACAAATCCTCCACTAGAGCACCTTTCATTACTCTCTCCTCTAATTTGGATAATGTATCTTCTCCCGTAACTAAAAGAGGAACTTTAGTAGGCTTATGGTGTTGAATTCAGATTAACACTTGTATAAATTTTACCTCTTTGTTTGTTTTTCCCTCATGTGTTGGCATTGGTTTCCATGACCACTTATTTATTAGGAGTGGATACTTAATTTTTATTTGGATGGTCTAGTATGAATTTCCCCACATCATTTAGAAATATTTCTAAATAATTTTCTATATCTGACTACAATTACAGGCATTGAGAATATCCCTTCATGGTCGAATCCTTGGAAGGGTTCTACTTTAGTTAAATTTAAAGAATTCAAAAACTCATAGAATTTTACTAGATGAGTGGAATTTATTATGGTAATTTCTCCAATGGTAAACTTTAAGGAGATGAATTTTTTATTTTTTATTTTTATTTGTATTTTTATTTATTTCAAATGGAATTAACCATAGGTGGTACAATTGGAAAACTTCAACGAAAAATTATCTATTGAGAATGAACTTATGGAGTAAGAAGATATTGTCTCAAAATCCATAAATTCTAACAAGAGTCTCGTATTCCCTTTCTCCATAGGAGAGTCTATGATTTAGTAGAAATCCTTCAGGGCTTTCACTCTCTAGAAATAATTGACTCCCTTCAAAAATAAATCTTGAATTTGATCAAAAATAAATGGAGTCTTATCCCTCCATAGAATGGGATACCATAATTGCATTAGATTCACATCTAGATTGAGATTAATTTTATTTAGTAACCCATGAAAGTATCATTGATTTTTTAGTAGCTTGGGAGGTACTACAAGCCCTAGGGTTTAGGTTTTGGAGGGTGGAGCACCACAAGAGTCAGTTGTGGGCTTGGACCCAAGGTTTGGGTTATGCACCGATTAATGTTTGGGCCAAAACCATGGAGCATTTTGGACATGTGATGGATGGAGATGATATAGGACGCCGAGGAGAATCCAGCGCTTCAAGAATCATCAAATTTCGATATGTCGTAGATGAGATATGAATTTATAAAGTTGACAATGAATTTTTGGGTGTTCAAGTCATGTAAGCTTGAAGTAAAATTAGCCAAAAGTCATGTCTCTTCACTAATTAATTGAGCTATTATAAAGTGTATAAATATAAGGTGAATGGGTTTGATTTTAACACAATCCAAGTGTCAAACACAAGGGAAACATAGAAGGAAAGAAGAAGCTCACAGTAAGGGAAAGGCATCTTTGTGGTGGCCACAGACTAGTGTCATCTTCAAATAAGGAAAGGAGGTTCATTGGAACTTCTTGGGACTGCTTTGAAGGTGCAATCAAATATGTAGGGAGGCCACATTAAAGAGAGACAATTCTAGGCTATTGGGAGTTTGTTTTAGGGTGATTCCTCCCTGAATTTAATAGGTCATAGATTTTGTGGTAATCACAGAGGTAACACAGAGTTGTTGGGGTAGTTCGAGGGGGACGTAAGGCTTATTCCTACATCATAACCATGTAACAATGACAACGTGGGAGGGAAACAAGGAAGATAAGGTAAGATGGAGATTTTGGAGGACTCTTGATAGTTTTTTATAGGGCTGACATGGATTTTGCATGCCCTAACCAGACCTTCAACAGTGACAAAAATCCATGAAGTGAAGGTATATATTTTCTCTGTGATTACTAAGTATTGGATCATTCTTTGTGGATCATTTTTGGATCAAGTTTATATGCAACCTATGGGAGACAGTTGTTGAGGTTGACTTGAGTGATTAGAAACCCTTACAAGGATTAAATTTCACAGTGGAGTAGTAGGCATCATTAGATTGGTGGAGGTTTATGCGTTGGTGTCCAAAAGTATCCCTTGACAAGAAGTCATAACGAGAGATTGACAACTAAATGTTGGGTGAAGGATTGAGCCTAATGTGCAGCTATTTGATTGACGAAAGAAGCTACTAGCTTAGTAGACTGGAACTCAAGTGTTGGCCATCCTAGAAGAGAAGATTGGATCATCTCGTGTCCATTGTAGCAGAAGTGACTTGCAAAACTGATAGGTGGTAGCCCTCTTGGAGACTCGATGTGTTGTCTCTTGATGAACTAAGGGGAATTAGAGTGAAGACATGAGTGAAGGACCAACAATATGAGATACGACATAGATGTTGCAATGATATTGTTAGGGTATCTTGTATTCTTGTACTTGTGGATAATTGAGGGTCATTTTCCCTTGTATGGGAAACCCCATATTTTTTTATTATTCTTTTGGTTTAATATAACTAATATTGGGTTATTGTACATATTTGTACAATATTTTGTAAAAAATTGTCTATACTTATGCATGTGTGATTTACTTCTTTATATTGTTTTGTTGTGAAAAGCAGCTTTGCTGATATTTTTGGTTTGGTATCGTCAAAGATTAAGATTCTATCTTAGACCCAAGATAGTGGAAATTCAACATGGTATCAGAGTGTGTCTAAGCTACTTTGGAAGACAATGAATCATTAGAGTGCAGAATTAAGTAAAAATTAAGAGGGATTTGATCACATTGTAGGTGAAGGGCTCATTACAATGTCAAAATTGCAGGATGGTTTCTGATATGAGGACATGTTGGAGGGGTTGTCCAACTATATTCCGTGGTGGGAAAGGATAAAGTTGGAATTGCAATTTAACAGGATCTGGGAGTTCGCTGAGAAATCCATTAAGAAGCCAATTGACACAAAGGAGCTAGAAGTGTATGAGGATTTGGATATGAGGGTGAGATTGATCATGTTTGATGGTGTGAAGGATCCCCTAATACCTCATTTTTCTGGGAAGAAAACTGTACATGAGATATGGATGGATCTCCAAAATTTGTTTCAGAATAAGAATGAGAGCTAGGTACTCATCTTGGAGGATAAGTTTAGGTTCACCAAGATAATTCAGGGTCGAGGAGTGACTTCATATCTGAGGAGATTATCGCAAGTCAAAGATGAGCTTGTTGTCATCAGTGTGACTATTTTAGATAATGATATGGTGAGGATATCCTTGAAAGGGTTTACTCCAAAATGGAATCCTATTTCAAATGGATCGTTACTAGGGACAAGTTACCGGACTGGAATTGGCTATGGGAGGACCTCATTCAGGAAGAGTTGCAAGATGAGTATCTTCATCCAACAAAAATGGAAGATGAGGATGTGGAAATTACAACATGAATGAAGAGCAGGAATAAGAAGGACTCAAGTGAAGTCAAGTGTTTCAGCAATGGCGAGATGGGTCATTTTTTTTCAAGATGTTTGATGAAGAAGGAGGGGAATGACAAGAAGAGGGAAGGGAAGTAGGTCAACGGTGTTGCCACTTCTGTTGAGATAGATGCTCTCACCAAGAGATTGGAGGAGGAGGACTTTGTTATGATCTCTCATTTCTCACAAGGTACTATCTATGAGGATGGATGGTACATGGAGAGTGGTGTGACAAAAAACATGACAGGGTCCCAATAGGTTTTTGAGACTCTAGCTGAATGGGACTTGAAGTTGCACATGGTGTTGGGTAACTAGAGTCATAAGGAGATTTGAGGACTAGGATTTGTGCCATTCAGGATGGAGACAGGATGGGTGATGTGGTTCGATGACGTATTATTTGTACCAGGACTCAGATATAGCATGATATCCATTTCGATAATTGAGAAGAAGGGGTTTGAGGTCTTTTTCTAGGATGGGAAGGAAAGACTCAGGCCCAAAGGCTCTATCTCCTTGGTATTGTGTTTGGAGTTAGAGAGCATGGTATATACAGGTTGACAGTCATGGAAAGAAGAATCAAATGGAGCAGGTGCAGGTTCCAGAGAAGTAGGTATAGGTGCAGGCTTTAGAGGAGCATGTACATGTGCAGGATTTAGAGGAGTAGGTACAGGTTCCAGAGGCTAAGAGGTAGTCACGTTTTAGCGAAAGCTTGAAAATTTAGAGGGATAATTTACAACCCAAGAAGAGCATGTGGTCTGTGGGGAGAAAGGGTGATCCTACAACCACCAAGAGGGGATCATGGAGAGAGTGCAATACATTCCAGGAAAATAAGAAGAATAAAATTATTCCAATGATAACGACACTTCTGAGAGGCATAGTTCATGCTACAGGGATTGCTGTAGTGCTGAGTGCCAGGAGTTAGGCGAGTGTTGCGAGTAGTGATGATGATGATGAATTAATTCCTTTTCTTGGAAGTATCTCCCTCGATAAGAGGGAGTGTTTATTTTTTAGTATCTTGGGAGGTACTCCAAGCCCTAGGGTTCATGGTCTAGAGGTTGGAGCACCATAAGAGTCACTTTGGGGCTTGGAACCCAAGTTTGTGGTTTTTCATCCATTGATGTTTGGGCTAAAACCATGGACCATTTTGGACATGTGATGGATGGTTATGAACAAGATAGCAAGGAGAATCCAACACTTCGATAATTTTCAAAGTTTGAGATGTCCTTTATGATATATGAATTTTTGAAGTTGAAATTGAATTTTTGAGTGTTCAAGTGATGTAGGATTGAAGTAAAATTAGCCAAACATCATGTGTCTTCAATAATTTATTGAGCCCTTCTAAAGTGTATAAATAGAGGGTGAATGTGTTTCATTTTAGCGTAATCCAAGTGTGTAACACAAGGGTAGCATAGAAGGAGAGAATAATCCCACATTAAGGGAAATGAATCTATGTGGCGGCCGTAGGCCAGGTGCATATTCAATGAAGGAAAGGAGGTACTTTGGAGCTTCTTGTGAGTATTTTTAAGGTGTAATCGAATCTGTAGGGAGGCCACATTAAAGAGAGAAAATTATGGGTTGTTGAGAGTGTGCTTTAGGGTGATTCCTCCCTAAATTTAATAGGTCATAGACTCTGTGGTAATCAAATAGGTAACGCATATTTTTTGGGGTAGTTGGAGGGGGATGTAAGGCTTATTCCTACAAAAGAATCGTGTAACAATGAAAATAGGGGAAGAAAAAAAGGAAGGGAAAGTAAGTCGAAGAGTTTGGAGGATTTTTGAGGGTGTTTTGTAGGATTGACGTGGACTGTGCATGCCCTAACCATACTTTCAAAAATTACAATAGTTCATGAAGTGAAGGTATTTCCTTTCCCTATGATTTCTAGGTGTTGGATCCTTTTTTGTGGATCATTTTTGGATCATATTTATATGCAACCTGTGGGATACAATTGTTGAAGTTGACTTGGGTGATTGGAAACCTCAACAAGGAGTAGATTTCATAGTGGAGTATTGGGAATCATTGGACTAGTGGAGGGTAGCGTGTTGGTGGCCCAAAGTATCCCTTGACAAGCAGTCATGATGAGAGCTTGACAACTGAAGGTTGGGTGAAGGATTGAGCCTAATGTATAGCTCTTTGATGGATTAAAGAAGCTACTAGCTTGGTAGATTGGAGCTTATGTGTTGGACAACCTAGAAGAGCATATTGTATCATCCTGTGTTCATTGTAGTAGAAGTGACTTGTCGAAGCGATAGATGGAAACCCTCCTGCAAACTCTATGTGTTGTCTCTTGATGGAATAAGGGCTGCTAGAGAGTAGAATGGGAGTGAAGGACTGACAAGACGAGATACAACATAGAGGCTATAGCAATATTTTTAGTGTATATTGTATTCTTGTACTTATGGGTAATTGAGGGTCATTATTCCTTGTATGGGAAGCCCTATACTGTTGTATTATTCAGTTGGTTTAATATAACAAATATTGGGTTGTTGTATATAATTGTATAATATTTTGTAAAAAATTGTCTATAATTGCACATGTTTGATTTACTTATTTATATTGTTCCAATGTGCAAAGTAGCTATGTTGACATTCTTAGTTTGGTAGCGTCAGAGATTCTAAGATTCTATCCTAGACCCAAAATCATGGAAATTCAAAAATTATGGCATGAAATGAGATCCATAACTAGATAATAAGTCATAAAAAACCTTTGAAGTCTTAAATAAATCTACTAAGTGAAAATAAATCTCATCAAACATGACCTCTTCCCAATAAAAGACAATAGAGTCTATTGAAGGAATAATACAACACATAAAAAAATGGCATGCGAATAGTTGATGTTGTTTGTTGTCCCATTAGTTGCGCAAATAGATATGATAAATATCTATATAGCTAAGAAAACATAGAGATATCAATAAAATATATGCTAAGTAGGACTTGTGCGAAGTGTGTAAAGAATTTCTAGATTCCACGCTAAGAATTAAGAAGAGTGTTGGCTTTAGACAACTTCAGCTGCTTGGTGGGCTCTGTTAAATTAAATATTGTCCTAAAAACCTTGGGATTCAGGGAATTTTGGCACAAATTTAGACTTGGAGACCTAGAGTTTGACCTCTAGTTTCCAATAAGGAGCTCCATTATAGTCTAACACAGCACCGACATTTTCACTCCTCCATAAGGCATAAGCGTCTCACGGAGGCATAAGCATCTCACCTGAGGTGTGTCAAGACAATCAAAGTTAAAAGGGATCAAACTTAGTGTGAAGGAGTAACTTAAAAATCATATCATTCATTGTATGGATACTATATTTATTATTGCAATGACATTCAAAGTTCATTATATAGTTATAATATAAACATTATATAGTAGAAAATGCCAAAATATGTGCAAGAACATTATTTGAAAAACATTAAGAGGTCACTTAAATAAAATTCATTCCAACACATATACACAAAACCATTCCCCTCGAAACTTCATTTTATTATCAAGAATGATCATTACATTATATATCTATGTAAGAATGTGAGATCCTTCATGACTTATCAAGTCCAGATCATAAAAAAAAATTACAATGTAAAGGAAGCTAATGGATTTAGACTTCAATCCATCAACATCTCGACATAGGCTAAGAATTCTCTCCTTTTACTTCTTTTCTTTGGTATTTTATATATTTTCCTCCTTGATCCCACTTTCTTGATTTGGTCCATTTTTTCCATTTTGATCCTGTCCACTTGATTTTATCGACTTTGACAAAATCTGAGTGTTTTGATCATTATCATATTTGATCTTTTCAAAGTCTAGTGCAGGTATCCTCCTTTCACGACTTCTGCAAATCCTAAGGTAACTTCCTCAAACTTATTTTTTCCACTTCATTTTTTTGTTCTTGGCTTCCGGCTGGTTTGATGATATATCTTACTACTTCCACTAATATTCTCTACAACCACTTCTTGACCAAATCTTAGTCAAATTTTTCTAAAACCATTACCAAACAATGAAGGACCCAACAGGGAAATTAGAATATTCTTGATGCCTATCTTGATAGTTATAGTCTTCGAGTCTTAGTGTGTAACAAAAATATAAAACACTTCTTTGAAGTATAACACTTTAGTAACACATGTATCATTTTCCAACCTAATGGTCCCAATTTTTTTGTTTCATATTTTAGTAGGTTTTACCATTTGTATGCAATAGACCACTGAAAAATCTTATCCTAGCATGCAAGTGAATTGGTTGTATCCCCAAAAATTTCCTCCTTATTTCTTTGTGTAGCCATATGTTCAACATACTTATATATGCACAAAAGAACAATGAAGCTTTAGAGGATATTAGCTATTAAATCTTTGTTTTTTGGTACAATTAATACGGTTCTACCTTCTTTTATGTGAACTTTATTGGGCCATGTTAAAAAATAAGGGGAAGTTAATGCTTAAGGTTTCTCTCTATATTAGGTGATGGGGAGTAATTCATGTAGTAAAATATCAAACACTTGAAGATAAATTCACATATTATCATATCAAGCACTTCCTTTACCTTGAGGATCAAACTTTATTTAATGAGATTTAAATTAACCTCGAAATGAGAAAATGGAGGATTTACTTATAGGATGGGAGTGAATTCGGTGATATAACTTCTTCACATGTCATGTGCGAAGAACTAAAATGCACAGGAATAAATGTAAGCATAAGGAAAGGGTGTGTTTTGGTTTTAATATGTGAAATAAAATATGTGTGAAGGTATGATTGTGTGGGGGATGTAATGATAAAATCCTTCCATAGACCAAAAAATGGCTAAGTATTAAGAGTGTGGAGAATATGTGTGTAGAGGAAAAATTGTGCTAAGTGAAAACTTGTGTGGGGTTTCTCTGCATAGGCCCATAGGAAAAATGACTAAGTATGGCGCTTGGTTTTAATGCATAAAATTTGGATCAAACATTTGGCTCCTACTAAAAATAGTGACCCATTATAAATTACTAAGAACTCAAAACATGTCCAAAATCCTCTTCCATTGGGTTGTGGAGTCAAAATATACAAGTGGATGAAACTAGATAGAAGTCGAATATGTACAAGATTATATATGAAGATGTTTGAAAACCTATAAGAAATGTAATGATTTAGATGTTTTCCATTAATAGTAAATATCAATTGTTGATCATCCATTCCCTTCAAAATGTATGAATTGACACAATTAATTTTTTCAATGATGTAAAATATAATCCATAAGGAATAAAACTTCTTATAAAGTAAGGGGTTCTCCTTGGCTTTATTTCAAAGTAGAACTAGTTGGCTTATTGAAAAAAATCTTGTTACTCTTTTATTAAAATTTCTAGTTACAACATCTTGTTTTCTTTGAATATTTGTGAAGGCTTGTTCTCTTTGTTCTTCCAATTGACTTAGTTGATGAAGTTTGACTTAGATAATTGGGATTCTATCTTCATCATGTATCTATTTTTATATGGTTAGTGCATTGTTTTTGGTATGTATGGGAAATATCGCATCATATACTAAATGAAATGTTGTTTGGAAGATGCTTCCTTTTGGAGTAATTTTGCAAGCCCATAAATCCTTTAAGATATTTTTGTACCATTTTTTTTAATTCTCTACTAATGTTTTCTTTATAATATTAATCATAGTTTTGTTTGTTGATTTATCCAAATAATTACCTTGTGCATAATAATTGTTGTAACTATTTAATAATTTCTGCAAAATTTTGTAAATATGGACCAGGTAAATATAGATTCGTTATCTATGATAAACTTCTTTGAAACACCAAATATTGCAAAGGTGTTTTCTACTAAGAATTGCATTAGATTATTTGTCTTAGCCTTCTTTAAGATTATTTATTCTAGCCAATTCATAAATTAATTAGTTTTTGTTACAATATATCCATGCGAAATACCTTATTAGGAATTAATTGGATCAATAACATCAAATCCCCATTGAGAGAAAGGTGCACATACAAAAAATAGTTTTCAGAAACATAACATCTTTCTTTTGTTTTCATGAGAGATTTTTCCATGAGAGAAACTTCCTTATCTAAGCATTAGTCTGAAAATTGTAGGACAATAATATATATCTCTAATAATTTTATGATCTATCAAAATGAGAGAAAAATACCCTTCACATATTCCTTCATACATTGATCTAGTCACTCTCAAAGGTTTTTACCCAAGGAAGGCATCCTAGTAATGCTTTATCAATATTTATTTTAAATAAAACTCCAGATACCAATACATAAGGATTCAATTTCATTTTGATATCTATTTTTATCTACTTAAAATACCCTTCACATATTCCTTCATACATTGATCTAGTCATTCTCAAAGGTTTTCACCCAACGAAGGCATCCTAGTAATGCTTTATCAATATTTATTTTAAATAAAACTCCAGATACCAATACATAAGGATTCAATTTCATTTTGATATCTATTTTTATTTACTTTTCATCCCATTTGAAAATTTCCTTGATTTCAAATAAAACACAATATCCTTGTACTAGTAAAAAATTCATAGCAAACCATCTTAACCTTATTTAGCAGAAGACTCATTATTCCCTACTTCGACACTTCCAATTAATTTTCATAGGCCTTGAACATATATAGCTTTTAGGGGATTTATTTCAATATCATATTCTTGTATTTTGGCCAACCAACTAGCCCATTTCCCTACTTGCAAATGTTGTGTGCACATCATATTAACAGGAAGATACAATACATAAGTTGTTACATGTGATATCAAAATGTTACTTCTGAAGTATCAATAGCTTGAACCAAGGAATAATTATTTTTTCAATCAAAGAATACTTTGTTTCATGTTATTGTAATCACTTACTCATAAAATAAGCATGATTATCTTCTTTAATGTCCTTCGGGTGAGTCATGACTAGAACAATGTTTTTATCTCATGAAAAGTTGTACAAGATAATATCCTTAATGAAGTTAGGAATAATCAAAATAGGAGCAGATGTTATTTTTTACAAGATATCATTGAATGCCTTTTAACTTTCTTCTTTCCATTCAAACATAACACCCTTCTTCAACTATTTTTTGAGAGGTTTAAAAATAGTTGCTTAATTTGGAACAAAGCACCTTATAAAATTCATTGTCCCAAGAACAAATTGGACTATTTTTCTTGTAGTTGGAGGCCTTAGTTCACATATATATTTGACTCTCTTTGATTATATTTAAATCCCTTTTCAACTCACTATATGTCCAATAAATACTCCCTCTTATATTTCAATTAAACACTTCTTAGGATTAATGGATACTCCATATTGTATACATCAAATATTTTTTTGTAAATGATCCTAGTGAGATTTCTTGAGTCTCGAATACACAATCAAGTGATATTGATAATCTTCCATGATTTTTCTTATCATTTATTTAAATGTTTAATCAATGGCTCTCTAAAATGTTTCCTTCAAATATTTAAATCCAAATGGAATTCATGCATAAGAATAAGTTCCCTATGGTGTAGTGAACGCAATATTATGTCTATCCTCTTATGCCACTAATATTTGATTATATCCCAAAAATCCATCTAACATTGACATTGCTCCGATGACTTGTTGCAATAGTATTTCCATATTTGGAAGGGGCCAGTAACACTTAAGGGATGCTTTATTAATATCACAAAAATCAATGCATAACTTTATTTGTCCACTTTTATTTGTAACAACAACTAGATTTACAATCTAATCATAATGCCTTATTGGAAAAATAATTCTAGGTTTTTCCATTTTTTCTCTTTTCAAGTAATAAAAGGCTTTCATTTTGTATTTAATTTTCCATGGATTTACTATGATTGGATTAACCCCTTATTTCAAAGGAATGACATGTTGATTGATCCATTTATCATATCCATTCAAATATTCATATGTCCATGAAAATATTATGGAATTTCCTAAACAATGTGATGTACTAATAAACTTCATATTTAGTACAACTTGTCCCAATATTTAACCATTTGGTGCTTTATCCAATTTCTTAGATTCCTTGATGATTATTCTGATAATTGGAACATATGAATATGATCATTAATATTAAACATTGATTTGTAAGACATTGATATATTTTATTTTTCTAACATACCGTCATCCTGTTCACCTTCCCATAAAATAAATTCAATAATATGTTCTTCTTAATAGAAATATTTCCAATTTTCTTGATTGTCTTGAAAGGATGGGTGAAATAAAACTTTAACCTCATATGAATTATCAGTGGATTCAAAGCTAAATAAGGAAGTTTCTGTCACCAAAGAATTAGATTTTTCATTTTTTTCTCGTTGGACAAAAAATATTTTGAGGGAATCAAAATTTTGTAATAGCTTCCAAATCCACTTTGGATATTACCAAAACTTGATCCCTTTTTATATGAAGCACCATCGAAGAAAATTTTCCATTTTACACGAGACAAATTTACATTTCTACTATTTACAATATTTACATCATTTAATCTGGTGTAATTTCCATGGTTGTTGACAATGTATCCAATTTCTCAATCAATATCCTTCTTCTCGAAAAATATTGGATTCCTCAATTATCTTGGTATTTTTATCTTATGAAAATGTTTACCTATAAGCATCATGTTGCTTCTGTAATTCATCATGTATCCCCTAAATGAAAACTCCCTTATCTTACTAAGAAAAGTAAATATGGAACAGGTAGGTCCAAAGGAATGTGAATCATATGTGCTTGCACTTTGATACCATGTTTTGTGAATTACCTATGAGTTACATCCTACTATAGCACTATGGGGATTATTTAACTAATCACATTGATATTGTGTTATGTGGATTAATTCTCATAGTTTCTCTTTAATAATGGCCATAAGTTATTAACTTCCATTATCATTCTTGAATGAACTAATGAAGGTGGTATGTGAAAAGGAAGTGTCCTATTAAATTCTACCATAACCTTAGGATTTAATATTTAGGACTCCCAATAAGGCATAATTTATTCACCACACATCTCCAAAATACATTAAAAAAATAATAATTATGACGACTAAATTTAGGAAGGAGTTAATTTGTGTAGACATAACTGACTCATTAGATAAACAAGACAAAATATGCCACTGGTCTACTACATATAAATGGTACTTGCCTCGAAAATAAATGAAAATAAATAAAATATAGAACATGGGGTTAGTTAATTTTTCATTTGTATCATAAGACTCTGAATTTAAACAAATAGTGCACTGGTGTGCAAAATAATTTGATTAAAATATTAGAACCATCAAACTCTATTTGGAGAAGAAACCAATTCTCCTTTGATATAATTCGCAAGTGATTTGAATTGGATCTTTATATTTTTTTTCATCCATCTCATTTATTTAAGAGTGGAAAAGTGAAGGAATATGCTCATAGGACCATGTTTAACGGTTGGACCCTCTTTGGAAAATTGGGGCTTGAAACCTTTCGAGATATATTTGAGGCATCAAATGAATTTTTTATTGGGAGAAAATATGTTTTTGAGGTGTTTGAACTTTCTTTTCTATTCTACACATAGATACCTTTCCAATGGAACAAGAATCACATCAATTAGAGTTAGTATGCAAAATTTATGCCACTCAAGAGTTGACCTTCTTTTTTTACCACCATAACTTGAGATAACTTGAGAGGATGTCGTGTCATCCCCCCATTATTCATATAAAAGGGGCTAACCACATGATCACTATGAAGAAGAATATAGGAGGGTCAATATTGTAACTATAGTTAATGATTGGAGGAAAACCTAATCACTAGTAGGTTATTGAGATAGTCCAATCTCACCTTGGTATGCCCTCATTTCTACCCTTGCTTCCATTTTGAATAGGGGCTATGAATTTTTGACAACACTCAAACTAGGTTTACAAAATTTTTCATTCTTTCTTCATCTCCTTCTCTATGTATTCCCGATCTCTTTATTTCCCATATGATTGAGCCTCTATGTTAGAACCCCCATATCCTTTTAATAGTCCAAGCTTATTAGTCCGGATTGACATTAGGATGCTCACATTATGGTTTATATATGCAACTTCTTCTTCCAAACATGTGAACATCTCCTATGTGGGATCATGAGAGTATTCATAGATTTGTTGGTCATTATTGGGGTTTTGTGTCTTTGAACTTAACCGATACAAATCTCTTATAAATCCCAACAATATACTGAAATGATCCTTTTTTAATACCAATATGATCCATAAAATGTTGTGGATATTCCATCATACAAATCTATGAATAAATCTCATGATCTCATAGAGGAGAGGTTTGCATTGTTGGAAGAAAATTTTGCATATATAATCCATAATATGAGCATCCTCGTATCAACCCTTACCAGTAAGCTTGTACTATTAAGAGATAACGTGGGTTCCATCATAGAGGTTTGGTTAGAGAGGAAATCAGGAGATTGAGAAGAAATATAGAAGGATTTGAAGAAAGAATCCAAAAAATTGTCAACCTAGTTTGAGTCTTGTGAACCATTCATAATCCATATTCAAAATGGAAGAAAGGGTAGAAATCGAGACATACCATGGTGATATTGATGCCCTAAAGATAAATCACTAGTTGTAGTAATTAGAAATTTATTTCTGTGAATATCATATAGAGGAAGAATAAAATAATTTTTTTTCTCAATTGAAATCAGAGGGCCATGCCATTACCTAGCGGGAAATCCACATGAATACCTCGATTTTGGAGGGATATCCTCTACTAAGTAAGTGGGTGGATTTTAAAAACATCATAAATTCATATTTTTACCCTATCGGGTATGTAGAGGCCAGTGGATCTAGTGGCATTATTTCATGTAGAAGTAGGGGAAAAGTGTATAGGAGTACAACATAAAGTTAAAAAAGATGGACATAATGCACGATATCTCCCCAAAGAACCCATATGTACTACTGAATTAAATTGGTGGGATACAAAGACATATGCGAAAGAAAGTGATGTTGTTCAAATATAGATTAGTGGATGAGGCTTGTGTATAGGAAGAGTTCCTAGAGAACATAGGCTAGAGGAAAGGGAAATAAAGTGGGTCACATAAGAAATATCACTAGGCCACTTGTAATGAGCGGTATAATAAGTGGAAAGAGGGAAAAGATAAAAATATGGCAACCAAAACACACCAATAAAAATATACCAATAACCACTACAACCACTGTAGCATTGATGGTCATATAGAGAGAAGTGTTGGAAATTGCATCTAGAGATTAACCTGATGAAAAATAAAGACTATAATAATAAGAAGAATTTAATGACCACTAATTCGAGAAACCAAGTTGAAAGAAGCTTTGACATGGATAAGAAGATCATATATACATCATGTTGTACAATAAAATATCTTGACAAAAGGAGTTATTCCTCGGATTTTTCTCAAAATTTTTTAGATGGTGTATGGATAAATGAGTGAATTTCGTAGACGAGACACAATAACATGCATGAATATTCAGCTAAAAAGAAAATAATGCATACCTAGACCCTTGTAGGCTGGTGAATATTGTTGAATCTGAAATTCTTTTTGGAGAACTTGCTTCCACACAAAGATCCTTCTCCTCATTTCTCTAATCGAAATCCATATATAAAAGCACTAGCAAAAAAAGAAAGTTTTTCGTTTCATAGAGGGTAGATTACCATGCAAAATTTTTTTATTACATCAACATACGTATGATAAAAAAAAAATATATGGAAAGAAACAAATAAGCTTTCATTAATTAATACATTAAGTAAATTATAAGTTAAACACTTTGTTTCTTCTACTCATCTTTGGCATGACAACGTCCTAGGACAGGGATAATATATGCCACATGGAAGTGTAACTAAGCTCGATCTCTATCCATGTAACTTTGGATTTAAATGGAATTCTTGAACTAAATAATTTGATTCAACTCCTTTTTTCTTGATAGTATCAAATTATATAGGATTTTTGTATCCTTTGGGAGAATGTATCTGGACACCTAGAGGCTTAAAAAGTTAGGAAAATTCCACAATAATGGACCCATACCCGAATCATACACAAGTAGGTCAGGTTGATCTCCTTCTGAATGTCAAACTCTAGAACCTTTTTCTCAATCATGAAATAATGACAAAGTAATTATGAGAAATTTCTAAATTATGTAATTTCATCCCTTTAACATGCAATAAATCCCTTGTAAGACCCATATAATTGAAATAAAGGGTTAAAGGGAATGCATTCTAGACAACAACTAAGGTATGTTGAACTTGGGTCTCTCTCACTATAACAGAGTGGAAAAATGGGGTTATAACACATGCGTGCATAAACAGGTGAATTTGGGTAACCTTCAACAACATTGAGAGAATGAAAATACCATAATATTCCATTTAAATATATAGGTCAATAATACAAATATTGATGCTCTGTTCAACTTAGGATCATTAGAGAATATCATTATAGTAGAGCTAGTCAATAAATTGGGAGTAGAAGTTAGTTATCATCCAAGCCCATATCCATAGGGATGGATAAATAAGGATGAAAAAATAAAGGTAACCAAATAATGAAAAATTAGATTCGTTATCATTGTTGATATTATTATGAAGTAGAACTAGATGTATTTCCCCTTGATGTATGTGCAATTGTGCTTTGAAGTCCATATATGTACATGCCAGATGAAATCTTCATGCAGAGGGCCAAATAATACCACCTCATCAAGGATGGAAATTCATTCATCAAAAAACACAAGGGAAAGACCAAAATTTTATTAGTAAGTTCCAACCAAGCCAAGAAATTGATCATTTTTAGCAAGAAGTATGTTTTGGTATTTTTTAAGAAAAAATCAGTTTGTAGAAGAGTCATTAATAGTGAAGGCATCCCTAAAAGAGTGTATAATTATAAATAAAAAATATAATAGTTGAGATGTGTTCCAAGAGCCCAAAGGGATATCGTTGGGTGATTTTTACTATATGTTCAACTTGGGTTTTTTGCACACAGCGTGCTGAAAAAAATCCTTAGTGGTACTGGCCCTTTTGTCATCACCCAGGGAATAGGCGAAGTCTCACCTGAGGAACCTTAGGGGGAGTTATGAGAACTAGGTTTATGCATATAAGAAGGGGATTGGATTCTAATGGACATTGTTTTCTCACAGGAGTTGGGTCCTCAACATTTAGACACAGAGGTTTCCATTATCAGGCGACACACAGTGCATTGTTCACACCAAATTTCAAAATATCAATGAAAATATTAACAGGAAAAAATGGGCCTCTGAATCCTTAAATATAGTTTATAGTTCACCCATATAACATTCTAAATTGAATACATAAATCACATCAAAATTTTATCCATGCAATATGCTTTCTCCACAACTAATTCATAAGAATATTAACAAGAAGAATGATCAACCTAAAAAATCATAAACATATTACTGAGTAGAGCATACACGCACCAAATATATTAGGACATTGATCGACACAAAAAAATAGAAATATTAACCACATTACACCATTCAATGAAAAAATACACATAATTAACCCAACGAATGTTTCATTAACTCACGGCAACAAATTATAGAGAAAACACATAGTTCTATATGTTCTCTCAGCTCAACAACCTAATGTTCTCATTGTTACAACAACAATACAATTCTAACCTTAAATGAAACACCACACCAAAACCCTTACATTTTCTAGGAAAAAATAACTAACAAAGCCCTCAGTCCTGAACCCTTGCTAAGTTCATTCCATCATTACATCATCAGATTCACCCAATGTTTTCTTATGGTTAAAAATAGTTTACTCATGGATATTTTGTGGTTGAACATAGTTTACAGTAAGATATTTTGGAGCCGTTATTTAATTTGAAATATTTATTTCCTACCATACCTGTTGCTATGCACGTGCTTCCATCGTTTGTGCAACACATTTTTACATTTTCCTCTGCATCTCCTTTTTCTGCACGTGATCTTAATACTCCAAAATTATCTCCAATAGACGCCTAACACACACTTATGGCTCATCTTGAATCTCTCAGTCCTCTATGAAAAAAAGAAACTTCACTCTGGTTGTATCTTTAAGTGATAAAAAAGCATACATTAATTCCTTCTTTTGAGAACACATGCACTCATAGTGGGAAATTATTTCCTCATTAATATGGAGAGGGGGCCCATAAAAAATAACATCTTGTAGTTTATAGTATCCCATTATTTTTAAATTTAAAACTCACATTTCTTCCTCTTTCAACTCCTCAACTTGTCATGTGATCCACTTCTACTCATCCTACTTTTTCTTTCATTCTATCCCTAATTTCTCCTTCTATTATATTAGTGCCTTCCTCTCCTCATTGGGTGAGTGAGATATTCATGTGATAACTTATTTTACTTGGATCTCCATGTCCTAAACTTGTGGAGAAACTTCTTGTAGTTCTTGATTTTGTTTGAGACCAATCTAAAGAAGTAACATTTCACCAATAAATGTTGGAATTCCTGGTGCAGTCACTGTAAGTGCTCAAAATGGACTTGTGCCTATTCCTCCTCTGCGCAACTCTAATTATCCTTAGGGGAAGTAGGTAGCTCTTTTTTTTCATGAAATTATTCTACCTCACCCCCCAAGTTTTTCACCAGTTCACCAATGTTTACAACTTAGCTTTCTGCTTGGTCACCCTTCCCACTAGAAGAAATTGAAAATTTTCTAAACATTACCTCAACTATTTCTTTCAATGTTGTCTCTTGGTCACTAACACTCTGATTCTCTTGCTATAGTTTCACTTTCTCATGACGCTCTTCCTCATTGGTGGTTAGCTATTGTAGGAATTGAGAGTCCATGGTAGTAGCGCACAATCTCACTTTCACCGTAAAGATATCCTATAACTTATACACTCAGTCTATAGCCATTTTGGACAAAATAAAAGTAAGATTTGATTTTTATTTTAGCTTGAATTGGAAGAATTCAAACATTTGGGGTGTAAAATAGGTGGTTGGGCTTGACTGTAGGGCCTTCACCGCAATCACCATCTCCAACTATTCTACCAGCTCAATAACTAGAGGTTGGCCCGATTCAGGCTTCAGAGACCATATAATACACACCAATTGCCCCATATTATCTAGAATGTGTTGCTAACTCGTTTGGATGTTGGTGAGGTTGATCTGGTATTGATTCCCTTCTTTACACAAGACATCGCTCACCATCTCTCTAATTTCATCAACAAGGTGTTCTGTATTATCCTCGAATGTCCATGTCTTTAGTCTGGCCCAAGTTTCCTTCGGTTTCTTCCTAGACTGAGAGTTACCTTTGGTCGCATTTCCTAGAGTGGTTCTATTGATAACAACGATGACTATAGTAAATGGGCTCTATCCTTGAGACTATGCGGATGCTCCCCCTCCTAGTTCCTATGTTTCCTAGTGCTTGGCACCACTTTCTATGTTTTTAAAATATTTTTCTCGTTCCACTGGTATATTTTAATACACCTCCCATTTAATGATTATTATATAGCTTCATCAATTAGATGGTATGGAAAAATGTTCCATATATTGTTTCGGTCCCTCTTATCTTGGATATATAAATGATGTTTATCAAATTTGAATTGAATGAAACCCTGATACTTCTAGAAAATTTATTCAGAAAGGCACAATGTTTACTTTATATTGTAGAAATTATATACAATATGCATGTATATATCTAGACTCTCCTGTTCTAACAATATTTATCTTCTTACTAAATATAGAATCCTTCCACTATAATTCTTGCAGAAATTTAATCAACAATTGCAAAACACATGAAGCAATAAAAACACACATAACAAAGTTGTTAACCGGGAAAGCCTAAAGCTGAAAACCCCAACTATATATTATGTAACATTGAGATCATATGAAAATCTCATACAAACATACAAAAATTATCACAAGCTCTCAGTACAGTACAATCTTCATACACTAATCAGGACCAATCTTGCAAATCCATGCACCGATCTTTGCCTCCTGCTAGCCTGCCTCCACTGCGCAAACCAAGCTGATTAAAAATACCAATTCTATGCAATTCCACTCTCCTTGACTGCATTATTATCATTGGCAAATCCAATGTATATGGAGATGCAATGCATGCATCACTATGGTCACAACAGATAGTCCATCTTACCCTTTCACCTATCTCTGCACTGGGTCTCCACTAGATCTGACATGCACTATAGTTAACTGTCGTATTGTTCAGTTGATTAATGAGTTATTATTTGTGAATTAATTAAATAATTAATTCACAGCACTCTCACTAGTGTATCAATCAGTTAGACTAGATACAACTAGCTCAACTGAGTCTAACTGAGTTAAACAAAATACAACTCCATAACTACTTCTTCCAACTGTGTGATAACTCTGCCACTTGAGTTCTAATTGAGTCCTCCATGCATTAGCTCCAGTAAACCCTTAGGAATAGCGTAATTCCTTCTTTCAGCTGCTATGCCACATCTGTGCACTGAACTGAAGTGCTCCAAGAGAATAAGTTGCTGTTTAGAGTCTAATTATTATTAACATCTAATAATAATCGACATGCATCTATTTTTAGATCAACGATCTATAAATAGACTTCGCCCAGTATTCTAAAAACATAATTTCATCTATTTTTCACATTTGACCAACCATCTTCAAATAGCATCCTGCAACTTATAGAATATGCTCACCATGTCTAAAAATAGACATACACCTAAAAATAGCCTGTGTGGGCCCCACCTAGTTTAGGTGATTATTTTCCAAGTAGGATTAAGGATGATGTTTCAAGATGCCTCCTTCACTATTTATTTTTGCAATCTTCAACACTCTCTCTCAAAAAGAAAGGATTTTCTTTGCATGAGACATGAAACTCCATGCATTTTCCCTGCAACCTTTGCAAGCGCCCTGCAACTCCATGCATCTGCTCTGCAACTCTTGCTGCAACAGTTCCGAAACTGAAAGGCTCCAAAAAACTCAATCATTCTAATGCATCTGTCATAAAAGTCTTTGAATTCTGCTTAATTACTGCACATGTCTTCAGGAACCACTGTGCTGTTGAACTCTGCACCCATGCACTCTGCACTTGCTGTCAACTCTGAACCACGCTCCAGTATCTGACACTGTCACTTTGATCTGCCTGCATCAATCCAACTGATCATGCTACTGCTGCTCTATGGGCTCCTCGTAGCCAGGTTCAATTCATGAGATCCACACCATCTCAATGAATCCTGCCCAGAAATTTCTTCTTGGATTATCCATGTATGTCGCCCCACCTCTCACCTGGTGGTATAGCTGCATGCACTCCCTTTCCCCATCTGGCATGAAATTTCACTGCATGAGTGGTTGCTCCCACTCCATGATCCTCGTCTTGTGGCTACTCCACATCCCGAGGTTCACTCTTACCTGCATGCAAATCCTGCTCCCTCTCAAGCTTCAATTGCATGGCTTTCTCACACTTCCCAACAGTAGGAAGCTCCATATAAATCCCATCTACATAAAATCTATAAAGATTCTTCTGCATTTTTTTTTCTTGAGCTTGTCTTTAAGCACCAACTTCCTCTGGTCGCTTCTGCTTTGGAACAAATCTGTCAAAGCCTTCTACATAGCATATGGAGTGGCTTTCCCATGAAGGCTTGAGACAATATGGTCTCTCACACCTTCCAATAGAATCCCCCTCATCCTTTCTACTTTCTTTTGCCATGTATCAAGTATTGTAGCATCTGCCGAAGTGGGCTTAGGTACATCTCTCTTGATGAATTCCTTCAAGCCATTATCTTCAAGCACTTCCTCCATCCTGTCCTTCCAGGCTATGTAGTTAGAGTTTCCCTCGAGTGCATACTCCAACCGAAACCCATTGAAAGACATTTCAATTTATACTCAACTGTCACACCAAGAAACTCCTGCAGCAAATTCGAATTGTCCACCAGCACAAACTCACTTCAATTGTAATCTTCAATCAACAATGCTCCGATACCATGTAGAAATTATATGCACTAAGCATGCATATGTCCAAGATCCACATGATATCACACTATTTAACTTTATGAAAGACACTGAATCTATTCCACTTGTTAATTTTTTATCACAAGCCCTCGGTACAGTACAATCGTCATACACTAATCAGGCCTAATATTGCAAATCCATGCACCGATCTTTGCCACCTGCTATCCTGCCTCCACTGCGAAATCCAAGCGGATTACAAATACCAATTCAATGTAATCCCAATCTCATTGATTGCATGATTATCATTGACAAATCCAATGTATATGTAGATGCAATCCATGCATCACTATGGTCACAACAGATAGTCCATCTTACCCTTTCACCTATCTCTGCACTGGGTCTCCACTGGATCTGACATGCACTGTAGTTAACTGCTATATTGTTCAGTTGATTAATGAGCTATTGTTTGTGAATTGATTAACTAATTAATTCACACCACTCTCACTAGTGTATCAATCATTTAGACTAGATACAACTAGCTCAATTGAGTATAACTGAGTTAAACTAAATACAACTCCATAACTACTTCTTCCAACTGTGTCATAACTCTGCCACTTTAGTTCTAACTAAGTCCTCCATGAATTAACTCCAATAAACCCTTAAGAATAGTGTAATTCCTTCTGTTAGCTGCTGTGCCACATCTGTGCACTGAACTGAAGTGCTCCAAGAGAATAAGTTGTTGTTTAGAGTCCGATTATTATTAAGAGCTAATAATAATCGACATGCATCTATTTTTAGATCAGTGATCTATAAATAGACTTCGCCCAATATTCTAAAAACAGAATTTCATCTATTTTTCACATTTGACCAACCATCTTCAAATAGCATCCTGCAACTTATAGAATATGCTTACCATGTCTAAAAATAGACATACACCCAAAAATAGCCTTTGTGGGCCCCACCTAGTTTAGGTGATTATTTTCCAACTAGGATCAAGGATGATGTTTCAGGATGCCTCCTTCACTGTTTCTGGTTGAAATCTTCAACATATATCTTGATAAATAATTTCCAGAAAAAGAAAGAAGGTGATATTGATTTAAATCTTCCACTCTCGGATCATAGTATCCCAAAAATTTTGGTATCGTACAATCTGTATGGGGAGTCTAGTTTCCTCCAGAGTTTAAAAATGCGACGAATTTTCCCATGCGATAAAGGAGATTAGAATGAGTAACCATGCAAAGTGAAACTCAAAATTTTTCTCCTACACTACATTTTAGTCCTTTATGAACTAGTTGTATAAATAATTTGACTAATTCGAGATTACACTTTCATTGCATAAGTTTGTTGCCTTAATAGCTGCTTCCAACACCTTGTCTTTTCTGCACTTCCTAAGCACATTATAGGATAACATTTGGGTACCAAACCAACTATATTGATCTGTGATCCCTGAAACCTTAAATATAAATTTTACCCTAGAGGTACCATACTCCTCTTCATTTTCTTGGCTAACTTCTTGGATGACTGTGGAAAAGGGTCACATGATCCTTACCACTCGACGAAAGCCTTGTAATATTGTGGGTTAGCTTTGGAGTAATCTCGATGGCTCTATCTAGGAATAGCTAGCCTCCATGAACAAAATCATTATGGAAAATTTTAGTTCTAAAATGGGCCTCCTAAGGAATATTATAAAATAATAATGGAAATAGTAAAATAAGAATAAATTCAACATCATCAAATTTTAGAGGGAACAAAGACACAAATACATTTTCAACACTTATTTTCAACTTATCTCCCTATGGTTTTACTCAAATTTTGAGTAGGAGCACTCATTGGATGCATAATTTAATTCCTCATTCAAGGAATACCCATGTTGCATACTTTTGATGGGCCCTACTACACGAAAAATGAGAAATACATGAAAAATTGTGATTGCAATCAAATTTTTCATGTATTTCTCATTTTCCATGTAGTAGAGTCCATTGACAGTATGGATCACAGGTACTCCTTGGATGATGGATTAAATTCAACGTCCAATGACTGCTCTTGCTCGAAATTTGAGTAAAGCCGTAGGGAGATAAGTTGATTTTTTTTTTTTAATATATATATTTTTTTACTCCAAAAATGGTGAATAATCCCTCATGGTTGACATCATCATCTTGAATCCTATTGTTTCTTATAAATTTGATTTTGGTTGTACATTTTTGTTTTGATTTCCATTTTAGACCTCAAAATTTCTCTAATGTCAACAAAATCTTGGTTACTTTTGCTGACCGAAGTGGGGGATCTCCAATAGATTCAAGATCCTAGTATTTTATAAGCCCATTACCCATCATTACATTTTGAAGAGGGTAACCTTGGGATTGTCTGTGGTATTTTCTATCAGTTACTCCTAAATTTCTAGAAATTGGCTTCGGTCTGCAAGATCATGATCTGAATACCTCAGTTTTCCTACTGTCTCCACCATTCCCTCTTTTCTCAAAATTCCTCGAGGGAGGCTTGGCATAATATGCATCCATTTAATCTATTTCACTTGAACCATCAAGGAATTATGTTCACAGGGTGACATATAGTTGGGTGTTGGCCTACACCCCTTTGGATGAGATGATGACTACGCAGCTTCTATGGTCTCTCCTTAGGGATGAAATGAGGCTTTTGTAGTATAAATCCAGGCTTAATACAAGGCTGCCTCAGAACTTTCTTCTTACTACAATAGGATAGAAGGGTTTTTTGTCCTAGAATTGCCTGTGGAGGATGTTATTGTAACTCTCCCCATAATTTTACTTTCTTATAGTGTAATTCCTATTAGAAAATCTACAGGTTCATTATGGCTCTTTCTATGACTGACATCCTGGAAATCTATTCACATATAATTTTATTCTCCACGTTTTTCCTTTTATCAATGGTTTGGCCTTGGCATGATATCCTGAGGTTAGCACAAGAAAAATTCCCATCAAAACACCTAAGGTAAACATGCCTTCCAATGTGCATGGACTATCTTGGAGTCTATCTTGTTCCAATTGATCTAGATAATTCCTCGGACTACAACTTCTCCATTTGTTGATTCATGATCTACGAGCTCATCTACATTGCCAATAGATTTCATTACCCCCACTCCCTAAGAATATGCCTTTCCAATCATGCCACAATAAATTGTATGATGAAAATGACACCTCATTTATAGTACATTAGTACTATACTATTATATTATATTATTAATATTAGTATTACTTCTATTTGTAGCCTACTAGGCCCAACATTGTGTGTTTCCATGTTACATGTCAAGCTAGCAAGTGGTGCTCTTCTGATGCTGTGTAACACTCCCATGTATTTGATTTTAAAAAATTACTATTTTTACGCATTGAAATATTATTAAACTACATGGCTATTGAAGCCATGTTGAAGACATATGTGATGTTGTGATTATTATTCCATTTCAATTGTGTTAATAAAATATTTTTGTTGGAATTATTCAAGAAAGAGAAATAGAGTTTATAAGACTCCTTCCCAACTTAGAAAAAGCTATGGTGTTCAAGTCCATATGATGGACCTTCCCTAAAATTCTCCTAAAAGTCCCTAGGAGAAAATAATTAAAAGAAATAAAATAAACATAATGGGAGAGAAATATTATGTTAATCACTTAGAGATAAATACTAAGTTGGATGGAATAAATTACTTTGAGAGAGAAATACATGCTTTTAAGAAAAAGGAAAGAATATTTTTTGAAACAAAACTAAAAGAAAAAGGCTTAGGTAAAATTTTGTAGACCTCAAAGTAGGACGCTACCAAAAATATGTTGGGAAGAAAGTTATAAAAGAAAACCACCTATGAATCAAAGATTTTTTTGATTCTAGAGAGCAAGGATATCTTAACTCGGGGGGAATTGACAAAGCCGGTTCATGGTTGGGTGGAACATGCTCAATTCCTAAATATTCTCCAAGGAATATATTACAGTTAGGAAATTTTTTTGGTCTAATTAATGTGTTCTTCTGTTTTTCAATTAGTAGATGTTTCAGATTATAAACGATGCATGAGTTTACTGTGTAATTCTATTATTAAATATTTGTACAAATTATAATAGATCTAATAGTTGAAATGATGATGGATTAGATTTTATGTTCTTGATAACTTTTTCATGAAGGTATAAGTTATGTATTGATAGTTATATGCATGCATAAATAATTTATACTCTTAATAATTTATTTAAAAGAATGGGATTCGAAAGTAAGAAAAATTATTCATAGTAAGAAAAATTAAAATGTATTGATGAAATATTTACTTATACTAATGAGAATTAATGTATAATTGGATAGGAGAGTATTGTTATATTCCCTTATGTATTCCCATAGTTGGATTGATTATTCTTGAAGAAATTTAGGACCTATCTACTCTATTTACGAGTCTAGCTTGTACATCGAATGGTTATGTGAAGTTAAAAGGAAGTAGAGTATAATATATATACCTCCATTGAGTTAATTTAACAATAATATAAGATTATACATAAATATTAAAACATATATAAAAAAAATTAGGACTAGTAATACACCCAGTAGAAGTATATATAATTAACAAATTTTTATAGAGAATGGTATTTTCCATATAGTCGCACCTCGAATCTTGGGCCAAGATAACTAAAAGTCTTAAATATCAAATGATTAGGGGGGAGTGGAAGGTCGTATAAAAATAACCCATAAAGAGTACAAAAAAACTACCCAAGGAACATGGAAACCCTAGATAAGGTTCAGTCAACTGATTCCAGAAAGTACCATAACCTTAGCATAGGGAACATGGGACGAGTTTGGTAGGAGACCGACCTGGAAGTAAAACAAGACGCCGCAAGTCAACTTTAAACTAGAAGAAATTAATATTCTTTTGTAAAAAATCACAATAATACTCTTCTTACATGTAACCCATATAATGACTATTAACTAGAATTCTAAAGTGCAACAAAAACCTTGGGTAAGAAAAAAAAACTAGATAAAAGAAATAATTAATTAACTCAAATTTCATAATTCTTGTTTGAAAAATGAGTTTGAAGTGATTCCAAGGGCATATTGAAGCATATATATCAGTATTGGGTTCTAAAATTCCCCATAAAAAGAATTCAATACCCATTAAGCTCTCATAAGGCTCTGCTATGAATCATGAACAGGAAGAAAAGCAACATGATATATCAAAATGATAAGAGCAAGTGCAACAAATTTCCTCTCGCAAAGAGCAAAAAAAAATGAAATGGAAGTTTTGAAGAAAGGCATGGAAGCTAAGATGGATGGTTTGAAGAAAGGCATGGAAGATAAGATGGATGACATGGAATAAAAAATACAAGACATGAGGAATGATCTAAAATAAGACATGGAAGGTTTGAAGGAAGGTTTGACAAAGTTGATACAATAAATGATTCCTAATGACGAAAAGGTAGTAGAGGAAACTCACGATTAGAAAAAAAAATGTTAATCGTGATTTCATAAACCCTAATGTTGGATTTAAGACCCACCATATTCCAAATATTGGTATGAGGAAGTTTGATGGTAAGGATCCTGTAACATGGATACTGCAGATGGAGCAATATTTTGATCTCAATAGTGTGAACAAAACACAAAAGGTACACATGGAAAATTTATATCTAGAAAAAAAATACATTGGTATGGTATTGATGGATTTTCTCCTGCAAAAAAATTGTCCCTTCATCAATATTTACGGAGGAAATGATAGCACATTATGAGGATACAAAGAGCAACACCTTCTTTAGCCAATCGATAAAAAAAAAGAAAAAAAGGGTTTAGTGGTGGAGCACATTGAGGACTTCCAAAAATTGAATATAAGGGTAGCTGATATTCCATAGGAACACAAGACTAATTTCTTCATAGGGAATTTAAAGGATAGCATCCAACATGAGGTTTGCCTATGGCAACCTGATTCATTGGAAAAGGCATTTAGGTTGGCAAGAAAAAATGAATGAAATTATGGTGACAAGGAAGCATTCACATCCATAAAGATGGAAGTGTTGCTACTCCTAGACTTCCACAACCTACAAGGTTTACACCACAACAATTGGAAGAAAAAAGAGAAAATGGGCTTTGCTACAATTGTGATAGAAAATACAGTAAAGGTCATAAGTGTGCTCAGAAGAAATTATTTTACATATATTTTGAAGAGGAGGAAGAAAATGAATAAGAAACTTCAAAACAAGAGGATATACACTAGGAACCAACCATAGGGAAAGAATAAATGAGTCTAACCATATCCTGTAATGCATTGGCAGGAATTACCACTCCTCAAACTCTGAACATAGAAGGACATAATGTAGGTGAGAATTTCTAGAATATTCAATCATTCTACAGTGGATTCCAAAAATTCTCACCTAAATTATGTATCTGACTGTGGAAACATTCATGATTTGATAGAAGGACACATCAAGAAGAAAAAGGTAATAGATTTGATTGATTCGGGTAGTACCCATAATTTTATTCAGTGAAAGGTAGCCAAGGAAATGAATTTCTTCCTATACCCAACACCAGAGTGTCAAGTGATGGTTGCAAATGGAGGAACAATAAATTGATTTGGAAAATGCCATAATATCATGCTAACCATGGGGGAATATTTATTGAATAGTCCAATTCTTTCCATTCTAATGGGAGGTGCTGATGTTGTAGTAGGAGTACAATGGTTACAATCATTAGGGATGGTAGCTTTTAATTTTCAGTAACTTTTCTTGAATTTTTTTTTAGAAGGAAAGGAAGTTGAATTATGGGGTATTACAGGGAAGCTGGGAAAGATAATAAGCTCTAATGTCATGAAAAATCTTCGGAAGAAGTAACAATGAGGCGTAATTGCATAATTATGCTCACTAGAAGTGCCAACATCAAAATCAACTATTTCTCTAGATCTCAAAAAGTCTTGGAAAATCATTCCAAGGTGTTTGAAACACCCAAAGGAAACCCACCTATTCATGATCATGATCATGCTATTAATTTGATTCCAGGAAGTGTTCCTCCAAACATCAGACCTTACAGATATCCTTATGTCCAAAAAAGAGAAATTGAACGTATGATTGTAGAAATGTTAGAGGTTGCTATAATTCAACCTTGTCAAAGTTCTTTCTATGCTCTAGTAGTATTGGTGCACAAGAATGATGGATCATGGAACATGTGTCCGGATTATAAGGAGCTCAATAAGCTCACTATTAAAGAAAAATTTCCCATTCCTGTGATTGATGAATTATTAGATGGATTACATGGAGCAATTTATTTTACCAAGTTGGATCTTCGTTCACGATATCATCAAATTAGAATGAAGACTGAATATATTCCTAAAACAACATTTTAAACTCATGAGGGTCATTATGAATTTTTGGTCATGCCTTTTGGCCTTACCATTGCACCTTAAACATTTCAAGGGTTGATGAATTCCATTTTCAAACTCTTCCTTAGAAAATTCATGTTAGTAATTTTTGATGATATAATAATCTACAACAGGTCTTGGAAGGATCATGTTCGACATGTTGACGGGGTGCTCAAACTATTGGAGGAGAAAAAATTATATGAAAAAACCTCCAAATTTTTCTTTGGAGTATAGGAGGTGGAATATCTGGGTCATATTGTATCTCAGGAGGGTGTTAAGGTAGGCCTTAACAAAATTAAAGCCATTAAGGAATGGTAAGTCCCCACAATCATAAATTAGTTGCGAGGATTTATCAGGTTAACATGGTATTATCACAAGTTTTTTAAGAATTATGGGAGAATAGCAACACCTATAACAAAATTATTGAAGAAAGATGCATTTTCATGGACTCCTGAAGCAACTAAGGCATTTTAGCATTTAAAGAGGCAATGTGCCTAGTACTGGTCTTAGATATGCTAGGCTTCACAAAAACCTTTATTATGGAATGTGATGCCTCAGGAAATGGTATTGGTGTTGTTTTAATGCAAGAAGGAAGCCCCATTGCTTTTGAAAGTCGTCCAATCAAAGAGAAGTATTTACAGAAAGCTATTTATGAGAAGGAAATTTTGGCAATACTACATGCACTAAAGAAATGGTGACCTTACCTAATGGGATGACACTTCAATGTAAAAAATAATCATGATAGTCTTAAATATTTTTTAGAACAAAGACTATCTTCAGAGGAGCAACCGAAATGGGTCACAAAGATGTTGGGTTATGACTTTGAAATCATCTACAAAAAAGAGAAGCTAAATGTCGTTGCAGATGCACTCTCAAGAAAGGATGAAGAGGTGGAAGCATTCCTTTATTCCATTTCTATTATCCAACCAGATTGGATAACTAAAGCAATGAATGAATGGAAGAATGATGAAGAAGTGTGGACACTCATTCAAAAGTTGCTGCAAGATCCTAGTACATCTGATACATTTAGTTCAAAAAATGATTCCTTATAGTACAAAGATCGATTATATCTTTGTAAGAATTCCAAACTAAGACAAAAGATTCTTTTCGAATTGCACACCTCTACCTTAGGAGGACACTGAGGATTTTTAAAAACTTATCATAGGGTGAAGAAAGATTTTTTTTGGGATGGCCTTAAATCTGATATTCAAAATTTTGTGGTAGCATGTTTGGTTTTTCAGCGAAATAAAGTTGAGACAATTAAGACCCCGGGTTTTCTATAACCTTTATACATTCTAGGTCAACATTGGGAGGATGTTTCATTGGATTTTATCACAGGTTTACCTAAGTCCAAAATAAAGAGTGTTATCATGGTGGTAGTTGATATACTTACCAAGTATGCACACTTTTGTGCATTATCTCATCCATTTAAAGCAAGTACAGTTTCTATTACATTTATGGAAACAATTAAAAAGCTACATGGAAACCCAAAGATTATTGTAATCAACAAAGATCCCATTTTTACTGGAAATTTTTGGAAGAAACTATTTTCTTGTTTGGGTACTCAACTAGCTCATAGCTCATCTTATCATCCTCAATCCGATGGGAAAACTGAGATAGGGAACAAATATTTGGAAGGATATCTTCGCTTTTTTGTATATGATAAACAAACACAATGGGTCAAGTGGTTACCTCTGGCTAAATAGTGGTATAACACTTCTTTCCATACTGCAGCAAAAATGACCCCATTTATGGCACTTTATGGATATCATCCACCGTCCATGACATCATATTTAAGAGAAAATTATAAGGTTCAAGCAATGGAATATCACATCAACCATAAAAAAAAAGTTCTCCAAATCTTAAAGGATAACCTAAATTTGGCACAAAATCAAACGAAACAGTAGGTAGATCAACATCACAGTGAGAGAAGTTTTGATGTAGGAGACTATGTATTTTTATGGCTACAACCATACAAAAACATGTCCCTCAAGCAAGCTAAGAAGGATAATAAATTATTTCCAAAGTACTATGGTCCTTACAAGGTGTCACAAAAGATTGGTATTATGGCATAAAAATTGGAGCTTCCTGCTTCGTCTTGAGTGCACCCAATTTTCCATGTTTCATGCTTAAAGAAGGTTATAGGTGACCAAATTCTAGTTCAAAAAATATTGCCAGAACTTGATGAGGAAGGAAAATCATATTGGAACCTAAAGCAGTCACGAAAAAAAGAACTTGATAGCTACACAATCGATCAAGTTCAAAGTATCTCATCATTTGAAAGAACTTACCCATTAAAGATTCCACATGGCAGGATGCGAATCTTATACAGAAGCATCCAGAGCTACTCAAGCGTTGAGGATAACACTATTTTTAAGGAGAGGGGCATGTTAGGTCCCTATATTACTAGTGTAGTCCCTTATTTTTGTTAGTGTAGCCCCGTTATTGTTATTCTTGTACCCCTGTAGCCCCCATATTGTTATTATTGTGCCCCACAAAAAGCCAATATTGTTATTGTTGTGCCCTTACATTATTATTGTTAGGTCGGCTAAGATTATATTGTGATTCCATGGACTCCTATATATAGAAAGGAGGTTTTTTCATTTGTATCATCCAATAATTGATCATTTATGTAATGTAAAGGAGGTTGCCCCCTTGAAGTGGCTGATTTCTAAGGCGTTGATCTCTCTTTTATTCCATTTTTGGAGCTGGTTTCATAACAATATATTTGATCAAGTGAGAGGAGAAACAACTTTCTCAAAAATTTATTTGAGAACAAGATATCATGAATTAAGGATACATGAGGAAGATATTCACAAAAAAACATTCAAAACTAGATATGGACACTATGAATTTATAGTTTTACCTTTTGGCCTTACTAATGCATATACAACTTTTATGTCTTTAATGAACAATGTTCCTAGTAATTAGTTGGATAATTTCATATTGGTCTTTCTAGATGAAATTATAGTGTATTATAAGAGCCAAGAAGAGCATGAATAACATTTGAAACTAGTTATGTAAACCTTAAAACAACAAATAATATATGAAAAATTTAGTAAATGTGAGTTCTAAAAGGAAAAAATACAATATTTTGGTCACGTTGTATGATGTTATATGTACAATATTTCATAGGGATTACAAGATATTATAGAAGTATTATTGAAGGTTTTAAAAGCTAGCTTACCCTATTACTTCATTACAAATTAAGGGAGTAAAATTTGAGTGGATAGTTAAGTGTCAAGAAAGATTTGATAAATTAAAACATCTACTGACTGTAGCCCCAATTATAAAAATTGTAGATCCTAAAAATAATTTTGTAGTGTGTATTTATGCATGCTTTGAAGAAATAGGAGGTGTTATAATGCAATAAAACTATGTAGTAGATTATGAGTCAAGATAGTTCAAAGTACATAAAATAAACTATGTTGTCTATGATCTAGAATTTAATGTTGGGATTCACAGTTTAAAAATGTGGAGACACTACTTGTTAGGAAAAAAAATAACCACTTGTTACAGATCACCTTAGTCTAAAATATTTATTCATTCAACTAGACTTGAATGATAGACAAGCTCGATGATGGCTTTTTCAAGTGAATTCAAGTTTGACATAGAGCATATAAAAGGGGAAGAAAATAAAATAGTAGATTCCTTAAGTAGAAATGTGAACTCACTAATGGAAATATGTGTAAGTAGGGTTAATAAAACATATTTTGCTTAATAGATTAAAATTTTAGCACGGACCCCGGATGCAGGTGCTTAAAGGCGATCATACGGTACTAGGCTTGTGGGCCAGTGCGTGGCAAAGCCACATGGCCACCCAAAAGCCACACCAATGGCCATTAACTCCATTTAAGAGCTCGAGCCGTCACCCCGAGCTGCATTTAATCCACTGCTAACGTCGAGGCTGCTCCTTCCGCCTTAAAATGACGTTCCTCCCTCATTCGCCTGGCTATGTTCTTCGGCCTTCTGGTTCTATTTTTCGGCCTCCTGGTTCTATGCTGCTATAGTCTTCCCCCCTGTGAAGCTGCTACTCCCTTGAAATCACGGAGCTGAGCTCCCACACACCGACAAGGATACATTGCAGTCTTCGGTGTTGCATTGAATTTCTTTCAAGCCACCATTACTCGCAGAGCATCCTATACCATTTTCACCTCTCTACTACCTCTAGCCTCTCCACCACCTCTGAGCTTCAATCGCCTTCTGCTTGCCCTACTCCTTCCACTACCTAGAGCGCCTTCCGCCCCTACTGCGCCACTATGCCTCGACTCAGGCATCACATGCGATGTAGGCGTGGCAGCAGCAGAGGCCGCATTGCCCATCCATCGCCATCCTCTCAGTCTAGTTCCTCGTCTTCTTCCTTAGAGCATTCTTGGGGTAGGTAACCCGAAACCCACAGTGGATGCGGTCACCTGGTTGGTCTGTCTCATTCCTCTGCTTGGCCCTCTGCCTCTGAGCCATCTCCACAGCCTCCGCCTCACTTGGTCCCCTCCGTCATTCCGTAGACCCCCAAAACTTCCGAATTCCACTTTCATTGCACCTCAGACTGCCCCCATGTCATAGCCACCTTCTCAGTTTCCTTCTGGGAGGAACCCACTGAGACTCCCAGCCATGATCCGCCCATTCTGCAAACGCACCCTCGTAGTGACCTCGGCCCTTTTGCGGATGCAGAGAAGTAGCAGGATCCTGACAAGCATAATTCGTGCTCGAATAGTAGTAGCAGCTCAGGAAACAACAAAGATGACAAGAAGCAGAGCAAGCAGGCCATGGGTAAAGATGGTGAAGCCACAGAACCATGACATGTAGCACTAGCCACCCAGGAAGCTGATGACGACGAATACAAATGTCTCATTGTCTAAGAAACACCTCCTGCACCCCATGACACCTATACTATCAGGTTTTCTCTAGTTTATGGATCTTAAAATCATAATTTTGTTATATGTTACTATCTATGTTTGGCACAATCATTTTTTTCTGTATAACACTGGTTTCCTCACTCGAGGTAGCGACTCAAATTCTCTTTGGGTTGGTTTCCCCTACGTGGGCAGCTCCTTTTTGTTGTTCTGTTGCAAACTATGCCACTGATACAGGCTTGAACTGTAGAGGCCAGAGCCTCCATGTATTTTATGTTTAACTAATAGAATTTAATCTTACTTAGAAAAAAAAATTAGCATGGAAAGATGAATACTTTATAAAAATTTTGCAAAAATTTTAGCAAATGGAAGTGCTTCGGTATAAAGAAATTCAGAAAAAAATTATTGACTTACAAAAATAGAATTTATGTCCCAAATGAAGCTGCTATAAAAAAAATTGTCTTAAACTAGCATCATCAGAAACCTTTTGCAGGATATCCATGATACCAAAAAATGATTTCATCTTTAAGGAAGGAATTCTATTGGCTTGGTTTGAAAAAACATGTAGTAGGGTATTTATAAGAGTGTGTAAAGTGGAAGAAAGTGAAGATAGAACACCAACACCTAGTTGGACTATTAAATCCACTACCCATTTTGGAATGGAAATGGGAAGTTATTTCTCTAGACTTCATTGCTAGGTTACCAAGAACTAGAAGGAAAAACAACCCAATTATCGTTGCAGTAGACAAGATAAGTAAAGAGATAGATTTCATATATATATAGTCTAACTTTGGGATAAAACATATAGAAAACATATTTATGTGGGAAATTTTTTGGTTGCATGGCATACCAAAAATTGTGATATATAAAAATTATGTTCAATTTAACTCTAAATTTTGGAAAATCCTTTCAGAGGGATGGGAACACAACATAATTTTAGCACTGCCTATAACCCCCAAACTGATGGGAAAACAGAAAGGAAAAACATAATTTTATAGGATATGTTAAGAAAATATGTGATGAAAAAACCTGTTAAGTGGGAGGAATTTATACATTTAGCACAAATTTCTTACAACAATAGTTACCAAGCTTCCATAAATATAACTCCCTTTGAAGCATTGTATGGCTGAAAATGCCATACTCCCTTAAGCTGGAGTCAACTAGAGGATAAGTTAGTATTAGGACCTAATGGAGTATAGGAGATGGAACATATAGTGAAGAAAGTGAAATATAATTTCCAAAGATCGACAAAATACCTATGTTGATCAAAAGAGAACACATAAAGAATTTAAAGTAGGAGAACATGTGTGTTTAAAAGTTAAACCAAAGAAAAGTACTTTGAGGCTAGGAAATTGTGCTAAATTAGCACCAAAGTTATGTGGTCTGAAATCCCAGCTAGATTTGGGCTAGTAGCTTACCAAATATCATTTCCTATTCATCTCAAATTACATAATGATTTTCATGTCTCCTTAATAAAAAATATATTCTTGATAACTCTCATATAATCGATTGGAATGTGTTATAAGTAGAATTGGAAGGATAATTCTAAACAAAATGATGTAGGGGCATCTGAACATATTTGAATTAAGTTCAAATCTGACGTTGAAAAGGCGGGTACGTGAACAGTCACACAAAATTCGGGTAAAATTTGTTAAAACCGATACTGAATTTATGTAACTGATTGAGTGAGATGATCTGCCGGGTGTGTGCAATATAAGATTAATGGTTCATTTGAGAAAGATCGGGAGATATTTGTGCATCTCAACCGATTCATGATATTTTGTAATTTCTATATAAACGACAAATTTGTAATGTGTGAGGGGAGAGTGTGAGTACAATGTGATCCCAGGTGGATTTGTACTGAGGCTGAAATGCCTTAGAATCTCTGCAATGTTTGTATATAATAGGAATGTTGGTTATATAGAATTTCTATGTGCTTGGCGTGGTTTATTATTTCATAATTTTAGTGATTTATTGTCCATCGATCCTTACAGGATCGATGGAAATCTAATGTTTATATGATGTTATGAGTGGATGAAATTATGTTTCCCGAACGCATTTTAATCTACATTCTCTGTGTATAAATGAAATGTGCATTTATCCTGTGTGTGTAAGGTTTTGATCTTCTGAAATCTATTTGAGATTGATATAGATCTGTGTAAAATTTTCCAAGTGGGAATCGAGAAGGGATATCGATTTGAATTAATCGATATCGATTAATTGTGTTGAAGCCACAACACAAAAAATCCATGGAAGAATTTGACTCTGCAAACGTTGGGTTTCTTTGTTAAAATCACTACCAATTTTATATTTAAATTATGTGAATCAATTCATGCTTGTGAAAAGAATGGTCTTGAGTTGAACGGGGCTCTGTTTTACGGTGGGGAATATCAAATTCCATTAAGTTGATCCGACTTGCAAAATCGATATTGATTCTTATGTTAAGCCACAATATAGGGAAGCGTTGAAGTTTATGATAATATTGGAAACAAATCAATAATAACATTACCCAGAAAAGCGCGTGGAAGGAAAGGAAGCAACGAAAATTGGTTAACACAGTTCAAATCTGGAGTTCTAAAGTTGAGTGGTTTTGGAATTAAAACCACCAGTCTTGCCTGACCTTTGCGCCCAGAAGCGGTTTCAATAAAAAGAACGTGATCCAATCAGATCTTGCCACGTCCCAGATACAAAACTACCTATTTTGCGTTATGTTTGTGTGCTAAAGTTCTGTTATGGAAATAACATGATTTCCATCCAATTATCTTTGCAAAAGATCTAAGTGCATTCGTGTTGGAAGCTGCGAGGGAGTTAATGAGGTATGGCAGCATTTAATTCATTGTTAAGGATTTATATTATAAGTGAGATCCGAATATTGTAGGCGTGGGCCCTTGAGAGTTCAATCATGAATTAAAATGTCTTGTTCAAAGAATTAAAATAACTACTCCAAATGGTTATTAATACCTTAAGAGATTTGGGTGTTTTCAATACATTTTAAATGAAATGTCCCCAAAGGGTCTTAAGAATTAGTTTAAAGTGCTTTAAAGATTGAAGTATAGTTAGAAGCACTTATTCAAAATTGAGGATTATAGAATTAAAGGCTCGGTTATGATTTTGATGAATTTTTTTGGGAGTATTAACCAAAGTAATGTTAAGGGTTCAAGATGAAGACCAGCAGGTGTTTTCAAATGCATTGAAGTGGCGCGGTGGAAACAGAGTGGGCCTATAACCCACAGGTCCCAGGATCGAAGTATCGGGTTTATGAATCTGTAGTTTGATACAGTTTTGAGTTGCAGGTTCATATTGATTACATGAAAGGTGAACCTGCTTATAGTGGGTTTTTCTTTTCATCAAGTGGTATCAGAGCGGGAAAATGATTTCCTACAGAGAAGGAGTTTGCATACAGAGGAAGAAGAGGTACACTTTTGTGAAGTTTTGTTAAGCTTGTGATTTTTATGTTTTGTGAAGGTAGTAGTAGAGAAAGGTGAGAAGATTGCAGCAACCTAGAGCAGGAGTGCTCAATGGTTCCACAGGAGCGAACCAAAAAGATGCCGAAAGACTGAGCTCAGGAGAGAAGCTTGGTGAGGTATCTGGTAGCAGGGAGGACTTTCTATTGCAGAGGTTTTTTTTGCAGCTCATGATGGAAAATTCCACAGAGGATGTGGGTAGAATTGTTCAGGAGATGTTGTTACAGGAAGATCACAAAGAGCAGTTCCACAGATGACGTGGGTAGAATTGCTGACAGATGTAGAAGACATATGACCAGGAGGTCATAAATTTTTGTGCCTCAGGAGTCTGATGCAGGGGCATCCGAACAGATTTGAATTAAGTTTGAATCTGAAGCTGAAAAGGCGGGTACATGAATAGTCACACAAAATTGGGGCAAAATTTGTTAAAACCGATACTGAATTTTTGTAACTAATTGAGTGAGATGATCTGTCAGGTGTGCGCAATAGAAGATTAAGGGTTCGTTTGAGAAAGCTCGAGAGAGATTTGTGCATCTCAACCGATTCATGATCTTTTGTAATTTCTATATAAACGACAAATTTGTAATGTGTGAGGGGAGAGTGTGAGTACAATGTGATCCCAGGTGGATTTGTACTGAGGCTGAAATGCCTTAGAATCTCTGCGATGTTTGTATATAATAGGAATGTTGGTTAAATAGAATTTTTGTGTGCTTAGTGTGGTTTATTATTTCATAATCTCATTGATTTATTGGCCATCGATCCTTACAGGATCGATGGCAATCTAATGTTTAAATGATGTTATGAGTGGATGAAGTTATGTTTCCCGAACGTATTTTAATCTACATTCTCTGTGTATAAATGAAATGCGCATTTATCCTATGTGTGTAAGGTTCTGATCTTCCGAAATCTATTTGAGATTGATATAGATCTGTGTAAAATTTTCCAAGTGGGAATCGAGAAGGGATATCGATTAATTGTGTTGAAGCCACAACACAAAAAATCCACGGGAGAATTTGACTCTGCAAACGTTGGGTTTCTTTTTTAAAATCACTATCAATTTTATATTTAGATTCTGTGAATCGATTCATGCTTGTGAAAAGAATGGTATTGAGTTGAACGGAGCTCTGTTTTATGGTGGGGAATATCAAATGCCATTAAGTTGATTTGACTTGAAAAATCGATATTGATTCTTATGTTAAGCCATAATACAGGGGAGCATTGAATTTTATGATAAGATTGGAAACAAATCAAGAATAACGTTACCCAGAAAAGCATGTGGAAGGAAAGGAAGCAACGAAAACTGGTTAACACAGTTCAAATCCGGAGTTCTAAAGTTGAGTGGTTTTGGAATTAAAACAACCAGTCTCGTACGACCTTTGCGCCCAGAAGCGGTTTCAATAAAAAGAACGTGATCCAGTCAGATCTTGCCATGTCCCAGATACAAAACTATCTATTTCACGTTATTTTTGTGTGCTAAATTTCTATTATGGAAATAACACGATTTCCATCCAATTATCTTTGCAATAGATCCAAGTGCATTCGTGTTGGAAGCTACGAGGGAGTTAAGGAGATATGGCAACATTTAATTCATTGTTAAGGATTTATTTTATAAGTGAGATCCGAATATTGGAGGCATGGGCCCTTGAGAGTTCAATCGTGAATTAAAATGTCTTGTTCAAAGAGTTAAAATAACCACTCCAAATGGTTTTTTTTTTTTTGTGAGTCAGAGGAATCGGCAACGACTGACAGTTTTTACACGGGAGACCCATGGTCAAACCCAACTACCACTATAACCTCTCAGGGCCGCCCAGCCTGCAAGGACGGTACCCATTTCAGATGAGGTTTGAACTCGTGACCTGCACAACGGCACGAATGACTTAACAGTCATCTGCTGGCCACTAGACCATGCCCCAGCGGGCCACTCCAAATGGTTATTAATACCTTAAGAGATTTGGGTATTTTCAATACATTTTAAAGGAAATGTCCCCAAAGGGTCTTAAGAATTAGTTTAAAGTTCTTTAAAGATTGAAGTATAGTTAGAAGCACTTATTCAAAATCGAGGATTATAGAATTAAAGGCTCGGTTATGATTTTGATGAATTTCTTCGGGAGTTTTAACCAAAGTAATGTTAAGGGTTCAAGATGAAGACCAGCAGGTGTTTTCAAATGCATTGAAGTGGCGCAGTGGAAACAAAGTGGGCCTATAACCCACAGGTCCCAGGATCGAAGTATCGGGTTTATGAATCTGCAGTTTGATACAGTTTTGAGTTGCAGGTTCATATTGATTACATGAAAGGTGAACCTGCTTATAGTGGGTTTTGTTTTTCATCACAAAATCACTTCAAATCTTAGATCGGAGAGAAACCATGCTCCAGAATCAAGCCATCATCTAGGTTAAAGTGCAATGGAATCAATTTACCCCATAAGAGGCTACTTGGGAGATGGAAGATAAAATGTTAGAATCCTTTCCAGCCTAGTTCAAAGAGGAAGGGAACTGAAAGAAAACATCGAGGATGGTGTTTTTTGAAGGTGGGAAAGATGTAAAATCCTTATGTTTTTTCTTTTGAACAATCAATATTTTTAGACATTGAACTATTATTAGACTAAATGGCTATGGAAGCCATTTTGAAGACTTACGTGATAATGTAATTATTATTTTATTTTAGTAGTGTTAATAAAATAAATTTCTTAGAATTATTCAGGAAAACAAACTAGAGTTTAGAAGACTCCTTTCTAGCTTAGAAACAGTTGTGGTGGTCAAGTCCACATGATGGACCTTCCCTAAAAGTCTCCTGAAAATTCATTGGAGAAAATATTTAAAAGAAATAAAACTAACGTAATGGGAGAGAAATATTATGTTAATCACTTAGATGGAGATAAATACTAAGAAGAGTGGGATAAAGAACTACAAGAGAGAAAGACATGCTTTAAAGAAAAATAAAATAATATTTTTCGAAAAAAAAAACTAAAATAAGAAGTCCCAAGAAAAAGGGTGGTAGACCTTAAAGTTGAACGTTGCTAAAAATCTATGGAGAATAAAGTTATGAAAGAAAACTACCTATGAATAAAATATGTTGTTGATTCTAGAGGGAAAGGAGATCCCATCTCGGAGGGAGTTGGCAGAGGAAGTTCATGGTTGGGTGGAACATGCTTTGTTCTTGAATATTCCCTAAGGAATATATTATGATAAGGTAGAATTTCTGTTCTAATTAATGTGTTCTTTTGGTTTTCAATTAGTAGATATTTAATATTATAAATGATGCATAATTTTACCGTGCAATTCTGTTCTTAAATATTTTTGCAAATTATAATAGATCTGATAGTTGAAATGGTGATGGATTAGAAGTTATGGTCTTGAAATAAGTCATAATATTAAGAAGTTATTGAAATTAATGGGATTGGAAAGTTAGAAGAATTGTTCATAGTAAGAGAAATTAAAATGTATTAATGAAAGGTTTTCTTATATTGATGAGAGTGAATGCAGGAATTGGATAGGAGAGTATTGTTATATTCCCTTATGTATGTACACAGTTGGATAAACTATTTTCAGATTTCAGATTTTAGATTTCTGTGAGTAATATTTTGTTGTGGTGTATCTTTCGGATCCATCGAATCAAGTGATTTGTTATACTGATGTTTCAAACCATCTACCGAGGTTCATTATAAAGATAAAAAAGTGAGAAAGAATTATCTCAGAAATGAGGAATAAATAGGGTAGGGAAAGGAAATAAAAGAACCAACAAATTTAAATTTTAAAGGGATTTATTATTAATAAATTCAAATTTATGTCTAAATTTTTGTAAAGTTAGGCTTTATAATTTATGTGAATGTGTTATGTTAATGAGTTTGTTTAAATGTATATCTTATTATAATATTTATAAATTATAATGACAATGTTTATAATATATTATAATATTTTAATAAACTATAATTTCAAATTTATTTCTAAATATTTGTAGAGTTTGGTTTTATAATTTATATAAATGTGTTATGTTAATGTGATTAATTTAATGCATATCTCATTATAATATTTATAAAATTATAATGACAAGGTTTATAATATATTTAAATTATAATATTTTATAATATTTTTAATTAAATAAAATTTGGATTAATTACATAAAGATGAATATTTGTAATTAAAATTATTATATAAAGATAAGAAATTATTAAAAGGAGAAAGTTATTAAATTATGATAATTATGTGATAGTAAAATAAAATCATTATTATGAGATTTCAATTAGTGAAGGACTAATTTTTATTTTATTTTATAAGGGATGAGGTATAATATGTAATCAATAGATTAATAGGTATGTGATTTATTAAGTGCATATAGGTTATATAAATGTAGACCAATATACAATAAATTTCTAGGGTTGGGAGTGGTTTATCATGGAGGACAATGTGGGAATCCATTTTTCACTAATGTTCCACCCTTCATTGCGGTTGAGGTTATTGGGATGTTTATTAATTTCTAGGGCCTGTCTGAATTTCTTGTGAAAATAATAGTCAACCTTGGCTATGATACGATAGTCTTCAATGCATATATGATGGTTGGTCTTATTTGAATGCTTTGCTAGGGTAGATGTTTTGGACTGATTTTGTTTTATGTCTGCGGAGTGTTCTTGGATTCTGATTTTGATGGAGCAAGTAGTTTCCTTGATGTATGGTTTCCCACATGAGCAAGGGATGAGATAAACCCATTTTTGAAATTTGCGGTCAAGGGGATCTTTAACCAACACGAGGTTGCTTCGAATAGTGTTCATAGGTTTGAAAGTGGAAAAGATTTTATTTTTCCTTAAAATATTGGCAATCCTATCAGTGATACCTTGGATATAAGGCAAGCTGACCCTACCAACCATGTTATCATTATTTATCATTTTATTATTATTTTTATTCTTAGGTTTTCTAGCATTACAGAAGGCTCAGATGGCTTGGTGTTTGTTATACCCATTTTGAGAAAACACACCCATGAGATGTACTTTTTCAGAATCCAACTGATCTTTGTCAGAAATTCTTATGGCTCTAGTAGCTAAGGTGTTTATGACTCCATGTTTTTGGGTGGGATGATGGTGAGAGGTGGCATGGATATATTTCTCAGTGTGAATATTTTTTCTATAGACCTGGTGGGAAAAGGAACCATTAGGGTTACAAGAGAGGAGAATGTCAAGGAAAGGAAAACTGGCGTTAATTTAAGTTTCCATGGTGAACGTGATTGACTTAGATACACAGTTGAGGTGTTGTTTAAAAACCTTTACTGTATCATTCCCATGGGGCCAAATGACAAAGGTGTCATCCACAAATATTTTCCACCATTTAGGTTTGAGGGGGGTAGAATTACGAGAATTGGTTTCAAAGTCTTCCATAAATAAGTTGGAAATGATGGGGGATAGAGGAGATCCCATAGAAACACCACAGGTTTTTCCATAAATGTCATATTTAAAACTAAAGAATTTTGATCTTAGGCAAGTTTATATGAGCCCACAAATGTCCGGATCAATTATTTTTCTCATGACATCCATGGCTTCATTGATGGGAATGTTGGTGTACAAGGACGTCACATCAAAGCTAACTAATATGTCATTGGGGTCAATTTTAATGTTTTTAATTTCATTAATAAAATGAGTAGAGTCTTTAATAAAAGAATCAATATTGCCAACAAGGGATTTAAGTTTTTTGGCTAAGTGTTTAGCAAGATGATAAGAAGGACCACCAATAGTGTTTACTATGGGTCTGATAGGAATACCTTCCTTGTGGATTTTAGGAGCACCATATATTCTAGGAGTATAAGGGTTTCTTTCGATGAGATTCTTGATGTCACGTAAATTGTTGCTTTTGATTAAGGTGATGATTTCTTTGGTTATTTTTTTCAAGGGATTTTTATTTAATTTTCTGTAACAACCACTATTAAGTAGGTGATCCATATTTTTTTATTATAGTCATTAGTGTTTAAGATTACTATGGAGCCCCCTTTATCTCTTTTAGTACTACAATGTTGGGGTTGGAGTTTAAAGATTTTAATGCAAGGAACTAATTTTTACTGATGTTTCTCTTTGGTGGTTTTTATTTTCTTATGATGACCGAGCAATCTTGTCTTATAATTTATTTTATGTTATTAGGAAGGTCCTTTATGCCATATTCTACGTGGATGAGGATGTATTCAACTGTAATGCATCTAGGGACAATGGATAAATATTTAGACCCTTTTTTAAAAGATTTAAAGAGTGAATATCAAGTTCTACGTTAGATATATTTATAACGTTATTAGAAACACACTTATTGTCATTATGCGAAGAAACATAGTAGGACCTATCTTCTATGTTTGTGAGCCTAGCTTGTATAAAAAATGGTTATGTGAAGTTAAAGTGAAGAAAAGTATAATATATATATATATATATATATATATATACTGGTGCGGGCCATGAGAGAAGGTGAGTCAAGATGATAGTGAAACTTTCAGGTCACAAATGAGGCATATCTCGTCTGGGCAGGCGACATATTGATCAAACTAAGGAAGGAAATAAGAAGTCTATTATATGAGGTATGTATGTTTAGATGGGTATACGATTCGACAATTATAGTTTCATTTTGGCAGTCAATTAAGTTAAGATGTGAAATCCTCCTCTTCATATTCGGGATCCTTGGTGGATGACTACCATTGTCTGCGGCTACTACTGCTGTTGACCCTCTCTTCTCTGGAATCTGTTCCCCTTTTTCCTTAGAGTCGATCCAGTGTCATGAAAACATGCCCTACCCCTTCAAACAAAGTGTGTGGATGCATTTCCTAGCTTAAATATGTGAAGTAAATGTCCTTTAATGGAAGTTTTCTAAGGTAAGGTAAAGTATATTGGAAGAGAATAATTGTAAATAACACTGCTATATAGGACTACTATGGGTTAGAACATAATTCTTGTATTTTATTGAGAATTCAGAAATAAGGAACTAAACACTAATATGGATCAAGGATGAAAAATAACATGAATACTAGATATTAGTTGATACATGCTAAGGAAACATGGAATACTAATTGTATTCCATTAGAATACTAGAATATTATATATTAGGTAAGTAGTTAAACATTTTTTTCTATGTAACAGGAAACTAGTGTTCGCCAGATTGAACCTATCTAGTTCTATAATTATGAAAACCAAATGACATTACTGAAGAAAAAAAGTAGTAATTTATCTCAAACAAAGGAATAAAATCAAAACAATAACAGAGTTTGTGAGGAGATGTAAGAGCTACAACTACTAAACAAAAACAAGGATACATGATTACTACAATCACAGCCAGAGATATACTAGTTTATGAATACTCGTGATATATATATATATATATATATATATATATATAGATATATATATATATATATATAGATATATATATATATATATATGTATATAGATAGATATATATATATGTATATAGATAGATATATATATATGTAAGTATATATATATATATGTATATATATATATACGTATATATATATATATATATATATATATATATATATATATATATATATATATATATATATATATACATATATATATATATATATATATATATAGATATATATATATATATATATAGATATATATATATATATATATGTATATAGATAGATATATATATATGTATATAGATAGATATATATATATGTAAGTAAGGAAATTAATTAGTAATTAAATGAAAATTAATATGGAAATGGGTTGAATTGAAACCCTCTCTATAATTAAAAAAAAAGTAAATTGGCGGCCTGCATATATAGGAAAATGATAGAATTAATATAAAAGTGTGTGCTAGTGTGAAGCCACAGGAGTTTAATATTTTAAATAAAATTAAAGGAATTAAACAATGATTCCTTATAAACATATACACACGAAAGAAAAAGAGAGAGGTTAATTTTAAAAATATGTTTTCATGAAGCATGTAAGAAAATACCCAAAAAAGTAAATTTGCAGTCTCTAATGAACATACAAAGATAACCACTATTGATTTAATTTAATAGTAATACAAGATTATACATAGAGATGGATACATATATGAAAATATTCAAGACTGGTACTAAACCCAATACAGGTATATATTAATCAATAAACTTAAATTCACAGAGAATTTTACTGTCCATATAGTCACACCTAGAATCTAGGGCCAACCTAAGTAAAATTCCTCAATATCAAATAAGTAGGGGGTTCTGGAAGTCCATATAGAAATAACCCATAAAGAGTGCATTAAAACTGCCTAAGAAGCATAGAAACCCTAGATAGGGTTTGTAAAACTGGTTCCATGGATTACCGAAACCTTATCATAGGGAAAATGAGGTGAGTCTAGTAGGAGGCCAACCTGAAAAGAAAACATGACACCATAAGTCAAATTTCGACCAGGAGAAATGAAGACCCTTTTGTAACAAATCATAGTAATACTAATTTTACCTACAAACCATATAATGACCATGAATTAGAATTATAAAGTGCAATAGAAACCCTGTGTAAGACAGAAAAACTAGATAAAGGAAATTAACTATATGGGTGACTAGGTCCGTAAGCTAATTTGGGCCCAAAAAAAAACTTGAATGTTAATGTTGAACCATAATAATATACACAGGAAAATAAGCAAGAAATAAAAACTAAAACCAAAAAACTTACATCCTGACAAAGAAAGGTTCCTTTGAACCATAAATTAAGTTCCACCTCAGGATAACTATACTGTAACCCTCTACTTACACAATAAACTTAAATAAACAAAGGATAGTAGATAAATCCCTATATCCACATGTTTTTATTTGACTAAGAAATGAAAATGAATAAAAATAATTTATACCTATGGCTGCCTTGTTGGATGAAGAGGTCATCATCGTCCCTTTTACATGAGGAATCACAAGATCTGCAACATAAAATGAATAAGTGGAGAGAAAACACACCCTATGTATTATAGAGAAAATCCATGTTCATTTAAACACTGGTAAATTCCTTATGAACAAAACAAAAAGAATGAGTAATTAATAGTAAAAGAAAAGTATGAGAAGTTACCATGAAGATAAAAGGCTGAAGGAAAAATTCACCTTGGGATCTATTAGCATGCGAATCAGCTCTTGGATTGTGACAAGTGCCTAACCAGACACATCTTAAGCTCAAGGTATTTTCTTATAATTTTATTGAGTTTTTGGAAAGTGGTTGAAACTCACACACACTGAAAGGGGTTTTGAGAAGATAAGAATCTCTCACACATATGAGGGCACTGGTGCATGATGTGGTAGAAAGGTTGAGTTTGTAGCTTGATGGTTAGAAGAATGGAAGATAAAAAGTGGATATGTAAAGCAAAATCCCACTACTAAGAGGAAAGGGTGACAAATTCTAGATATGAAATGTATAGTGAAAGAGTGCTTTTAAAAGACTTACAAGAATCTCACTCTACATTTAAGAATCCCATTACAAGGAATTCTTCCAACTAACATTACATCATGAATCAAGAATGCTTGATGGATCAAGGCTGACAAAAACAGATACCATGCATGCTAGATCAAAGTAGTTACAAGATCATGATACAGGATTTAATTCAACCTCAAGGAATTCTTATGAACAATCTTTAATTCATACTGAATAAGGAAAGATTGGAACAAGACTTACAAAAATAGATCCATATGTCTTGGAGGTTCATAAGATTAATAAAAGCATAAGATAGAACTTTTTATGATAAATCTGGAAAGACAAATAAGGTATATAAAAATAGAAGGGAAAACAATACACACATCACACTGTTTGTGAGTCCTCAAGAGTGCATCTGGATATATTATATGCTCAAAATAATACAGTGCTCAGAATATGTGAGAATAGCAACAAGGAACTGACAGATTCTAAGATCCACAACTTAAGCTAGTTAGTTGTAGGAACTTATTACAATATACTAAATATAGTAAAACAATTTTAGGTTTATCTAATAAAATAAAAGGCATTCGATGTACAATAGAAAATTTACAAAATACTAAATGAAACTTGATTGTTGATGAAGATCGAACTCTGATAAGGCTGATAATATGGAGGGCTATCCTACGATTTCAAGAAGATCTTCCTCCTCCAAAAGTGCAACTGCTGAGAGCTGTCAAAAACTTCTAGAATAGAAGATATCGAATCTCCTGAATTTGAAATTATTAACTCTGCTTTGACTGCCACATATGCTGATCTATCTCCTTAAAATATGTAATGAGACACCATCTCCAACTACCACCTATATCTGGAAAGATCACAAGGAATTGACTGTTGAAAAAGAGGGGCAAATTTTCCAATTGAAAAATACACCTCGACCTTTATCTGCAAAAGTGTAGGAATAACCAACTGAAACAGATATCTGGAAGATAGATTGACTAGATGAAACTTGGAAAAATAACATTACCATTGAGGTTGCATTCACTTTATCACTACTTAATGTCATTCTTTCAAAACTAGAACCAAAAAGAAACCTTTTATCCTTCTTATGCAAAATCCAAAAATAATAGCTAATTTCTCGGTTTGCTTGTAAAACCAGATTTTCTGGAAAAGGTAGCTATTATGGAAAATTCTGTAGATAAGCCAAAATGATATGATTCTTTAGATTTTCATTGTTTTAGATATTCAATCATTAAATATCTATTATATAAGAAAAAATCCTAATAGCTTCTAGCTTACTGACCCTCATATTTGTCTTTCTCTTTTGTACTTGCTTTTTTCTTCTAAGCCTTCTTTAAAAACTGATACCATCATACTGCTTGGAACTATGGATTTGCATGGTGATAAACCAAATGGGTATTTTTCGGTTTTGAAATTTTCACCTTAGCACCCTTACCAATTCTATTAACAGGTATCTTAACCACTAATGCAGAACTATAAAACGAGGAACAACAACCTTCCACAAAGGCCTCCCTGTTGGCACTCAGTAAAAAACTATTTTTTTGGAGAATAAGAAAGTGTTTGTTGTAGATTTCATGAGGGTAAATGGAAACAGAGCTCTGCATTCCATAAATCACGATGAGAGAGAGAGAGTGACATCAAATCAAATGATTTAAATGTCTGGTGACAACTCATTTCACTAAACCTTTCATTCCATCACATTATTAACTAAAATAACCAACTCCTTTTAATGAATCCTCCAATTAGAAATAGCCACCTTTCATGAAGGTAATACCTCTTGTTTTAGCAGGCCTTCAATATTCAAAGATAAATATATTTTCACCTGAGTAAAGCCTCTTTTATCTCCTTGTATGAATTTTGCAGGAAATAGCTACTTACTGGGTTTTCTTGTAAAACCAATTTTTTTGACGAAAATAGCTTCCTTTCTAGAAAAGAAAGTTATTCCTGTGTTATTCCTAATACAATTGATGACTATGACTTTTTTTACTTAGCCTTGGATAGACAATATCATGGTGAATAAATAAGACTTCTCAAGCTAAACCCATGACCTTAATTACTCAAAGCAGTTAAAGGTTTTTTAAAAGAAACTTTACTCTAATAACTCTATGACATAAACAAAGTACTGGACTCAAAATTATTTTGGATTTTATTAAAAATGATAAAAAAGAATACACATTTTAACCCTCTAAGACCTTCAACCATAGGTTAAGAGACAAGAGAGGATAAACGACACAACTATAATAGTGATCAGACTTTGAAAAATTGCAGTGCTAACAGTGGCTCCTATTGGGGATGAAGTCCTCCCTGTGAGGCTTCAAGGACCGTAGTTCTAGTGCCTTGTCTAGCCCTTATTTATCTAACCAAAAATTATGATCATTAACTCAAAAAGACCAACATGCCTAGCCTTTGGGTAGTGGAGTCATAAGATATATTTTAATCTTCTGCAACTTATTTCAACATGACTGAAATATGAAGATCAAACTGCAATCTAAAACTGAAAAGAAATGCTCGAGTGGGGAGCTTATTCATCTTCCTACTTCTAATCAACTGAAAACTTGCCTGATCAAGTATAACTTGATTTCCAATGCAACCATAAAATCATTTGACAAATAAAGAGAAAATCTTGCATGAAAATGTTTGGAAAGACCCTAAAGGGATATAATATATGCAACAAGAAATGAACTGGAAACCTGTACTTACTGCTATAAACCGTGTGCCATTTTAACTTCTACTATATTGGAGACCCCTGCTAAAAATGAATCCATCCAATCAACAACTGGCTCATGAAACATATGACGAATGTCTAGCTGATCCCAAAGACCAAGTTATTGTTGTTTAAAATATGCTATGTCAATAAAACTGGGTTGCTCTTGTCCTCCTTGCAACCACCGATTAACTACATATGTTTCATTACATTTAAGGGAAATAATACCTTCTTTAAGTTGTTGATTACTTTTTTCGACAACAAACTCGTTAGAGGCACTTAGACCAGTAGAAGTAAATGGCGGCAATATATCAGGTTCCAAAGGAAGAGCATCATGCTCTTCAGATTCTTCACCTGAGTACTAGGAATAACTGGATCCATATGAATCTGATATGGATCCATACATTTTTCAAACTCTTGATAAAATTTTTCCGTAATGATTCTAGAAGAATCTACTTTAGTATTCTGAACATAACACTCAAATTCTTCGCAACAGTTATCAAGAAAAAAATCAGATGAATATAGTCCTTTACAATAATGATGAAAAATTTCATGAAATTCCCTTAAAGAAGAAATAGTACTAGCAGCTAAGGACCATAACCATTTGCGTGCATCTCCATAAAGGGAAAACACAAATATTTTCATGAGGAAATCTTCATGAAACACATACAACAAGTGCATAAGCTCATGAAATGAAATCAGGTACTTCAAGGGATGTTCATCTTTATCTCCTCGAAATCTTAAAAAATGATTTTTCCATTCATCTGTAGAAGGCAGCAGATTAGGAAAACCATGAATTTCCAAAAAAATTAAAGGAGAAAACCTTTGAGCTAAGATGGCATCGAAGTCTTTTGACATTCTGAAACTATGGAGCTGCCATTGGACTCTTTTTCATGGAGTCGCTAGGTGAAAGATCACGATATTCTTCAAGTTGTCAATTCTTGTTCACCATCAGGAATTGATCATCAGCAATAGAACAAAAGAATTGGGAGATTACTTCATTTCAAGGCCTTTGTCTCCTGATAGATGCACTAAAAGATGTGTCTGGTCAGGTGCTTGTCACAATCCAAGTTCTGTTTCCAGCGCTAATACGATCATCACAAGAAACTGCACAAAACACTCATAGAAATATTCTTGGTTCCCTCTACCCTGTAGGAAACATATGAAACAAGTTCATTAACAAATGAAAAAAAACAATGGAGAACTGACAAGAAAATAATGACAGGTGATCCCTTGAGTAAGAGAACCCAAGAAGTCAACAAGAGTTGAAAGGCCACATAAATTGAACTAAAATTGAAACAAACCTTACCAATGAGGAAACCTTTGGAGCGACGCTCCTCCACAGTAAAATTTCCACATGAAAACCCTCAATAAGGAGTTCACAAGTGAATTATGACTAGTCTTTTCTACATAAAATCACAATCATTGATTCAACAAGATCAAATTGTCGGCGTTAACACATTTTCCACAATGGCCATGTGAATATTCTGTGGGCTAGGCTGCATGGAGGGTAGTCCACAACCTAGGTGCAGTATGCCTAACACGTTGATTATATACACTATGAAATTATCCCACATAGGGAATCCAACAATGTAATATACCAACATAAATACCCATGCGAACAACACAAGTAAATATATGTTAAGGTTATAAACTTTCGACTATAGGGTATGGGTTATCTATGGTTGATAAATTTATAATGAGTGGATTATTACATGGGTAGTGGCTAGGAATCCAAACATAAAATTTTGTTAAGTACAAAGAAAAAAAATGTATAATGAGTCTCCATAATAGATAAAAGAAAAGCAACTATAACAAAAGAGTTATTGAAAAACGATTCCATGCCAAGGAAGCTAGATTTATAGCTTGATTATTAATATAAAGAAAAGTAGGTGGGTTATGTACCCTAGTCATATACAATCTAAGAAGCATTCAAAGGACTAGTAAAAGATAATAATAAATATGTTAGGATCATAAATTAGGAAAAATTTTGTGACAAAAAAGGGTGTGTTACATGCTAGAACCTTCCTTGTCTATGTAGTGCTACCAGTCTTTACCAATCTGCCGAGGGGGGCTCCTCACCGCCTTGGTTGAAAATCCTTCAATGTTCTTTCACTTTTATCCAACGGTTGTTCTAGGGAACTAACCAACTATCCATCTTGTTAATGAGCTCAGGTGGTTTAGATGAGAACCATTAAGTGCACATCCACCGCAATTACTGACTACATCAACTATTTTCCTCACTATATGATTGTTGTTTGGGATAGGGAGTGGAATTTTTTTCTTTAATTATTCTCTTTTATAGATAAATTATTTATGAAATAATCTCACACCTCATTTCTAATCCTTCACAGTTTGTGAGTAACTTGTGCACACCTTCTGATTAAGATCTCATGCAAGCTATTCTGTGAGTTCTCCAATCCTTCATCGGAATCTAAGGCCCATGAACCAATACTTCAACAACTCAATACTCCATCTACAGTTGGGTTGATGTAGCCCTCCTTGCGCATGGTGACTTTATAAATGTCCTCCAAGGCTTCTCCATATATCACTTTTATAATGGGCTCCACATAGTGATCCCCTTTAGTTGGGTCCAATGATGTGATTACTTGGACATCCCCCAAATCAAAGGTCATTTGTCTTTTCTTCAAATTTATAACCACCTACTTATCAAAGGGCTAGTCGATCCCCATAATGGATAGATAGGGATATATATCATCTAAACTATATGTAAAATCAAATTTTGTCATGCTGGTAAATCCATCAATGTTAACCTCCACATTAGATAATTTTCCTAAAAAAAAAATCATATACTGATTGGTCGATTAGAGCTAGATGTGTGAGAAAGCTAGGTTCAACCTCCCCATCATCTTCGATGTCTTGTTTGGAAAATAATTCACCTCCAAACCAAAATATATAATGGTGTTATCCATCTCGTATGACCCAAATTGAAATTCTCGACTTTTTCTCTTCTCTTATGTGACCTCATTAATTGTGTGGCTCGATACCTCAATGCTTCCTTCTTGGACTCCTTGATACACTGATCGATAATATTTTGAAGTTTTGTAGAGCTCCATCACCTACATCATATCTATGAAACTTTTCAAAAATGCTTGAGTCAACTCTCCTCCACCTTCTAGACTCTTCTCAATTTTTCTATAAAACACTTGAGGCATATCATACAGAGCATTATTAGGAGCAATCCAATTTCTTACAATAAACCTTGCACACTTCCTTATATGGGTCCTTCTCTCTCTTAGGATCTAACCTTAGAGGTGGGTCTGCATCCTTAAACACTCATTGCTGAGCGGTACGAACCTGGTTCATAACATATATTCTAGTCTTGGTTCCTTCATGAATCACCACCTTTACCGATAGTTGGTCATTGCGTAGTCTAGTTTTCACCTTCTATAAATTCTTCCCCTTTTTCTCTTGTATATTCACCAACAATAGTGGAAAATCATCCATCACATGGTCAAGATCCTGAAAATATGTATAAGTCAAGCAAACAATTGGAAAACCCCACACAAGATGCCTCAAATGACCACAATTATAATAAACAATCGTGCCTCTTCTATAACTGAAGGCTCCTAATCCTCATATTGGTCCCACAAATCCTCTTGGTCCTCTCCCCATTGCACCTTAACCTCTTCCAAGTTGATTGTAGTTCTACGCCAACTCGCCTTAACTGTCCTATACTCGGTATACATCCATATTTTTTCGTGAATAAACTCCAACACCCTACAATGGTGGATATTGTGAACAACTAACTTGAAAAAATAAAAAAATAATGTTCTCATAGAATATTCATACTTCTACATCACTGGGAAAGTAGTGGGTGTATGACCCCACACTCTAAAAATCTCACACCACAACCAGCTTCTCTATTCCATGGGGTTCACAATTCCAGTTGCCATATAGTCATTAAGCACAAGAAACTCATTCATGTGATGACCCTCTATGCGACAGATGGTACACCATAATTTTGTGCACTGTTTCCTCCCCTTATCTAGGTCCTAAAATTGTGTAGTGAGCACAAACATGTGACCAAAGTTATGTTATCCCTGCATTATCTCTTACTTCTACAGTCGTTGGAGATGCCTTTAACTTTAAAACACACTCTAGTTCCTCTAACTAACTGCATATCTCCTGATGAGTAAGTGGTAGCCTGATGTGAGGTAGTGTTACTGCAATAAACCACTCTTTATGTTCATCTAGAATATCAAATTCTAGCTTCCCTAGTAACATCTTAAAGTGCTGGTCATAGTTCCAAACAAAATCACCTCGATTCTATGCAAGCTCCTTCAATTATATCATACATTGTGAGGTAGAATTGGGTCTACAAAACTCTTTGTGTAGGGTTTGCATGATATCTATAGCATCCTCGGCTGGGTTGGTGGGGAATTACAATTGTACTTCATGTACTAGGAAAAAAAATGGTCTCTGTATTTTTTTCCTAGATGCATAATAATTTCATTCTCATCCTACACATTATTAGTATCCTAGACCATTTCATTCACAAACAAATGTTTCTCGGGGTCCTCATTCTCGAGATCATGAAAGAATAACATCTTCAAAGTATTTTCCATTCTCCTATTTCTACCACCTCCTACTGACATTCCTCCCAATGTAACTGTTATATTCTTGTAGTTACTTCCTCCTATATGATATCAACTACTTGATTGATTCTATCCAGTAACTATTGTATGAAATATGTTTCTAGGAGAACTTACCACTGTTGAAAAAATGAGGATGGGGTGGTGAGTTCACTGTGGGACATATTCTCTGCAGGATCCTTAGGATGCATGGTATTTGCAAGTCTAGGTTTGAGGCATGACAAATCCCCTTATTTTTCTTTTGTGCATGGTATGCCAGTGCACACTTTATCTAAGCTCTTCAAATTTCCTCCACATTTTTTTATTCTATGTCCCTTTACCACCTTATCTTCTAACTTTCACTCTACTATTGGAACTGATGCTGAAATTTCTCCTCTACCACAATCTCTTCAAAATTTCCTACCACTCCGCAATGCTCCTTCTTTTATCTCCATTACCTCTTCTTCCTTATCCCTAAAAAATTGGTAGGGTGAGTTGGTATACCCTATTCCTCATCACATTTAGGGATATCTTGTACCACCTTCACTCTTTTCTTCCATTTATTCCAAAATATCGATATTTCCTCGTTATATTATGCCTCGACCATCCCCTAACTTACCCTGAGCGCACAAGGGGTCTAGCTCCCCATGATGTCAGAATCCATGTTCAATATGCTTTTTTCACACAACATCTTCACAAATATTAATGTTTGTTGGATAAATAATCCTCAGGGACCTCTCAATAACTGGTGTTCAATAATTGTATAGGAAACAATGGATTCAATGGTAAACTCTGAAAAAACACAGAAGGAAACCTCATACCAATATTCCACAACAAAAAAAAAAAATGTATCTATTCCTCAACACCAATCCTTCAGTCTCTAATTTATTCTAGAAAAAATTATCATATTTTATTTCTAAACCCTCTATCGATTTTCCACATCCCCTTTTCTTTGAAACCTTGGTTGCAACAATGGAACCATTTGTTGGGTGCTTTTTGACTATTTTTCTGACTTAGTTTTTCTACACGCATCGTGCAAAAAAAAGTCCGTAGTGGTATTGACCATTTTAGCAAAACCTATGGAATAGGTGAAGTATTTCCCAAGGAACCTTAGGGGAAGCTACGCGAACTAGGTTTATGTAGCTAAGAAGAAGATGGGATTCTATTGGACACCATTTTCTCATGAGAGCCATATCCTCAACAGTCAAACACATAGTTTTCCATTCTCACGAAACAAATAGTGCATTGTTCACACCAGGGTTCAACATATCCATGAAAATATTAGCGAAAAAAAATATAAAGGTGGCTCCAAATCCTCAAATTTTTTTTAAAGTTCACCTATGTAACATTCTAAATTGAATACATAAATCACACCAGCATTCTATCCATGTACTGAATTTTTTCCATAGCTAATTCATAAACATATTAATAACAAGAATGATTGTCCTCTAGAATCATAAACATATTAACTAACACAATGAAAATAATGAAATAGTTTAAGCCATTGATCAACACAAAAACAACAAAAATAGAAACCACATTACACCATTCAACAAAAAATAACACATAATTAGCCCAATGCATGTTTCATTAACTCATGGTGAGAGATTATAGAGCAACGACCCAATTCTCTATGTCCTCTCGACTCACCAGTCTAATGGTCTCACTATTACACAAAAATACAACACTAACAAAAGATGTCACACCACACCAAAACCTTATTAGTCCTAGGAAAAACTAACAAACTCTCTAGGCATGAATCCTTTCTAATCCGGATCCATCATTACATGAGAGGATTCACCTAATATTTTTTTTGGGTGAAAAATATTTTACCCAAAGATATTTTGTGGTTTACCATAGTTTACCATCAAATATTTTGGAGTTGTTCTTTAATTTGAACTGGTTCTTTCCCACCATGCATGCAGCTATGCACATGATTCCTTCATTTGTGCAGTTCCTCTATGTGCTACTCTTTGCATCTCCTTTTTCTATGTGCGATCCCAACACTCCAAAAATACCTACAACATATACCACCCAAAAGGGAAGTGGAGCAATAAATGAAGCTATTATTGGACCCCCTATCACTAAACATTGGGTTGCATAAGAAACCTATTATAAAATCAAGTCAAATAAAGAAGTAGTTATAGTAGCTACTAGAATGGGGTGTTATTTGACTAAGTACATCACCATGTGGGTCACCCATCATCACTATTCATAAGGAGGATAGGACTTGGTAGATGTGGACAAATTACAGGATGTTGAATTTTTTGTTTCTCAAGAATAGGTATGCCTTTCCCAAGATAAATGATTTTTATGATTAGTTGTAGTGAGACAAATACTTCATAAAGTTGGACTTAAACTATGGATATCACTAGGTTTGAGTTAGAAAGAAGATACCTAGAAAAATGCCTTCAAAGTTAGGAAAGGTATTGTATGATTGGTTAGTCATGTTGCTTTTCCTATGCAATGCATGAATGATGTTTATGGCGTCGATGAATGATATACTACACCATTTTACAGATTCATTTGTTATTTTTTATTTGGATTTTATATTGGTATTAAATGCTACCAAGGAGGAGCACATCTCAAATTTGACAGAGGAACCAATCAAATAGAAACATAATAAATCAAATTCCACACACATAGAAACATAATAGACCAACATTGTTACCACACTATGCCAATCAAGACTGTTACCACATTGTGACAATCAATAGTGCTAATATTCAAGTTATTTCTACTAAACCACGTAGAAACATAGTAAAATAAATTCCACACACATAGATAAGGAGACTCAAAGTTTACTTGGAAAACCGTATGGCAGAAAACAATGGAACAACTTCTTTATATATGAATGTGTGCACCAACCTATTGTTGCATCAATTTACTAGCACCAACCAGAAGGAGATACCCATCCCCTAATGTATAGGTGCCAACTTGGAGGAGACACTAATCCCTTGATTTATAGGAGCAAACTTGAAGGAGACACCAATCAACTCGATATTTTATAATTTGAATTTGATTTTTTTTTTCTAAATCAACTTCTTATTCAAGTACATTCAATATGAATTATGTCTTCTCATTTTACTGCTAATATAGTATTTTTTAGCTCGTAGATTTTGATATAACTCTACTTAGGATTTTTATACCATTTAGGTCTCCAATCTAATTTGATATGGTATTTGACTCTGCACAATCATCATAGTTACCACACTATATTTTTCAATTAACTCCATTGAGGCTCTCTCTCTACTTAAATTGGCTTATGTTGCACTTGGTCTACTACTATTGTCTTCATATCACATACTTTTGGAAATATCTCTGACAGTTATGTTGGGCCAGAATTGTAATCTACGGATAAATTACACTTCCCTAGACAAGTGCTAGTCTAGAATAACAGGTGAAAGACTATACTACTATTTCTCCTAACTCAGAACAGATATATAGAGAGGATTGGAGGCTTACTTGTTCAGTTGCTTCCAAATAGCTCCTTCTGTCACTTCTGTTGCAGCTTCAAATTCAAGCGGTTTGTGAGCTGAATGCTTCCTGCAAGAAAGAACACTGAAACATCAGAAGATGCAATAATATAGATATCTATTCAAGCTAGTTAGCTAAATCAGTAAAGCATAAACTACATTCATCAACCAAGATCTTACAATATGGAAAATCAAAGTTAATACAGATGCATGTAGGGAAAAATAAGAAGTACTCTTTATTGATGATAGAAGGAGAGGTTACAACCTAGTGACTGATTTGAAGTGACATTCCAGCAAAGTTCCCAAGCCTCATCACAGCATAAATCTCTCCATCAGCAGCTTCACAATTCTAGCTCTCAATTGAAAATTCTCCAGCATTTCTCTACTCAAATTCTTCCTCCTCAAACACTTAGATCTGTGTTCAATTTATAGATGAAATTTAGGTTTTTTTGCAATCAATAACTTTCCAAAAATAGGCAAGACATGTTTCCATCCATGTAGATGTCAAATGGACACTTGGATCTAAAGCTTGACACATGTGAACTCTTCTAGAAGGCACTGGCCAAGTGGAGATCCCAGAACAATGAGAATTTCACTCCCAATGTGACCAACACACCTGTGAATGTCGGGAAGTGCTTTGCAGAGCAGCCTTGCACGGGGCTATCTGCATATGCAACTCACTTAGGCCCCTTAGAGCCTGCATTGGTGAGCTCTCATATACTATATAATAAGCTTCAAACCATGGAAACCTTTGCATGATGAAAGTCTTGCTTGATTTGTCTTGTTTCTTGTCTTAGGGAATGTAGCAACTAAAATGATAGGAAATGATAGACCCTTGATCATTGGTCTTGGAGATGATGTCCAGTTAACTAGGTCATTGGGAATGGTGCCCAAATTGACCTATAACAATTGCCCCCTAAAGCATGAGATCCAAATAATAAGAACATTTGATTGAGATGCTTTACACTGTGATGAGCCTGGAAACGAAGCGGAGTGGTCACTTGCATCAATCTTACAATACATTTCATCATGATATATCCTCTATTGATCATAATTTCTGAGGGTAGGCATTCCCATGTTCAACACATAAAAGAATCTAATAACATGTAGATAATTCAGAAAGTTGTCTACATTGGAATGTTGCCTAGATGCAAACACGCTTACAGATATAGGCCCATGTTTGGATGACAATCTGTATTTAAGGTCACTGTACAGATGATGTGTATAAAAATCCTGAAATCGTAGCCCAGATGGATGAAAATAGATCTGGGGTCTTCTTATCTCTTTCACTCGATCATTCAGGTACAAGTCTAGCCATGCGAATATATGATTTGTCGTCAAACATGGAAATACATCGTTTGATTACCAACCAATGATGTGAGCTGTTAACAAATATGAGAGAACCACCATTAATGTTAATGGCCCTCAAGGTACTGTAGTACATTTTTTAAGGCATGAATAGATGATTTGATGTCAAACACCAAACAAAATCTTTCGGTCAAAGGTCCAGAAGCGAGGATCTTGTCGATGCTGTAACAAGCGTCATGGTACTGGAATCTGATGTTTCTAAGTGAACTTCCTAGATATTGATTTGTCATCAACAAGATGTGACCTTATTGCCAAACAAAAGTTACTGATTTCGGAGACAAGGGTATGACTTGATATAGCAATTTTTAGGGATGACGGTCATGAAATGAAGGTTTACGAGTATTGCAGATGGATGAGTTTTTAATCACTGGATGACTTCTCTTGAACATATCAGCGACACTATGATGAGTTGGTAGTATTGACCCAAAACTGAAGTGAAGGTATGATGTACCATAGGTGTGAATGAACCATCAAGATGATTACCCAACCCAAATAGTCACGGACATGGAGTGAAAGAAGTGTCATGTTCAAGAGCAACTTGCTACCAAAAAGAAACTTTACTTACTTTTCCCAAATTTTCCCGGTCATTTGTCGACCAATACCTATTTATTTTTTAACAAGCTTGAGAAGGATAACATTTTATTGATCTATAATTCAACCCTTCGGGCGAATAAAGTATCACTATTTAATAATTTAATGAGTCTAGCGATGAATGAAACTCGATTCTTGCCATGATAGACAAGCCTATCGCTATTTTAAGTTTTAACGAGCTTAACGACAATGATAACCCGGTCCTTTTTCATATTTAGAGAGTCTAAAAAAGAGGACGAAAGAGGACTCCAAAAGGTAAATTTTCGTACATTTGTCACTCAGATCCGAAAAAGTGTAAAATAATATCTGAGAGAACCTCTTTGGTCATGTGTAACTCAAAGGTATTTTTCGTAAATAATCCATCTCGTCCTGGAAAGGGTTAAACTTATATCGAGTAGATATCGCTTCATTTACTTAACTCTCCACGTACAAGTGTCAAAATATTTTCACATTATCGAGTCCGAAAGAGCCTAAAGAAGACTCAGTGGGTTCCTTTTTCATCGTTATCGAAGCTCGAAAAAGAGATAAAAGTGCGCTTCAAATCCTTTTTCGTTTTTAACAAAGCTCGAAAAATAAGGAGAAAAAGTATGCTTTGTGGTCAAGTCATTCTTTGAATAAATCTGCACGACTAATCTGTTCATCAGAGTTATTTCCTGTTCATAACAACATCAAATGGATTAAAAATACCTGTTTCATGATAAAAACATAATAAAACTATAGTCATAGTAATAAATTTAACTTGCAAACAATTAAATTACTATATAAAGTAGTTTCACTATTCATTTTTACCATTCCATAGTTACCATTTCCATTTTGGAGCTCTGAACCTGATTTTGCCCCCGAACTTCAGTCGTTGATTGTGGTCATTTTCGTGGATGGATTTCATTGCCGTTTGATCCAAGTTAGTGCCATGAACCTCCTCTTTCTTTCAACATTCATTTCATTCCCATTCTTTGCAATGTTTTAGGGTTTTGAGGCCCCTAGGGTAAATTCTGCACAAAATGAGGGCAACGCACCCCTGAATGTCAAAACCTACATTGCATAGCAGGTACAGTGAAGGGTACCTGCATGTGAAATGCACTGTGTCAGCCCAGGGAGTGCATTGGGTGCAGTTAAAGTTTTTGGTTTTCATGTTGTGTCCAAAATTTGCCAAGTTTTTTGTAATGAATGGTATCTAATGGATCTTATGGTTGATTTTCAGGTTTCCATCGGATCATAATGATGATTACATGGAGAGAAAGAGAGCATGAACAAAAATATATGATTACCTTGAATGATGCAGGTAATGTAAGAGCCTTAAGAGATTGCAAGCTACTTAAGTACTTCAAATTGTCGGGAATGAGGCAACAAATAGAACTCTTCGAGTTATTAGTTCGAGCATGGGATCTGGTGATAGAGGCATTTCACATAAAAGATCAAGTGTTGTCCATAACAGTTGAGGATGTGTATTTTCTCACAGGTTTGTCAAGGAGAGGTTTTCCCATTTCTCTCATAGGGTCTACCATTGGAGGAGAGAAAGTGAGGGATTTTGTTATGCAGTATTGCTATCCAGGGTCAGAACCTAGAAAATATGGGAAAATAAACATCCAAGATGTCAGGGATTTGCCTTTGAGAACCATCCTTTTCACAATCGCTAAACTTGCTGGCACCGTTACACTACATGTAGCGAATAGATCATATATGTAGTATGCACTAGAATGCTTAGAGCCAACAATATTCAACTGGTCTGAAGCTGTTCTATCTCTGATAAAGGAAAAAATGAATAAAGCAAAGGGAGGAAGGAAGAAAAATTTCAGTTATGGTTCAATCCTTATCTCCTTCGATTTGGAACGGATTCCACTAATGAAACCACAACATGTAACATTTGATATATCTAGTCCTAGAGATCCTCGAATGCAGAGATGGGTAGAACTCATGGGCCGGCATGCAGGTCAATTGACCATTGTGTTCTCAACTGCATTCTTCGCCTGGTTCTAGCAACAGATTGTCACCATCGATGAGTATGCATACGCAGGCGTCGACTTCCAAGGAGATCTAGATCTAGTATTACCAGAAGGCGCTCAATGGGGTGCAATGGGTAAGAATGATTCGACCATGTTTTTTATTTATTTATAAGGATTATACAATGTTTTTGTGTTTTGATTTCTTTCCAATACTAAACTAAATTTTTAATGTAATGCAGATATTGGTCGCGTTCAACTAGTAGAGGAACCAGAGCGTGAAGTAGATGCGCCAACAGAGAGGGTTGTCGGGAGAGCAGTCCTTCAGGAATTTGATATGGATGAGACTCTGGCTGAGCTTCAGCAACACATAGAGGGGTTGACCTTTAGGATTCCAGATTTCCGGATCGAAGAGCTTCCCATGCGACTGTAGCGACACACTATCGGGGTTCCTAACCATTGGATGTGGTTGCTCCGTAGGATTGCTATATCTATAGCATATTATCATGAGCACCACTAGTTTACTTGTGATGTTTTGCATACATTTTGAGGTCGGATGACCTATGTGTCTTGGGCACAAATTTTGTAAAAAACCTATAAATATCTATCTATATGTTTTCAGAGTTTTTCCAATGTTTAATTTGCAATCCTATTCAATGATGTGAATTTTTTCTTTACCTATTCCGAAAATGTATATCTAAAACTTGATTAGCTAATGAATCAGTTAAAGTGTTCAGATTTCTAGAAATGTGTTGATATTGAATGAAATCAAAATGTCTCTCCAAATGTCGAACTCTTAGGAACAATCTAAGAAGTGTTGGATTTCTAACAGTATAAATACTAGTAAGTTGTAATACCATAAGTTGTGAGTCTAACCTTATGATTATGCGGTTAATACCAAATGAAATGGCATTAGAGAGAAGTTTGATCAACGTGCTATACTCAGCGATATTGTTTGTCGATCTACCAATACAAATCCCTTCAAAACTCACTAACTCGCCGTTCGGAGCGAAAATGGCCCACCCTGCAGAGGATAGATTCTGCGTACTACGAATAGCACCATCAACATATCCAACAAATGGTTCTGAAGATTCAGTCATCTATGATGAAATGTAAACAGATTACTAACGTCAAGAAAACTCTAAAAACAAGTTAATGTAATGAATGCAAATCAACAACATATAAACGATATAATACAAAAATTACTACGCTCATGATCAAGCATAGTAACGTTTCAAATACAACCCATTTCTAGGCTGTGCCAATGGAATCACGTCGTAATAAACTAACTCGTAGGCACCCTTAGCAAGAACTCTTTTGAAAATATAGGGGCCATGCGACAATGGCTCGAATTTCCCTGTACCTATTACATCAGCTTCTTGATCTTAAAGAAGGACCAAGTCGCCCTCTGAGAAGATGCGAGGCTAGACATTTTTGTCATATTGTGCCTTTATACATCTCTTATGCGCTTCCTTGGCCAATTGGGATTCACGACGCATTTCATCTAGATGGATGAGGTTAAGGAGATGCGCCTCTTCTTCTGAGGTGTCAGGTAACAAGTCTATCGTGAGTTTTAATGATGATATTTCACATTGGATTGGTAAGATAGATTCCAGACCATACACCAATTGAAAAGGAGTAAATTCGGTTGTGTTACTCACCGAGGTTTGATACGCCCACAAGGCAGAGTACAGGATCAAGTGCTAGTTCCTTTTACGGACTCCTATCATTCGTTGAAGCATTCGTTTAAGAATTTTGTGAATAGCCACAACTGTTCCATTTGATTGTGGATAATAAGGAGTAGAATTATCATGTGACAATCCTAACTTGGCTGTCAATTCAAACATCATATGGTTGCGAAAATGCTTCCCATGATCCGTAACTATAGCCTGTGGGACTCCAAACTGTGCAATGACATGGTTGAAGAAAAACAATGCAGTTGTTTGTCTTGTGTTGTTGAATTTAGGCATCGCTTTGGCCCATTTGATAAAATAGTTGACTACGACAATAATATAACCATGCCCCCCAGACAAAGGAGGGTTACAGGCCATGAAGTCAATACCCCATTTCATAAATGGTCTAGTAGAGACAACAAGATGCATTGGCACTGACGGTTTGGGGATTTTATGGTAAAAAATCTGGCATGCATGAAAACTTCTAACTGCGAGGATGTAATCTCAAAAAATAGTAGGGCAAAAGTAACCAGTGTGGAGTATCTTCTGCATGGTAGCATATCTAGATAAATGTCCACCACAAGCCCTAGCATGGAAATCATTTAATACTTTTTCGGCCTCCTCATGAGTGAGGCACCTCCTTAAAATGGTATCAACACCATGATGATAAAGTGTATTGTCGAAGATCAGATAAAATTTCTCTTGGTATGGAATACGTTGCTAATCAGAGCGTGAGGTATTATGTCAAAAGGTTTGGGTTTGGAAATAAATTATGAAATCTCCATACCAGGGAACAGATGATCCGATCAGAAATAGAGACTGGTCTGGAATAGATGGTTCCGACGTAGTAGCAGTACTATTAGAGGGAAGGTCACAGAGAAGCTCAGCCAAAACTGAAGACTTATTTGACTTGGATTTGATGAATTCCAAATCAAAATCCTGCAAAATTACAATCCATTTTGAATATTCCCCCCCCAATAATTGACGTGATAAGATGTAAGTCATGGGGTTGCAATCTGAAACTATTATTTTTTTTTGGAGTAGGATATAATGGTGAAATATTTAGACATCTTGAACAGCTACCAAGGCAAGATTTTCCACGTATGAGTACTTAACTTCCGTATCATTGAGATTATGACTCAAATAATAGATCGGATGTTGAATTCCATTTTCTACTTGGACCAAAACCATAGCGATGGTCATTTCAGCCATGACGACATATAGGAAATAATAATTTTGATAACTAGGAGGATACATTAATGATGCTTGGACAAGATGGTCCTTGACAGCATCAAAAGAAGCTTGTGCAACTTGTTCCCAATAGAAGGGAACTCCCTTTTTAATAATCGAGTAAATCCTTTAGCCATTTTGGTGTAGTTTGGAATGAACCTTCTCAGGAAGTTAGGCTTTTCTTGAAGTTTTTTTATCTGAAGTAAGTTTGATGGTGTAGGAAAATCAAGAATGGCCTGTACCTTCATTGGGTCTATTCGAATTCCTTCTTTTGAAACTACGAATCCGAGCAATCGACCAGAACCAACACAAAACACACATTCATGTGGATTTAGGCGTATCTTGTAGTGTCGGCAACGTAAGAAAATGGCTCTCAAATGTATTAGGTGATTAGTCCATTTTTGTGAATGCACTAGTAAATCATCTAGATATGGTTGAACAATGTGGTTGATGTCATTGAAAGCATAATCCATTTCTCTCTGAAAATTTGCCCCAACATTCTTTAAACCAAGAAGAAGTTTCCTATATGTGAATGTGCCCCAAGGACAGATGAATGCTGTCTTATCTTGGTAATATAGGTGGATATTGATTTGATTGTAGCAAGAAAATCCATCCATGAACGAAAAAATTTCGCATCCAGCACAATCATCAATAATCTAGTCGATAAAAGGAAGTAGGATAGTTGTCTTTTGGACAAGCCTGATTGAAATCCCTATAATCAACACACACTCTAATGGTTCCTTGTTTTTTCATAACAGGAACGATATTGGAAACCCACTTAGTTAGCGGAATAGGGTAAATGAGACCAGCACACAATTTTTTTTGAACTTCTGCTTTGATGGCAGTGGCTTTCTTCGGATGAACAGGACGAAGTCGTTGACGCACCGGTTTGACATCAAGATACATATTAATAGTGTGTTCAACTATACTAGTATCTATGCTTTGCATTTCCTCATAAGACCAAGCGAATACATCACGAAATTCATGAAAAAGAGAGCGATATGAATCAAGTTCTGATGGAGAACAAGATACACCGACATGAATATTTTCTACAATGCTAGGTTTGGTCGAAATATCGATAGAAATCGTTTCTTCGATATTAGATAAATTTCACTCAGAATCAATTGCATTAATCGGTAAAGAATTCAAAAAGAAATTTTCGGTGGATGGGTGATATAGTTCACTGAGATTATTTTCTTCATAATCCGGAAGATGGGAACGATGATGATAATCTTCCCATGGTTTTCCTTCCGAAATCATAGCTTCCAAAATATTTTCATCTGTCAAAAATTTTGAGGAAAATGGATTAGATGGAGTACCAAAATCTAATGAAATATCAACCCAAACACTCGGCGACGCTGATTTCGAATTTTCCACCCAAGCCAAATAGATTGATTGCTATGCTAGCTCAATAGGGATGGGCAGTAAAACATCATCCAACGTAGAAATATTAGAATCACCCATACTCTCCCTTAAGACGGATAGAGTGGAAGAGATCATGTAACAGGTGTCTATGCTTGCAATTTTTGCTGACGTCGCGGGTGGCGATAATGCAAAGGTTCCCATAAGAGTGGAATCCTTTAAGGGTCCTACACCAATGTTCTGAATTTTTAGTTGGGGTAAGTGAAAAAACGGAACTCTTCCAGTTATCTGTGAAGTGGAGGCAAAAAAGGATAATTGATTTATGACTATGGAAAGGAAATCATTCTAAAGTATGTAGAAACAATAGCAGTCATTGCATATACCCATGGTCTTTCGAGTAAAATATTATAGTGAAGGGGTCCGTCAACAAACTCAACATCAATATTTACTGTTTTTCCCCCTAATTCAACTTGCAGGTTATTGATAATACCTCAAGGTTTATATGTTCTTCCATCAAAAGCCTTCAATGTCGTTGATGATTGTGATAATTGCGGCGAGCCAAGTGACTTCCAATAGTTTAGAGACATAATGCACTTAGATGCTCCCTCATCAATAATAGTGCAATGAACAAGGTGATTGAGAACATTTACTTGTATGGAGAATTCCAATTCTTCTGGTAATTGTAGCACATAGGTCGTATGATTAAAGACAACAAGGTTAGAATCAGTTGGATCAATTCCACCAATGGACGATAATAAAGCCTGCTTCTGGGAGGGAAAATTTTGTAATACCTCAAGAGTAGACATAGATGAAGGGGATTGAGCCAAATATTCAACTATATTATAATTTTGTGTAGCTCTTGCTCGAGGATTATATGTCAATTTATGAATTACTCCCTTTGGTGGCTTGATTGTCAATTCAGGAAAAACAGGAGGTGGTACTGATTCATTAGATGGATTCGTTGTCGAGGTAGTAGGTTGATCAGTGGCCAGACTACCATAGTCTTTATTACACGTCGACACCAAAATATCTTGTGAAGGTTTTGTGGTGGATAACATTAACACTTGGGAACTAGGAGCTGGATCCGTAGCAACCAAATTTGTGTCCGGATTTGGAAATGGGTCTGTCAACATAGCCGATGCATGAGAAGTCTTGATGATTTTTGAGACTTCAGCATGGTGAGGAAAATCCCTAAAAAGGTGTTCCTCATTACATATTATGCATGGATAACGAGGTTTTCGTGGTCCAGACGGTTGATCAGATGATCTTTCCTGTGGGTCAGAACTTTGCTTTTTCTTTGTTTTCCCATTTTTCTTAAATCCTGGTTGCTTGTCACTCTTGCCTTTGTCAAATGACACGGCATTATTTTCGGAAGTAGGATTAGGATCAGATGCAGTATTGTGGTGTGTGTTTGCAGTGCCTATCAAGCCTTCTCTGGCATGAGTGTCCCTTATTTGAGGAGGAACATTGAAATTAGATCATGACGCATTAGGAATTTTTTCATAGAGTGTGCCAGACTGAGTATAAATCAAGTCTAAATATTGGGCACAAGTGATAACTTGATATTTTGTGACGACGCCACCTTTAGCCACATCCTCAGTTATAGATGGTAATAGGGATTTAATGAACCATTCAGCAAGGAGCTGATCAGGAACAAATGTCTTAACCATTCGTCGATGGTGATGCCACTCATAAATATGATCTAAAATGTGAGTAGCATTACTCTATTTGAAGTTGTTGAAGTGTTCTGTTCCAGTTTCGTATCTGATCGATATCTGGAAATGGGTCAAAAATATAGTAGCTAAAGCAGTGAAATTGTTAAAAGAAGCTCTAGGTAACTCAATGTACCATTTAGCAGCTAGACCTGTAAGCATATACTAGAAAAGACGTAGTCAAACATAATCATCATTCAAGGAATTTGATGAACACCATAAATGATAAGTCATAACACGAGTCAACGGATCTTCTCCAGGGTTTCCATTGAATTTAGGAAGTTGGAGGGTAATTGATGAGGTATCACCGGCCACCAAGGAGCATAATTTATAGGATCATTGGTTAACTGGTTTAAATCTGGTAATTCCAAGGTTGGAACAAAAGGCAAATGTCTATTAAGGTTAGGTTGAGCTTAGCCAGGGTAAGATGGAATTTCTTGGGCAACAGGTCTTTGAGCACTAGCATATGGAATTTGTTGTTGGTAACCCAAATAGGGGTTGTTTTGTAGAGAAATCACTTGAGAATTCTGTTGACCAAAACCTAGATATGATACTTGTTGAAATGAAGTTTGAGGCATTTGCACTTGTGGCTGCTAAGGGGTCTGTCCACCAATGTTATAACCCAAATTAGTGTAAGTTGGATTCGGTTGATATGTATAACTAGGTTGCGTTTGTGACATCTCATAAAATGGTACACCAACTTGTGAATAAATGTTCCTTGATACAGGTTGTTGTAAATTAACCAAAGGATTTTGAGTCTGTGGACCCAACATTTGATGATATTGAGTCGAAGAACCTGCCTGATAAGGTTGATGTACAAAATTTTGATTCTGTAATAGGGGTATAGATGTATTAACGAGTGGTAATGAAGTGGGTGTAACAGGTTGAACCGGTTGATATGAGTATACAACTGTTTTTGGTTGGATAGGCAGAGTGGGCTTCCATTGGCAAACATTCATGTCAACATTAGTTTGACCCAAATGTGACTCAGTACTGTCATATTGGGTGACCAAAGGTTTCCCCCCAGAATAAGGAGGATAATAAGATGAAAAATAATTTTCTCCAAATGTTGGGAGTCTAGTTGATATGATACTTAAAGGAATTGACCCATAAGGACCGACTTGATATTGCCCTGATGATGGATGTAATGAATCAAGTCATTCAGTACTAACTATAGGATTACCAGTTAAAACATCAGATGATGACATTGGTAAATACCATGGTCTTGAAGATGTACCAGATAAGGTGCCAGATAATGATTTGTAACCTGTTGGGACCTAAGGGCCACTGTGCAAATATGACTCTGGTGAGGTTGTGAACATCGGCGGAGTAGCGAGGGTAGGAGCTAACGTACTTGGAACAACAGAACTAACCGAAGATGTTGGTTTAGACATGGTTGTATGACCAAATGTATACTCTCCAAAATCCATGGGAGATTGAATGGAAATGAGATCAACAAAAGTAGATGGAAACGATTGAGGAAAAGACTGGTATAGGTAAAGGTCTCCCCCAAAATGGGTTGGAATTAAAGGTGTATCGTCTTGTGGGATTTCTTCAATCGCAATTAAACCAGGAGGAAGAACTTCACCGTCATCCCAAAAATATATTTCAGACAGTTGACTGTGTGATATAGGAGTTTCAGTGGCTACAGAAATTTGTGGGATGGCCAAGGTAGGAACAACTTCTAGTTTTTCAACTTCAGGATTCAGATTTTATGGAAAAGAAGAGACAGGATCTGGATCAATTTGTGATTGAACAATGTCGGGTCCAGGAGGTATGGTCTTAGCGATTGAATGGATCGTGACCACGGGTAGTTGTGAAGACTCTGTTTCGACAACAGTAAACGAACCGGGATGTGTGGAAAGAATTTGAGCTAGCTCTGGTTTAAAAGATGATGTTTCTCCAGAGGTACGAATTGTACTTGATTCAGCAGATCGTGATCTCCTTCGCCTACCAGAGGTAACTTCCGGTGGTAAAGGTGGTTTTAAAGCTAATCTACGCGAAAAACATGGGATAGGATTTTGTTCTTCCATGATTACTGATTTATTTTAACCAAAAAACAAATAAACAAAAAGAGGGTAATGCTAGGCAAAATAGTTTACCAAGAAACTGTTAACTACAGAATACCTCCTAGCGAACCAAGAAGTATGGGAAGGTAATATCCCCGAATGCTGTTTTCGGTGTATCACAATTTGAGGGTGCCCGACTCGGTTCACTATGGATGGATAGCACCTAAACGTTGTCCTCCCAAATATACCCAAAGGTACGTGGAGCCCCAAGTCCATATTAGCGCTGTCTGATGTGAAACCGCACAGTGAGAGCACCCCTTTATACTTATCGTACTGTAACACTGCCCGATATACCTAAGAGTACGTGGACGAGATACGATATACTTACATACGTGGAGTGAGGTATCACACTTGGAATGCATCGCAGAGAAGTTAACGACAAATGCTATGTTTTACAACGCTGGAACATGTCTCTAGCCTAGACCTTCTAAATGTTATCATTATGGTTCCAATGCTTTGTTAAGTAAATTGAGATTTATTTTATGTTGATCTTGCTTAACAATTTTCCTTTTAGGTTCACCGCAATGATGTATATGAAATTCCTAAAATGCAAGCTAAGAATGATAAAAAAACTTTCACTTTCAACTTTTTCAATGAAGAACCTAGCTACTAAGGGAAGAGAGAAAATAGTTCGTGAGCAAACAAATCAATGAATCACAAAATAAATGCAGATTTCATAATGTTCCTTTTTCAAAAACACACACAATCCTACATGAAAATGCAAGTTTTTCTTTTCAGTTTCCTTAATGTTATGAATGCAGAAAAGAAACTAGGTGCAGTATATCAATAATTCAAATGCTTTTTACTTTCGAGAAATGAAGAATACAAACAAAAATTTCTCTTTTGAAGGAAAAACGGGGATTTCAACAACAATTTATCCTATCAAGGAAATGAATATTTTACGACAATTTCCTATTCGAAAGCAAATGATTCTTAATGCGACCATAAAAAATAATTTGAAATCAACTTGTCAAAGATAAAGAAAAACTTTTCTAAACAAACAGTGAAGAAATTTTTAGCCAAAGGAGGAAGAAATATATAGAGTCACTGGTCAATTGAGCATCAAAATTTTCAAAACACAGCAACAAACAAAAATGAAGCAAGTTGCAAAGTCAAATTCAAGGGAATTTGGTCACTTTTAGAAGTCAATGCAGTCTCCAAGGGGAGACAGTGCTCTGCAAAGCACTATGTCCTGTCTAAGGGTGCATTGGGTGCAACAAACAAATAAAAATGCTACTGTTTAACTCACTCTATTTGCAAATTAAGCTCTAAAAAAGTCTAATATTTATGTGTAACAGCTACTGGGTGGATTAACAAATCAAATTAGATACTAAAACACCTAGAAGTAAGAGAAATTCTCCCCAGTGGAGTCGCCAGTTTGTTGGGCCAGAATTGTAATCTACGGATAAATTATGCTTCCCTAGATAGGTGCTAGTATAGAACAACATGTGAAAGACTATACTACTATTTCTCCTAACTCAGAATAGATATACAGAGAGTATTTGAGGCTTACTTGTTCAATCGCTTCCAAATGGCTCCTTTTGTCGCTTCTGTTGCAACTTCAAATTCAAGCGGTTTGTGAGCTGAATTATTCCTGTAAGAAAGAACACTAAAACAACAGAAGATGCAATAATATAGATATCTATTCAAGCTAGTTAGCTAACTTAGTAAATCATAAACTACATTCATCAACCAAGATCTTACAATATGGAAAATCAAAGTTAATACAGATGCATGTAGGGAAAAATAAGAAGTACTCTTTATTGATGATAGAAGGAGAGGTTACAACCTAATGATTGATTTGAAGTGATCGTCCAGAAAATTTCCCAAGCCTCATCACAACATAAATCTCTCTAGCAGCAGCTTCACAAATCTAGCTCTCAATTGAAAATTCTCCAGCATTTCTCTACTCAAATTCTTCCTCCTGAAACACTTAAATCTGTGTTCAATTTATAGATGAGTTGTAGGTTGTTTTGAAATCAATAAATTTCCAAAAATAGGGAAGACATGTTTCCATCCATGTAGATGTCAAATGGACACTTGGATCCGAATCTTGACACATGTGAAATCTTCTAGAAGGCACTGGCCAAGTGGAGATTCCAGAACAATGAGAATTTTGCTCCCAATGTGACCAACGCACTTGTGAATGTCAAGAAGTTCTTTGCAAAGTAGCCTTGCATGGAGCTACCTGTATATGCAACACACTTAAGCCCCTTAGAGACTGTGTTGGTGAGCTCTCATATGCTATATAATAAGCTTCAAACCATGGAAACCTTTGCTTGATGAAAGTCTTGCTTGATTTGTCTTGTTTCTTGTCTTAGGGCATGTAGCAACTGAAATGATAGGGAATGATAGACCCTTGATCATTGGTCCTGGAGATGATGTCCAATTAACCAGGTCATTGGGAATGGTGCCCAAATTGACCTATAACAAGTTCACTCAGCCTTACATATACACAAGCTCAAATTTTTCTTAAACATCTAAATTTTATTTATAGATTATTGCCTCTTTTACCATGGATATCGATCCATGGTATTTACCTAGGTATCATGGATGACTAGGTCACTCATTTCAAGATTCCTTCCCACTTTGACTAATCCATTGACTCCTTTAGATCTTCCACGCACAATTTTACACCTTTTAGAGTGAAATTTATAGTTCAAAAAGTACTAAACCATTAGCTCCCTTATTTCCAACCCCGCTACATTACATATGTTGCATATGCTAATGCCTATAACCACAGGTCCATTATACTAGGATCACTGTATACTATGACATTTTTCCCGTTGAATTTCCTATAACAGTGATGATTGGCCCTCAAAGGCTATTCCTTAACCCCTTGTGATGGTGGTTTGTGACTGGCTCCATCACATATTGGATACCAAAGATCCTTCGAAGCCCTAAACTTAGAGTGTCAAAAAATGAGCATCTGTGACCAAGTGTTATGACATTTTTCTTGTTTCCATACTAGATACAATTTGAATTCCATAGATATGAGTGCTATATGGTTAAGCATTCATGACCATGTGTTACCATATCCAAGTATCCGTACCAGATACCACTTTAATTTTTTTTTCCTAGTGTTGTAACCCATGACTGTAGGTTGTGACCTTAGTCTCGTCTTAGAACTCATCCAATATATTCCATTAGATAACATCCTGGTACTAGTATTTAGCTATAGGTGCTAAGTTTTTAGGTCCTCTTGACCATGCGTTATGACCTTGGCCCAACCATCACTTTGGGAATTCCCATACCAGACTACTCTGATACATGTTCATTTTGACCACCTGACACTCCAATAGGATGGTATAGGTCCCACACTGGGTTGTCCATTGGATATGCTAACCAAATATATTTTTTTTAACATTTTATCAAAATTAAAATACACAATAAAAAATCACCAAACATGGCCATGGATCAAGTCTCAAGACCTCAGGGAACCCCATATTAGGTTGTTCAATGAGCCCCTACTAATTACATTAGGTTCATTCATCATTTCATGACTACAGTGAAATATTTGAACTTGATTTTTATAGGTAGGTGGGTAGCAATAGTAGGCAGGGTATGGAGAGAGTAGGGAAGTAGGTGGCTCTTGCTAACAAGTCAAAAGAATCTAGTCTAGGAGGGGTTGATGTAATTAGGTGTACTGTGGCTTGTAGAAATTATACAAAATACATTTATGTCCTAGATTCTCCTGATCTAACAATGTGCTACTGTTAAATACAGAATCAATTCTACAAATCTTTGCGTAATTTAAAACACAATCACCAATTACAATATCATGAAGAAATATCAATCACACACAACATAGATAATTTACTAGGGAAAACTTATAGCTAAAAACCCTACTATATTCTATTGCATATTATATCATGGATCATGAAACAATTACATTCAAAGCTCTAATCTAAGAGCTCTCAGTACATGAGCTAATTGTCTCACACTGTCATACAAAAATTGGCAAGTTCCTTATCCAATTTACTGTCTCCAGATAACCTCCCTCCACTGCGCATCCCTGATGATAGAAATCCATGAATGAATGAAATATTACTTGCCTTAACTGGGAAGTCCTCATGGGCACTTCCAATGTGTGTGTGGTTGCATGTGTGCAACCGGATAATGTCACAACTGATAGTTTACTTCCCTTTCACCTAGAACTCAACTGGGTCTCCACTAGATCTGACATGCATGGTAATAATAGTAAATATTCAGTTGCATGTGAGACATGATTGTGAATTAATTAATAATTAATTCAATTGATCTCTCACTAGTGTATCTTCAGCTACAACTAGCACAACTAAGTTTAACTCACTTAACTGAGTTAAACTACTTTACAACTTGCATAACTGCACTTCCAACTCTGTTACAACTTCGAATCACTTAGTAACAACTAAGTCAACCTACATGTCCCACCAACCAACCACTTAACTCAAAATTCCTTTAGCTAACTGATTTTCCACTTCAGTTAACTATTTCTAAGTGCTCATTGAGAATAGAATATAGTTTATTGTCCAACTAATATTAAGGGATAGTAATAGTAGACATGCATCTATAAATAGACATGCATTCTATAAATATAATTTACACATACATCTATAAATAGATATACACCTAAAAATAGCTTGAGGCTCCATCCTATTGTAGGTGCTTAATTTTCACTAGGATCTTCTTATTGAATCTCAACACTCCCTCTCAATAAGAAAGGGATTATCCTTAACCCAGATCCTATCTCTATGGCATTCGAATTTGCTCTTGGTGAGCGCCTTCGTCAGAATATATACATCCTAATCTTCTGTGGGAAGGTACTGAAGAAACATGATTCTCATTTGCACTCAATCTCTGAGATGATGGTACTAGATATCTATATGCTTAGATATATCATGAAGCACAGGATCAATTAAGAGTTTAATGCAACTTTGATTATCACAATGAATCATTATCAGATCCATTTGAGAACCAAACAAACCAACCAAGATCTTTCTCAAGTAGATAGCCTCACATGTAGCTTGAATAGCTGCCATGTATTCTGCTTCCACTGAACTGAGTGCCATGGATCTTTTCTTCCTACTATACCAAGAAACAACTGTAGACCTGATACTAATGATCCCCCCTGATGTGCTCTTCCTATCTGATGGACTAATTGCCCAATCTGCATTCGTGAAGGCATGCAACTTCACTCCATCCATCTGTCTGTACCATAAACCATACTCTGATGTGCCCCTGAGGTGTCTCAGGACATGCTTACCCACCTTCCAAAAGATCTTGGTAGGCTTAACCATAGCTTGACTCAATTGGTTAACCGCATAGCAAATTTCTGGTCTCGTGTTCACTAGATACATTAGTGAACCCACTAACTCTCGATAGACAGTAGCATCCACTACCTCTCTAGAAGCAGAATCCTCTTTCCTCTAGTTTCCTGGAAGAGGAGTATCCATGGATTAGCAGCACTCCATGTGAAACTTACCTAGTATCTCCTTTTCATACTTGCCTTGAGACACAAAAATTTCACCATCTCGCTGCCATATTTCCAATCCAATGAAATAATGAAGGAGGCCCATATCCTTCATTTAGAACTCCCTTGCAAGATCCTCCTTGCATGAGTGTATCAACTATCCATAACCAGTCAATATTAAATCATCAACATAAAGAACAATGATTAAAATCTTACCCTCCACCACAATTTGGTATAGGTTTGCATCTGCTTCACTTTTGGTCAAGCCCAGTTTGGTGAAATAGCTATCTATCCAAGTGTACCAAGAATGGGGTGCTTGCTTCAGCCGATACATTGCTCTTTTGAGTCATCACACATGCAACTCGGTGTTGAAGATCTCGAAACCTTTAGGCTACTCTATGTACACCTCTTCCACAATGATCCCATTGAGAGAAACAGTTTTCACATCCATATGATGAATGCGCTAGCCCATCTGCACTGAGAGAGAAAGGATGGATCTTATGGATAAGCCCTGAGCCAAAAATATGGCCTTGTATTTCTCCACACTCCCATCAGTAGCTTACTTTACTTTGTAGATCCATCTAGAACCTACCACTAATTTATCAACTGGCCTTGCAACAATTTCGCAAGCACTATTTTTGACAATGGAGTCATACTCCTCCACCATTGTATCTACCCCTGTGGGCTCCTGAAATGCTTCCTGAAAGGAATATGGTTCAATCATAATATATTTTCTCATGAGAGCCATGTATCCAGTAAATCGGTCAAGAGACTGTCTTTATGTGCGCTGTGAAGTAGGGGCTCCTACATTCTGTGCAGCATCAAGTCTCAACCTATCAACTTCTGTGGTATGCCTTCTGTCATTTCTGATGGAGGGCTCTGCATGAGTGGACTCCTCCACTCCATGAACCTCCTCATGTGGCTGATCCACATCTTGAGACTCATATTTGGGAACCAACAGTTCCTCCTTTGCATGCAAGTCCAACTCCCTCTCAAGCAACAATCACGTGGCTTTCCCCTCATCGAATTTTATATCCCGTCGCACAACAATCATTCTGCTATTTTGAAAATACACATGATAATTATGGGGTATTTCTTTGTACCCCACAAAAATTCCAACTTCAGCAGTCAGATCCAGCTTCTTCCTGGAGTCCTTGGTCACATGCACATAAAAAGATGAGCCAAAAATCTTAAAGTGTGAAACAACCAGTTTCGTACCAGTGAAAGCTTCTTTAGGTGTACTCATGACAAGTACTCTATGAGGACAATGGTTTTCACATAAACTATAGTGTTGCATGCTTCCACCCACAAATGCATTGGTAGGCCCTGATCATGCAACATCGCTCATGCTGCACCCACGATCATTCTATTCTTCCTCTCCACGACCCCATTTTGTTGTGGGTTATGAGGCATTATGAGTTCTCTTCGAATTCCTTCTTTGCTGCAGAAGTTATTGAATTCGTTAGAGATGTATTCTCCACCATTATTGCTCCTAAGAGCCTTCACTTGCTTCCCTGCCTCTTTCTCCACCAATGCCTCAAACTCACAGAACTTTGAGGATGTTTGATCCTTCTTCAACATGAAGAAGATAAAAAATTTATGAGAAAAGTCATTAAAAAATATTACATAGTACTTATGTTTTGCTGTTGAAGCAACCAAGAACGGTCCAGACACCTCTGTGTGAACTCTCTCAAGGATCCCCAAAGCACGGTTCTCCTTCTCATGAAAGGTGGAATTTAAATACTTCCCATGGTGCAACCCTTTCACTGATCTAACTGAGCAAGTGTTCCCATTGGAAGTCCAGTAGATATTTGTTGCATAAATTTTAAGGCTCCATGATGAAGATGGCCCAATCACCTCTGCCATAATTTTCCCTCACCTTAGCTCACCACATTTTCTACCTTTCCCATCATGGTAGCGCATCCATCTACCTCTAGCTTGTAGATATTCTTAATTCAAAGCCCTATTCTCTTGGCTTGACCCGTTGTTTTATGTTGCAGGAAAGCTTTTCCATTGCTAAAAACAGCGTCATAGCCTCTGTCCTCCAACATTGCGACTAACAAAAAAAATTTCTTCAGACCTGGAACATGCATAACATATTTCAATTGAAACGGTTTATCTGACTCCATTTGAAAGTTTATGGTACTAATCTTGGTAACGTTGTACTGTCCTTTGTCGCCCAACTCTGTATGCATCTGGAGATCTTTCTCCTCCAGGTCACTGAAAAGTGCCTTATCTCCCATCATGTGAAAGGAAGGGCCACTATCAAAATACCACACCAATCCCAATGCACTTGAAAACATGCATGCAATCAAGGAGGATTCAAGCTAAAATTATGAGGCAAGGGCCTCTCCAGCTGCAGCTCCAACAAAATTCTTGTTCTTCTTCTTTTATGGATAGTTAGTAGCAATATGCCCATATTTGTGACAGTGAAAACACTTCACCTTGGACATATCCAGCTTCTTACCTTTAGACTCAGATTTAGAATGGAATTTCTCCCCCTTCCCCTTATTCACCTTGGAATCCAAAGAAAAATCTTCTTAATCATTATCCTTTGATGAAGAGCCATCTCTGGTGTTCCACCTGAACTCCTCCTGCACCAGATCCAACCATAGTCGTTCCCAATCTGGAAATTTTTCCTGTCCATTGATAGAGTCTTCATAATTTTTCCAACTCTTAGGAAGTCCCAAGAAAGCCAAGCTCACCAAATCATCATCAACAACAGTTATTCCCACACTCCCCAGTTCATCCCGAAATTGGACAAACTTCATGAGATACTTTGGAATGGTGTTTCCCTTTTCCATCTTGATCTTTCTGAGTTTATATTTGAGCGCCAATTTCCTATGGTCCCTGATTCTTTGGAATAAATCCGTCAAAGCCTTCCACATAGCATATGGTGTGGATTTCCCATGGAGGCTTGAGACAATGTGGTCTCATAGTCCCTCCAACTGGATCCTCCTCACCTTTGCTACTTTCTTTTTCCATGCGTCAAGATTAGCAGCATCTGACGAAGTAGGCTTAGGAATATCACTGTCAATGAATTCCTTCAAGCCATTGTCTTCGAGTACTGCCTCCATCCTGTCCTTCCAAGAAATGTAGTTCGGGCTGCCCTCGAGTGCATACTCTAACCTCAAGCCTTTGAAATCCATTTTGATCTTGAATTAGCTGTAGCACCAAGAATTTCTTTCTGCAAATTTGAATTCTTTCCATGAATAAACTCAACTCCTGCTTCACTACTGCAATTTCCTGTACTCCGATACCATGTATAAATTATACAAAATACATGTATGTCCTAGATTCTCATGATATAACAATGTGCGACTATTAAATACTAAATCTCTTCTACAAATCTTTGCAGAATTTAAAACAAAATATCCAATTACAATATCATGAATAAATATCAATCACACACAACACAGATAATTCACTTGGGAAATATTATAGCTAAAAACCCCACTATATTATATTGTATATTATATCATGGATCATGAAACAATTACATACAAATCTCTAATCAAAGAGCTCTCATTACATGTGCTAATTGTCTCACACTTTCATATAGAAATTGGCAAATTCCTTAGCCAATTTACTGTCTCCAGACAACCTCCTTCACTGCACAGTCCATGTTGATAGCAATCCTTGAATGAATGCAATATTGTCTGCCTTGACTATACAATACTCATGGGCACATCCAATGTGTTTGTGGTTGCATGTCTACAACCGGATAATGTCACAACTGACAGTTTACTTCCCTTTCACCTAGAACTCAACTGGGTCTCCACTGGATGTGACATGCATGCATTTAATAATAGTGAATGTTCAGTTTCATGTGAGACCACTGATTGTGAATTAATCAATAATTAATTCACTTGATCTCTCACTAGTGGATCTTTAGTTACAACTAGCACAACTGAGTTTAACTCAATTAACTGAGTTAAACTACTTTAAAACTTGAATAACTACACTTCCAACTCTGTTACAACTTCGAATCACTCAGTTACAACTAAGTCAACCTGCATGTCCCACCAACCAACCACTTAACTCGAAATTCCTTTAGCTAACTGATTTGCCACTTCAGTTAACTATTTCCAAGTGCTCATTGAAAATAGAATATAGTTTATTGTCCAACTAATATTAAGGGATAATAATAGTAGACATGCATCTATAAATAGAAATGCATTCTATAAATAAAATTTTCAGATACATCTATAAATAGAAATACACCTGAAAATTGGCAGAGGCTCCATCCTAGTGTAGGTGCGTGATTTTCACTAGGATCTTCTTGTTGAATCTCAACATGGCTACTACTTGTTCTCTTCCTCGATCTAGGAACCCATCCCCCCTTAACTAAATAATGTCAATCCACGATGGACCACTCAAAAATTTCCACATAGTATATTTTCCATGTCATCTTTGTCTCATAGTACCTACCAAGTCATATTAGATACCGACCTTGATTTTTATATAAAGATAAAATTTTGGTGCTCAATGCCCTAATTTGGGACACACTATTATACGTAACCTACCAAGTCACTTGCAAATCCATATACCTTGACCAATTAAATCCTTCCATGTGTCTAATTGATGACATGTACCTTCCACATGTCACTTTCCAATCATCCAATCAGTTCACTAAATCAACCAAAAATGAATTCCGCCTGTCACTTAGCATTGTTTCCACGTCAATTGATGTAGAAACTAAACGTTATGGGATGTCAAGCTCCAATTTTTGTTTAGTTTCTATCTGGGTGTGCCATGAAAAACACTTATAATACCTTACTTGAACTTTTGCTACTATAGCTTTGCCTTCTTCTAGTCCAATCACACTATTCAACCTTTTTTTGTGTGAACTTCAGTGTTCCATGTAGATACATTATGGGCACACCAAATTTTGTTAGACTATTTAGAACTCCACCTTTCTCAACCCTCTACTTCTTGATAATAATAATCACCTTTGACATCAATGAAAGTTAACATCAATGAAAACACACACTACCAACTATCTCCCCCTTTGAAATTGATGGAAACCCTAGACAAAGTCCAATAATTAACGAACTACAACAGTTGAGAACATGTTGTTTAGAAATCACCATGGCTATTTGATTTTCTCATGATATTAGGTGCTCACTATGTCTATTTAATTCTCCCCCTTTGACATAAATGGCACAAGGGATCCTAGGGACTACCCCTATCTGCTAGCTCTCCTTATATCTACATATAGGCTCCCATTTGACATATTATTCCTCCCATGGACATGGTTTCTCTAAGGACTCCATGATACTTCCCTTGTGTTGATACTATTTGAGATCTCCCAATGAGAAAATAAATCTCCCTGGTTCTTATAAAGGACTGCTCCACCAGTGGTTGTGTTGTATATGGGAAAAATATATGTTTATGCAGTACACCTTGTGAGAAAGGCATGTTGTGGTTGACTATATATAGAAATTATGATGTACATTGTAACTTCTCATGAAATTTTTATCGAAATCACAAGACAAAAACCTACTCTACTGCTCTGTGGAATTCAATTCACAATTTAGAACATAAATCACAAACATGTAATGAGAAATGGCATGCATGCACATAGTATTTTTTCCATGGGAAAGCAATCTACTAAAAACCTCAATGCCTTCTTGCATTAGTTTGATGAAGAGAGATGTATTACAAGTGCTTTTCTCAACTAAGCACAACCTGCAAGTGAATAAGCTATCTATTTGTTCACTGAGAATATTTGACCTAGATTTAGTCAATTTATTCATCTACTTGAGCCCCTCTTTCCTTGCACAATTACTCAAGAAATTAGGCCCCTTTTATTTAGGAAATTACTCCAAAATGATTGTGCAATTCCCATGGATGACCATCTAACTGCATGCAATATCTCTACACTCAAGACTAGTCTACAACAGATGTTACACTAGCTTGGAATATCCACCACAGTTGGGGAACTTGAATTCTCTGCATACACTAGCTAGTTTTGGTTGATTGATCAATTAACTGGATGATCATTGATTTTGACTAAAGTACCACTGGAAAACTGACCTTCCACTAGTTCCTCCAACATTTATAACTAGTTTAACGAAAATCAGCTTGAAATAAATGATTTTGATTGCTACAAATTAGCAATAACACATGCTTAATTATACTCTAACTCCTCTAAATTGTATTTACTGAGCTAACTTAGTGATAAGAGCCATGTCACCTCTGTTAATTGCATCCAAGTTTCCTGTTGATGTGGAAATTTCAATTTTCTAAATTTAATCAAGGAAAAATCAAATTGAGAATTTCTTTCTGCATTTTTCAAAACTCCCTCTCAGCAAGATATGGATTATCAACCACCCCTATTCTACACCCATGAAACTCAAAATTCCCTCTTGAAAAGGCCTTCTTCAAAATTTTTCAAAATGTTATAATCTTATTCCTCTGTCAGAAATTATTATAGCAACATTTTCTGCCTCTACACACAGTCCCATAAATGGTGATACCAGATATCTATATGCTCAGATGATTCGTGAAATACAATATTTTCAAAGATCTTGATGCAACTATGATTATCACAACAGATCATAGATGGATCAATCATCTGACCAAACAGTCTCACAAGTATCTTTCTCGTCCAGATTACCTCACATGTTGCTTCACTTGCAACCATGTATTATGTTTCTTCCAAGTTGAGTGCCACAGATCTTTGCTTACTGTTGTACCAGGAAACCGTTGCAGACCTAACAATGAAAAATCCACCTAATGTACTCTTTAAGTATGATGGAAACCCTTATCAATATGCATTTGTGAAGCCACATAACTTGAGTCCCTCTATTAGTTTCTACCATAGTTCAAACTAGGTGGTTCCTCTGAGGTACCATAGAACATACTTAGCTACCTTCCAAAATAATTTGGTTGGCCTAACCGTAGCTTTCCTCAGCTAGTTGGCTGCATAGCACATATTTGATCGTGTGTTCACAAGATACATCAGTGAACCTACTAGCTTCCAATAAATGGTAGCATCCACTTATTCACCTGAAGTGGCATCCTCCTTCCTCCAATTGTTCGATAGAGGTGTCTCCATGGGTTTACAAATATCCATGAAGAATCTTAGTAGTACCTCATTTTCATACTTTCCTCGAGACACAAATAGTTCCCCATCACCTTACCATACTTTCAACCAGAGGAGGGAGTGCATGAGGCCCATGAACTTCATTCCAATTCCCTTGAAAGGTCCTCCTTGCAAGATCTAATCAAATGCTCACCACCAATTAAAATCAAATCATCAACATATAAGACAATAAAAATAATTTACCTTCTACCAATATATGATAGAGGTTTGCATCAACATCACTTTTGGTGAAGCCCAAACCAGTGAGATAGTTGTCGATCCTGGTGTTCCAAGCACAAGGTGTTTGTTTGATACCATACAACGCTCGCCCAAGTATGCACACATGAGACACTTGATCAAATGTCTCAAAACCTTCTAGTTTCCCGATGCACACATCCTCCTCAATAACCCCAATGAGAAATGCTATTTTTAAATCCATATCATGGATCTTCCACCCATCTTGGTAGCCAATTCAATAATTGATCTAATGGATGAGTACCTTGATACAAAATCCAAGCTCTCCTCATAATCAATTCCCTCAACATAAGATCACCCCTTGGCCATAAATATGGCCTTATAATTCTCTATTCTTTTGTCTTCTACATGCCTTACGTTGAAGATCCATCTCGAACCCACTACTAATTTATCCGTTGATCTTGGGACCACTTCCCAAACACTATTATTGACAATTGATTTGTACTCCTCCACCATTGCATCAACCCATACAGTGTGCTCTATTGCTTCCTCAAAAGAGGATGGCTTAGTCTCTACAAGCTTAGTCATTAGATGTAATATTCCCTTTTTTGGTGTTACCTACTACAGGGTTAGGTTGGACTTCCAGAGTTAGGAGCAGATAGGTCACAGGTAAAGATTGGTGCTATCAACAGGATCAAGAGCTTTTTGGAGGAGTTTTGAGGAGTTTCCATGGTGTCCAGAGGCATTCGCTTGATATATTCCATCATCTGAGAAGTTTGGCTTTCGTTCCGGTGCATTCCGATAACTTTCGGAAATTTGAGTTATTTCTGGGCTTAACTCAGCTAATTACGCTCAAGGTTGAATTCCAGGAGGAATACATGATGGAAAACCTTAGTGTAATAGCTCATTGGAACCTAGAAAAGGATACTTACATGGTGGGATGCTTAGACATGGGTTTCAGTGACTGGATGAGGCGTGGTAGCTGATTTACCCTTTTCTGCATTAAAAAGGAATATTTTAATAAGAGGGAAAAGTGCTCCATGAATAAAATAATAATAAAATAATGCTCTAGAATTCTCCAAGAGACCTATAAAAGAAAGGGAGGAGGCCATTGAGAGATATATTTGGGATCATATCATTTTCTTGTATGAGAGGTTTGAGATGTGGTTCTCTACTTCAACCATAGCCCTAGGACGGAAACCCACAGGTGATTTGTGAGTGTTGGATGAAAACCCAAATCTCTTTGAGGAGACTTCATTCAGAAGTTTCGTAGATATTCAATGATATCAGAGTGATGATCATTCAGATCTTCAACATGTTCTTCAGTGGATTCAGTGGTGGCTGTTGCTGGAGGGAGAGTGCAGCAGTTCAGTTTTGGAGGCCAGCACAGTGCAACAGTTTAGCAGATTTTCTTGAGGTCAGTTGCATTTAAGTTATCTCATCTATCTTTCATTTCATCTTGTAGCCCCAGTGATAGTATAATAAAATTGAGTTATTTTCCTGCATTATGGTGTTATGGATTTTCATGTACTTGTATGTTTAATTTTACATGGCAATCTTCTGTTAAATGCATGTTTATTTTATGGCATATTTTGGGAATTATGTAAATTTATGCAAATTTAGTAAAATATCCCATTTGGGGATATTACAGTGGTATTAGAGCCTCAATCTTGGCTCAACCTACATGCTTTCCATTTTTGGTTGCAACTATTTTGGTAAGAAGTGCCTACGCAGTCATTAGAGGAGGCTCATTTGTGGGAGCTACATTGGTGGGATTTTAGAGCTGGGGTGTTGGGAGATTGATAGGAGAGCCATTTAAGGAGGTTGGCTGGGATTTTGGAGAGAAGTGATTGACAGTAGCCGCGGTAGTGCTAGAAAACAAAATTGGAAGAGGGCCAAACTACAAAGGGTCATATTTTGGAGGTTGGAATTAGAGGAAAACCTTTCTGGGTTTTTCTAGGTTTTGGGCAAGGATCACCTTCCAAAATTCCTAGAATTTTCTGAGCAGGTTTCAGTGGGTAAATTAGATGCCGAAGTCAGGAAGAAATGTAGTCTTGAAGCAGCAGTGTAGTTTATGAAGGAGCTTGCTATTGGAACAGCTGGATTTTCTTGCACTCATCACCTGGTGCTTGTAGCTTGCCTTGTGCAAGTCCGGCTAAACCACCATTACTTCCATATATTTTGTTGAAACAATGAAGTTTTTAAAACAAATCCTAAATCAACATAGCAGTGCCTCAGTGGGTTGTGATCTAAACTAGAGACCAAAAATATTAAACAATGCAGAAGTTAGTTCCTTGAAACAAAACAATAGAACCTTCTCCAAGGAGGTGCATAATTTGCTCCAACCAAGGCACCCGAGGAATTTACAAAAGGAGAGAAAAGTGGGAAATTGGCTTTATGAACTCGGGATGGACTTAAAGAGAAGAATATCAGAAAATATCTTTCCCATGTTGGAGAAACTGGAATCCTACCTTTCAAAGGTAGAGCAATCTGATTGGAGTTTAAATAGGGCTTTGGAGCCATTTATGCTTGCATTGGTACAAGTTAGATTCTTGGAACATCCAATTGAGAGAGTCAAGCTTATAGCTATCTCTTGTTTCAGTGATATTTTGAGGATAACAACACCCTTCCCTCCCTACAATGATGACATTATGAAAATAATTTTCAGTCTAATAGTAGGAACCTTTCAAGATTTGGACAACTGTGCAGGCTCTACATTTGGGAGGAAGCTTAAGGTTTTAGAAGTCATGGCCATGACCCAGACTCATGATATCATGTTTGACTTTGAATGTGAAGGCTTGATTCTGTAGATGTTCCAATGCTTCTTTAGCATTAGGAGACATCATTCTGACACAGTCATAGCACACATGCAGTCCATCCTGTCGTCATGTATGGGAGTCTGTGAGGCCATTTGCTGGGAGTTGCAGACTAGGTTTTTGAGCATTTGGAGGAGAGAGCAGTTGGTCTCACCTGCTACTTATGAACTAGCCCAAGGGTTGGTTGAGCAGAACATTAAGCTTTTCAGGAGACAGTTAACCAGTGAGGAGTTGTTCCAGTTTGGTGGATCATGTAGCAAAAATGAACTAAGGAGGAAGGGACTTTGCTTCATTTGCAAAGGACCATGGGGGCCTGATCACTCATGCTTGAGTGATGTAGATGATGTGGTGGAGGCAGAACAAAAGGGAATTCCTTCTATATGCCAGGGTGAGGACTCTTCTTGAGATGAGTCCATGGGATCAGTTGAGGATGCTTATGGGGAGAGAGAGCAGTCATGCAGAGATGATGACAGTAGGTCGGAGCTATATTCCAGTGTACAGGGTGAGCAGTCAGGGGACTCTATGGGAGATACTCTGGGTGATGAGTCACTTGTGATGATTTAGCTAGATCAGCATATGATGGAGATTGAGTTAGCAGAGGAGGATACTATGCACATCATGCATGATAGTCCTTTGAGGGAGAGCCAGATGGAGGCTCACATTGAGTCTATGATGTATATGCATCTAACCATGGGGTCAGCCATTGAGGAGGAGCAGTCAAATGCACAGAAAATGAGTATAGTGACAGCATTTGTAGATCCATATCCTCTGGAGATCGTGGAGATTGATGGGGTAATTCTACAGGGGGCTAGTAGACAACAGGAGCATGAAATTCCTGATCAAGGGTGGGAGTTGCTGTTAGATATGGTGGAGCATCCATATTTGGACCAACACATTGATGAGGTGTAGATAGATGCACATGCAGTCAGCAGAGCTACAATACTTTTAGGGAGTAGCACTCTCCAGGAGTACATCGATGGGGCTTGTAGTACATCTTGCCCATTTTTGCCCATTGGCAAGAATATTTCGTTGGCAGATAGGATAGAGCATTGTAATTTGATTACAGCCTAGCTAGAACACTCCAGGCATGTTTCGTATATAATTGTCACTACACTGGATTCCTTTTTCAGGATGGATTGGAAGGAGATCATGAGTTGGTACCCTCTTGATTGTACGATCTTCTTCGTAGGGATCACAGCGGAGCAGGGGCCCTTAAACACGATAGATGATATAGATTCCAGTTGGTAGTGGGGTGTAGATCGACATTTCCTTAGCATTCCATCCCAGTTTCAGGAGATCAAGATTGGCATTGGATTTAGTCAGGGGTTGGATTAGAGAGAGGTGATGAGTTGGTACACAGTTTGAGGGGCAGCTTACACAGTCATAGATACAGCGCAGTGAGAGTCATGCTCTTCACCTTGTAGAGCATCAGTTATAGCTAGAGGTAGTGCACAGTCTGAGCCGTGTGACTTGGGAAATGATTGGCCATCATGGCATGGGGATCCAGGAGGAATGTTTGATGATAGGTATAGTGAGAGATCAGTTTGGGATCCTGGCATTGAGGGGTATATTCCAGGTGGCTTGACATAGGCACATAGTAGCACCAGAAGGTTTGTATGGGATCTGAGCATTGGGTCTCAGTTGCATCGGGTCGACAGAGTGGCCCACATATTTGGATTGCTTGAGGGCAAGAAATCTTGGGGTGGAAGGTCTGTAATATTTCATTTTTTGGTGTCACCTACTACAGGGTTAGGTTGGACTTCCAGATTTAGGAGTAGACAGATCACAAGTATAGATTGGTGCTATCAGTGGAATTAGGAGCTTTTGGAAGGAGTTTTGAGGAGTTTCCTTGGTGTCTGTAGGCATTCGCTTGATATATTCCATCATCTGAGCAGTTTGGCTTTCATTCTGGTGCATTCTGATAACTTTCGAAAATTTGAGTTATTTATGGGCTTAACTCAGTTGATTATGCTCAAGGTGGAATTCCAGGAGGAACACATGATGGAACACCTTACTGTAATATCTCATTGGAACCAAGGCGAGGATACCTACATGGTGGGACGGTTAGACACGGGTTCAGTGACCGGAGGAGGCATGGTAGCCGATTTACCCTTTTCTGCATTAAAAAGGAATATTTTAATAAGAGGGAAAAGTGCTTCATGAAAAAAATAATAATAAAATAATGCTCTAGAATACTCCAAGAGATCTATAAAATAAAGGGTGGAGGCCATTGAGAAATATCTTTGGGATCATATCATTTTCTTGTATGAGAGGTTTGAGACATGGTTCTCTACTTCAGCCATAGCCCCAGGACGAAAACCCTCGGGTGATTTGTGAGTGTTGGATGAAAACCCAACTCTCTTTGAGGAGACTTCACTCAAAATTTTCATAGAGCTTCAACGATATCAAAGTGAGGATCATTTAGATCTTCAATGGGTGCTTCAGTGGATTCAGTGGTAGCTGTTGCCAGAGGGAGAGTGCAACAGTTCAATTTTGGAGGCTAACGCAGTGCATCAGATTTTCTTGAGGCCAGTTGTATTTCAATTATCTCATATATCTTTCATTTTAGCTTGTAGCCCCAGTGATATTATAATAAATCTGAGTTATTTTCCTGCATTATGATGTTATGGATTTTCATGTACTTGTATGTTTAATTTAACATGGAAATCTTCTATTAAATGCATGTTGATTTTATGGCATATTTTGGGAATTAAGTAAATTTATGCAAATTTAGTAAAATATACCATTTGGGGATATTAAATTAGATCCATGTAGCTAGTGTACCTATCAGGTGACCTTCTATACCTATGCAAATTTGAAGGAGCTCCCACATTCTCCCTCACATCCTGGACAAATATATCAAATTCCTTGGTTATTTTTGTGCCTTCTCTAGATCATTTTTCTTGAGTGGTTGGCATCACTCTCTTCTCCTCAATTTGTGGCTACTCCACAACTTCTGAAGGTTCCTCCTTTGGAGCTAAAATATCCTCTTCTTGTGGGATTTGAAGCTACCTCTGAAGAGAGCACTAGATCGCTTTCTCCTCATCAAAATTTACATCCATTCACACAAATGTCATTATAAGGGATGGAAATTACATATGGTAGTTGTGAGGAGTTTCTCTGTAACCCAAAAATACCCCCAGTTACGCTATTAACTCAAGCTTATTCCTTAATTTATTGAAGACATGGTAGTAGATAGAGGCTCCAAAAATCTTGAAGTCCGACACATCCTAATTTATCCCCAAGAAATCTTCCTCAAGTGTAATCATGCCTAGTATTCCATGAGGATTTTGGTTCTGTAAATAGACTGTTGTGTTGCATGCCTTTGTCCACAAATGTAGTGGTAGGCCTTGGCCACCCAACATCTCCCTCACTGCTCAAAAAATGTTATGGTTCTTTCTCTCAACCACCCCATTCTGCTGTGAGATGTGGGGTGTTGTCAACTCTCATCAAATGCCTTATCTCACATATAAATTATTGAATTCATTTGACACTTACTCACCTAAATTATTTCTCTTGAGAGTATTCACCTTCTTGTCATTTTATTTCTCAAACAGTTCCTTGAATTCTATGAACTTGGATAATGTCTCATATTTCTTTCGGATTAAGAATATCCAACACTTTCATGAGAAGTCATCAATAAAAATGACAAAATATTTATGCTTGGTAGTGGAGGCTATCAAGGAAGGTCCATAGACATTAGAGTGGATCCTTTCCAATATTGCATGTGCATTGTTGTCCCGATCATGGAATGTGCATTTTGTGTATTTACCCAATGTTATCCTTTCCATACATCATGCTGCTCAAGTGATCCTTTAGGGAGGCCAGTGGTTATTTGTTGCATAATCTTCAAGGCACAATGAAGGAAATGGCCAAGTATTATGTGCCAAAGTTCACTAACATCACAACTCTAAACTTTCTCTGCCTTAATGCTTAATGCAACACGGTATTCAACATCTAGCTTATATAGGTTCTTCATATGAACCTCGATATGCTTCACATATCCCATGGATAAATGTCTCAGGAATGATTTTCCTTTGCTGAATATCACATCATAATCATGGTCTTCTAATAATTGAAGAGAGATGAGATTTTTCTTTAGGCCTAGAACAAACATGACATCCTTGAGTTTGAGAGGGGATTCCAACTCCCTCTGAAAGGTGACTGTACCAATGCTAGTCGCATTGTACATTCCATCCCCTCGAGATCAATTTTCATTTGTTAATATTTCTCCTCCAAATCACTAAAAATCTCTCTACACCCTTTCATGTGGAACAATGCACCAGAGTCCAAGTACCACACACTCCACATCATTGTTTTGGCCATGCATGCGATAAGGGTAAAGTAAAGCTTGAAATGTGAAGCCAAAAATTCACGTACTACTCCTCCTAAGGCCTCTTTGCTTGCATTTTTCTATGGACACTTCATGGCATAGTGCTCGAATTCATGACAATTGAAGCATTTAATTTTTGAGAGATATTTCTTCTTGCTCCGTTGGTTGGACTTTGTTCTGGATTTAGATTTCTTCCCTTTTCCATTCTTTTCGTTTCCAACCAATGGAAATTTTTCTTCATCGTCTCCCTTGGATGAATTCCCATCTCTGGCATCCCAATTTATTTCATCTTGTACCAAATTGAACTACAAGCATTCCCAATTCCATATTTTCTCTGTCCACTTCACCGAATCTTGGTAGTTTTTCCAACTCTTTGGAAGTCCTAGAAGGGATATGCTTACCAAGTCATCTTCTATAACATTAACACCAACCTTGCCAGGTTCATCATGAACTTGTCTGAACCTGCCTGGATACTACAAAATAGTGTCTTTATTCTGCATCTTGATATTTTGAAGTTTATCCTTGAGCTATGACTTCCTATCATCACTGTTAGCACTTGATAAATCCCTTAAGGCTAAGGAAAGGGCTACATAGGTAACCATAAACCACTTTTGGCTATAAATTGGTCTTTTCTAGCTAGAGGGGGCTCCCTCACTCGAAAATCCTAATATTTGAGACTCTAAAGCACACATAGACCAGATATGAAGAAATTTATAAAGTATATTGGAAATCGATGAATATTTTTGGAATATGGATGCTTATGATCATAAATTTACTATTTTTTCATGCCTATGCATATACTAACTAGTTACATGCATAGAGGTTTGTCTAGCACATACTTCGAATAAATGAAACAAATTATAGTATGGTGGGAGTTAAACATAAAAGATACTCATTCACATGTGACAAAACAAATGAAAACTATGATGTTGCATATTCATGAACAAGTATTAAGAGAAAACAACAAAGAATAAGGGTATAAAATATTTCATTTGCAACTGAAACATTTAGACATAACCAAATTAGAGCAATACAAGATGAATTATAATACAACTGACCCATTACACCCACAAAAAAAAGGGACCATAGAAGAAATTGAATAAGATAACTAATACACAGGAAAGAAACAAATTGCAGGCATAATACTGCAATTATATCTACAAATGGTCACTGGAACAACTGAGAAATAAGAATTTTATTCATGAAAATATGAGATCAAAATAGAAAATTCTAACTGAAATCAGTTCACAATAACATCCAACCATTTCTAGCTTGAAACATTTGGCATTAAATAACCTTTCATTCTCCAAAATCATACATCTAGATACAATGCATCTTTGATCCATGAGGTGGGTTGAATTGATCACCAAATTAGTAACCTAAACATATTTGAAGTATTTTTATTTTAATTGAAAAAAAATTACTTAGGTATTATAATACTATATCTTAAATATTATCAAAATCCATATAAGCCTTATCCATATCATCGCACCATGCCTTTTTACATAAAAATAAGAAACAACACTAAGCTTCCAAATCTCTGTTGTGCGACAACTGGGTAGCATGCCCTATTGGAATTATTTTCCATGAAATAGAAGACACCTCGTTGATGACTTGGTGATTCCCCAGCTGCTAACTCAGCAACACACTTCTCCATACACCTCCTGACAAATGGCATACTCAAACCCACATGTAATCCTATGTGCAACAATTGCGTAGCGCTGCGTAGCATGATTTTCAAATTGTGATTTATACCTCCTTCTCGCCTAAAAATTTCATAAAATGGGCTAGATGTATACAAAAAATTCTCAGAGTACCCAAGCCAACCTTCATCATGCCAAAGACATCCATACAATATTTACATCTCTAAACCAAATTGAAAAAATTCATAATTTTGCCACCAAAAAATTCGAAAATAGCCCTAACAAAGACACCTGTATCTCCAAAAAATTATCACCTGTGTAAACAATGAAGGTGAATATTGTATACAATCTTCTTTTGAAGAAAAACCTCGCTCAGGTTCTCCATATTCTTCCGCACCCTCTCAGAAATTTCTCTGCAAAACAATGACTAAAACATGAAATTTAAAAAATGCGAAAAATGTGCTTTAAAGATGCATTTGAAATTCCCAATCTGTGACACTTGTGCAAAAAATGGATGAGGTTATTATTATTTGGCCCATCCTTGAGGAAAAAATCTTTTTTTTCCATAATTCACCTTGATGTGGTTGGAATAATTGTTTCAAAATGATGTAAAAAATAGAGTACATTACGCAACATTATGCAATGTACAAGCTGGGTAGCACTCCATGCTTTGTACGGTTGCACACCTCCTCTGGAAAATGGATCACATGGGTATTTAGAAAATAGACGTGTGATGGTGTATAACTCTTTAAGTAGGTTCTCCAACTCTTAAACACCTCCTAAATGGTTGATACTCGCTTGTGAAACAATTGCGTAGCAACTAGGTTGAGTAGCACTTGTGCACAACGAATTTCCCACAATGAGTGCAGCCAAATTTTCACTTTATTAGTCACCTATAGCACTTACTTGATTTGGCATGAGTGTGGGTAGTATGGGTTATGTAATCTATAAATTGTAATCATGGTATTTTGAGGGAATGGGTGTGGGATGGTGTTGGAACGGGGTTCCCTAACCTGGGTTTTGGTACAATTTTTTTAAATTCGGTCCTGCATAGGGGTTTTGGGGTGGGTCAAAGCCCCTAATGTGTTGTAATGAATTAAAGGGTAGCTCTAGGGTCTGCAAACCATGGTTTGTGAACCATAGGATAGAGAAGGCTACGATATTATAAATAGATAGATAGTTGGGTCTAATAAGTAAGTTAGTTGATAGATTAATGCTACGTGCGAACTATTAGATCTGTTTTGGGTTGTTTTGGGTAAGGAATCCTACTGGCTGTGTGCATGGAGATCCTTAGTCCTGCTGTGTGTAGACCCCACTAGGCTATGTGCATGGGCTGTGTTTTGGTTGTAATTGGATTTGCATGTTAATGAATGCGAAGTATCTTTAAAGTATTTGTGTGTTATATGAATTGGTTATGTCTACTATTGAAGTGCATCTATGATGCCTAATTAAGCTACGAATGTATCTGTGTTAAGAAATTAGCATAAGTATATCTGTGATCTGATATTGACTGCAGTTATAGTAATCTATGATGGTATTTGGTAATGCACACGTGGATGTTACTGTGTTGATTAGATCTAATAGCTTTTTTACGGTTATATGCTAATTACACTCTGAAAAGAGATGCGAATAGACTCATTCTATGCAAACCTAATAAGCTGTGATCTAGATCTACCCTGAATTATTGACTCTCTCTCAAGGTGCGGAAACGTGGTTCCAGTACCCTCCCATATTGCTTCGGGTGAGACCTTGGCCTACGCAAGTAGGTCATTGCTGAAAAGGCTAGTAGTATAGGGGTTTGTTGGCAAACCTTAACCTCTGAACCTGGGTCAAGACCCCTCAAGCTAAAAAATGGTTCTGTTTCTAGGGCCAGGAGCATTTTGAGAGAGAGATCGGCTAATGCCACGAGGTCCTTGGAGACCCGAGAGGGTGGAGATTGAAGATTGGTTTGAAAGAAAGATTCAGGAGTTTGCTGTAAAGGAGAATCACAGCACAATGTTGACATCTAAGAAGTGAAAGAACAAGTACATCTTCACTGAGGTCTACAGAATTTTCTTTGTAACCTTTGTGCACGATCTTCAGGAGTGGTTGGCAAGGTTTGTAGAATTATAGACATGCTGGAAGGACGATCATGTTACTCAGTGGACACCATAATTGATTCAACAGCTGGAAAGGACTGACAATACGATCACCCATACAGTAGATCACTGGGTAGATAGTGTGCTGGGAAGATTTGTGACAAAATTCATGGTTTATCAGTTCGTATCCTATTCTGAACCAGAGTGAAGGTTATTTAAAGGTTTCTGGGGTAATTTATTGAAAACACTACCATTGTTAATCAAAATTTTATTGTACGAAAAGAGAATTTTGTGTAGCCACACCGAGTAAGTGACCTCTAATCTGAGTGAGAGCACAACAAAAAGTGGTAAGTACTACCAAACTAATTAAGAAGGAGATAGATCTGTCTACAACCCATTAAGATAATCAGCTGTGCACAAAAGAAATAGTCCTCCAGCTACACCACCTTCAAGTCAGCATAAGGGTAAGAACTCACCCACACCTCCACCACCACTAGAAGAAGAGATGGCCACCCACATCAAGCTACCCACTTTCAAGGGTGTAGGGGATGAAGATATGGAACGATTTTGGTTTGTAGCAGAATCAGTATGGACTGCGTAGAATGTGGCTACTGATGCTGTAAAGAGAGCATTGCTATCTCTCACCTTTGAAGGATGGGCCTTAGACTGGTATATGGGATATGTAGGGCAGCATGTGAATCCATCTATTTAGGAAATTAAGATAGCTTTAAAGCAGCAGTTCCGGAAGCCTAAGTCCTACTCGTAGCTAGTACCTGACCTAAAAGACTTTAGACAAGCACCCACTGAGTCTGGATGGGAAGCTGATCAACTGTTAAAAAAGGTTATTAGAGATGGAGAATTCCTATATGATGATAGATAGCACAAGGAATGGTTTATCGCTATGCTACTACCTCACCTACGCAAAACTATGGGTCAGAAAGCAATTGAAATGCAAGTGAAAGCCTTTGGAATTGCTATGAAACTAGAGGCTATGCCAAGAGACAATGCCTAGTTTGGAGTAGAGCAGATCTAGGGAAAGCTGGAAGCGATGCACCTTGAAATAGTGAATCTACGAAAATGATGGGGGAAAGAGGCTAGTCCAAACATATGGTGCATAAGATGCAGGGTGTCTAGTCATACCAAGGATCACTATCCTCTACTGACAGATTACATGCAAGCTGGGGGACCTAGGCCATTGCACCCTAAGGAGGCTGCGAGGCCAAGTGGCCCGACATTATGGTGCGCTAATTATCGTGTTGTTGGGCTACATGATACTAACCACTGTCCCCATCTTGGTGCTTATGTCCCAGAGTTGAAGCAACAATGGTGTCGATTCTGCTCCCTTGTGGGGCATGACGAGCATAATTTCCGGACTTGTGACTTGATGATAGATCTAGGAAACCTATACAGGGTACATGCTGACCCTTCTTAACCACTATCTCCCTCAAGCAGAGGAGGCTATCTAGCCAGGGGTAGGGGAGGACGAAGGGGCGGAGGCACAATTCGGGGAAAAGGAAAATTGATCTGTTAAAACTGTGGGGAGATAGGGCACTTTGCGAGGGATTTTCTGAACCCTGCGTGACAATATTTCTATTACTGTCGACAATTGGACCACGTGATTGACGACTGTCCAATCTTGATAGAAAAAATGCAGGAAAAGTAGCAGATACCTATGCAGAATGTACAAAGGGTTAAGGCGGAACCGTGTGATGAAGGACCAAGTATTAAGGTCATAACCCGCAGCAGCATGGCTACTGGAGGAGCTAAGGAGAAAGCCAAAGCTGAACCTCTTATCCAGAAAGAAGTTGTCAAACAGGAAAGCTTGGACATACAGAAGGAAAAGGAAACCTTCGTCGCAACTTGCAAAGACTTTACTAAGGATGAGGTGCCTATTTCAAAAGCTCCAACAAACCTAAGAACATACGACGAATTTAAACCATTTGTATAGGCACGTATGAAGCTGCTACAAAATCAGTAGGAAGTAGAAAATATACAAGCACTAATAAACAGCTCCGCAGAGAGAACTAACCCGCAGAGAGAACTAACCCTCTGCCAGAAGTTAAGGATGTGAAAAAACTTAACAAGCATATGAAATGCATTGGTTAGGAAACACAGCTAAAAATGCAGATTGGTGACTATGAAATGGATTAGGTTATTTTAGACCTGGGATCAGATTCGAACATACTTCCCAAGAAAACTTGGAAGTAGATGAGAGAGCCTAAGTTGGAATGGTCTACTATCTAGTTGTGCATGGCCAACTAGCAGAGGATCATACCATTGGGAAGGCTATCAAATATTAATGTAGATATCGTAGGTGTTAAGGTCCATGCTTATTTTGAGGTAATTCAGATTGTGGAAGATGCGAACCCTATCCTGCGCTCCTAGGGTTGGTTTGGGAAATAGACATGGGAGGAATTATTAACCTAAAGAAAAGGAGCATGGTGTTTTAGAATGAGGGCACGAGGGTGATAGTCCCATTGGACCCTGCGGAAGGAGAGCGGTATACAGAACCAGTGCGTGAAGAAGAGGATGTGGATCACATCTATAAATTAACCGCTCAGGACGAAGATTGGATCGATCCTATGGATGATGGTGTGATTTGCTTGGAGAAGGACAATGAATGCTTCTCTGACTTTGATGTGGAGATAGAAAATTGGCAGAATTGGTTACATGATGTATCTATGTTGCGATGTCCTAGAATCACAAAGAACTTCCGATGTATCTTCTCAGAGGTAAGAGAACTACCCTACTTTGATGGTTTTGGTAGTATTAGGGAGTTTTTGCCAGAATTTAAAGCTGAAGTCCTACAGGAGCGAAGCCTGTGGTCCCTTAATCTAGCTATGCGTGCAAACCTTGTGAGGTGGTGGGACACGCATAAGGGGATGTTCTAGGATTGGGAAGAGTGTTGCGACATGATGGTCTTATGGTTTGAACCTCTAGTCCACCTGTGCGTAAAGATCTTCTTGGTGCGGGGGGACCCACGCGAGCACTTGTCCACATGGATGGAAGAATGGGGTGAAAGAACTATGGAGGAATGGGTCCATCTGTTCATTAATGCCTTGGGGCCAATCCAGACTGCATGGTATTTAGATGCAAAATTACACCAGTGCACCCACCACTGGGAAACCCTGAAGGGCGAGTTTGTAGGGACATTTAGTTTGATAGGAGGAATGGAGGCACTCAACGAAGCTCTACAGGATATAGATGCCTTAGTATTTGATGAATTATGCCCCTGTGCAGTGTAGAGGGCACTAACATGGGAGACGCAGATGCAAGATATTGTCAACTATCGCAATCTGTCAATGGAGGAATGTGATGAAGACCCGCAAAATATCTCGATCCTAGAATCGGAGGGAGAGTGTGTAGTTTCTGGACCCCCACTGTAGACCGTCGATGTCACTAAGCCTCTGAATCTGTGATAAGTCAACATTGGGATGGAGGAGAAACCTAAGCTAGCTAAAATTGGGAACTACTGGGATGATGATACTGTGGGAAAACTTGCAGAACTCTTCACGGAATACCGGGACATATTCCCGACAAAATTCTCAGAAATCAAAGGGATTATAGGGGACCTAGGGGTCATGCACATCTCTTTAAAACTAGATGCGCGCCCTATGAAGCAATGCCCTTATCTATTAAACCCCAAGTATAAGAATAAATTCAAGGAAGAACTTGACAAAATGATAGCCGTAGGTATCATCGAACTAGTCGAACAGTCGGATTGGGTAAGTCTTATGATAGTTTAGGAGAAAAATACTAAGGGAGAAGTACAGATCTGTGTTGACCTGCGCAAATTAAATGATGCCTACGTCCACAATCCCTTTCCTATTCCATTCTCAGATGAAATCCTTGATAGCGTGGGGGGGGGGGGGGGGGGGTGGCAGGACGCGTACTCCTTCATGGACGGATTCTCGGGCTACCATCAGATCAGGATCGCACCTGAAGATCGTAGCAAAACCACGTTCGCCATTGAATGGGGATCTTTTCAGTACACTGTCATGTTGTTTGGGCTCAAGAATGCTCCTGCCATCTTTTTGCGGGTGGTGGTCAAAGTATTCAAGGAGTTCATCCACAAATATTTGGAGGTATATTTTGATGACTGGACCATCTTCGAGGTAGTAAATAAGCATGTCTCAAACTTGCGCATGATGTTGGATTCCTGTAGAAAACACAAAATTTCCCTAAATATCAAGAAGTGCATATTTTGCATACCCTTTGGGATCTTGTTAGGTCACATAGTCTGTCGACAAGGATTTATGGTCGACCCTACCAAAACTTCAGTTATCATAAAGTTGGTAGTACTCACAACTGAAAAATAACTGTGCTCTATCCTCGGACACATAGGATACTACAGGAAGTTCATTCAATGGTACACGCTGATCACAACACCTATGGAAAAGTTGCTAAAGAAGGACATCTAGTTTTTTTGGACAAGGAGTGTCAGAAGAGCTTCGAGCTACTCAAGGAGAAGATGGTCTCTGTGCCTATTCTCATCTTTCCTGACTGGGAAAAGGTTTTCCATGTTCACGTAGATGCATTAGGGATCACCCTGGGACTTGTCCTTACGTAGCATAGAGATAGAGACATTGACCATCCAGTTACATTTTCTAGTAAGAAAATTTATGGTGTGAAGCTCAACTACTCCACTACAGAGCATGAGGGGTTGTCCATGGTATACGCCCTGCAAAAGTACCAGCATTATCTATTAGGAGGGCACTTCAAGATGTTTAGAGAACACTCAGATTTGAAGTACCTAGTGAATAAGCCTACGTTGGGGGGAAAATCTGTCGATGGCTACTGCTGTTCCAAGAAAATGACTTTCAGATCATCTTCAAAACATGGAAGTTGAATGCTGGGCTGGACCACTTATCCCGAATCGAAAGTGGTGAAGAGCCGACCAACCTAGAAGAAGGATTTCCTGATGTACAACTATTTGCTATTAAGGTAGTTGATGTGCACTGTTCTGACATCAGTCACTTCTTGACTATGGGAATGGCACCTGCAAAGTATTCAGTACAATAGAAGAAAGAGTTGGTAACCCGTGTCGTAGATTTTACCATCATCACAGGCCATCTGTATAAGCTAGGAGTTGATGAGGTGGTGCAAATATAGGTTTTGGAGCATGAGAGGCATGCCATCTTAGCAGAAGCCCATGGGGGTGTAGCAGGAGGTCACTACGTAGGGAAGGTGACGACGCAAAATATCTTGAGAGCTAGGCTATGGTGGCCCACGCTGCATAGCGATTCTCATGACCATTGCAAATCCTGCGATATGTGCCATAAGACAGGAAGGCCATTGCATAGAGACGAAATACCCCTACAATCGAAAATGGCCCTCCAAGAATTTGAAAAATGGGCCATCGACTTCGTTGGGCCCATCAAGCCACTAGGAAAGAAGACAGGTGCACACTACATCATCACTATGACTGATTATGTAACCATGTAATATTCCCAATTAACTGCTGCTAGTTGGAATATTATGTGTTGCTCTATTTTGCAGCTTAGAAGAATAAATGGGGTAGGGAGACCTTTAAATCTCTTTGGTAGGAATAAAACATTCCCAATGTGAAAGGGGATCAATTTAGGTAGGAAAAATAAATCCACCTTTGGTGTGAAAGGAGGCAATGCATGGGGACTAGATCTATGTTGACCAAATCAACAACGTTGCTAAAAGAGAAGGAAAACCAGTGGGGACAACGTAGTTTTGATGGAGGACTCTTTGCAAGGAAGTAAACTCATGAATGTGTGGGGTCAGGGGTGAGGAGGCTCAAAAAGAATAAAAATGAAGAGATGGCAGCCATGAGAGGCATTCAGAATCTTTTCTATGTTTGGGTCTTATGACTTCTTGCATGCTTTAGCTATTTAGCCGGGTTTGCTGCACTCTTTAGTGCAAGGGATTATCATGCAGGAGTTCCATACTCTTTCTTGAAGAGCTTGTTGAAGGGATCTGAGAGGAGCATTATGGGCAGCATTTCCACTATCAGAATTTGGGTCAAGCAATCACCAACATCTAAAGTGTAGTCTCTTGCAAAAGCTGCGTCATTTCTCAAGGTGTTGCTATGGAAGGGTTAAACCCCTAGATTTTGAGCTAGTTTCTTAGGAGGAGGGGCACTCCCTCTCCCGAAAAGCTAGTGAGGAGGATTTTTAGGCATCATATGTATTATTCAGCCATATCTATGCAGAGCTATAGTGGGGCTCTGTGATTTCAAATCTAGATTTGTAGTTCTACCATTTTGTGCTTGTGCTTTCATGAAACCCTTGTTGGGTTATCTCCATATTGTATAAAAGGGGATAGATCTCCATTTTATCAGATCTTTGAATAATATAAACTCTAGATATGTTATTTTCCATATTATTTGTTGCAGAAACCCTCATGGAATAACGTTTTCATGTTTGTCAGAATTTCTGTTTGCTATAAGTCATGGGGTTTGGATATTTTTGAGCTATATTGGGCTGGGGATATATGTTTAACATAGATAGAGGGATTTGTTTCTGATCCCATTCTGTATGGGAGGGTTATAATGCATAAAATGAGGTATCCAAGTCCTATTTCTCAATTCTATAATGTAATTTGCTAAAAACAACGTTTTTATTGTCTATATTGCTGAAATTCCTAAGAAGGAATATTATAGTGGTATCAGAGCTCTATTCTAGGCTCAGCTTGTGGGGAAAAATATATCTATAGTCATGGAGTAGAAAGAGATCCGAAATATTCTTCTTCAAACTATGCAAAACATTTCCAAATATATCAAGGAGATGAGGCAGAAGGATGCCCCTAGAGGGTTTTACCATGAAGAAAGCACCAGCACATCACATTTTTTGGAACAATCAGTCACACAAACTTCTTCAAAATTCTCCACTATGCCCACATTCCTATCTGAGGAAGGTGAGGAAGAAACCCTTGGTGATTATTTTGTGGAATATGAATCACAATCCCAAAGGGTTAAAGAACACTTGAGCTTTTAGGAGTTCTGCCGGATCAAGGATGGAAGAAGAACTTGTCATCACCAAAAGAAAGGAGGATTTATGTAGGGCTTAGATCTATAGCTCAGTTTGGGAAGGTTCTTCTTTCCCTCATGTGATGGATCACCTAAGTGCATAGCCAAGGCTTGGGTGGAGAAGGTGTACACTTATTTCCAACTCAACAAAGTTTCTGAAGTAGAAGCTATCAAAATAGCAGCGCTGCACTTGGAAGGGGAGGCTAATGAATGGTGGTTCCATGGGTTGTATACAATTGGGCATGCCCATATCACTTCATATTCATATTTCACCGGGAGACTAGTAGATATATTTGATCCAAGGTATTCGGAGGCTCACTTTTTTGAGCTAACCAAGCTCAAACAAATAGGAGATCTAGAAATTTATATTGCTGAATATTTGAAGCTTTCAGTGATGGTATCCAACCTCACTATGAGTAGGAGGGTATACATGTTTATTAATGGGATAGCTGAACCATTGCATGGTTTGGTAAAATCTACTAAGCCTACTACACTCCAAGAAGCTATGGAGAAGGCTAGAGATTTACAACATACTTTGCCCAAAACAAGAGCATTATTTCAGCAGGAGATTTCTTCATGGCCAAGGGAGGATCAAGAGAGGACACTTCTTGGTAATGATCATAAGAAATTAAGGAAGAAAAAACTTTTCTTCACTTTTCAAGAGCCATGGGTGCCAAACCATCAATGTGTTGCAGGGAAAGCACATTGCATTGAGATATTTTCCGATGAGGAGGGGAGGACCAACGTTGTACCACCCACATAAGATGCAGTAAAAAAATTTTCTCCAAAGGGAGGAGCTCTTGCAGCATTAAGAGGGGTCCCCAAATATCTGACCTTGAGGGTTAGAGGCACTATTATGGGACAAAGAGTATTCGTATTGGTAGACAGTGGAGCTACTCATAACTTTATTGATACACAACTAGTACAAAGGAGGGGCATTCACATGGAAGACTTTGAGGGTTTCTTAGTTTTAGTTCTAGGATCTAGAACCATGCAGTGTGCCAAATATGTTCCAGAATTATCTATCACCATGGGAACCTACACTCTGATGGACCACTTCTTTATGGTTGATATTCCAGACACCAATGTTATATTGGGTGTCGAGTGGTTAATCACTCTTGGGAGAGTTACCACTGATTGGGAGACCTTAGAGATGAAATGGACAAAGAAAGGGAATGGTAAGCATCAGAAAATTAAAGGCATACACACTTACCCACATCAAATTGTTTTAGCCCATAGGATGGAGGCAGATTTACATAGAGGAGACATAGAGTGGGCAGTAGAATTGCATTTTCCTGAAGCTGGGGGCAAGGATTCACTAGTACATCCAGATGTACAATCTCTATTATATCGGTACTCCATAGTATTTGGAGATATCCCACCAAGGAGGCCTCCTGATCGAGGATTTGAGCATACTATTGAGTTGGAGCAAGGGATCCAAGTAGTGATTAGCATCCCTTATAGGCATCCCAAAGATTATAGGGATGATATTGAAAGGGCCATCCAAGAGTTGTTAGCTCTATGAAAAATCTGGCCTAGCACTAGTCCTTTTTCCTCTTTAGTGGTCTTAGTAAAAAATAAGGATGGCACATTGAGGATGTGTATTGATTATAGAGCATTGAACAAGAAGAACATGAAGAATAGATACCAAATTCCCAAGATCTATGAGTTGATGGATGAGCTAAGAGAATCCAAATATTTCTCCAAGATTGATTTGAGATCCGGGTATCATCAAATCAGGGTCAGGGATAAGGATATCCCCAAGACAGTGTTCAGGTGTCACTATGGACATTTTGAGTTCTTAGTAATGCCTTTTGGATTGACCAATGCCCTAAAAACATTCCAATCTTGCAAGAACCACATCTTCCATGGTCATCTGAGGAAGTATGTATTGGTCTTCTTTGATGACATTCTTATTTACAACCGCACATGGGAGGAACATTTGCAACATATTGAGGCAGTATTACACATTCTTAAGGAGCAACAATTCTATGCTAAGCTATCTAAATGTGAGTTTGAGCTCACATAGATTCTTTACTTAGGCCACATCACTAGAGTGGATGGAGTAAGAGTGCATGAAGAGAATATTCGGGCTATTAGGGATTCACCTGAACCAAGGAATATCATAGAACTCCAGGAATTTGTAGGCATATGTACATATTACCAGAAGTTTGTAAAAGGGTTCTCTCAACTAGTAGCACCACTTACATATCTGACAAAGAAGGGAGCTTTTAGTTGAACACCTACAACACAGAGAGCTTTTGATAAGCTCAAAGAGGTAATGAGTAGCTGCCCAGTGTTGGTCCTACCAGATTTTACTCAATATTTTGTGTTGGAATGTGATGCATCAAGGGAGGGTATTGGAGCAGTTTTGATGCAAGGAGGGCACCCTATAGCCTTTGAGAGCAGGAATTTGTTTCCACATGAGATACTGTACCCCATATATGATAAATAAATGCTGGCTATAATGCATTCTTTAGCCAATTTCCGGCAATATTTGGTGGGGAATAAATTTCGGGTGAAGACTGATCATAATAGTCTCTGATTCTCCTTGAGCAGAAGTAGCTCTAGGAGAGGCAACAGAAATGGGTAATAAAAATCCAAGCATATGACTTTGACATAGAATATGTCAAGAGGAAGAGTAATGTAGTGGTTGATACTCTATCTAAGAGGCCAACAACGCTGTCCTTAAGGGGCATAGATGCAGATTGGAAGGCTCAATTGTTGGTTGAGTATTCCAAAGATAAATTTGTATGTGAGATAATATATGGGATGATATCTGATGAGAGGTATAGAGTAATGGATGAGATCATCTATTATCAGGATTGAGTCTTCTTGGCTAGGAATTCTAAGCTCAAGGAGAAGGTTTTACAAGCATCACATGATTCCCCACTTGTAGGGCATCAAGGATTCAAAAAAACTTATCAGGCCATATGGGAGAGATTCTCATGGAAGGGTCTTAAGGAGGATGTACTCCAACACATTAAGGAGTGCATAGTTTACCAAAAAAACAAGGGAGAACACACCCATCCTACAGTATTATTGTAGCCACTTCCCATTCCAGATGGAAAATAGGAAAGCATCTCCATGGACTTCATCACCGATCTACCTACAGTTTAGGTTAAGGATTGTATCTTTGTAGTTGTTGATAGACTAACAAAGTATTCACATTTATTTTTCCATTTCTGCACATTATACTTCTTCATAGGTAGCTGAGATTTTCTTCAAATATGTGTTTAGACTCCATGGTCTTCCAAAGACCATAGTTAGTGATCGGGATAGCTGCTTCATGGGTGGCTTTTGGCAAGAAATTTTTCGGTTAGTGGGGACTGAATTGACACCAAGTACTAGTTATCACCCACAAACTAATGGACAAACTAAAATAGTGAACAAGTGGTTGGAAGGCTACTTAAGAAAATATGTTTTAGGTTAACAGAGGGCATGGTTGCATTGGCTCCATTTGGGGGAGTATTGTTACAACACCACTTACCATATGTCCATTGGTATGACCCCATTTCAAGCTCTCTATTTGTATGATGCAGTCTCATTTTTTGATTTCATGTTTGGAGCAAGCAAGGCCCCTAGAGCAAAGGAATGGATTCAAGAGAGTCAGGACATACTTTGGGCCCTTAAAGACAACATTGCTACTGCACAAAATCAACAGAAAGTATATGTAGACCGTGGTCGGGTAGAGAGACAGTTTGATGTAGATGATTTGGTCTATCTTCATCTTCAGCCTTATAGAAAATCTACACTCAAAGAGAAGGGGGATGAGAAGATCAAACCATGTTTCTATGGGCCATACAGGGTGATCTGTCGTGTTGGGGAAGTAGCATATGAGTTGGAGCTTCCTAAGGGGAGCAAGATCCATAACATATTTCATATCTCATGCCTCGAGAAGGCCATTGGACAACATGTAGTTGACAATATGGACCTCCCACCTATTTATGATGAAATCCATCTATTTTTGCAACCAGAGGCAATCTTGGATACACGAGAGAGGCAGCTAAGGAGCAGGGTGATCAAAGAATATCTGATTCGATGGAGGAATATTCCTAATGAGGATGCCACCTAGGAAGGAGAGAATATTTTGCAACATCCTTCTTTGTTATTTCTTGAGGACAAGAAAATTTTGGGAGGGGAGGACTGTAATATTTCCAATTAGCTGCTGCTAGTTGGAATATTATGTGTTGCTCTATTTTGCAGCTTAGAAGAATGAATGGGGTAGGGAGACCCTTAAATATCTTTAGTAGGAATAAAACATTCCCAATGTGAATGGGGATCAGTTTAGGTAGGAAAAATAAAGCCACCTTTGGTGTGAAAGGAGGAAATGCATGGGGACTAGATCTATGTTGACCAAATCAACAACGCTGCTAAAAGAGAAGGAAAACCAGTGGGGACAATGCAGTTTTGATGGAGGACTCTTTGCAAGGAAGTAACCTCATGAATGTGTGGGTTAGGGGTGAGAAGGCTCACTAAGAATAAAAATGAAGGGATGGAAGCCATGAGATGCATTCAAAATATTGTCTATGTTTTGGTCTTATGACGTCTTGCATGCTTCAACTATTTAGCTGGGTTTACTGCACTGTTTAGTGCAAGGGATTCTCATGCAAGAGTTCCATACTATTTATTGAAGAGATTTTTGAAGGGATCTAAGAGAAGAATTTTGGGCTAAATTTCCACTATCATACTTTGGGTCAAGAATTCACCAACATCTATAGCACAGTCTCTTGCAGAAATTGTGTCGTTTCTCAAGGTGTTGCTGTGGAAGGGTTAAACCCCTGGATTTTGAACTAGTTTCTTAGGAGGAGGGGCTGTCCCTCTCCCGGAAAGCTAGTGAGGAGGATTTTTAGGAATATTATGTATTATTTAGCCATATATATGTGGAGCTATAGTGGGACTGTGTGATTTTAGATCTAGATCTATAGATCTACCATTTTGTACTTGTGCTTTCATGAAACCCTTACCGAGTTATCTCCATATTGTATAAAAGGGGCTAGATCTCCATTTTCTCAGCTCTTTGAATAATATAAACTACAGATATGTTATTTTCCATATTATTTTTTGTAGAAACCCTCCTGGAATAACATTTTCATATGCTTCAAAATTTCTGTTTTCTATAAGTCATGGGGTTTGGGTGTTTTGAGCTATATTGGGCTGGGGAGATCTATTTAACATAGCTAGAGGGATTTGTTTCTGATCCCATTCTATATGAGAGGGTTATAATGCATAAAATAAGGGATCCAAGTCCTGTTTCTCAATTATATAGCGTAATTTTCTAAAAACAACGTTTTTACTATCTATATTGCTGAAATTCCGAAGAAGGAATATTACAAACTAGATGGGCCGAAGCACAAGCTGTGAAGTATTGCACTGTAGATACCATTGTGCACTTAATTTTTGAGAATATTCTAACCAAATTTTCCTATCCGAAGATACTAATGAGTGATAGAGGTATGCATTTTGTTATTGAAACAATATAGGGCTTGACTGGAGAATTTCAGATCCACCACGCGAAAAGCACCCCGTATCATCCATAGGAAAATGGAGCTATAGAATTTTTTAATAATATCTTGGAGTAGGCACTGACCAAGCTCTGTAATACTGATCGCAGTGACTAGGACGTGCACATCCCATCAGTTCTTTGGGCCCATCGAACCACCTACAAGAAGCTGACTAGGAAGACATCGTTCAGGATGGTTTATGGTAAGGAGGCCATTATGCCCATGGAGTATATTGTTCCTAGCTTGCACATCGTAGCCTTTACCAACATGATGGAGCCTAATATCATGAAGGAGCAGTTAGAACAACTTGTGGCCTTGGAAGAAGATCGTTTCATTGCTAACTTCCATCAGCAAGTTCAGAAGGCCCAGGATAAGGTATGTCATGATCAACATATTCGACAAAAGGCATTTGCGGAGGGAGAATTGGTCCTACTATATGATAGCCAATTTTCAAAACACCTAGGGAAGTTTTTTCAGCACTGGCTAGTTCCCTAAATGGTAAATGAAATTACTAACGAAGGAGTGGTCCGGTTAGCCACCCTACACGGTGATATGGTACTTGGATATGTCAATGGCAACTGGCTCAAACCATACCAGATCAAATGAATATATGGCCAGAGTAGTTGTATGGGGTGGGATACACACAGGAAGAGGGACAAATGTAGGCAGAACCATGGTATGCGTAGGGGTCGGTCGCAGGTCTGGTGGCTCGAAGAGGTACGTTAGGAGAGTAGGGGTGAGCTCAAAGCGTAAGAGGTGCTCTGGGAGTGCAGGGGTGCATTAAAAGCATAGGAAGTTCGCTGGAAGCATAGGGGTAATATGCAGTTTCGAAAAATAGCTATTGGAATAGTAAAACGAGGTAAAAATAAAGTTTTACCTTTGAAAGGAGTGGGCGATCGGTAATTAATGAGGCAATTTCCGAAGATTTTTTATTGTTTACTTGATGGTAAGTTTCTGATAAGCCTCATTCAACCGTTGGTTGATCTCTGAGGATATAAAGTAGAAGTATAGCTTAGAAGAGGGTTCCATGTATCTTGAGCAGTTTGTGTTTTGTGAGAGTTTGTGACTATTGCACCTTGTTCATGTCTGAGCGTGCTTCCTGATCTGAAACTAGCCACCCTGATTTCATTTTTCGCGCCAGGATGACTGTGAATAATCTCGCTGAATCATCCTAGACTGTGGCCTCAACAGGGAAAGAATCTGAGGAAGTACAGGAAGTCACCCCTGAGGTTGAGGAGGTTATGTCCATGCCCAACAAGTGAAAGCAGAAGGGGAAAGGAAAATGCCAAGAGCAAGGGTTGGGGAAAGCTGCGAAGTGGGCTGGGGTGAAGCCACATACTTCCCCTTGGAACATGAAATACCCACGAAAGGTGTGACAGATGTGTTCACCAAACCCATTAAAGAGACCTCTGTCTACTCAGGAAGAGGCTCCGATTGCTGAACACATAAGTTGGATACCACCCTATGTGTGACCGCGTAGGCCCTCAGTGCGCACACCCAAGAATCTGGATGGTATGCGCGCCTATCTGCAGATGCCTCTAATCCCAGGCGAGGTCACCATCATTGGAGATTCCTTTGGCAAGCTCCACACGGTCAAATTCGATGATCATGACCTCGAAAACTTGGAGGCCTTCCCCGAGATGGCACCGGAACTGTATCTGGAGAGGGTGTTTGAGGATGATGTATTGAAGGTCATCCCTATGTTGTGGGAAAGTGGACTGGCTGGGTCCGAGCTCTTAAATTTGACGCATATGCCTCATTTTTTCCGTTATAATATCACTGACAGGATTGTGCGAGAGCTACTCGCTTTGGTCCATGACGATTGCTTATGGATTCAAGACCGCATCCCCATAGATGCAGCGCTCATCCATTGTATCCATTATAGGTAAATTTGGGAACCATTCCCAATGAACTGATTAACTGGACATCAACTCTAGGACCAATGATCAAGGTTCTATCATTCCCTATCATTTTAGTTGCTACATGCCCTAAGACAAGAAACAAGACAAATCAAGCAAGACTTTCATCAAGAAAAGTTTTCCAAGGTTTGAAGCTTATTATATAGCATATGAGAGCTCACCAACGTAGGCTCTAAGGGGCCTAAGTGTGTTGCATATGCAGGTAGCCCCATGTAAGGCTGCTCTGCAAAGCACTTCCTGACATTCATTGGTGCGTTGGTCACATTGGCAGTGAAATTATCATTGTTCTAGAATCTCCACTTAGCCAATGCCTTCTAGAAGAGTTCACATGTGTCAAGCTTCAGATCCAAGTTTCCATTTGACATCTACATGAATGGAAACATGTCTTTCCTATTATTGGAAAGTCATTGATTGCAAAACAACCTACAATTCATCTATAAATTGAGCATAGATCTAAGTGCTTGAGAGGGAATAATTTGAGTAGAGAAATGCTGGAGAATTTTCAATTGAGAGATAGATTTGTGTAGCTTCTACTGGAGAGATTTATACTGTGATGAGGCTTGGGGAAGTTACGGGAAGGGTCACTTCAAATCAGTAATTTGGTTGTAACCTCTCCTTCTATCATCAATAAAGAGTACTGCTATTTTTGCCCTATATGAATTTGTATTGGCTTTGATTTTCCATATTGCAAGATCTTAGTTAATGTGTATGGTTTATGCTTTACTGATTTAGCAAACTAGCTTGAATGGATATCTATATTATTGCATCTTTTGCTATTTTAGTGTTCTTTCTTGCAGGAAGCATTCCTTCCAAACCATTTGAATTTGAAGTTGCAACGGAAGCAACGAAAGGACCATTTAGAAGTGCTTAGATCACAAGTAACCTTCTAATCCTCTCTGTGTATCTGTTCTTAGTTAGGAGAAATAGTCGTAGTATTTCACCTGTTGTTCTAGACTAGCACCTGTCTAGGGAAGTGTGATTTATCTATAATTCACAATTCTGGCCCAACAAACTAGCGACTCCGCTGGGGAGAATTTCTCTTAGATCTAGGTGTTTAAGCCTCTGATTTGATTTGTTTATCCACCCAGTAGTTGTTACTCATCAAGATTAAACTTTCACAAAGTCAAATTTTCAAAGACAGTGAGGTAAACTGTAGTATTTTTCTTTGTATACCGCGTCTAACACACCCTTAGATTGGACACAGTGCTTTGCAGAGCATTATCTCCCTTCCTAGCCTACATTGCAGAGCACTGTCTCCCTTTAGAGATTGCGTTGACTCCTGAAAACACCCAAATTCCCTTGAATTTGCCTTTGCAATTTTCTTCAGTTTTGTTTGCTGTTGTGTTTTGAAATGTTTGGTCCTTAATTGACTAGTGACTCTATATACTTCTTCCTCCTTTGACTAAAAATTTGTTCAATGTTTGTTTAAAAAGTTTTTCTTTATCATTTACAAGTTGATTTCAAAGTACTTTTTATGGTCGCATTAAGAATCATTTTCTTTCGAAATAGGAAATTGTCGTAAAATCTTCATTTCCTTGATAGGATGAATTGTTGTTAAAATCCTCATTTTTCCTTCAAAAGAGAAATTATTGTTTGTATTCTTCGTTTCTCGAAAGTAAAAAGCATTTGAATTGTTGATTTAGTGCACCTAGTTTCTTTTCTACATTTATAACATTAAAGAAACTGAAAAGAAAAACTTGCATTTGCATGTAGAATAATGTGTGTTTTGCAAAAGGAACATTAGGAAATCTGCATTTAGTTTGTGCTCATTGATTTAATTTTCTCATTGATTTGTTTACTCACAAATTATTCCTCTCTTCCCTTAGTAGCTAGGTTTTTCACTGAAAAGCTGAAAGTGAAAGATTGTTTATCATTCTTAGCTTGCATTTTAGGAATTTCATACACATCATCATGGTGAACCTTTGAAAGGAAAATTGTTAAGCAAGATCAACATAAAATTAATCTCAATTTACTTAACAATGCTTTGGAACCATAATGATAACATTTAGAAGGTCTAGGCTAGAGACGTGTTCTGGTGTCGTAAAACATAGCAGCTATCATTAGCTTTTCTGTGATACATTTCGAGTGTGATAAATCACTCCATGTAAGTAAGTATATTGTAGCTTGTCCACATACTTTCGGGTATATCGGTGGTGTTACAATAAGATAAGTATAAAGGGGTGCTCTCACTATGCGGTTTCACATTAGACAATGCTAATACGGACTTAGGCCTCCACATACCTTCGGGTATATTTGGGAGGACAAATTTCAGGTGCTATCCATCCATAGTGAACCGAGTCGGCTGCCTTGAAATTGTGATACACCAAACACAACATTCGGGAGATTACCTGCCTGTACTTCTTGGTTTGCCAGGAGGTATTCTGCAGTTCACAGTTTCTTGGTAAAACCTTTTGCCTAGTATTACCCCCTTTTTGTTTATTTGTTTTTGGTTAAAATAAATCAATAATCATGGAAGAACAAAATCCTATACCCCATCGTTCATTCAAATTAGCTTTAAAACAACATTTTACGCTAGAAGTTACTTTTGGTAGGCAAAGGCGATCAGGATATTTCGAATCAAGTACAATCCATACCTTTGGTGAAACATCATCTTTTAAACCAGAGTTAGCTCAAATTGTTTCCACATATCCCGGTTCATCTACTGTTGTTGAAACAGAGTCTTCAGAGCTATCCGTGGTCACGATCCATTCAATCAGTGAGAGCATACCTCTTGGACCCGACGTTGTTTAATCACAAATTGTTTCAGATCTTGTCTCTTCTTTTCCAGAACATCTGAATCCTGAAGTTGAACAACTGGAAGTTGTTCCTACCTTGGTCATCCCAAAAACTTCTTCAGCCATTGAAACTCCTATATCACACAGTCAACTGTCTGAAATATATTTTGGGCCTGACAGTGAAGTTCTTCCTGTTGGTTTAATTGCGATTGAAGAAATCCCACAAGACGATACACCTTTAACTTCAACCCATTTTGGGGGGACCTTTACCTGTACGAGTCTTTTCCTTCATCATTTCCATATTCTTTTGTTGATCCTATTCCCATTCAATCTTCTGTTGATTTTCAAGGGTATACATTTGGTCAAACTACCATGTCTAAACCAACATCTTCGATTGGGTCTGCTGTTCCAATTACATCATCTCCTACCCTCGGTACTCCGTCAATGTTCACAACTTCACCAGAGTCATATTTGCATGGTGTCCCTACAGTCCCAACAGGTTACAAATCATTATCTTCCACTTTCTCTAGTGCATCTTCAAGACCATGGACTTTACCAATGTCATCATCTGGTATTTTAATTTGTAGTCCTATCATTAGTACTGAATGACTTGATTCATTACATACATCATCAGGGAAATATCAAGTTGGTCCTTTTGGGTCAATTCCTTTAAATACCATATCAACTGGACTCCTAGCATTCAGGGAACAATATTTTCCATCTTATTGTCCTCCTTATGCTGTGGGGCAACATTTGGTCACCCAATATGATAGTACTCCATCACTTTTTCGTCAAACTGTTTTGAAACCAACTCCAAAAATACAAGAAAAGAGATATCAACGCCTTAGAAATAAGCCACTTCGAGGGGGAAACCTCCAATAAATTACATAAATGAACAATTCTTGGATGATTCAAATTACAAAACCTCCTTTCTATATATAGGAGTCCATGGGGCCACAATTTAATCCTAGTGGGGCCACAATGTAATCCTAGCCGACCTAACAATAATAATTTAAGGGCACCATAATAACAATATGGGGGTTACAAGGGTACAATAATAACAATAAGGGGGTTACACTAACAAAAATAAGTGAATATACTAGTAATATAGGGACCTAATGTTCCCCTCTTCTTCAAAAAAGTGTTGTCCTCAACGCTTGAGTAGCTCTGGGTGCTTTTGTATAAAATTCTCCCATGTAGAATCTTTAGTGGGTAAGTGCTTCCACTTGATGAGATACTCTGAAATTGATCGATTCCGTAGCTGTCGAGTTCTTGTTTCTGTGATTGCTTCAGGTTCCAATATGATTTTTCCTTCCTCATCAAGTTCTGGCAATATTGTTTGAACTGGAATATTTTCACCTATAACCTTCTTTAAGCATGAAACATGGAAAATTGGATGCACTCGTGAAGAAGCAGAAAGCTCCAATTTGTATGCCATAGTACCAATATTTTGCAACACCTTGTAAGGACCATAGTACTTTGGCGATAATTTATTATCCTTCTTAGCTTGCTTGAGGGACATTTGTTTGTATGGTTGTAGCCGTAAAAATACCCAATCTCCTACATCAAAACTTCTCTCACTGCGATGTTGATCTGCCCGTTGTTTCATTCGATTTTGTGCCAAATTCAGGTTATCCTTTAAGAGTTGGAGAACTTCTTGCTGATGCTCGATGTGATCTTCCACTGCTTGAACCTTCGAATTTTCCCTTAAAGATGATGTGATGGATGGTGGATGATATCCATAAAGTGCCATATATGGGGTCATTTTTGCTGCAGTATGGAAGGAAGTGTTATACCACCATTCAGCAAGAGGTAACCACTTGACCCATTGTGTTTGTTTATCAAATACAAAACAATGAAGATATCCTTCCAAACATTTATTTACGATCTCAGTTTGACCATCAGATTGAGGATGATAAGATGAGCTATGAGCTAATTGAGTACCCAAACAAGAAAATAACTCCGTCCAAAAATTTCTAGTAAAAATGGGATCTCTGCCGCTCACAATAACCCTTGGGCTTCCATGTAGCTTTTGAATTCTGTCCATAAATGTAGTAGCAACCGTACTTGCTTTAAATGGATGAGATAAAGCACAAAAGTGTGCATACTTGGTAAGTCTATCAACTACCACCATGATGACACTCTTTCCTTCGGACTTAGGTAAACCTGTGATAAAATCCATTGAAATCTCCTCCCAACGTTGACTTGGAATGGATAAAGGTTGTAGAAGTCTCGGGGTCTTAATTGTCTCAACTTTGTTCTGCTGGAAAACCAAACATTCCGCCACAAACTTTTGAATATCAGATTTAAGGCCATCCCAAAAAAATTCTTTCTTCACCCTGTGGTAAGTTTTTAAAAATCCTGAGTGTCCTCCTAAAGGAGAAGTGTGCAATTTCAAAAGAATCTTTTGTTTTAGTTGGGAATTCTTACAAAGATATAAGCGATCTTTGTACCATAAGGAATCATTTTTCCAACTAAATGTATCAGATGTACTAGGATCTTGCTGCAACTTTTGAATAAGTGTCCACACTTTTTCGTCCTTCTTCCATTCATCTCTTACTTCGGCTATCCAATTTGCTTGGATAATAGAAATGGCACAAAGCAATGCTTCCACCTCTTCATTCTTTCTTGAGAGTGCATCTGCAACAACATTTAGCTTCCTTTTTTTGTAGATTATTTCAAAGTCATAACCCAACATCTTTGTGACCCATTTTTGCTGCTCTTCTGAAGATAGTCTTTGTTCCAAAAAGTGTTTAAGACTATCATGATCAGTTTTTACCTTGAAGTGTCTTCCCATTAGGTAAGTTCACCATTTCTTTAGTGTATGTAGTATTGCTAACATTTCCTTCTCATAAATAGGTTTCTGTAAATACTTTCCTTTGATTGGACGACTTTCAAAAGCAATGGGTCTTCCTTCCTGCATTAAAACTGCACCAATTCCATTTCCTGAGGCATCACATTCCACAATAAATATTTTTGTGAAGTCTGGTGTAGCTAAGACCGGTGCTAGGCACATTGCCTCTTTAAGATGTTCAAAGGCCTTAGTTGCTTCAGGAGTCCATGAAAATGCATCTTTCTCCAATAATGTTGTTAGAGGTGCTGCTATTCTCCCATAATTTTTAACAAACTTGAAATAATACCCTGTTAACCCGAGAAATCCTCGCAACTACTTTATGGTTGTGGGGGCTTTCCATTCCTTAATGGCTTTAATTTTTTTAGGATCTACCTTAACACCCTCGTGAGATACAATATGACCTAGATATTCCACCTCTTGTACTCCAAAGAAACATTTGGATGTTTTTGCATATAATTGTTTCTCCCGCAATAGTTTGAGCACCCTGTCAACATGTTGAACATGATCCTTCCAAGACTTACTGTAGATTATTATATCATCAAAAAATACTAGCAGAAATTTTCTAAGCAAGGGTTTGAAAATGGAATTCATCAACCCTTGAAATGTAGAAGGTGCATTGGTAAGGCCAAAAGGCATGACCAAAAATTCATAATGACCCTCATGAGTTCAAAATGTTGTTTTCGGAATATCTTCAGTCTTCATTCTAATTTGATGATATCTTGAACGGAGATACAAATCGGTAAAATAAATTACTCCATGTAATTCATCCAATAATTCATCAATCATAGGAATGAGAAATTTATCTTTAATGGTGAGCTTATTGAGCTCCCTATAATCTGGACACATTCACCATGATCCATCCTTATTGTGTACCAATACTAGAGGAGTAGAGAAAGAACTTTGACTAGGTTGAATTATACCCGCCTCTAACATTTCTGCAATCATATGTTCAATTTCGCTCTTTTAGACATATGAATATCTATAAGGCCTGATGTTTGGAGGAACACTTCTTGGAATCAAATGAATAGCATGATCATGATCATGAATAGGTGGGAGTCCTTTGGGAGTTTCAAACACCTTGGAATGATTGTCCAAGACTTTTTGGAGATCTACAGAAATAGATGATTTTGATGTTGGAACTTCTAGGGAGCATAATTGTGCAATTACGCCTTGTTGTTAGTTATTTAGAAGATTTTTCATGACATTAGAGCTTATTATATTTCCTGGCTTCCCTGCAATACCCCGTAATTCGACTTCCTTTCCTTCTGAAAAAAATTTCAAGAAAAGTTCTTGAAAATTAAAAGCTACTGTCCCCAAAGATTGCAACCATTGTACTCCTAGTACAACATCAGCACCTCCCATAGGAATGGAAAGCATTGGACTAGTCAATACATATTCCCCCATGGTTAGCTTGATATTATGGCATTTTCCAGAGAAATTTATAGTTCCTCCATTTGCAACCATCATTTGACATTCTGGTGCTGGGTATAGGAAACAATTCAATTCCTTGGCTACCTTACAATGAATAAAATTATGGGTACTACCTGAATCAATCAACACTATTACCTTTTTCTTCTTGATATGTCCTTCTATCTTGAGATTTTGAGAAGTGGTAATTTCTGCCAATGCATTACACTATATGGTCGGACTCATTTCTTCCTCTTCTAGGGTTGGTTCTTGGTGTATATCCTCTTCTTGTTCATTTTCTTCTTCCTCTTCAGAATCTATGTAAAATAATTTCTTCTCAACACACTTATGACCTTGTGTATTTTCTATCACAACTATACCAAAGCCCTTTTGTTATTTTTTATTTCAATTTTTGTGGTGTCAAACTTGTACATTGTGGAAATCTAGGCGTAGCAACACTTCCTTCTTTAGAGAAGTGAGTGGTAGGCTTCCTTGTCGCCATAATTTTACATTCAATTTTTCTTGCCAACCTGAATGCCTTCTCCAATGAATCAGGTTCCAAAACATGAACTTCATGTTGGATGTTATCCTTTAAAGTACCTATGAAGAGATCAATCCTGTGTTCCTCTGGAATATCAGTTACCCCTTATATTCAATTTTTGGAAGTCCTCAATGTGCTCCCCCACTGAGCCCTTTTGTTTGAGATTTATAAATTGGCTAAAGAAGGTGTTGCTCTTTGTATCCTCATAATGTGCTATCATTTTATGGGAGAAAAGCCATCGATACCATAGAAATGTATTTTTTTCTAAATTTAAAGTTGCAATGCATACCTTTTGTGTGTTTTGCACATTATGGAGATCAAAATATTTCTCCATCTATAGTATCCATGTTACAAGATCCTTTCCATCAAACTTCCTCATCTCCATTTTTGGAATATGGTGGTTCTTCCCGCCAACATTAGAGTTTATGAAAACATGATTAAAATTTATTTTGTTCTCATCATGAGTTTCCTCTACTATATTTTCACCATTAGGAAACATTTCTTGTATGAACTTTGTCAAACCTTCCATGTCTGCTTTTAGATCATTTTTCATGTTTTCCATTTTTTCATCGAGCTTAGCTTCCATGTCATCCATCTTAGATTCCATGCCAGCTTCCATGCCATCTATATTAGATTCCACGCCTTTATTCAAACCATCCATCTTATTTTCCACACCTTTCTTCAAAACTTCCATGTCATTTTTTGTTGCTCTTTGTGAGAGAGAAATTTGTTGCACTTGCTTTTGTAATTTTGATATGTCATGTTGCCATTCTTCGTTTTCATGAGTCATAGTAGAGCCTTCTAAAGGATTAATGGGTGTTGAATTCTTTTTAGGGGCCATTTTAGAAACCAATATTGATATCTATTCTATAATATGCCCTTGGAATCAATTCAACTTGATTCTTCAAACAACACTTGTGCAATTTGGGGAAAAAAAATACACACCTTTACTTGCTTTTGCAGAGCTCTATATTGAAATTGAATTATATCTATAATTGTAGATCCTCAATATCTAAAATTTGGCCTTGTAGTAGTCCTCTAAATATTCTTTCAAATGCCACAAGTCTGACTCGATTTGGATTCTTCAAGACAAAGTTATGTCCAATTTCCCACAATGACCTAATTATGGACTGGTTCAGTAGAGTGAACTTGTATGACTTGACACGTGTCAATGTTTGCTCCTTTGGCTTTGAAATTTATAGACAGGAAACTAAAGTCCATGTAATTCCAATCATTTTTTATAGAATTCCAATCCGATGCTCAGAGAGAGAGTTATGAAGATTTTCCCACGATCACCTCTTTGAGATGAAATTAGGGAGCCTTAAAAAGACCTAACTTCCACAGATCATATCTCCAAAAATATTGCAAACCAAGCTCTGAAATTTTGCGACAATGTTCCTTAGGATCTCAGCTTCATGCTATACAAATTTTATCTTCTGAACCTTTGATGAACAAAAGTTATAGCGAAAATTCCGCGATGATATTTTTAAGTGAAATTTAAGAGCCTGGAAAAATCCCCACCTTCCACAGATCATATATCTGAAAATGTTGCAAACGAAGCTCTACAATTTTTCAATGATGTTCCTTAATATTTCAGCTTCGCACCCTAAATATTTAAGCTTCCGAACATTTGTAGACAAAAATTTATAGCAAAAATGCCACGATGACCTGTTTGGAGCAGCGAAACCCTATAATCCAAAGCTCTGATACCAAATGTTGTGAAACCAACTCCAAAAATAGAAGAAAAGAGATATCAATGCCTTAGAAATAAACCAATTCGAGGGGGAAACCTCCAATACATTACATAAATGAAAAATTCTTGGATGATTCAAATTACAAAACCTACTTTCTCTATATAGTAGTCCATGGGGCCAATATTTATTCCTAGTGGGGCCACAATGTAATCCTAGCCGACCTAACAATAGTAATTTAAGGGCACAATAATAACAATATGGGGGTTATAGGGGGTACAATAATAAAAATAAGGGGGTTCCACTAACAAAAATAAGGGACTATACTAGTAATATAAGGACCTAACACAAACTAATGTTGACATGAATGTTTTTCAATGGCAGCCCACTCTGCCTATCCAACCAAAAATGGTTGTACACTCCTATCAACCGGTTCAAACTATTACACCCACTTCATTAACACTTATTAATACATCTATACCCCTGCTATAGAATCAAAATATTGTACATCAACCTTATCAAGTAAATTCTTCGACTCGATATCATCAAATTTTGGATCCACAGAATCCAAATCCTTTGGTTAATTTATAACCACCTTATCATGCATCATTTATTCACAAACTAGTGTACCATTTTATGGGATGTCACAAACACAACCTGGTTATACATATCAACCGAATCCAAGTCATGTTAATTTGGGTTATAACATTGGTGGAAAGACCCCTTGGCAGCCGCAGATGCAAATGCCTCAAACTTCATTTAACCAAGTAGCATATCCAGGTTTTGGTCAAAAGAATCCTCAAGTGTTTGCTATGAAAAACAACCCCTCTCTGGGTTACCAACAATGGATTCCATATGCTGGTGCTCAAAGACCTGTTGCCCAAGAAATTCCATCTTACCATGGCTATGCTCAACCTGACCTTAATAGTCAGTTTCCTTTTGTTGCAACCTTGTAATTACCAGATTTAAACCGGTTAACCAATGATCCTATAAATTATGCTCCTTGGTGGCGTGTGATACCTCATAAATTACCCTCTAATATTACTAAATTCAATAAAAACCTTGGATAATATCTGTCGACTCATGTCATGACTTATCATTTATGGTGTTCATCAAATTCCCTAAATGATGATTCTGTTCAACTACGTCTTTTCTAGCATACGCTTACAGGTCCAGCTGCTAAATGGTACATTGGGTTACCTAGAGCTTCTTTTGAAAATTTCACTGCCCTAGCTATTGTCTTTTTGACCAATTTCCAATTACCAATCAGATAAAAAACTGGAACGGAACTCTTGACCAACTTCAAACACGCTAATGCTACTCACATTTCTGATCATGTTCATGAGTGGCATCATCGTCGACGAATGGTTAAGGAATTTGTTCCAGATCAGATACTTGCTGAATGGTTCATTAAGTCCTGTTACCATCTATAAATGAGGATGTTGCTAAGGGTGGCGTCGTCACAGAAGAGAAATTTATCGCTCATTCTGAATATTTAGACTTGATTTACACTTTGTTTGGAAAGCTCTATGAAAAAATTCCTAATGCGACGCGACCTAATTTCAATGTTCCTCCTAAAATAAAGGACTCTCATGCCAGAGATGGATTGATAGGCACTGCAAACACACACCACACTACTACATCTGATCCTGCTCCTACTTCTGAAATCAATGTTGTGTCATTTGACAAAGGCAAAAGTGACAAGCAACCAGGAAGTAAGAAAAAGCAGAAATCAAAGAAAAATCAAACTTCTATCCTGTAGGAAAGATCATCTAATCAACCTTTTGGACCACGAAAAACTTGTTATCCATGCATAATCTGTAACCAGGAACACTTTTTTAGGGATTTTCCTCACCGTGCTGAAGTATCAAAAATCATCAAGACTTCCCATGCATCAACTGTGTTAACAGACCCATTTCCAAATCTAGACACTAATTTGGTTGCTATGGATCCAGCTCCTAGTTCCCAAGTGTTAATGTTATCCACCACAAAACCTTCACAAGATATTTTGGTGTCAACGTGTAATAAATACTATGCTAGTCCGGCCACTGATCAACCTACTACCTTGAAAACGAATCCATCTACTGAATCAGTACCACCTACTGTTATGTTTGAATTGACAATTAAGACACCAAAGGGAGTAATTCATAAATTGACATATAATCCTTGAGCAAGAGCTACACAAAATTATAATATACTTGAAGATTTGGTTCAATCCCATTCAGCTATGTCTGCTCTTGAGGTATTACAAAATTGTCCCTCCCAGAAGCAGGCTATATTGTCGGCCATTGGTGGAATTGATCCAACTAATTCTAATCTTTTCGCCTTTAATCATACGGGCTATGTACCGTAGCTACCAGCAGAATTGGCATTCTCCATACAAGTAAATGTTCTCAATCACCTTGTTCATTGCACTATTATTGATGAGGTAGCATCTACGTGCATTATGTCTCTAAACTATTGGAAGTCAGTTGGCTCGCCGCTATTATCACAATCATCAACAACGTTGAAGGCTTTTGATGGAAGAACATATAAACCTTGTGGTATTATCAGTAACCTGCATGTTGAATTGGGGGGAAAAATAGTGAATATTGACGTCAAGGTTGTTGATGAACCCCTTGACTATAATATTTTACTTGGAACACCCTAGGTATATGCAATGACTGCAATTGTTTCTACATACTTTAGAATGATTTCCTTTCCACATAAAGGTACAATCACAATCATTAATCAATTATCCTTTTTTGCCTCTGCTTTGCAAGTAAATGGAAGCATTCCATTTGTTCACTTACCCCAACTAGAAATTCATAACATTGGTGTAGGACTCTTAAAGGATTCCACTCTCATGGGAACCTTTGCATTACCGCCGACTGTGATGTCGGCATAAATTGCAAGTATAGAGACCTGTTACATGATCTCTTATATTCTATTTGTCTTAAGGGAGAGTATGGGTGATTTTGATATTTCTACGTTGAATGAATTTTTACCGCCCTACCCTATTGAGCTGGCATAGCAATCAATATATTTGGCTTGGGCGGAAAATCCGAAATCAACGTCGCCGAGTGTTTGGGTTGATCATTCATTAGATTTTGTTACCCCATTTGATCTATTTTCCTCAATGTTCTTGATAGAGGAGAACATTTTGGAAGCTATGATGTCAGAAGGAGAACAATGGGAAGATTATCATCATTGTTCCCATATTCTTGATTATGAAGAAAACAATCTTAGTGAACTATATCACCCATCCATCAAAACTTTTTTTTCGAATTCTTTACCGATTATGCAATCAATTCGTAGCGAAATTTATCAAATATTGAAGAAACCATTTCTATCGATATTTTGACCAAATATGGCGTTGTAGAAAATATTCATGTCGGTGTATCTTGTTCTCCATTAGAACTTGATTCATATCGCTCTTTATTTCATGAATTTATTGACGTATTCGCTTTTTCTTACGAGGAAATGCTAGGCATAGATACTAATATAGTTGAACACACTATTAATATGTATCCTGATGTCAAACCCATGCGCCAACCACTTCGTCCTTTTCATCCAAAGAAAGTCGCTGCCATCAAAGCAGAAGTTGAAAAACTTATGCATGTTGGTTTTATTTACCCTATTCCGCTAACTGAGTGGGTTTCCAATATCGTTCCTATTATGAAAAAACAAGGAACCATTATGGTGTGTGTCGATTATTAGGATGTTAATAATGCTTGTCCAAAATACAACTATCCTACTCCCTTTATCGACCAGATTATTGACGATTGTGTTGGATGCAAATTTTTTTCGTTCATGGATGGATTTTCTAGTTACAATAAAATCAATATCTGCCCAGATGACCAACATAATATAGCATTCATCTGTCCCTGGGGCACATTTTCATATAGGAAACTTTCGTTTGGTTTAAAGAATGTTGGGGAAACTTTTCAGAGAGAAATGGATTATGCTTTGAACGACATCAAGCACATTGTTCAACCATATCTAGATGATTTACAAGCGCATTCACGAAATCGAACTGATCACCTGATGCATTTGAGAGCCATTTTCTTACGCTGTTGACACTACAAAATATTCCTCAATCCACAGAAATGTGTGTTTTGTGTTGGTTCTAGTCGATTTCTCAGATTCGTAGTCTCAAAATAAGAAATTCGAATAGATCCACTGAAGTTACATGCCATTCTTGATTTTCCTGCACCATCAAATTTACTTCAGATACAGAAACTTCAAGGAAAGGCTAACTTCCTGAGAAGGTTCATTCCAAACTACGCCAAAATGGCTAAAGTATTTACTTGATTATTGAAAAAGGGGGTTCCCTTCCATTGGGACCAAGTTGTGCAAGTTTATTTTGATGTTGTCAACGACACTCTTGTCCGAGCGTCATTAATGATTCCTCCTAATTATCAAAATGATTATTTCCTATATATCGCCACAGCTGAAACGACCATCGCTATGGTTTTGGTCCAAGTACAATATGGAATTGAACATTCGATCTATTATTTGATTCGTAATCTTAATGATACAGAATTTAAGTACTCGTATGTGGAAAATCTTGCCTTGGCAGCTGTTCAAGTTGTCTAAAGATTTCACCATTATATCTTGCTCTAAAAAACAACAATAGTTTCGAATTGCAACCCCATGACTTATATCTTATCACGTCAATTTCTGGGGGGAAAATATTCAAAATGGATTATCATTTTGCAGGAATTTGATTTGGAATTCATCAAATCCAAGTCAAATAAGTCTTTAGTTTTGGCTGAGCTTCTCTGTGACATTCCCTCTGATAGAACTGCAACTACGTCAGAACCATCAATTCCTAATGAGTCTCTGTATCTGATTGGATCATTTCGTCCTTGGTATGGGTATTTCATCATTTATCTCCAAACCCAAAATTTTCGACCTAATACCTATCTCTCTTAACAATGATGTATTCAATACCAAGCCAAAGATTATCTGATTGTCGGCGATACACTTTATCATTCTGGTGTCGATACCATTTTAAGGAGGTGCCTCACTCATGAGGAGGCCGAAAAAGTATTAAATGATTGTCATGCTAGGGCTTGTGGTGGACACTTATCTGGATATGCTATCGCATAACAGATACTCTGCGCCAGCTACTTTTGGCCTATTATTTTTCGAGATTGCATCCTCGTAGTCAGAAGTTGTCATTCATGCCAGATTTTTATTCGTAAAATCCGCAAACCACCAGCACCAATGCATCTTGTTGTCTCTACTGGACCATTCATGAAATGGGGTATTTAATTCATGACCTATAACCCTCCTTCGTCCGGGGGGCATGGTTATATTATTCTTGCAGTCGACTATTTTACTAAATGGGCCGAAGCGATGCCTACATTCAACAACACAGGACAAACAACTGCATTATTTTTCTTCAACCACGTTATTCCACGGTTTGGGGTCTAAAATGATATAGTTACATATCATGGGAAGCATTTTTGCAACCACATGATGTCTGAATTGACTGCCAAGTTAGGATTGTTGCATGATAATTCTACTCCTTATTATCCATAATCAAATGGACAAGTTGATACTATTAACAAAATTCTTAAATGAATGCTTCAACGAATGATATGATTCTGTAAAAAGAATTGGCATTTGATCCTGTACTTCACCTTGTGGGTGTATCAAACCTCTGTGAGAAACACAATCGGATTTACTCCTTTTCAATTGGTGTATGGTCTGGAAGCTATCTTACCAATCCAATTCAAAATATCATCGTTAAAACTCGCGATAGACTTGTTACCTGACACCTCAGAAGAATAAGCGCGTCATCCATCTTGATGAAATGTGTCGTGAAGCCCAATTAGACAACGAAGTGCATAAGAGACGTATAAAGGAGCAATACGATGTTGTCCAGGTAAATCACCTCTGCGGACAGAGGCGATCCCTCTAGCCCTAGGGTGGGTCTAGAAACTATGGGAACATACTAACATCTACCTTCCTAGATTGTAAATGAAATTTAGATCAAGGAATATGACCTACCTCATTTTGATGCTATGTTGTCGTCTTCCGTTGAAGCTTCTTGATCCGTTGCTCTTCTCAAGCTTGTTACACGCTGCTACCAACGTTCGATTACCTGTACAGATAGTCAAGAAAACATGACAAGCATAAAACCATGACAAACATAAAACAATTACGACCTATCTAATTGATCAAGGAATGCTAGAAATCTCATTATAAATATAAACAAGAGTGGAAGATAAATGTCAGATGCATTTTATTATGATAAAGACAAGGGGAGTTTACAACCAAGCCTTGATGTCAAGGCTCTCCTTCGGCAGGTCTGTATCCAAGAATGTTTGCAACACCATCACACACAAAGGTCTAGAATCTCACTATGTTCCCAACACACACAAATAATCACACTCTGCACTATTCTACCTAAGCTATGATTACTTCTTCTCTATGCTAACCTTTTCAGATATCTATTCAACTAGCACATCAATGGAAGATGGCTATATTTATAGAGGAGAGGAGGAGGTTGGGAACCCTACAATAGTGGAAGGGAGGCCTTATCCCTTGAGAGGTTTCCCCATAAGGTGGAAACAAGAGGCCAAAGGAGGGAGGTCATGGTTATTCAGTTGAACCACTCCCTATGACTCATCCATGAAGTTCTTGTGATCAAAAAATTTCCTCCATTTTTAAAAAACTTTCCATAAAAAGATCAACGTGGGTGCTTAACTGGGACAGAGCGCCAATTGGCGTGGGCTCAATGTTAATTTTCCAGCTCAGCACGGGAGTGTAACTAGCTACTCGCGCCAAGGAAAAAATAGGTGTTTTTAGTGGTCTACTCAGGAAATGGTCGACAGAGGGAATGTTGTCCTTATGGAAAGGAATGCAATGATATTATTTGCAAGGCATGAAAATTCTAATTAGTCGTAGAAATGACCCTCCAATGTGCGATATGGGAATTGCGGGGACAGTGACAAGTTACTGTGTAACAGATGCCCCCTAAAGTATGAAGTCTAAACATGAGTGAGGGGTGAAATGATTTACAAGTACGTGCAAGGAACCAGATGCTACTGTTGGGAGACCTGCAAATCAAGCATATATACATATACATAACTGAAATATCTGTTGAAAATACATGAATCCATGGTATAGGCATAGCTACCCATCAAGAATAGGATCATGTGAATGGATCCTTGGCATGGACATAGCCATCCGAATGAAGGGATCATGTGAAATAGATCCACGATATGGGCGCAGCCATCCATATAGAGAGGATCAAAATGAGAGAACTCACGTTATGGTATCAACCATTCGTCTAAAGAATCATGTATATAATCATGAATGACTCATCACTCCTCGTAACCTGGACTTTTGTGATCGAATCCCAGGGTCTCGTGCTCCAACACCACCCGAAAAAAGTACAAATTCCAACATGTGAATAGACGTGTTGAAGTCGAACATGCTAGAAAATTACTTGATTACCGGTTAATGATGTGAACCATTAAAAAGTGCGAGAGAAAACAACCATAACGTTAATAGCTCTCAAGGTACTACTAGCACAAACCATGGAATGTGAACAATGATTTGAAGTCGAACACCTGTGAAATCACCTGATCGAAGGACAATGATGCAAACCTATCATCAAATGCGAAGAACTTGCCATTAGGGAATGTTTTCCTTATGGCAAGGAATGAAATGATGGTATTTGCAAGGCATGACACTTCTAAGTCATAGAAACGACCCTCCAATGTGCGACATGGGTATTGCAGGGACAGTGAAAAATTACTGTGTAACAGATTCTCCCTAAAGTATGAAGTCTGAACATGAGTGAGGGGTGAAATTCTTTATAAGTATGTGCAAGGAACTAGACGCTGCTGTCAGGAGACCTGCAAATCAAGCATAGATACATATACATAACTGAAATGTCTGTTGAAAATAGATGAATCCATGGTATAGGTAAAGCTACCCATCAAGAAGAGGATCATGTGAATGGATCCTAGGCATGGACACAGCCATCTTAGTGAAGGGATTGTGTGAAATAGATCCATGGTATGGGCGAAACGATCCATATAAAGAGGATAAAAATGAGAGAACCCACGGTATGGTCGCAACCATCTATCTAAAGAATCATGTATATAATCATGAATGACTCATCACTCCTCACAACCTAGACTTTTGTGATCGAAGCCTAGGGTCTTGCGATCCAACACCACTTGATCAAAGTACAAATTCCAACATGTGAATAGACGTTTTGAAGTCGAACATGCTAGAAAATCACTTTATTACCGGTAAATTATGTGAACCGTTAACAAGTGTGAGAGAAACCACCCATAATGTCAATGGCTCTCAAGGTACTAATAGTACAATCCATGGAATGTGAACAGTGATCTGAAGTCGAACACCCGTGAAATCACCCGATCGAAGGCCAATGATGCAAACCTGTCGTCAAATGCGAAGAACTTGCCATTAGGGAATGTTGTCCTTATGGCAAGGAATGCAATGATGGTATTTGCAAGGCATGACACTTCTAATTAGTCATAGAAATGAACCTCCAAGGTGTGAGATGGGAATTCCAAGGATAGTGACAAATTATAGTGTAACATATGCCCCTTAAACTATGAAGTCCGAACATGAGTGACTGGTGAAATTCTTTACAAGTACGTGCAAGGAACTAAACACTGTTGTTGGGAGACCTGCAAATCAAGCATAGATACATATACATAACTGAAATCTCTATTGAAAATACATGAATCCATGGTATAGGCACAACTACCCATCAAGAAGAGGATCATGTGAATGGATCCTCGGCATGGACATAGCCATCTGAATGAAGGGATCATGTGAACTAGATCCACAGTATGGGCGTAGCCATCCATATAGAGAGGATCCAAATGCAAGAACCCACAGTATGGTCAAAACCATCCATCTAAAGAATCATGTATATAATCATGAATGACTCATCACTCCTCGCAACCTGGACTTTTGTGATCGAAGCCCAGGGTCTTGTGCTCCAACACCACCCGATCAAAGTACAAATTCCAAAATTTGAATAGACGTGTTGAAGTCGAACATGCTAGAAAATCACTTGATTACCAGTCAATGATGTGAACTGTTAACAAGTGCGAGAGAAACAACCCATAATGTCAATGGCTCTCAAGGTACTACTAGTACAATCCACAGAATGTGAAGAGTGATCCAAAGTCAAACAACCTTGAAATCACCCGATCGAAGGCCAATGATGCAAACCTATCGTCAAATGCGAAGAAATTTCCATTAGGGCATGCAAGCTCTAAGGTACCAGAAAGGAGTCTCTAGATCAACTTCCTAGATAATGAGCTGAAGTCAACAGGAAGTGATCTGTCGAAGGAGGGTCATAATGAATCCCACATCATAGACATGAAATAGAGAAGATAATATGAGTGTAAATCAAGACTGAAATAGAGGATTAGGAATGTACAAAGTGTAGAAGGATTTTCTCTTGAACATATTGGCGACACGACTCTGGAATTTGGCAGCATTTGACTCAAATAGGATCAGAGGTTATGTTGAAAAAATCAGTAATCGAATGAGAGGCAAACAGATTTCCCAAACCCATGGAACCAAAGTGACAGAATGACGATATCCCAACCCGACATGAACTGCAGACAAGTTTCATGTTCAAGAGTGACATACTGTCAACACAACTGACGAATAACTTCCACGTTCCCCAACCATTTCTAGCGAGTACCTCTTTATTTTTACACAAGCTTGAAGAGGATACCATATGCTTGTCATATAAGTTTTTCCTTCGGACAAATACAACCTAGTACATTTTACGAGCCCTAGGAAGGAGGAACTCAAGTAATGTAAAAATGACGGAGTCTGATGTCATCAGTTTTTACGAGTCTGACAAAGGAAGGACTCAACATATTTTCATATTTAGAGAATTTGAAAAGAAAGCGAAAAATAAAAATCCAACAGTCCCTTTTTTTAGGTAGTCTCACAGATCCGAAAAGGTAGAAAACTATGTCTGAGATAACCTCTTAGTCGCGATAGGCTAAGGTATTCCTTTTTCGTAATTAATCTATCCCAGCCCGAAAAAGGGGTGAGCATATACTGGGTAGATATCATTTTGTAGCCAATTTAACGAGTTCAAAACGACAAGCGTTTCGGTAATCTTTTCAGTTTTTAGAGAGTCAGAAAAGAGATGAAAGATGACTCCTCCTAGAGGAACGAGTGGTATTAAGGGTAGCTACTGGTTCCGGTAATGGTGGAACTACTTAGAACAGGTAAAGGTCAAGAGGCTGTCTAACAAGACCACTCATTGCAGCAGTTCGTCAGGAATGGTTTAAAAACCAAGTGAAGGCGTATGATCAGCCGAGCAGATGGGGACGATGGAATGAGAGAACCAAGGCTCATCTAGCAAAACAGGCTGATAAAATGACAATCACAAGAGGTAAAATAAGAATGGTTTCATTTTTACACAAGCTTGAAATCAGGAAACTTTGCTTGAAGTTGGTTTCATTTTTATAGAAGCTTGAAACAAAGATAAACTATGCTTGAAATCGGTTTCATTTTTACACAAGCTTGAAATAGAAACAAACTATGCTTGAAATGTTTGCATGCTGCCAACATGGTGACTCAATTCGAGGTACATGCCCCACCAAGCTTCAATCCATATGAAAGGCAGGTGAAATGAAGGTTCAAATATGAGATCAAGTGAAAGACTCGAATGGGATTTTACGAGATCGTATCAAAGAATCGAATTGAACAGGAACATGTTTCATTGTTTTAACGAGGTTGACACATTAAAAGAACTATCCTCATGAGACCTTGTTTCATTTTTTAAGGATATTGACAGAAGACAATGAACTCTGCTCCAACTAGCTTGTTTCATTTTTTTAAGGAGCTTGACACAAGAAAGCGAACTATGCTCCGAATACCTTATTTCATTTTCTAAGGAGCTTGACACAAGAAAAATGAACTTTGCTCTGATGACCTTGTTTCATTTTTAAGGAGCTTGACACAAGAAAAATGAACTATGCTCTGAAAACCTTTTATCATGTCAAATAAAAATTCATGGAATTCAAGAGGTTCGCAGCCGATGGGAGAACAACATCTCGGAAATCAAGACCCAATGCCCCTAGCACATGATGCACAATGGCATTGTCACTGAATGCGGGCATGGGACAGGTAGCCACATAATTAAAATGTGGCAGGGAAGATACAACCGGCGGATAAAGACCCAGAAGGGACGATGGTGGACCACATGTCATGCTAGGACTAAAGAATGAAAGCTGATTAATGGTCATGATCCAACCTTTGTGTGGAGAATAGATCACGAAAAAGGGAAGAGACAACTGCCCCCATGACATAAGTATAGTCGCGCCCCAGGAGTAAATTAAAATCCAAGGGGCCTGGAACAACCTCATGTCGATATGGACAATTTTCCTTCCCAAAGTAACAGACAACTTTGGAAGGATCCCTAATAGTTGATTGGTTCCTCTATTAAAATCCAACAGAATCTGGGTAACGAGCATAAGCAGTGGAGAACCAAAATCTTGCCAAGTAGTTGAAGACAGAATACTAATAGATGTGCCTTCATCTATAATGGTGCTGGGTACGACTAGATCAAAGGTCTATACCGTTACCTCAAAAGGCACATAAGAAGGAAGGCGGTATCCTGCAAATTGACTCCAATCGAAGGAAGTGACTAAAATACTTGGGGGAGGTACCATCGAATTGAGATGGTTTTCCCTTGGTGTTACCAGAGCAAGAGGAGCACTTTCCTGGAATTGCATCACGACAGTAGGAGGAGCAACTTCTTGAACTACAGGGATGGGAGGATCTTTGTCCAAGTCTGAGGAATCTGAAGAAACAAGAGGAACGCGAGGGGGATAAGATCCGCTCTCGAAAAAAAGGACCTGATGAACCATGGGCGGGACTAGATCAACTGATTCCTCGACCAATGGTTGGTCGGGAACAGATTCTTGAATTTGAATTTTCAGGGGAGTGGGATTGACCAAGGATGACTCTTGACCAATCATGGAATCAACTAGCGGAGGACTCAAAGAAAGCTTCTAGTAATCAGCCGAAAGGTAGGGTGCAGAAATAGTAGAGTTTTCCAGCACTCTCTTGGCTTCATCCATGTATGGACAAAGGTGAATGGGATGATGCCCTTCGCACAACTTACAGGGATTGGTAATCTTACCCTATTTCTTATGAGTCTTATCAGAACTAGTCTAAGATGTGCCACCAATATGCCTTCCAGAAGCCAAAGGCAATGGCAGATGGCCATCGGACCATGCTTCAAGCACCTTGGGAATGCCAGGGAAATCTCGAAGAAAATGGTCACCTTTGCACAACATGCAAGGGAATTTGAATTTCCGTGGAAGGTTGGATGGTTTATCAATGGAAGGTTTCTTAGGCGCAATAGCCACAGAGCTAGCCTCTCCTTTATCTAAATTCTTCTTCTTCATCATCATCTTCTTCTTCTTAGTCACCTGGTTACTAGAATCTAGACTTTCACCATGCGAAGTAGAAGAGGAGGACGAAGAAACAGGTGAATAAAGGGAGAGGTCAACTTTAGAATCAACATGATGTTGTTCAGGTGGAGGAGATGGTTGTACAGTGGATGAAACACTCGAGAAGATAAAGGTCGAGAATAACCAAATAGGCAATCCAACAGTTAACCCAGGTAGGAATAACGTTGCCATATAAGGAGCACCAACATTCCCAAAAGAAGGAAAAGGACCAGGATTCCCCTCGGAGGGGATTCCTTGGTTGCTAAACTCCTGAAACATTGCCATTAGAAACAACCCTAAAAAAAAATACTAAGGAAGATAAGTTTAACCAGGAAGATTTCGTGGGCGGTTGATTTTTTAAGACACTGAAAAAAAACTCTACCGTTTCATATTTCAAGAGTCGAGAAATAGGCAAAAGGTGACTCTATCACTTTCAGATTGAAATAAGCGTGAAAGGAAAAATGCTCAATGATATTTTCACTTTTTAGAGAGTCACGAAAATATCAAAATGACTACTCAGGTAATCTATGAAAGAGGGTGTACCAAGTTTCCATGAACTGCCATATACACCTTGGTGATAAAATGAAAGATAAATGACCAAGGACTTAATGTACGTGCAGGTAGTCTCTCTGAATGCTGTGTTCGGTGTATCATGGTTACAAGGCGACAGACTCGGCTTCCTATGGATAAAAGGATTGCAACCTAGAGGGGTCTCCCTTTATATACTCAACAGTACGGGGAGCACAAGTCCGTACTAGCACTGTCTAAAGCCAAAAGGTGAATGATAGCTACTAGGTTTTAAGACGTCGGAACACGTCTCTAGCCTAGACCACTAAAATGTTTGCGTTAAGTTCCAATGTTTCCTTAGGTTCATTGAGTAAATTTTAAATTTAATCTTGAATTACGTCTCGGTTTCAAGGCCCTATCACTGTCATCTGAATCTCCTATATGTAGCTATATGAGAAAATAAATCTTTCAATTCGATGAATGCTATCTAGTTAAGGGAAGAGTCTCAAACAATGATGCAACAAACAACAATATTGAAAATGAAACTTTTTCCTAACTAGATGACTTTCACTATCCAAAATTAATATAAAACATTCAACGATGTGAATTATGCAATGTAATCTATGCAAAATCCTCTTTTTTGAAAACTATGCAATTGTAATCTATGCACAATTTCCTTTTTCGTTTGAAAGAATAAGAATGCACTCAATGCATTTTTCGATGAAATGAGAATCTACTTAATGCATGCTTTTAATGAAAGAGAATTCACTCAATGCAATTTTTAGCTTTCAATCATTAAACAATGTAATCTAAATTCAATGATAAATCTCAAAAAATAATTTTCAATGCAATGTGTTCTAATTCATTTTAACGAAAAGAAAACTCTAAGACGAAAACTAAATGAACACAAATTTTCTTAATGAAGGATGAATGCAAAGGGGACACAAACAAAAACTAAGAATACAATCATTTTTTTAAACACTTTGTAACAAAATTCCTCAAAAGGCTACAAGACATATGAGGTCAAGCACAAAAAGGACTTCCAAGGCATGAGCTCAAAACAAGGCATTCATTCCCTTTTACATCAAGAAATCATAGAAAGAAGACTTTTCAACTGAACCATGAGCAATGTAATCTATGCTCACAAGTGAGAAAGTAGAAGAGAGAACATGTAAAGCATACAGAGAAAAGTACTGGAATGGAAAGACACACTGGTGGAGGAATTAGGGAAAAGACCTCAATTTTTCATACACCCTGAATTTGGAATGACTTTTGTGGGTGAAACTAGCGCAAAATGGCGCGAATTTCTCAATGACATCTAGCGCCAATGGCCAATTAGCGCGGGTTGCTAACTGACAACTAGCACCAATTAGCACGACTGTTAGAAAAATAAAATCACCAATGCCTAAACAGGAAAAACAAAGAATTTCTCCCAACCAAGACTAGACTCACCACTTCAAGAAAAAACTAAAATATCGTAATTGATGAAAAACATAAGAACAAACAGGGAAATGGTCATTCAACTAAATCCGTCAAATGACTAAGACCTCAAAGAGTGACAAACTCAAAGGAAACTCCCCAGTGGAGTCACCAATTTTTTGTCCAGGTAAATCCCCTCTATGGAAAGAGGTGATCCCACTAGCCCTAGGGTGGGTCTAGAAACTACGGGAACATACTAACATCTACCTTCCTAGATTGTAAATGAAATTTAGATCAAGGAAGATGACCTACCTTGTTCTGACGCTATGTTGTTGTCTTCCGTTGAAGCTTCTTGATCCGTTGCTCTTCTCAAGCTTGTTACACGCTGCTACCAACGTTCGATTACCTGTACAGACAGTTAAGACAACACAAAAAGCGTAAAACCACAACAAACATAAAAAAATTACAACCTATCTAATTGATCAAGGAATGCTCGAAATATCATTATAAATGTAAACAAGAGTGGAAGATAAACATCAGATGCATTTTATTATGATAAAGACAAGGGGAGTTTACAACCAAGCCTTGATGTCGAGGCTCTCCTTTGGCAGTTCTGTATCCAAGCACGTTTGCAGCACCCTCACACATAAAGGTCCAGGATCTCACTATGTTCCCAACACACAGAAACAATCACACTCTGCACTATTCTCCCGAAGCTATGATTGCTTATTGTCTATGCTAACTTTTTCGGCTATCTATTCAACTAGCACATCAATGGAAGATGGCTATATTTATAGAGGAGAGGAGGAGTTTGGAATCCCTACAATAGTGGAAGGGAGGCCTTATCCCTTGGGAGGTTTCCCCATAAGGTGGAAACAAGAGGCCAAAGGAGGGAGGCCGTGGTTATTCAGTCGAACCACTCCCTATGACTCATCCAGAAAGTTGTTGTGATCGAAACTTCGCCTCTAATTTTAAAAAAAATTCCATAAATAGATCGGCGCGGGTGCTTAACTGGGATAGAGCACCAACTAGCGCGAGCTCAGTGTTAATTTTCCAGCTCGGCACGGGAGTGTAACTGGCTACTCGCGCTAAGGAAAAAATAGGTGTTTTTAGTGGTCTGCTCAGGAAATGGTCAACAGACGGAATGTTGTCCTTACAAGGAATGCAATGATGGTATTTGCAAGGCATGACACTTCTAATTAGTCACAAAAATGACTCTCCAATGTGTGAGATGGGAATTTCAGGGACAGTGACAAATTACTGTGTAACATACGACAAAAATGTCCAGCCTCACATCTACTTAGAGGGCGACTTGGTCCTTCTTTACGATCAAGACGCTGATGTAATAGGTACAGGGAAATTCGAGCCATTGTGGCATGGCCCCTATATTTTCAAAATATTTCTTTCTAAGGGTGCCTATGAGTTAGTTGATTACGATGGAATTCCAGTGGTGGAGCCATAAATGGGTTGTATTTGAAATGTTACTATGCTTAATCATGAGCATAGTAATTTTTTGTATTATATTGTATATATGCTATTGATTTGCATTCACTATCTTAATTTGTTTTTAGAGTTTTTCTTGACGTTAGTAATCCACTTTACAATTTCATCACAGATGACTGAATCTTTGGAACCATTTGTTGGATATGCTAATGGTGCCAATCGTAGTACGCAGAATCTATCCTCTGTAGCGTGGGCCATTTTCACTTCGAACGACAAGTTAGTGAGTTTTCAAGGGATTTGTATTGGTAGATCAAAAAACAATATCATTGAGTATAACACATTGGTTGAACTTCTCTTTGATGCCATTTCATTTGGTATTAACCGCATAATCATAAGGTTAGACTCACAACTTTTGGTATTACAACTTACTAGTGTTTATACTATTAGAAATCCAACACTTCTTAGATTGTTCCTAAGAGTTTGAATTTTGGAAAGACATTTTGATTTCATTCAATATCAACATATTTCCATAAATTTGAACTCATTAACTGATTCATTAGCTAATAAAGTTTTAGATAGACATTCGCAACATATGTAGAGAAAAAATTCACCCCATTGAATAGGATTTCACAATAAACATAGGAAAAACTCTAAAATTATATAGATAGATAGTTATAGGTTTTTACAAAAAAATTTCCCAAGACATATTGGTCATATGACCTCAAAATGTATGCAAAATGTCACAAGTAAACTAGTGGTGCTCATGGTAACATGCTATGGATCTAGCAATCCTATGGAGTAACTGCATCTAATTGTTAGGAACCCCAATAGTGTGTCGCTGCAGTTGCATGGGTAACTTTTCGACCCGGAACTATGGAATTTTGAAGGTTAAAACTTCTATGTGCTATTAAAGCTCAAGCAGAGTCTCATCCATATCAAGGTCCTAAGGGACTGCTCTCCCGATAGCCCTCTCTGTTGGTGCATCTACTTCGCGCTCTGGTTCCTCTATTGGTTGAACACAACCGATATCTGCATTACATCAAACATTTAGTTGAGTCTTGGAAATAAATAAAAATACAAAAACATTGTATAAACCTTAGAAAAATAAAAAAACATGGTCAAAACATTCTTATTCATTGAACCCATTGAGTGCCTTCTAGTAATACTAAATCTGGATCTCCTCGGAAGTCAATGCCTGCATATGCATACTCATCGATGGCAACGATCTGTCGTCCGAACCAGGCGAAGAATGAAGTGGAAAACACAATGGTCGATTAGCCTGCATGCCAACCCATGAGTTATACCCATCTCTACATACGAGGATCTCTAGGACTAGATATATCTAGTGTTACATGCTGTGGCTGCATCAGTGGAATCCGTTCCAAAGCGAAGGAGATAAGGATTGAATCACAACTGAAATTTTTCTTCCTTCCTCCCTTTGCTTTTTTTAGTTGTTCCTTTATCTGAGATAGAACAACTTCAGACCAGTTGAAAATTGTTGGCTCTAAACACTCTAGTGCATACTGCATATACGATTTGTTCGCTACATGTAGTGTAACGGTGCCAACAAGTTTAGCGATCGTGAAAAGGATGGTTCTCAATGGAAAATCCTTGACATCCTGGATGTTTATTTTTCCATCTTTGCTAGTGTTTGGTCAATTTAGTGTGTCCTAAATTGCTGCATTTAATTTTTCAATCTAAGGAGATAAGTCTGGCGATGAAGTACGCGCACTATATCCAATGTGCGAATAACTTTATTTCTTAACTTTGTCGTTTTGGTTTCTAGGTGAAATGGAAATTCTAAAATGAAAACAAGTTTGGACATATTTGTTCAAAGGAAGTGATATCCCCTATAATGATAAACCAACTTATGAAGCACAAAAAGCAGAATTAAAAATTACATGAGACTTGAAAAAGTATAAAAGTGTCTTCTTTGAAATGAAAAGAATCACATATCTAATAAATCAAAACAGTAAACTAGTGAGCATGAAAACCAAACTATTCTTGCTGCCAACTAAACACAAAAGAAACTATGCTTAAGAAAATTCAAAATTGCAACAAAATAAATCTAAATCAGATTACATCAATTCATTTTCTGACCCTTCATCATTAGACCAGCTATGATTTTCGGAAGTAATCATAAACAACTTGTGTAACTAATATTTAATTTGCAGAAAGTAAACTAATACTAAACCATACACTCATGATTCAATCCCTCGCCATCAGTCCAGCTGTGGCTTTCGGAGGCAACTGAAGATGTCATACATGATTTAATATATCTAAATTTGCAGAAAAGAAACTAATACTAAACTTCACATTTCATAATGCAGTCCCTCACCATGCGGTCAGTACGGCATGACTTTGAACCATTTGAAGATGCTATAGGCGACTTAATATATCTGAAAATTTACAAGAAAAATAAACTAATACTAGCTTCACATTTCATAGTCGTTCCTCACATAGTCTGGTGGCATGGGTTGGAGAACAGCCCAGAAGATCTTATGGCTTGACATCTAAATTTAACTACTAAAGCAGATAAGCAAAACTGAAATGTACAAAGCAAGACTGAAGTTAAACAAAAAGCTATGAAAAGAAAACTAGCAGCAGAACAATATTAGATCCATGTCATTAGTCAAAAAGCTATAAAAATGCCCGGGCTGTCTATCTAAAACCTGCAATCAAGAAAACTGATCAGTGATTAACAATCATAAAACATGAAAGACAGAAATGAAATGGAAATTATGGAAATGTATAAACAGAAATGAAACAATTGCAAAGTATGAACATATGGATGGATTATAATACAATGACTTTTAAAGAAATGAAATGAGAAATATACACTAATACACAAAACCTTAGCTGAGCAGGGGCCCTCTACACAGCCTTGGTAACGATCCTCAAACACGAATTAAGTTGAAAAACAGAGTCTCCTCATATTAAAAAGCAGTTCATTACAGAATGGTAGTGTTACGGCTCAAGGGCAGCGTAATCACTACAAAGCAGACTAACAGATAACAGAGTATATTCACGAACATCAACTATCAACTAACAACTATCAACTAACTTTCTGTGCGTATGCAAACGCTCTATATATAACAACAAACTGTAACTGTCTCCTAAATTTCATGATGGCAGAGAGCACGTAGACCACTACGTCCACGGATATAGGAGTATGGCCGTGTTGGAAAGTGGATCTACGGAAGGTGGATGCTTGAATTCGACTCCAGAGCTCTGCACAGATGTCGATTTAACCTCCACAAGCTTAGAAACGGCCGTATGGATGTTTATGTGCCACGAAACAGAGTCCGGCCGACATGAAACTCCATAGTTGACTTCCATGTGGACGCCTTTGACTGCGGCTTCTTTGGACGAGTTTGCTTGAACCAATAGGACACGAACCATGTCCACGTCATTCCTAGCCTGCCCATGTGGCTCGTTTCCCTTGTAGACACCTGTAGCATATAATTCCACAAAATAGCTGCGGAAAGTTGCAGCAGCTGCGGAAAGTGGCAAGATTCCGCAGCTGAATGAACAAAATCTAGATCAAATAGAAAACACAAAAACCTAATTAAAAACCATGTTAGATACCCTTTTGCACATGATATTGACAATTTGGGAGGTTTAGGTGAGTGAAAAAGGTATGGAAAAGTGTATGGAAAAGATGCAATTTCGGGACTCAACATACCCCCACTGTGAAGGTGTTGCATGTCCTCATGCAACCAAAATTTTGATACTCTTTGTTCAGTTCATGTGCCTTGATACTTCAGCCAGCACATCCAACCCCCTTCTCTTCTTCTTTGGTACTGCCATCATTATGGGTTTATTCATTAAGCACCTAAATTTGATATTCACAAGTGCTCTGCTCAATTTCTGGCATTTCCTTTTTAATTTCTTATTCTTCTTTTGCCAAATTCCCAAATGTAACATAGTATTATCATGGATGATCTTGTCTAGTTTGCCTTGTTCTTTCAGTGTTTCATTTTCATTTTTGATGTGCCGATTTAAAAGCTCCAGCTCAAAAATTTCCTGTTTTAATGACTGAACTAAATCATCCTGCAATGTATGAGGCTGAATGGAAGAGGTACTTGGACCTGTGGCTGCCTTTTCCAAGGATTTTATATAGTCATATACCTCCTGCTGCTTGGGGTCTACTTCCGGTGTCATTTTCATTGGGCTGTCCCCAAAATGCTGTAAAGGAGAATTATGTTCAAAATCTGGCCGAGGAGGGCTTACATTAATATTTTGCTGAGAATAAGATGGAGTATGCTCATTGTCTGATTGGGAATGAAAGGAACCAGGTTCACTAACTGACTGAGATGGACTATGGTCAGTTGGGGACTGTTCAAATGTCTCCTCACCCAAATCAATGAAATGAGGACCCTTAATTTGCGTTTTTCTCAATTTCCCCTTAAGCCTGCTGCTTCTCCTCACATGCTGTGGTACACTACCCTTTTATTCTTGTTTTCCTTTTTCTGTCTTCTTGGGCATGGATGACTGTTTTTGAAGATAAACTAATCTTTCTGATAGTATTTGATGATCTTCTTCTTCAGAAGAAGGAGTTTTATGTACAGCCTCAATAGTTTCTTTCCCTTTTGGTATTATTGGCTTCTTAGCCTTGATTTCCTTCTTCTTCCTTTTTACCAATCTCTCTTCCCTATCAGTTTTTTTCATAGTAGTAGTAGAAGTATTTTGGATTTCTTCTATTGTTCTTTTCCTTCTACTTCTTCTTGCTGTGCTAGCTGCGGGAATTTCCTGAGTAGGAGCAATTTGGGTTTCAACATTCATTCTTTTTCTTCTACTCCTTCTAATTGAACTACCTTCAGGAATTTCCTGAGGTTCTTCAAAGAAGTTTCTAACTAGGAATTGTTCCCATGTATCTTTTCTTTCCTTTAGCTCCTTTTCCATCAGAATTTTTATAAGGCCGTGGTGATAAAGATGAGGCTCTACATCTCCCAAGTGTTTTTGAACAGTCACAGCCATTTTCTTTAAGCTATTGAATAGAAAATAAGGGAGATTGAGAGTTTGGTTTTCAAGAAAATTCATCAATAGCCTGGTATGGTACATGTACATAGACCCAAAACGGCCTTCACATGTAATAAATTTATGAACAATTAGTAGTAAAGTGGCCCATTCTTCTTTTATTGCATGCACAGGGATTCCTCTTTTAAAAACAGTGATATCCATACCTTGATTTCGTAGAATTGTTCTCCATGCCTCATCACTGATGCTTTTATTTTTGAACCAACGTTCTCCCTCTTGAAGAAGTTCTGTGGCTGTTGCTATTGATGCTTCATTAACCGAAAACTTGAGGTCTCCAACTTCTGCTTCCGAGCCATCAAATGACCTTGCAAACGCTTTCGTAACTTCTTTGTGGTAACCTCTGAATTTCTGAATAAAACGCAGCCATTTTGCTTTCCTCAACATCTCTTTTGCTTGCGGATATCCCTCTATAAACTTCGGTCCTTCCGGCTCTGCCCTTAGCAACTTACCCATTTCACTTTTCTGTGCTTCACTAATTTGCCTCTGTGAGGGTTTAAGTGGAAATGGAATGATGGAATACACAGGATCGAACACAATGAATGTGGGTATGTATCATAAAATGAGAATGAGTACCATAAACAGAATGGAGTAAGACTGTGGGTGGATATACGGAAGTGAGAATGAGCAAAAGGAACGAAATGGAGTGAAACAGGGAGTGAGAATGAGTAGAGTGGGGTTTCATAAACACGACAGAGACACGACAAAGAGGTTAACAAAGTATAATACATTCGGCAGCGTTTTGAATTTTGGTGGCTGTGTAATAAATATGAACACGTTTCAATCAACGGTTATGAAGTTATGCGGCTTGTAAGAGTCCTTTGTCAACTCAAATACGTCTCATTATCTCCGGTGGGATATTGGAACATGAGTGAGAATCGGAATTTCAATGATGAAACCGTTTATGAATAAATGCAAGAGGATAACATGGAGATCGTGACAAATTACGGAACTGTCAATATAATTATTGCGTGTAATGGGTAGAGCTCATGGTTTAAAATTATATAAAAATGTGTTTTTCAATACTATTTCAAATAAACTTTATTCATACCTTTGGAATCCTTGCTTTTGCCCTTGGTCTTCAACTGATTGATCTCCATTGGTGTCTTGAATGTTCCATTGATCCTCTCCCCTGCATTTTATTTCATAATTATGGAAATAACAACTAACTGTACATTCTCTTTCAAAGCAGAGTAGTAGCTGCGGAATCTGCTTCTGGCTGCGGAAACTGGAGTCAGCTGCGGAAACAGATGTCAGCTGCGGAAACTGACACAGCTATTACTTGGTTGAATAGAAATGAACAAATGCCAAATGACCAGATGGAAATGGTCATAAAAAAGATTTTTATTGATGGAATGCATGAAATGAAGTGAAATGAAGTGAAATGAAATGAAATGAAATGGAATGAAGTGAAATGAAATGGAGTGGGTGGTGAAATGAAATGAAATGAAAGAGAGATTTTTTGGAAAATATAGAGTGTCAGGTGTCCCTGATTTTCACCCCATATTTTCTGCATAAGACTGCCAATCAATGATTGGTTTTCAGGCTTATACCATTTTTTTTTTTTTTTTAAAGTTGAAAAACAAAAGCTAGGCTGGTGGAGAAGAAAAATTCTTCTGTACCAGCCTGATTGCAGAACTTTCTTGAAACAACTTGACAAAATCCTCTTTTGAGAGTGGCTTATGATAAACTTTCAATCTATGGCCATTCACAATAAGAGGAGTTTGAAACTCATCAATAGTCTTGATTCTTACAGCTCCATTGCTAAAGATTTTGTCAATCTCATATGGCCCAAGCCAATGAATCTGAAATTTCCCTTGAAAATCTTTAAACTTGGAGTCAAATAACAATGCCCAATCTCCTTCTTGAAACTTCTTCTCTTTGATATATTTGTCATGCCATTTAGTTCTTTGATATTGAACTAGATCAGTTCTTAGAATTGCTTCTTGTCTGATCTCATCTAGCTCATTCAACTGCTCCATTCTATGCTTTTGGGCTTCCGATAAGTCCATCCCCAACTGAACTGCTATCTTGAAGGTCTTGACTTGGAACTCAATGGGGAGCAAGACTTCTTTCCCATAAACAAGTTCATAGGGAGAATGTCCTGTTGTATTCCTCCATGTAGTTCTGTAGGCCCACAAGGCTTCTGGAAGCCTTTCTGGCCAATCTCTTCTATGTAGATGAACAGTTTTGGTGATGATACTTTCAAGAACTTTGTTTGTGGACTCCACTTGACCATTTGCTTGTGGATGGTAAGGAGTAGATTTTCTGTGCTTGATTTTGTATTCTTCCATCAACTTCTCCACCAAATTTGATGTGAATTGGCTCCCCTGATCTGTTGCAATTTCTCTTGGAACACCAAAGCGAGTAAAAATATCCTCATAAAGAAAATGAACAACTGAATTTTCAGTAGCAGATACTAATGCTTTAGCTTCTACCCATTTAGTAACATAATCGGTGCAAACCAATATATACTTCTTTTGCTTAGATGGTGGATTAATAGGTCCAATGAAATCTAAAGCCCATTTTTCAAAGGGTTCAATGAGTACCTGTGTTTGCAGTGGCATTTCATTTGAAAGGGTAGGTTTCCCTACTCTTTGGCAGCTGTCACACCTTTTGACATATTGTTTTGCATCTTTGAAGAGGGAAGGCCAATAATATCCTAAAGAGAGGATTTTATAGGCCGTCCTTTTGTCTGCAAAGTGTCCGCTGCATGGTTCATCATGACATGCCTTAAGAATATCGGGCATTTCATCTTCCCTGACACATCTTCTGATCACAAGATCTGGCCCTGTTTTAAACAATTCGTTAGAAATCCATGAATATCTTGAACTCTCCTGAATAATTTTTCGTTTTTCTCTTGGAAATAAATGTGAAGGTAGTTTCCCTGTAACCAAATAATTAGCAATATCTACATACCAAGGGGTCTTAATAGTTACTGCAAACAAATATTCATCAGGAAACTTATCTTCTACAGGAGAATCTTCTTTAGTATTTTGAATTCTAGACAAGAAATCAGCTACTGTATTCTGTTTTCCTGGTCTATCCAACACAGTAATATTTAATTCTTGCAAAAGTAAAAGCCATCTTGTCACTCTGCCATTAGTAACAGGTTTGTTCATTAAATATCTAATTGCAGAATGGTCAGTATGAATAAAAGTTTCATATCTTGTTATGTAATGTCTAAACTTATTAATTGCATGAACAACAGCTAAGAATTCTTTTTCAGTCACAGTACAATTCAACTCTGTGGGAGTCAAATTTTTACTGGTGTAATAAATGGCATAAGGAATTAAATCTTTTTGACCCAACACAGCTCCAAGAGCTGTATCTGAAGCATCTGTAGAAATATGGAAAGGAAGTTTCCAATTTGGTCCTCTCAAGATAGGTGCTTCGGATATTCTTGTTTTCAAAGTTTCAAAAGCTGATTGACAATCAGGATCCCATTTAAATTCACAGTCTTTTGTAAGCAATTTGAAGAGTGGAGATGCTATTTTAGTGAAGTTTTCTATAAATCTTCTATAGTAACCAGTAAATCCTAGAAAACTTCTAACATCTCTTTGACAATTTGGAATAGGTAACTTGGAGATGACTTCAACTTTCGATCTATCAACCTTAATCCCATCTCCCGAAATATGATGTCCTAAAACAATCCCTTCAGTAAACATCATAAAGCATTTTTCATGGCTTAATGAAAGGTTTGTTTCTTTACATCTTATGAGAAATTTTTCCAAATTTTCTAATGCCTCTTCAAATGAATTACCATAAGCTGTAAAATCATCCATATAAACCTCTACACAATCATGGATTAGATCAGAAAAAATTCCTAGTACTGCTCTTTGGAATGTTGCTGGTGCATTACATAACCCAAAAGGAAGCACTCGGTAGGCAAAAATTCCCCATGGACAAGTAAATGTGGTCTTATCTTGATCTTCAGGTGCTACCTGAATTTGGTTATAGCCACTAAAACCATCCAAAAATGAAAAGTACTTTTTACCTGCTAATGTATCTAATACCTGATCAATAAAAGGCAAAGGAAAGTGATCCTTCAAAGTTGCTTTATTCAATTCCCTGTAATCAATGCATACTCTCCATTTACCATTCTTTTTAGGTACTATAACCAAAGGAGAAACCCATCGGCTATCTGAAATTGGATAAATGAAGTTTACATTGAGAAGTTTTTGGAGCTCTTCTTTCACTATCTCCCTAAGATTTAGATTCATCCTTCTTTGAGGTTGTCTGATTGGTCTACTGTTTTCCTCAATATAGATATGATGGATGCAAGTCTTAGGATCAATACCCTTCATGTCAGTATACTCCCATGCAAATGCGGTAGAATGTTTTTGCAAGATTCTGGTTAGTTCTTCTTGTTGTGATTTCTCCAAATGTTTGTTGATATTCAATGTCTTTTCTGGAAAAATCTCAATAGTAGAATTACCAAACTCTTCCATAGAGTAAAGAGACATTTGTCTTGATGATAAATATTCTATGTCAGATTCCAATTGAAATTGTGTGGGGTCATATTCTGAAGTTATCTCAAAATTTTCTAATGTGTTCATAATTTGACTATCCTCACTAATTTCAGAAATGGTAAAGACAGGTTGTATAGTGTTCTCATCATCGACCCATTCATTGTCTCCTATTTCTGTGATTGCTCTTGCTAGAGGATACAAATTTAATTTCTTTGTCGAATTACCATTTGAAATGTACATGTCCCCAGATCTACAACTAATAAAAGCATCAGCTGTGGCTAGCCAAGGTCTTCCTAAGATAATTGGATGTCCTCCTAGATTACTTTTGGGAGTCAAAATCATAAAGTCTACTGGATATTCCAAAGAATCTAAGGAGACTGAAATATCTTCTAATGCACCATCTGGTTTAATAACCGATCGATCTGCAAGTTGCAGTAAAGTAGGTGTAAAAATAAGGTTAGGAAGTTTTAACTGTTCCATAGTCTGTCTACTCATAATGTTGATAGCAGCCCCTAAGTCAATCAATGTGTTTGGAATTTCTATCCCATTTATATGTGTCTTGACAATTGGACTTCCTGGATCTACATACTTCTGCATGGTAATTTTCCCCATCATAATGTCTGCAATCTTTCCTACCAGGTGGATTCTTCTTGTGTCCTTTAGCTTCCTTCCTGGTCTTTTGAAACTCAACTCCTTTATGGTTTTTGCTAGAATAGGAATTTCTAGAATGGCTTGTAGCAATGGAATCTTGATACAAACATTCTTCAATTCATCTAGAAAGTCATAGTTAGGCAACAAGATTTGTTTTTCCACCCCCTTATCAATTTGTAGTCTTTCCGGTAAAGGAGGTGTAGATGAAGATACATGTTGCTCAACTATAGGAGTTGTGGATGTTAGATTTTCTTTTTCTTTTTGAATTTTTGAATTTTGAAGAGATTCTTCCTCAGAACCCTTATTGACTTGAAGAGAGTCCTCCTCAGAGGTATCTTGCTCTTGAATATCTATAGAAGGTTTTTCTAAGACTCTACCAGATCTGAGTTGTACATCGTTGAGAGGAACAATCATATGGGTAGGAAATTGTTGTCCTTCTACCATATAAGTAGTTTGAGGATTCTTATTGTTAGGATTTGGCAATGGCTGAGCTGGAAGTTGATTTCTCTTCTGTTGGTATGGGAGCATGAGTTGAGGATTTGTATTTTGTTGAGAAGGTTGTTGTTGTGGAAATGGCAATGAAAGTTGTGGATTTGGGCTTGGAAATTGTGGATCTTGTTGATTTTGAAAAGATGGAGGATATTGATAAAATTGAGCAAATCTCCCATAAGGATTTTGCATCCCCTGTACCCATGGCTGATATGAGTTTTGATGTTGGGGCCAAGGTTGTTGCCAAGGATTCCAATTTGGTGGGGTTTGAAGATTCATAGGGTTATTAAACCCTTGAGATTGTTGTCCTTGCCAAGGTCTCCTTGCGACAAAACAGAGAGATTCTACTGAATTTGGATCTTCTTGAAAAACAGCTTTGAGTCCAGGGATTGAAGGACAATCCTTGATCTCATGATTTTCTGAGCAAATCATACATGTTTCTACAACTTTTGCATCAAAGGGACATTCCCTTAAAGCATGTTTCTTTCTACATTTCGGACAAAAGATGGCTAAAGCATCTGTTTCTGCTTTCTGCTTGTTTTGGATTTTAAGGGTGTCTAGTTGTTCACTAAGGCTCCCTAAGATATAAGTTTTGAACTCATCAAGCATATTACCAATCTCTGCCCTACTTACCGATCCAGTTGCAGATTTGTTAGTCCTAATGAGAGAAGAATCCCTAGGCCCTTTTCCAGTTTTAGATTTTCCTCTTGAGAGATGGATACATAGTTCTGTTATATCACGAAATGGAAGTTGAGAAATGTCTCCTTTCCCCATCATGTTTAAAATGTCTATCCATTCATCTCTAATGGATTTTAATAGAAGGGCTTTCAAAGTTTCATTATCTAAGTTTCTCATCTTTGCTCTTTTCAAGTTGTATTGAAATCTTTCAATTAAGTCTTCCAAATTTTCATCTTCTTTTTGCATCATTTTGAATACCTCATCCTTGTGATTGGTGGGCATACAATAGTCCAAGTATCTATCCAAAAATTTTTGTTTCATATCATTCCAAGTCCTGATAGATTGAGTGGCTAATCCCATGAACCATTTCAAAGCAGATCCCTTGAATGTTGAAGGAAACAGTTTGAGTTTTTGAGAATCTTCCATATAGTCATAAGTTCGGCACACTACTTCAAACTCAAACAGAAATGTTTCAGGATCCTCACTTCGCAATCCATAAAAGTTAGGGAGAACAGATGGTGAAATATTTTTCATTGTTGCATGAGTTTCCTCATCAACTATAGAGAATCCAAGCAAATTGTCCCTATTTCTACCATTATTTCCTTCACCATTGTTATCTCCATTATCTCCTCCTCTTCTACCTCCACCTCTATTTATTACTTCCTCTGCCATGATAGTTTCTTTAGAGTCCTTATAGTCCTCTAGTTCTTCTACCAAGGAGGGATGAGAGAAAGTCTCTTTGTTTTCTAAGTGGGTTTTAGTAGGCGGTATAGGAGAATCCTCTAATTCAGCTGTTCCTTGACTTCCAAAAATCTTAAGGCTAGGGGTAGATGGTGGTGAATCTGGTCTATGCCTTGAAGAAGATGGAGTTATGAAAATCGAACTCTTGGCTTTAGCTATAAACCTTCCCCTAGAATCTCTTGCTCTATGCATGTCATTTTTATTTTATTTTTTAAAAAGTTGGGCTAATAATTCTCTTTCTGATCTTCCAGATCATGCTAGGTGCAAGAAGAGAGCATACTTAAGAAATTACTAAACCAATAACTCTCTTTTCTGATCCTCCAGATCACACTAGGTGCAAGAGGAGAGCATACTTCAAGAAGTTATCAAGTTTTCCCTTCTTTTATGATTTTATATATTTTTTTAAGAAATTGGCTACCTAGTTACACTTCCCCGGCAACGGCGCCAAAATGTTTGGTCAATTTAGTGTGTCCTAAATTGCTGCATTTAATTTGTCAATCCGGGAATCGTAAGCTGATGAAGTGCGGCGCACTATATGTGCAAGATAACCTATTTCTTAACATTTTGTCGTTTTTGGTTTTTCTAAGGTGAAATGGAAATTCTAAAATGAAAACAAGTTTGGTTATATTTGTTCAAGGAAGTGATATCCCCTATAATGATTTACCAACTTGAAACTTTAAAAGCAAATTGAAAATTACAATGACAAGACTTGAAAGAAAGTAAAAGTGTACTGCTGAAATGAAAAGATGTTGCTAATCTAATGAATCAAAACAGTAAACTAGTGAACATGAAAACCAAACTATTCTTGCTGCCAACTAAACACAAAAGAAACTATGCTTAAGGAAATTCAGAATTGCAACAAAATAAATCTAAATCAGATTACATCAATTTATCTTCTGACCCTTCATCATTAGTCCAGCTATGATTTTCGGAAGTAATCATAAACAACTTGAGTAACTGATATTTAATTTGCAGAAAGTAAACTAATACTAAACCATACACTCATGATTCAATCCCTCACCATCAGTCCAGCTGTGGCTTTCGGAGGCAACCGAAGATGTCATACATGATTTAATATATCTAAATTTGCAGAAAAGAAACTAATACTAAACTACACATTTCATAATGCAGTCCCTCACCATCAGTCCAGCTGTGGCTTTCGGAGGCAACTGAAGATGCTATGAGCAGCTTAATATATCTAAATTTAACTACTGAATTAGATAAGCAAAACTGAAATGTACAAAGCAAGACTGAAGTTAAACAAAAGCTATGAAAAGCAAACTAGTAGCAGAACAATGTTAGTTTCATGTCATTAGTCAAAATGCTATGAAAATGCCCGGGCTGTCTATCTAAAACCTGCAATCAAGAAAACTGATCAGTGATTAACAATCATAAAACATGAAAGACGGAAATGAAATGGAAATTATGGAAATGTATAAACAGAAATGAAACAACTGCAAAGTATGAACATATGGATGGATTATGATACAATGACTTTTAAAGAAATGAACTGAGAAATATACACTAATACACAAAACCTTAGCTGAGCAGGGGCCCTCTACACAGCCTTGGTAACGATCCTCAAACACGAATTAAGTTGAAAAACAGAGTCTTCTCATATTAAAAAGTAATTCATTACAGAATGGTAGTGTTACGGCTCAAGGGCAGCGTAATCACTACAAAGCAGACTAACAGATAACAGAGTATATTCATGAACATCAACTATCAACTCACTTTTTGTGCGTATGCAAACGCTCTATATATAACAATAAACTGTAACTGTCTCCTAAAGTTCATGATGGCAGAGAGCACGTAGACCACTATGTCCACGGATATAGGAGTATGGCCGTGTTGGAAAGTGGATCTACGGAAGGTGGATGCTTGAATTCGACTCCAGAGCTCTGCACAGATGTCGATTTAACCTCCGCAAGCTTAGAAACGGCCGTATGGATGTTTATGTGCCACAAAACAGAGTCCGGCCGACATGAAACTCCATAGTTGACTTCCATGTGGACGCCTTTGACCGCGGCTTCTTTGGATGAGTTTGCTTGAACCAATAGGACACGAACCATGTCCACGTCATTCCTAGCCTGCCCATGTGGCTCGTTTTCTCTGTAGACACCTGTAACATAGAGTTTCACAAAATAGCTGCGGAAAGTTGCAGTAGCTGCGGAAAGTGGCAAGATTCCGTAGCTGAATGAACAAAATCTAAATCAAATAGAAAACATAAAAATATAATTAAAAACCATGTTAGATGCTCTTTTGCAAATGATATTGACAACTTGGGAGGTTCAGGTGAGTGAAAAAGGTATAGAAAAGTGTATGGAAAGATGCGATTTCGGGACTCAACGGCTAGGTTACGCACCTGGATAGCAATCTTTGCATAACATAATCCCTCACTGTCTCTCCTCCAACAGTAGACCCTATGAGAGAAATGGGCAAACCTCTCCTCGACAAACCTATGAGAAAATACACGTCCTCAACTGTTATGGGAACCACTTTGTTCTTAATGTGAAATGCCTCTATCGCCAGATCCCATGCTCGAACTAAGAACTCCAAGATTTCTATTTGTTGCCTCATTTCCGACAATTTGAAGTACTTAAGTAGTCCACAATATCTTAAGGCTCTTACAGTACCCGGATCATTCAAGGCAATCATATCTTGTTCTTTGTGTTCTCTTTCCCTCCATGTAATCATCATTATAATCCAATGGAAACCTGAAAATCAACCATAAGATCCATTAGATTCCATTATTGCCTTCATTTGGGGCGGGAATTGTTTTTATGGGCCTTAAAACCCTAAAAATCTACGAGATAATGGAAATGAAATGAATACCAAGAGAAGAGGAGGTTCATGAAGCAATAGCACGGATCAAGTGGAGGCGAAATCCATCCCACAAAATGATCATGATTAATGACTAAAGTTCGGGGGAAAAATCAGGTTCAGAGCTCCAAAATACAAATGGTAACTATGGAATGGTAAAAATGAATAGTAAAACTATTTTTAATAGTCATTTAATTATTTTAAAATTACATTTATTGCTATGAATATAGTTTTTATTATGTTTTTATCATGAAACAAGTATTTTTAATCCATTTAATGTTGTTCTGAACAGGCTATAAAATTGATGAACATATTAGTCGTGCAGATTTATTTCGAGAATGATTTGACCACAAAGCATACTTTTTCTCCTTATTTTTCGATCTTTGTTAAAAATGAAAAAGGATTTGAAGCGCACTTTTATATCTTTTTCGAGCTTTGATAACAGCGAAAAAGGAACCCCTGGAGTCTTCTTTTAGCTCTTTTCAGAATGCAATAATGTCAAAATATTGCCAAGAACTTGTATTTTCGAGCTTGTAAAAGTAAATGAATTGATATCTACTCAGTATAAGTTTAACCCTTTTCTGGACTGAGATAGATTATTTACGAAAAATGAATACCTTGGTTGAAAATGACTAAAGAGGTTCTCTCAGATATTATTTTACACTTTTTCGGATTTGAGTGACAACTTTACGAAAAATTACTTATGGAGTTTTCTTTTCATCCTCTTTTTCAAACTCTCTAAACATGAAAAATGACTAGGATGTCATTGTCATTAGGCTCGTTAAAACATAAAATAGAAATGGACTTGTCAATCATGGCAAGAATCGAGTTTCATTCATCGCTAGACTCATTAAATTATTAAATAGCAATACTTTATTCGCCCGAAGGGTTGAATTATAGATCAAGCATATGTTATCCTCCTCAAGCTTGTTAAAAAATAAAGAGGTACTGGTCGACAAATGACCGGGGAAAATTTGGGAAAGTGAACAGAACTTTTTACAGTAGCAAGTCACTCTTGAACATGACACTTCACTCCATCACCGTGATTGTTTGGGTTGGGTAATATTCTTGCCAGTTCATTCACACCTATAGTTCATCATACCTTCACTTCAGTTTTGGGTCAATGCTGCCAACTCATCTCAGTGTCGTCAATATGTTCAAGAGAAGTTATCTAGTGAATACTCATCCTTTTGCAATACTCATAAACCTTCATTCTCATGACAGTCATCCCTGAACATTGCTATATCAAGTCAACCTTTGTCTCAAAGAAATTAGTAACTCGAGTTTTGCAATAAGGTGCTCATATAAATAGGACACTTTCTGTCATCGACAAATTAATATCCAGAAATTTCACTTAGAAACATCAGATTCCAGTTCATGAGGCTTGTTATAGCATCGATAAGATTCTTGCTTCCGGACTTTTGACCGCAAGGTTTTGTTTGGTGTTCCACATCAAATCATCTATTCACACCTTACGAAATGTACTGCTGTACCTTGAGGACCATTTTCATTAATGGTGGTTCTCTCGCATTTGTTAACAGCTCACATCATTGGCTAGTTGTTAGTATGAATCCTTTGTTGAAGTGTATGAAAAAGGACCACTTTAGCTACACATAACTAATAGCCCTACCATCAAAAGTGGCTGCCAATATCTTCAGATCTGCAGTTAGTTGATCGAGACAAATGCTGCAAAAAACCAGATCTATGCATAAAGAGACATTAAAAAGTAAAAGTAAGGTTTTGCTCCATACATCCAATAGACAAGACAAGAACAATATTTTTGAAAGAATTTTTTGTATTAAGGGCGCCTGGGAGGAAAACAAGAAGGTGTTTCCAATTATCCTCAATGGGATGGGTTCTTGGAAGTCCTCGGTACGTCGATCTAGTATTTCTCTCTCTTGTTGGTGTAGAAAACCCAGACAAAGATAGAACTCAAGGGGAGCTCAAACAACAAATAATGGAAAATTTGACAATGATAATGGCTCAAAGTCAGACCAAGAGTATAGATCCAGAGTGATGTAATAGGCAACAAAAGGTGAGGAATGATGGGGAAGAACCCTCCTATTTATAACAAAATATTGGGTCATTCTAGATCTTGGTGCATGATTAAAATAATGTTAACGAAATCTAGATCCACCTTTATGGAATATTTTATTATTATTTGTTGGAGGGAAAGGGTGTTTGATTAAGATCCAAATCCTTTATTTGTTAATAATAAATAAATAAATGATTTATTTATCTTTTTAAGGAAGTGGTTGAAGGATAATCAAATAAATAATGGTTATTTAATTATTTGTGGGTGATTTAGTCATATTTAACAGGAATATTATCTAAATAAGATTTAAATAATTATTCCTAGAAAATAATAAGATAAATAAAGGTTTATCTAATTAATTTCTTTGTTTTGAGTTAAACATGACTAGGAATAATAATTAAATTATGGTTTAATTAATTATTAAAGTGATGAGAGAAAATCAAACAAATATAAGTTTGTTTAATATTTCCTTTTGGGGTTTCCTTTTTAGACCATAAACAACCTAATAAATGTGTTTTATTAAGTTATTTCACATGGTGAAAGCAATTTTACTTAGGGTAAAATTGGTCTTACATGGTGTACTTGGGTTCATCTAATGATAATAGGTTAGATGACCAAAAAATGGTGTAACAGATTTCCACCCAACGTACGAGTGTTGGGAGCAAATCGTATGACCGAAGTACGTTGTAAGAACTCAATCACTAGACATCAAGAGGGAAGTGAGAGAGAGAAATGTAAGGTAGTCTAATGTGCTAAAGGACTAGACCCTGAGGAGACGAGACTTATAGGTGCAACAAGTCTCTAGTTTATGAAGTGGTACCTGTGCTAAAGGCGGCGGGGGAGGCATACCTATGCCCGCCGAGACAAAGTACAAAAGAATAGTGTGTCCAGTAAACAAGGGACCGAACCATAAAGTACAGCCGGCATAAACATGAGCCAGATAAAAATACAATGAAGAATCCCACATACATGTTGTGCCTGGGATAACAGCCAGGACTTATACAATAATGTCTGAGTACATGAGATACAAATACAACCCAAATGCCCCCTGTAAATGGGGAAGGGCTCGCAAAATCTGACTGATACATGCAAATCAAAGAGGCGCTGCAAGCGGCTAAGGCCGACATCATCAAATATATGGAGATACATCAAGGGCTGCAATGAAGAGGTCATCCGGGCATGTGGGGGGCTACCTACGAGGCCACCCCCCCTCATGAGGGGCGAGACATCTCACACACACCCTCTTTGCCGAGGAATCACCAGAAGTAGCTGTGCATCACGGAACCATCAGGTATACAATCTCGATCATCTTTGAGAAAATTTGGAGTGGAGAAACAATCAGAAGTCAAGGAAATAAGTCCCTTTTCGATCCGAGCCTTCGAACAAGAGTGGAAGTTGGAACCAAGGTACACTGCCCTCTAGACCTATCTTCTGGAATGAAGGAGCTGATGTCGACAGAAGGAGGTCTGCCATAGGTGAGGCAATGAGAGATCCTCAACTAAGGCACGAGAGAAAATAGTAGAGCGACTGACAGACTAATACCAATGATGATGATGAAATGGAGGGGACTGAGTAGCGAATGGACGACTTCCCTTGTTAGAGCATAAAGGGCATGAATGACATGGCAGCGACTGACACAATATCATGAGGGATAGGGGAGAGTGGGACTGAAGGCCATAATGTGCGACACAAGAGAGGGATCAAGCAATGAAGGATGGAGGACTATATCAAGGTACAAAGGGACTCGGGATAGACTCCATGAAAGCGATGATGACTCAACTTGGATGCTCTAAACAAGGGCAACTTGATGGTGCTACCACACAGTAAAGGTCCAATGGGGGACCATGAAAACATGAGTACAAGATGGTAACTCACGACGAACATCAACACGAGCATGGATAAGTATGGAGGCCAAATGGTGCCCCTAGTATGAGTGTTGCAAGTGAAGAAATTCTATTTTGAGGAGGGTTATGGTTGAGGGGCATAGGTGCCCCCAAGCATGGTGTGGTCATGCCAAAATGTATTTAGAAAAGGGGGAATCTAAACACATTTTAATGATGTGGTGCGCCATTTGTTTTCGTTATGGTTATGCAGTTTGAGAAAGGGAATGGAGGATTAAAAATCTCTTTTGGTACTGCATATAGGAAGCAAATGGACTTTAAGTTTCTGGGTTGGCATACCTGGTGTCACTATCCCAAAGAGAGGAGTTGGAGATAATGAACTGATGCTTTCGTAGAAAAGCTATAGGTTGGTCAACAACAATGTCTAAGAGATGGAGTTGCTGATGTAAGATGAAGGAATGATAAGGGCTATCATCCTTAGAGTGATCTGAAGTGATATGGGACTCTAGAGGTTCTTCTAAATGTGGAAAAATAATGGTACTAAAGTCGGCACGACCAGATACACTAGGAGAGTTGTGGAGAATAGCTTCTTTTGGTCTCTCGAATGTCGGTGCCCCCTTACCCAAACATTGGGTTTCAATGTAATGGCCACAAGGTGTATGTGGTGTAAACGCATGGGTTCAATGTAAGGGGGAATAGAGAAAGTCAGGGGTGGGGATTTTTTCCATAATGTCGTCATCGTGATAGAAGATGGGGTGAATGGTGGAAGAAAGACCACCTGACGTGGCGAAGCTACCTGAATCATCATCATGAGAAGAGAGGGTCACATGCGCGTCGTCACAAGGGGTGACAGAAGAGTAAGAAGATAAAGGATCTACCGATGTTGAGCCCAAGGTGATCGCTGAAGGAAGGTCAAGCGAAACAACAGGGGAAGATTGAGATGGAATGTTCCCCGAGGGTCTCATGGACGATGATAGGTAGAAAATGCTGGATGAAGGCTCCGTAATCTTGACATCAGGAGGGGGAATGTCAATGGGAGCAGTCATGTCTGGTAGTTTAGCCAAAGAAAAATGCGCAAATAGGGGAGAGGTGGACTCATTGCGCTTGGCCTCGAATTGGCGGACTGCGGCTAGAGAGGTGCGGAAGTCCTCGAGGCGGGGACAAAGGTGGGTGTAATGGCCATGGAGATCACACAAAGCACAGGGGTGGTTGGTGTGAATATTCATGGGGTTCTTGGTCGCGGTCGCGGAAGGAACAGAGGCTTCCGGGACCGTGGACTCAGGGAACGCAACATTAACCATGGGCTTGAGATGAACCAATGCAGGACAGGTATGGGTGGCGTGACCAACAACATCACAAAAAGCACACTGGATGGTATTCTTTGGAGGCTGAGGAGGGGTAGGGTGTGTCGGGGCAGCCTTGTCCTTTGATGCCCCCTGGTGAGCTTTTCCCTTCTTACTCGAAGCGGTCGCAACAGGAGGTGGATCCTATTGAGGTGGCTGAGGCACTGTTGCAGCGGAAGAAGTCATGGGGACTGGTTGAACCGGGGTCAAAGCAATATAAGGTTTGGGTTGACCATGCAAGGTGGGGGCTGGAGGATCAAGGTACCAGACGGGGATCCCAAGGGTCAGGTTAGGAAGAGAGAGGGTGGCCATGATAGGTACCGTGGTCACTCCTGGTGGGGGAGCTAGGAACGGTATCTGACCAGAGGGGTAATGGCCAGGTGGGATGGCTCCTACATGGATAAGGCTTGGAGGAACCGTGCCAGGAGGATAAAGAGGCTCATGACTACCAGCTATAGGTGAAGGGATAGGAGCAGGTTGCGGAGAGCGTGGCTGCTGACTAGCCGAAGCAGGTTGCTTTAGAGCAGCCCGAGACGATTGCATCATGCAAACATTCGATGAGATGGGGTCAGAGATAGGAGGAGGAGGAAGACCAGGGAAGGTTCCGAGAAAAGAGGAGTCTTTGTAGACACCGGGAGAGACACTGGTCAAGGAATCGACTGTTTGCTTGTTGGCTACAGAAGAGATGGTCGTCTCAGGTGAGGTCTGAGATTTTGGCTCATGATATGTCAACTGGTCAATGGTGACTATATTTACATTATGAGGGAAAGAAATCTTGCGGAAAACTGCAGATGGGACAGCAGACATAGCATAGGTGTAGCTCCGCCCCAAGAGAATGTTGTAATCTAGAGGGGCGTCAATGACTTCGACGTCAACGCAAACAGTCTTGCCCGCAAGAGTGATAGGACAATTACGGAAGAGGCCAATGGGCTGGGAGGCGTGGCCATCCCACGCTCGAAGGGTGATCGCGGAAGGGGCCAACTCGGGAGATCCGAGTTGCTTCCAAACGGAAGCGGAAATCACGCAGGTGGATGCCCCCTCATCAATTATACACCGGGAAACGTTAGCGTTCCGGATTTTGACTGGGATTTGGAAGGCGACGGAAGTAGGAAGAAGAGGATGTTCTGATTGATGGGCATTGAAAACAATCATTTGGTCATCAGCAGGATCTACAGCACCCATGGAAGATAGCAGAGCCTTCTTTTGGGAAGGGCACGACTGGAGGAGTTCCAATGTGGAAATGGCGGCAAGAGACTGCGCCAAATCATCTACTATGCTATACGAATGAGAAGCTCGACCAGAAGCAGCATTTCGGTGTAATGGTCCCTTAGGAATCTTGGTATGGACCTCAACTTTGGGTGGAGGGATATGTAAGGGACCATTGGATGTCGAAAGAGGCTCTGTAGAACCTGAAGAAGGGGACTCGGGGGTAGACTGAGCGGAAGGTGTGGGGTACTGGCGAGACCGAGTTTGAAGGTTAAGGTCGACGGTTAGAGGTGGATCAGAGTTTATCATGAGGATCTGGTAGTTGGAGGAACCAGAAGGGGAGGGTTGAGTGGCCACCTGTCCGTCAGGTGGTTGGGTAGCCACGAATCCCTGCTGTGCATCCACCTGCGCTTGAGGGGGCGATGACTGCTGTTGTAGGGGTTGAGAAGGCAAGGGGGGCGGAGGTGCTGATGCTGGAGGAGCTGGAGCACCAAACTGCGGATACGAATAATAAGGGGGTTGGGTAACAGTATGGTGAACAGGAGGTTGGGCCAAAAGAGGAGGCATGTTGTATCCGGGACACGTGCTACCAGGAGGGGAACAAGTGCGGGAGGTGCTGCCCCCTACCCCAGGAAAACCATAATCCATGGGAGGTTGGGCATATGGATGAGAGAGAGCTCCAACGATACCGTCGGTAGAATGAGGTGCCCCCGGGGTGTTAGCGCCACCGGGCCTAGGGAGGTCAGGAAGGACGGTATAAACATAACCTATCTAAGCGTAGATCAAGTCATATTTTAATGCCAGTTGGAGGGCGGATTCTTCGGTTTGGGGGAAATGCGATGCGACATCTTTCCCGATAGGAGGCAATAGAGATCTAAGGAACCAGTCCATGTAGACACGGTCTTCGAAAGTAGGGGATTGACATATGCTCTTTCGTCTCCGCCATTGCTGGACATGATCGGATAGGCGGGTCGCAGATGATTGACAGAAAGAAGTCAAAAGTTCAATACCAGTGTGATAACGAAGGGGAAGCTGGAAGTAAGATAAAAAAGCCCGAGCAAGAGTCGCAAAGGTGGTATGAGAGGAAGTGGGCTGATCAACATACCACTTAGAAGCCGCGCCTGTAAGCGTGCGTTGGAACAACCGAAGATGGACAGAGTCATCGGTAATGGAGGTAGATGAACACCACATGTGGAAAAATCGAACATGATTTGAAGGATCTTCTCCAGAAAGGTCTTCAAACTTGGGGATGTCAGAAGGGAGCTTTGTCGGCATAGCAGGCCAACTAGCGTCATGGTGTATAGGGTCATTTTTCAACTGGTCCAAATCAGGGAGGCTGAGGCCTACCATGAAGGGGAGCAAGGGTGCAGCCGAGGTAGTTCCTATGGCGGTTCCGATAGTAGCAGTCTCGGCATTAGGGCCGGCATTACCGCTAGCATTAGGCCCTGGACCAGACATAGTGAAGGTGACAGGGGGAGAACTAGAAGTAAAAGGAGAACCCAATGAATCAGAAGAGGAGTCAGAGTGTGGACTCGGAGGAGGACTAACTCGTCGACAACGGGAAGGAGTAGGTCGACTGACCGGAAATTGAGGGTGAAGGCCAAGAAGTCTCCGGGATGTGTGCCTTGGGGGTGCAATGGTGACAACACAGACATGACACAAGGGGAAGAAGAACGATCAAAAAAGGCAGGGAGGTGCAGAATCAAGGGATTACAATGTCGAAACGAGGGCAGATAGGTGCAGTGTCAATTGATTTTAAAGTCTTTGCCTGGCGGTGTAAACCAGGCTCTTCTTCGCTTAGGGTGAGTGTGTGGCGTGCGTTAATTTTAATTTTTAAACCCTTTTTGTTTTGAGAGCAAGAGAAAAAGTGTGCTACGTAACTGAAAATAATGCTGCAGAGAACAGTATATAATGCTAAACTAACATAAAATTAACAGCTATTCAATGCATCGATCTAACCCAAAAAGGCGGGGCTCTCAAAAATAGTCTAACAGCAGGAAACATCTAGTCAAAACACACTAAAAAGAGGCCAATAGATCTAGGGTCGAAAGGGACAGGGATCTAAAGGAGAAATTTGCTGAAAAGAGGTGCAGATCACAGCCAAGAGGCAGAGGCAAAGTGGCTGGAAAAAAGGAGGAAATCAGCAAAAAGCAGAAGGGGCAAGGAGGAGGCCCTAAAGGTAGATCCAAAAAATTCTTCAGGAGGCGATTTGAAAGGGAGAAGAGCTGATTAAAAGGGATTTGAAAAGGAGGTATCAGATCTGAAAAAGAAATGGTTGAAAACTCTGAAAATTTAGACACTTACAGCAGCTAAAACTCTTCCACAAAAAGTGGAGGGTACTGAGGCCCTAGGGGGGTAGATTCCCACTTAGTTGAGTAAAACAGAGTAAGAATAGGTCTAAACGGGTGGAGACGGAGGTTAGACAACCCTGACAGAGGTTCAGACAAAACCCAGAAAAATTTCAGAAAAATTCCAGAAAAAAGTCCAGGTCGCAGTTTTTGACCTGTTTTTCACTCAGGTAGCAGGTTTTGGGCTGTTTTCCGCTTCCCAGGTCGTAGTTAATGGGCTAAAAAGTGCGACCTGGAGTCCAGGTCACAGTTTCTGGGCTGAAAAGTGCGACCTGAAGCTCCGGGTGTCCCGGTGGCAGATTTCCGAAAAAGTTGCCGTCTCAGTTGCGGCTGATGTCTGTCACCTGCGCAATAGGGCCAGAAACACGCGGAAGTTAGAATTTTTAATGTTTTAGGGGTTTATGTGAGAAAAAAAACATAAAAATAGGAAAAACAAAAAGCTAAAAAGAAACCCTAGGGTCTAAAGTAGCTGGATATGCAGGAATATGAAAAACGACAGCGGTCGTAATTGAAAACCCGTGTGGAGTCGCCAATTGTTAGTATGAATCCTTTGTCGAAGTGTATGAAAAAGGACCACTTTAGCTATGCATAACTAATAGCCCTAACATCAAAAGTGGTTGCCAATATCTTCAGATCTGTAGTTAGTTGATCAAGAAAAGAGCTGCAAAAAACTAGATCTATACATAGAAAGACATTAAGCAGTAAAAAGAAGGGTTTGCTCCATATATCTAATAGACAAGACAAGAACAATTTTTGAAATAATTTTTGTATTAAGGGCACCTGGGAGGAAAACAAGAAGATTTTCCAATTCTCCTCAATGGGATGGGTTCTTGGAAGTCCTCAGCACTTCAGATCTAGCATTTCTCTCTCTTGTTGGTGTAGAAAACCCAGACAAAGATAGAACTCAAAGGGAGCTCACACAACAAATAATGGAAAATATGACAATGATAATGGCTCAAATTCAGACCAAGAGTTTAGATCCAGAGTGATCTAATAGGCAACAAAAGGTGAGGAATGGTAGGAAAAACCCTCCTATTTATAACAAAATATTGGGTCATTCTAGATCTTGGTGCATGATTAAAATAATGTTAACCAAATCTAGATCCACCTTTTATGGAATATTTTATTATATTTGTTGGAGGGAAAAAGTATTTGACTTGGGTCAATCCCTTTATTTGTTAATAATAAATAAATAAATGATTTATTTATCTTTTTAAGGAAGTGGTTGAAGGATAATTAAATAAATAATGATTTATTTAATTATTTGTGGGTGATTTGGTTATATTTAACAAGGAATATTATCTAAATAAGATTTAAATAATTATTCCTAGAAAATAATAAGATAAATAAAGGTTTATCTAATTAATTTCTTTGTTTTGGGTTAAACATGACTAGGAATAATAATTAAATTATGGTTTAATTAATTTTTCCACGAGGAAAATCAAACAAATATAGGTTTGTTTAATATTTCCTTTTGGGGTTTCCTGTTTAGACCATAAACAACCTAATAAATGTGGTTTATTAAGTTATTTTATATAGTGAAGGCAATTTTACTTAGGGTAAAATTGGTCTTACATGGTGTACTTGGGTCCATCTAATGATAATAGGTTAGATGACCAAAAAATGGTGTAACACTAGTAATCAAACAATGTCTTTCCATGTTCAAATACAAATCATATATTCACATGGCTATACTTGTACTCGAATGATTGAGTGAACGAGATAAGAAGACCGCGGATCTAGTTTCAGCCAACCAGGTTTCGATTTCAGGATTTTTGTACACATCATCTGTACGGTGACCTTACATAAATATTGTCATCCAAACATGGGCCTATATCTGTAGGCATTTCTACATCCAGGAAACATTCCAATGAAGACGACTTTCTGAATTATGTACATGTTATTAGATTGTTTTATGTGTTGAACATGGGAATTCATACCCTCATCAATCATGATCAAAGAGGATATATCATGATGTAATGTATTGTAATTTTGATGCAGGTGACCATTCCACTTCATTTCCATCCCATCACAGTGTAAAGCATCTCAATCAAATGTTCTTATTATTTGGAACTCATGCTTTAGGGGGCAATTGTTATAAGTGAATTTGGGCGCCATTGCCAATGAATTTATTAACTGGACATCATCTCCATGACCATTGATCAAGGGTCTATCATTCCATATCATTTCAGTTGCTACATGCCCTAAGACAAGAAGCAAGACAAATCAAGCAAGACTTTCGTCAAGCAAAGGTTTCCAAGGTTTGAAGCTTATTATATAGCATATGAGAGCTCACCAACGCAGGCTCTAAGGGGCCTAATTGTGTTGCATATGCAAGTAGACCCATGTAAGGCTGCTTTGAAAAGCACTTCCCGACATTCACAGGTGCGTTGGTCACATTGGGAGAGAAATTCTCATTGTTCTGGAATCTCCACTTGGCTAGTTCCTTCTAGAAGAGTTCACATGTGTCAAGCTTCAGATCCAAGTGTCCATTTGACATCTACATGACTGGAAACATGTCTTGCCTATTATTGGAAAGTCATTGATTTCAAAACAACCTACAATTCATCTATAAATTGAGCACATATCTAAGTGCTTGAGAGGGAAGAATTTGAGTAAAGAAATGCTAGAGAATTTTCAATTGAGAGCTAGATTTGTGTAGCTTTTGTTGGAGAGATTTATACTGTGATGAGGCTTGGGGACGTTGCTGGAAGGGTCACTTCAAATCAGTCATTTGGTTGTAACCTTTCCTTCTATCATCAATAAAGAATACTTCTTATTTTTCCCTATATGCATCTGTATTGGCTTTGATTTTCCATATTCCAAGATCTTAGTTGATGTGTATGGTTTATGCTTTACTGATTTAGAAAAATAAATTGAATGGATATCTATATTATTTCATCTTCTACTATTTCAATGTTCTTTGTTGCAGGAATCATTCCACACAAACTGCTTGAATTTGAATATGCAACAGAAGCGATGGAAGGAGCCATTTAGAAGCGCTTGGATCACAAGTAACATTCTAATCCTCTTTTTGTATTTGTTCTTAGTTAGGAGAAATAGTCATATAGTCTTTCACCTATTGTTCTAGACTAGTACTTGTCTAGGGAAGTGTGATTTATTCGTAATTCACAATTCTAGCCCAAAAATATCCCTGGTCTGCCCATGAAAGGGCTCAATCCCATGTAGCGCGTCTGGAAGAAATATGAACAATAAATCGCTGAGAAGGTGCATGATGATTATCACGTTGAGCGGAACACCAGGGGGTTCATGATCAACACTATAAGTGACACCGTTGCATGTATGGGCACCTTGTTGTTAGCCTGAAAGATGATGCGCAAGTGCTAGGCTGCCACAATCCCCCCATATGTAATCCAGTTGGCTAGACGTTGCGAAAAGGGGGTCTGCTTCAAATGGTCCCAGTTCCCGTGCACCGAATTTCTGGAGAACGTGCGAGAAGCCCAAGATCAGGGAAGGGAATTATGTTATTCTTGGTTTCTACTCCTCATCACGCTAGTCACATGGGAATCCCCAGAGGATTTGATCCTCCTTGACCTAGAGCCGGATATGTGCGAATGAGCTCGGTATGAAAATCTGTGGGATTTGAAGGATGAAAAGAGAATTGAAGATAATAAGGTCCTCCATGTCCTATTCCAGAGTAGACTTGTAGCTGTCATTCACTCTTGGTCGTGCTTATCACCAGCAATTTATGATAAGTACAAAAGCATCACAACATTTCATGTAATAATGCACAATGTCCAGATCAGGGGCCGCAAGGATCCAGCATGGGTATCACTCCTATATATGGTCGCGGATGAGGAGATTGACCGACTTACTGCTACTTGGCCTCCACATTGGAAATTAGGCTTCAAGTCATGCATGCACGAAACTTGAGGTACGAGCACCACAAAGGTCACCCTGCCCACCACCACTAAAGAGATCGGAGGACTGGGAAAGAGTACTGGGAAGGTGGTGGACCCGGAAACACAGAAGGAAGGATAGGCTAAGAATACTGGGAAGGGAGTGGACTTGGAATCACAGAAGGTTTTTTAGAAGAATCTAGGCATAGAAGGACTAGATGCGGGAGGTGTTGACCCCCCTCGAGGTACGAAGTGGCCTGGTGAGCCTGTTAAGGGATTGCGTAAGAAGCAACGAGCTCAACAGCCGGAACGTGACATCGGAGTTACTTTGACTAAAGAGGACTTGGAGCAGATTACAGACGCAGTCACCCTCACCACAGAAGATAAATAGCTGGCTGTGGAAGAACAATAGAAGGCCACAGTCGATATAGTCTAGGCTGAGTTCCGGGCTCTATAGTTCAAAACTGACACCTTGCAAACAAGTATGATTCAAGAAAGATTGACCCCATTGAAAAGCAACACATTAATCATTACAATGGAGAGCTTCCTCTACCCTCTGCCAGGCATAGCCCTCATGATGAGTCCACCCAACTTAGGAGAACAAGTTCAGGCCTGCACTTAGGTACAATTAGACCTAGCCCACATACCACATGAACCATTATAGGTCCTCCATGCATTCCTATTTGAAGAGATTCAACACAGCGACCATCGAGTGCTCCAGCAACTCAGTACAACTAAGAAAATGATAATAGAGAAAACTGTTGATGTATCCTAGGCACAGGCTGCATGTACCCTCACCACTCCGCAGTAGACAGAGTTGGAACATCTAATCAGTAGGCTCTATGTGTTGATCAATGGTTGTCATTGATGTCAACCCAAGTAGCACTAGGGTTTACACCAATATTTCATGGCAATTTTGACACACCAAATTAATATATTCTGGGTCAAGAATGATTTTTATGGTTTCTACTTGTTGAGATGTTTCTGTTGATATATGGCACGCCACATAATTCTTCACGGTTTGAGAGATATTCATGTTTGAAGTTTGTACCCCCAGTTAGTGGGCTAAAACCCCATGGGGTTGTGGCATTGGTCATTGAAAAGTCATTATTAATATTTTTTAAGTGCCTAAAATCCCTCCCACGTTCACTTGTTGAAGCCCCTCTCAACCTAAGCATTTATATAAATTGTGATCCTCATATCCTCCTTATGCAAAGGATTTTGCCATCTGAAAAAGGTCATCGTGGAATTTTCACTCTAATGTTTTTTATACGAAGGTTTTGAAGATGAAATTTGTATGAGGTGAAGCAAAAATCCCGAGGAAGCTCCTGCAAAAATTTTAGATCAAGGTACACAATGTTTTCAGAGATATGATCTGTGGAAGTCAGTGTTTTGCAGGCTCCTGAAATTCATCTCAAAGAAGTGACCTTGGGAAAATCGTCATAAATCTCTCTCTGAGAATCATATTGGAGTTCTATAAAAAGTGGAATATAGCGAATATATTGTAGTTTTTTCTCTATAAATTTTAGAGCTGAATGAGGAAACAGTGACACGTGGCATGCTACACAATTTCTCTTTACTGAAACAATCCATAATTATGGCATTGTGAGAGATTGGGCATAAATATCACTTGAAGAATCCAAATTGGGTCAGACCTATGGCATTGGAAAGAGGACTCAAAGGACTACTACAAGATTAAAAATCACATATTGGGGATATGATATAACAGAGATACACCAGATTCAATATCAAGCTCCTAGAAGGCAAGAAAAAGCTAGATCATGTGTTGTCAAGGGCTGCAAAGGACTAGACTTTCTAGGGTAGCAAAGCAAAGCAAGGTGCAGCAGAGGGTAGCATGACAAGAGAAACAACCAAGGTGCAGAATAGCAGCAAGAAGTTCATCACATGAAGTCTTCAACTAGGCAACACTGCATACAGTCACTGTAAAGCTATCATTGTACTAAGTCATTGTAAATACATTATTGTAAAAATTGTTCTATTGTATATCTGCCAATATTTGAAGAGGAAGAGTTGAGAGGTCTAGGATCATCATTAGGTGGTTGTTTCATAGTTGGGGTTGTGGTCTAGTGTGTCTTCTTCTTCTACATCATTCTATGTCATTGTAAAGTGGACCATTTTACCTGGTACGGGATTCCATTCTTCTTTTATTCTTCTATAGCGTGGTAGGGTGGTGCTATGGTGAGTTATAGCTCATTGGGTGTTGTGGCATCCGTTCAGTTGACTACTGAAGAATCTCGGGCGTTGGAGCGTCCATCCAATGGGAGCTGGAGAAGAATGATTTTCTAGATTCTAGGAAGTTGGAGCTTTATTTTCAATTGGAGTTGAATATTAAAGAATTATTAGAAAAACATTAGGTGGTTTTTGTCTCGCAGTGGGTTTCCACCCTAAAATTGTGTGCATTTTTTTTCCTTTTTTATACTACTATCATTATACAAACACTGATAATAATTGAAGATTAACTAATGCTCTAATTGAAAGGAATACTGATTCACCCCCCTCTCAGTATTTCCAACAATTGGTATCAGAGCTTGGTTCCTTCAATAGCAGTTTAACAACTAGAAGGAGGTCATGGAGCATACCAATAATGGTGTATCTCTGTGCAATGAAAATAATTATGCACTCTAGAAAGGAAGAATGGAGGTCTACCTCTTGGCGCAAGGTTATGAAGTATGGGGCACTATTCAAAATGGATTTACATCTACCGCGGATGAACAAGGTAAGAAGAATTTGGTAAATGATGCAAAAGAAAAGAATATTATTATCAATGGACTTATTGAATATACTTATCATAAGGTGTTGGGTTGTAAAACCACCAAAAATTTATGGTACAAGCTTGAGAATATGTATGCAGGTGACTCAAATGTCAAAGAAGCAAAGCTTCAAATCTATAGAGAAAAATTTGAGCAACTCAGAATGAAAGAAGACTGCAACGTTGCTGCATACTTCCAATATGTTGATGAAATAACCAATACTCTGGAAGGATTGGGAGAGGAAGTTGACGAGAAGACTATTATACGAAAGATTCTTAGAACGTTACCAGGGAGATTCAACCCAAAGGTATCAGTCTTAGAATACAGTGCAAATCTGGACAAACTCAACAAAGAGGAATTACATGGAGTTCTCATAGCATATGAAATGAGACTTGATGAAGAAGAATGTACTTCGCATCTAGAAACTGCGTTTGTTGCATCTAAGAAAACCAATAAGGACAAACAACCTTCAATTGAAAAGACATGCACCTACAAGTGTGAAGAAAAGGAAGATGATGGAGAAGGTCTTTCAAATGAAGAATATGCTTACTTTAAGAGAAAACTAAAAATTGGTAAGGGAAAATTCAAAGGTAAACTTCCATTGATATGTTTCGGCTGTGGTGAGGTTAGGCATTTCACAGCAAAATGTCCGAATAGAAGTGATGGAAACTTAAAAGGAAATAAAGGCTTTAAGAAATTCAACAAGCAAGAAAAAATGAAAGGATCCAAAAGGAAATTTCTCTGTAAAGAAGATAGCTCATCATCTGATGAAGACAACAATAGAGAAGAAGAAGCCAATGAGAGAGTATTGTTTATGGCCAAGCACAATAAAGAAGAGGTATCAAACAATGAAGAAGAAGGGTTGACCATAGAAGAATTTTCTAAGGAGGAAATCAGGCTTATAAAGGAGCTCAAGGATGAGAAAATCCGTTCCAATACTCTTGAAGAAAAATTTCAAGGTCTCAAAATTGAAGTTGAAGAACACAAATGTATTGAAGAGTCACTTCAAAAGAAGTTGGAAGAAAGAAACCAAGAAAGGGAAGCATTAGAAGCCAAAGTAGTCTCGCTGTGTAAGGAAGTGAATAAGGGAAAAACTGTCCAAAACTATGCCAAAAACTCAAGGGCATTAGAATAAATCATCAACAATCAACAATCTTACAATGACAGAACTGGCCTTGGTTACAAAGAAGAAGAAGTAGGACCTTCTACAACAAAATAAAATGAACCTATGAGATCTGACATGCATGTAGACTTCATTGGACAAGATTCACAAGAACATCCTTGGAAGACGATTCCTCAACGAAGATTTCGATCCAGGTACCAACATATTTTTTATGGCTATTGTTATTCATGTGGAAAATTTGGTCATAAAGCTATAGAATGTCGCACGTATCCTAGGAAGAAATACAATTCCAGGAGATCCTTCAAATATGAACCTCCCAGGGCTCAACGAAACATCAATAGATTTGAACATTTAAGAAATAATATGGAATGTTACAAATGTCAGAACTTTGGACACGTAGCCAGAGACTGCAGACTTGAAAATCCTCCAGAAGAATCTTTGAAGCCACAGAATGAACGAACATGGAAGGAGAAGAAGACTGATAATTGTGATCTCTCTCTCAAGGCTCAAAACAACAAAGATGTGTGGTATGTTGACAACGATTGCTCAAAGCATATGACTGGAGATAGAAGGAAATTTGTATCTCTGAAAGAGAAGAAGGATGGAACCGTATCCTTTGGAAATATTGGATCTTCAAATGTTAGAGGACTAGGTACTGTCACTCTCAGAAGCAAAGATGTTATTGCTAAGAATGTTCTATTGGTTGAAAACATGAATCACAATCTGCTCAGTGTCGAACAAATGTGTGATCAAGGACACACAATGCTATTCAACTCCAAAAAATGTGAAATCAGGAAAGGCAGGTATGGTAAAATTGTGGCTACAACAAGTTGAGCTCCAAATGACATATATGTTGTAGATGAAGCAACTAAAGCATGTCTACTAGCTAAAGAAGATGAAAGCTAGTTATGGCACAAACTAATGGGTCAAATAATCTTTGAAAATCTTGTCAGGGAAGTAATACAAGAAACGTCGAAAATATCAAAACCTTCCAACACACTATGTGAGGCCTGTTGGCACAACAAGTAGACAAAAGTCCAATTTAAAACAAAAGAACAATTTGCATCACATCCCTTGGAATTGATACATACTGATCTATGTGGTCTTGTGAGAACAAAAGGCTTATATGGAGAATTATATTTCATGTTAATGATAGATGACTATACCAGGATGACAGCCGTCAGTTTCCTAAAGAAAAAATCGAAAGCATTTGAGTACTTTAAGATCTACAAGGAGTTGGTCGAAAATGAAACTGATTTGAAAATAAAGTGTCTAAGATCAGATAATAGCAGAGAATTCACTTCCAAATTATTTCAGCAATATTGTGATGAAAATGGAATAAAAAGACAATTTTCAACAACACGAACACCTCAGCAAAATGGAGTTGCTGAAAGAAAGAACAAAACCATACAGAAAATGGGTAGAACAATGTTGAAGGACTCAAAATTGGATGAAAAATTATGGGTTCAATCAATTGATATGACAGTCTTCATTATCAACCGAAGTCTTCTAAAAAATAATTGCAACAAGACCCCATATGAATTATGGAAAGGAAAACTAGCTACTGTAAAATATTTCAGAATATTTGGAAGCAAATGTTATATCAAAAGAGAAGATCAAAATTTGGGTAAGTTTGAATCACGTTTTGATTAAGGTATCTTTGTTGGTTACTCACGCAAAACAAAGGCCTATAAATGTTATAATTTAAGACAAAAACAGATAGTGGAGAGCATAAATATTACATTTGATGAAGATGGTGTTCTAATGAATAATGATGAGGATCTAGAATCTTTGAAACTTGATGTAGAGGCTGAAAAAGACATAGATAAAATTATAGAACAAGAAGCAACTATCAACTAGGAAGAAGTAAATAATGATCATCAAGATATACGAGAACAACAACAAGAATCTCCTCCAAAGAGAACAAAAGAATGGATCCAAAAGAACCATCCATCAAATCAAATCATTGGTGACATAAATGAAGGTTGACAACTTCATTCATCACACCAAGCTCACATTTCTTTTCTAGCAACCTTTGAGCCTAGTAGTTTTGAGGAAGCCAACCAGAATGAGCATTGGGTAGTAGCTATGAATGAAGAATTGGATCAAATCGAAAAGATTAACACCTGAGAATTAGTTCCATGACCAAAAGATAAAAATGTCATTGGGACTAAATGGGTGTTCAGGAACAAATTGAATGAAGATGGATAGGTTACCAAAAACAAAGTAAGATTAGTTTGCAAACGCTATGCACAAGTGGAAGGAATTGATTTCAACGAAAAATTTGCACCAGTTGCCAGAATGGAAGCCATCCGAATGTTTCTCGCCTATGCATGTTCAAGAAAAATCAAAGTCTACCAAATGGATGTTAAGTCAACATTTCTGAATGGAGAATTAGAAGAAGAAGTTTACATCGAAGAACCTAAAGGTTTTCTATTATCAGAAAAATAAGACTATGTTTTCAGGCTAAAGAAGGCTCTATATGGTCTCAAGCAGGCTCCCAGAGCATTGTATGCTCATCTAGATGGATATCTACGTCAACAAGGGTTCAAGAAACGTACTGTTGATAGAAATATTTATGTACAAATAGATAAAGATAAGTTAACAATCGTTGAGGTATATGTGGATGATATAATATTTGGTAGCAATGATGATCAACTAAGTAAGAAATTTTCTACAAATATGCAAAGTGAGTTCGAGATGTCTTTAATTGGTGAGCTGACATACTTCTTAGGGCTTCAAATATCTCAACAAGAGAAAGGAATATTTATATGTCAAGCCAAGTACATAAAGGAAATGCTCAAGAAATTTAAAATGGAATATTGCAAACCCGTCTTTACTCCTATGGTAACAGGTTGCAAATTGAGCATAGACGACTCATCTAAGGATGTGGATCAGAGGTTGTACAGATCTATGACTGGTAGTCTTCTATATGTAACAACTTCCTGACCAGATGTTATGCAAGCAGTTGGACAAGTAGAAAGATTCCAAGTAGCACCAAAGAATCACATATTATTGTTGTCAAAAGAATTCTTCAATATGTAAAGGGCACAAAAGAATATGGCTTGTGGTATCCCAAGGGTAACAATATCATTTTTCAAGATTTTACAGATGCAGATTGGGCAGGAAGCGTTGATGATCGTAAGAGTACTAGTGGAGCAACATTCTATCTAGGTGGTTGTCTTGTATCATGGTTGAGAAAAAAACAAACCTCAATCTGGTTATCTATAGCAGAAGCAGAATACATTGCAGCGGCAACATGCTGTACTTAAGTCCTTTGGATGAAACAAACTTTACAAGATATTGAAGTACAATTCAGTGAGCCTATTCCCATATTCTGTGACAATGCCAGTGCCATTAGCATCTCCAAGAATCCTATCATGCATTAAAAAAAAAAACACATTCTGATCAAATATCATTTTCTTAGAGAACAAGTCACTAAAAAGAATATAAAACATCAGTATGTTGGTACAAAAGAACAAATTTCTGATATATTCACTAAACCTTTACATCATGAAGCATTTAAATATCTTCTCCAAAAGCTTGGGATTCACCCATGTTCTCATTATATTTTCCTTATTCACAATATAAAGGGGGAGTGGAAGTGTGTATAGGTCCGCAAGATGGTTTTGTGTCAGGGGGAGTTACCCTTTTCCATTGATATCAAAGGGGGAGAGAATGTTGTAGGAAGAGGTTTCATGATCACAGGGGGAGTATTTGTGTTGCCATCAATGCCAAAGGGGGAGATTTTTGATCAACGATTGTCATTGATGTCAACCCAAGCAACACCAAGGGCTACCCTAATATTGCATGTGAATTTTGACGTACCAAATTAATATATTCTAGGTCAAGAATGATTTTTATGGTTTCTACTTGTCGAGATGTTTCTGTTGATATATGGTAGGCCATGTAATTCTTCACGGTTTGAGAGATATTCATGTTTGAACTTTGTACCCCCAGTTAGTGGGATAAAACCCCATGGGGTTGCAGCATGGGTCATTGAAAAGTCATAATTAATATTTTTTAAGCTCCTAAAATCCCTCCCACGTTCACTTGTTGAAGCCTTCTCAACCTAAGGATTTATATAAATTGTGATCCTCATGTCCTCCTTATGTAAGGGATTTCGCCATCTGAAACAGGTCATCGTGGAATTTTCACTATAATTTTTTTTCTACGAAGGTTCAAAAGCTAAAATTTGTATGAGTTGAAGCCAAAATCCTAAGGAATCTCTTGTAAAAATTTTAGATCAAGTTTCACAATATATTTAGAGATATGATCTGTGGAAGTCAGTGTTTTAGCAGGCTCCTGAAATTCCTCTAAAAGAAGTGACCTTTGGAAAATCATCATAACTCTCTCTCTGAGTATCAGATTGGAATTATGTAAAATGTGGTAGATAGTGAATGGAATGTAGTTTTCCCTCTATTAATTTTAGAGCCAAATGAGGAAAAAACAGACACATGGAATTCTGTACAAGTTTGCTCTACTGAAATAGTACATAATTAGGGCATTGTGAGAGATTGGGCATAAATCTCTCTTAAAGAATCCAAATTGGGTCAGACCCATGGCATTGGAAAGAAGACTTAGAGGAATATTACAAGACTAAAAATCACATATTGGGGATCTGAAATAACAAAGATACACTAGATTCAATATCGAGCTCCTAGAAGGCAAGAAAAAGCTAGATCATGTATTGTCAAGGGCTGCAAAGGACCATAATTTCTAGGGCAACAAAGCAAAGCAAGGTGCAGGAGAGGGTAGCATGAAAAGAGAAGCAACCAAGGTGCAGAATAGCAGCAAGAAGTTCATTACATGAAGTCTTCAAGTGGGAAAAACTGCATACAGTCAGTATAAAGGTATCGTTGTACTAAGTCATTGTAAATACACTATTGTAAAAAAATTTATAGTCTCTATCTGCCAAGAGTTGAAGAGGCAGAGTTGGGAGGTCTAGGATCATCATTAGGTGGTTGTGTCATAGTTGGGATTGTGGTTTAGTGTGTCTTCTTCTTCTACATCATTCTATAGCATTGTAAAGTGGACCATTTTCCCTGGTACGAGAGTCCATTGTTATTTTATTCTTCTATAGGGTGGTAGGGTGGTGCTAGGGTGAGTTGTAGCTCATTGGGTGTTGGGGCATCTGTTCAGTTGACTACTGAAGAATCTTGGGCATTGGAGCGTTCATCTAGTGGGAGCTGGAGAAGAATTCCTTTTTAGATTCTCAGAAGTTGGAGCTTTATTTTCAGTTGGAGTTGAAAATTAGAGAATTATTAGAAAATCATTAGGTGGTTTTTGTCCCGGAGAGGGTTTCCACCTTAAAATTGTGTGCATTTTTGTTCCTTTTTTTTACTTCTATCATTGTACAAACACTGATAATAATTGAAGATTAACTAATGCTCTAATTGAAAGGAATACTGATTCACCCTCGCTCTCAGTATTTCCAACACTGTGCAAATGTCACTGAAGATATCCCGACTTCTGCCATCCCCCAGGCAAAGATTGAGGGGCTTGTTGCAACACTCAAGGCTTCGAGGAATGAGATCCAGACAGTAAAGACAGAGATGGAAAAACAGATTGCGGCTTTGCAGGCCAAATTACAGCCGGAAACACCACCTGAGGTAAAGGCCCAGTGAGTTGTGCTAGTCACAGAGGCCACCAATGTCATCACAGATCAGATTGCTTAGGGCGTAGGACTGTTGTAGGTAGCTATGTAGCTGTGGAATAAGGTGAAACATGATCCTCTCCTGCGCAAACATACTCAAGAGCTGCACCAGAAGGAATAATATTTTGAGTAGATGGAAGCCAATATGCCTACTGTTATGAAACCAGCTCCAAAAATAGAAGAAAAGAGAGATCAACGCCTTAGAAATCAGCCACTTCGAGGGGGAAAACTCTAATACATTACATAAATGAACAATTATTGGATGCTACAAATGACCAAAACCTCCTTCTATATATAGGAGTCCATGGGCCCATAATATAATCCTAGCCGACCTAAAAATAACAATGTAAGGGCACAATAATAGCAATATCAGGGTTACAGGGGTGTAATAGTAATAATAAGGGGGCTAAACTAATAACAATAAGGGACTAAACTAGTAATATAGGGACCTAACATGCCCCTCTTTAAGATGTTCAAAGGCCTTACTTGCTTCAGAAGTCCATGAAAATGCATCTTTCTTCAATAATGTTGTTAAAGGTGCTGCTATTGTCCCATAATTCTTACCAAACTTACGATAATACCCTGTTAACCCGATAAATCCTCGCAACTGCTTTATGGCTGTGGGGAATTTCCATTCCTTAATGGCTTAATTTTTTTAGGGTCTACCTTAACACCCTCGTGAGATACAAAATGACCCAGATATTGCACCTCTTGTATTCCAAAGAAATATTTGGATGTTTTTGCATATAATTGTTTCTCCTGCAATAGTTTGAGCACCCTGTCAACATGTTGAACATGATCCTCCCAAGACCTGTTGTAGATTAGTATATCATAAAGAATACTAGCACAAATTTTCTAAGGAAGGGTTTGAAAATGGAATTCATCAACCCTTGAAATGTAGAAGGTGCATTGGTAAGGCCAAAAGGCATGACCAAAAATTCATAATGACCCTCATGAGTTTGAAATGTTGTTTTTGTAATATCTTCAGTCTTCATTCTAATTTGATGATATCCTGAGCGAAGATCCAACTTTGTAAAATAAATTGTTCCATGTAATTCATCCAATAATTCATCAATCACAGGAATGGGAAATTTAACTTTAATGGTGAGCTTATTCAGCTCCCTATAATCCAGACACATGCGCCATGATCCATCCTTCTTGTGCACCAATACTACTAGAGCAGAGAAACAACTTTGACTAGGTTGAATTATACCAGCCTCTAACATTTCTGTAGTCATACGTTCAATTTCGCTCTTTTGGACATAAGCATATCTATAAGGACTGAAGTTTGGAGGAACACTTCTTGGAATCAAATGAATATCATGATCATGATCACGAATAGGTGGGAGTCCTTTGGGAGTTTCAAACACCTTGGAATGATTGTCGAAGAATTTTTGGAGATCTGCAGAAATAGATGATTTTGATGTTGGAACTTCTAGTGAGCATATTTGTGCAATTACGCTGCATTTTTCTTTCTTCAGAATATTTGTCATGAAATTAGAGCTTATTATCTTTCCTAGCTTTCCTGCAATACCCCATAATTCAAATTCCTTTTCTTCTGAAAAAAATTCAAGAAAGGTTCTTGAAAATTAAAAGCTACCATCCCCAAAGATTGTAACCATTGTACTACTAGTACAACATCAACACCTCCCATAGGAATGGAAAGCATTGGACTATTCAATACATATTCCCCCATGGTTAGCTTGATATTATGGATTTTTCTAGAGCAATTTATAGTTCCTCCATTTGCAACCATCACTTGATATTCTAGTGCTGGGTATAGGAAGTAATTCAATTCCTTGGCTATCTTACAATGAATAAAATTATGGGTACTACTCGAATCAATAAACACTATTACCTTTTTCTTCTTTATATGTCCTTCTATATTGAGAGTTCGTGGAATGGTAATTCCTGCCAATGCATTACATGATATGGTCAGACTTATTTCTTCCTCTTATAGGGTTGGTTCCTGGTGTATATCCTCTTCTTTTGAAGATTCTTGTTCATTTTCTTCTTCCTCTTCAGAATTTATGTAAAATAATTTCTTCTCAGCACACTTATGACCTTTAGTGTATTTTCTATCACAACTGTAGCAAACCCCTTTTTCTCTTTTTTGTTCCAATTGTTGTGGTGTCAACATTGTAGGTTGTGGAAGTGTATGAGTAGCAACACTTCCATCTTTATATATGTGAGTGGTAGGCTTCCTTGTTGTCATAATTTTACATTCAATTTTTCTTGCCAACCTGAATGCCTTTTGCAATGAATGAGGTTCCCAAACTCGAACTTCATGTTGGATGTTATCCTTTAAAGTCCATATGAAGACATTAATCCTTTGTTCCTCTAAAATATCAGTTACCCTTATATTCAATTTTTGGAACTCCTCAATGTGCTCCGCCACTAAACCCTTTTGTTTGAGATTTATCAATTGGCTAAAGAAGGTATTGCTTTTTGTATCCTCATAATGTGCTATCATTTCCTCCCTAAAAATTGACCAAGTGACAATTTTTTTACGAAAGCAAAGCCATTAATACCATACAAATTCATTTTTTTCTAAATGTAAGGTTGCAATGTGTACCTTTTGTGTGTTTTGCACATTATTGTGATCAAAATATTGCTCCATTTGTCGTATCCATGTTACGGGATCCTTGCCATCAAAATTCCTCATATCCATCATTGGAATATGGTGGTTCTTCCATCCAACATTAGATTTTATGAAATCACGATTAACATTTATTTTGTTCTCATCATGAGTTTCTTCTACTATCTTTTCTCCATTAGGAAACATTTCTTGTATCAACTTTGCCAAACCTTCGATGTCTACTTTTAGATCATTCTTCATGTTTTCCATTTTTTCATCGATCTTAGCTTCCATGTCATCTATATTAGCTTCCATGCCAACGTCCATGCCCTCCATATTAGCTTCCATGCCTTTCTTCAAACCATCCATCTTATTTTCCACACCGTTCTTCAAAACTTCCATTTCATTTTTTGTTGCTCTTTGCGATAGGTGCACTTGCTCTCGTAATTTCGACATCTCATGTTGCATTTCTTCGTCTTCACGAGTCATAGTAGAGCCTTATGAAGGCTTAGTGGGTGTTAAATTATTCTTAGGGGTCATTTTAGAACCCAATACTGATATCTATTCTTCAATATGCCCTTGGAATAAATTCAAACTAATTTTTTTCAAACGAGACTTATGTAATTCAAAAAAAAAGACACACCTTTTTCTTGCTTTTAAGGAGCTCAATATTGAAACTGAATTATCTTTGTGATTTCGGATCTTCAATATCTGAAATCTGGCCTTGAAGTAGCCCTCTAAATCCTCTTTCGAATGCCATAGGTCTAACCTGATTTGGACTCTTCAAGGCAAAGTTATGTCCAATCTCCCACAATGACCTAATTATGGACTGGTTCATTAAAGCGAATTTGTACGACTTACCACGTGTCACGGTTTCCTCCTTCGGCTCTGAAATTTATATACAGGACACTACGCTGCATGTACTTGTTGTCACATTTTACAGAATCTCAATAAGACGCTCAGAGAGAGAGTTATGACGTTTTTCCTAAGGTGACCTCTTTGAGATGAAATTTCGGTGCCTGAAAAAATCCTAACTTCCACAGATCATATCTCAAAAAATATTATGAACCAAGATCTGGAATTTTTACAGGATGTTCTTTAGGATTTTATCTTCGCTCTGTGAAAATTTCAGCTTCTGAAACCTCGTAGAAAAATATTTATAGCAACAATGTTGCGACGACCTGTTTAGGTTAAATTCAGGAGCCTGCAAAAAGCCCTAAATTCCACAGATCATATCTCCGAAAATGTTGCGAACCAAGCTTTGAAATTTTGCGAAGATGTTCCTTAGGATTTCGGCTTCGCGCTGTAAAATTTTTAGCTTCTGAACCTTCATATAAAAAAAATTATAGTGAAAATTCCATGATGACCTGTTTGGAGTAGCGAAACCATAGAATCCAAAGCTCTGATACCAAATGCTATGAAACCACCTCCAAAAATAGAATAAAAGAAAGATCAATGCCTTAGAAATTAACCACTTAGAGGGACAAACCTCCAAAGCTCATTGTGCAGATGTCATTGAAGACATCCCGACTTCTGCCACCCCCCAGACAAAGATTGAGGGGCTTTTTGCAGCACTCAAGGCTTCAAGGACTAAGATCTAGGCTATCAAGATAGAGATGGAACAACAGATTGTGGCCTTGGAGGCCAAATTCAACCGAAAATGCCACCTGAGGCACGGGCCTAGTGAGCTATGCTAGTCACAGAGGCCACCAATGTCATCACATATCAGATTGCTCAGGGCAGAGGACTGTTGGAGACAGCTATGCAGCTGTGGACTAAGGTGCAACGTGATCCTCTCCTGTGCAAATTTACTCAAGAGCTGCACCAGAAGGAAGAATAGTTTGAGTAGCTGGAAGCCACTATGCCTACTCTTATCCTTGCTCAACATCTGGAAAAAATGTTTATCAGCCACACGTTGAGAGACAACAATGAAGAGCTTCGCCAAAAAAGAAGGTCCTCATCGACCACCTTAAGCCTTGGGCCGATGAAGCCCTCAAGCTCTCTCAAGACTTCGACATCACAGTAAAGCATCTGAACAAAAATTTTCAAAGCATCACTGCTACTACAGAAGGTCCAACATCATAAAAGTTGGTGGAGATTGCTCAGAATGTTTTTGCATAGAGTGAAGGTGTGCTGCCCCCGCTGGTTGATGCGATCAAGCAGCTGGAGGAGAAGATGGACAACCCACGACCTACGTGACTCAGGACGAGTCACAAGATTGTGCTGGGGGCTCATTGGAATGGGGTTCCATAACCTTCGTTTTGTTACAATTTTGTTAAATTCGGTCCTAGATAGGGGTTTTGGGGTGGGTCAAAGCGCCTAATGCATTGTAATGGGTTAAAGGGTAGTTCTATGGTCCCCAAACCACAATTTACAAACCATAGGATAGCGAAGGCTATGATATTATAAATAGATAGACAGTTGGGTCTAGTAAGTAAGTAAGTCGATATATTAATGCTATGTGTGAACTGTTAGATCTGTTTTGGGTTGTTTTGGCTAAGGACTCTTGCTGGCTATGTGCATGGTGATCCTCAATCATACTGTGTGCGGACCCCACTAGGCTATGTGTGCGGGTTTTTTTTTGGTTGTAAGTGGATCTGCATGTTAATGAATGTGAAGTATCTTTAAATTATTTGTGTATTATCTGAATTGGTTATTTCAACTGTTTAAGTGCATCTATGACACCTATTTAAGCTACGAATGTATATATGTTCTGAAATTAGCATAATTATATCTGTGATCCGATATTGATTGCAGTTATATTAATCTGTGGTGGTATTTGGTAATGCGCATGTGGATGTGACTGTACTAATTAGATCTGATATATTTGTTATGGTTATATGTTGATTACACTGTTAAAAGAGCTGTGAATAGACTCATTCTATGCGAACCTAATAGGCTGTGACCTAGATCTACCTAGAATTACCTACTCTCTCTTAGGGTGCAAAAACCTGGTTCTAGCACCCTCCCATACTGCTTTGGGTGAGACCTTGGCCTGCACAAGTAGGTCATTTCTGAAAGGGCTCGTAGTATAGGGGATTGTTGGCAAACATTAACCTTCAAACCTAGGTTAGGACCCCTCAAGCCAACAGATGTGTTGGGGGAAAAAGGAGAATCATATGTATAATGAATAAGGGATAGGAGAGTGGATTTTATAAGTGAATAATGGGATATGGAAGATATAGGATGTGGGTTAGAGTCTTATAGAAAAATGAGTAGACTAGGAAAGGAAAAGAAAATTGTAGTTCTTAAAGACCATCTCGTTCGAGTAGCAGAATTTTGACTATAATTGACTCAAGTAATCCTTCTAACAAATCCATTACTGACACACATCCCATGACTCGATTTCTCAAAATTTTGTGACCATGACTCCCAAAAAATTCAACACTACTTCATGATTTTGACCGAACCACTTTGACGACTAAAATCATGGAAATTTTTTGGACAACGAATTTTTGAAATTATAACAACAACAATATTTATAAGTTTGGATTATTCAAACTAAAATTTAAAGAAATCAAAGACATTTGACAAATAAAAACTACTGAATCTAGCATTCACCTTTATTCTCAAACAATTTTGTCAGTTATTTCAACATTACAAACAAATTTTATTTCCCGTGGATAATTGAGACAATGTGATCCCTTACTCCCTCCAAGATTATTCTCCTCTACTTGGCTACATATTTCTTCCACTGAGCAAGGTGTTGGGCATCAGATTCTTGTGGTTTTTCAACATCTAGCTTGATGTATTATAGCAATCTATTTTCATCCAATACTACCTCCATGCAATGAAATTAAAATTTCCTTCCAAGGCATACTCTAGCCTCAACTAGTTGAAGGTCATATTCCCAACTATGTAGAGATCCTGATACACTGAACTGCAGATTTTAGCCTCCTAAGAAACGACTTCAAATTTTTTTCTCTAAATTCAATCTTGCTTCGATACCATGTTGATATTATGATGTAGGTTTTCAACCGCTCATAAATATTTAATCAAAATCAAAAGACACAAACCTACTCTATAATTCAATTCATGATATAGAACATTAGTCATATACATGCAATGAGAAATAACACACATGTTGTTGGAATATTGGCCCAGTTTTTTGGTTGGCATTGATGTCAACCTAGTAGCATTGGTGTCCGTTGGAATTGATGTCAACCTAGTAGTATGTGATTGTTTATGTGCATGGTTTATTGGTTGACTGGTTTATGGTCTATAAAGTCTATGTGTATGGATGAGCTACTACATGTTTGCTGGGTATAGGTATTGGGCTTATGCTAGTGAGATGTTACTTGACATCTGCATTGGTTATAGACCTTAGCTTGGTGGTTGTAGATGTTAGTGTAGATTGTTGGCTTGTGGATGCATTGTGACGAGGATGGAGTGTTTCTACAATTGTTGCATATGTCTCTACATGTCTTGGAGAAATTAGAGTTCTTGTTACATGTTGAGTAGTTCTGGCTACTTTGGTTGGAGGTTCCTCTACAGTATTGGATGAAGTTAGATGACATGGTGTTGTTGTTGCAGGAGTTGGAGATGATACTACAAGAGTTAGAGATGTTTCTCTAGGTGTTGGAGGTGTTTAGAGAGGTTGTGGTTGTTGCTTGAGGAGCTGGAGGTGTTGGTATTGGTGTTGAGGTTGACAGAATTGGGACTTCTTGTCACTGATTAGTTGAAGGAGTTCTTGGCTTATGTCATTAGTTGCAAAATTTTTTCATAGGCTTTGAGGAGTGTTCAAAAGTTGAAGAACATGATTATTCCAGTGGTAGAGGTTATGGACTGAAGATCCATTATTTTTCTTCATCCATAGCCTTAGTCGCCTGGAGGAAAGATTATGGGAGAGGCTATAAAGCTCCAGTCGCTTGAAATTAGGAATATGGGAGTGATTTTGATGTTCCTATTGCATCGATCCAGTGTCATGCCTGTGACTGACAATTTGCATGAGTTTTTCTTCAGATTTCTCACATTTCTTAGCTAATTTTTGTGTTTTGGCAACATTCTTGTTCGAAACACTTCTGTTTATGATCAAAAAATTTCTGGGGCCTCCAGAAACTAATTAAAGTTGAATATATAAAAAGGAAAGCGAATTTTTTTGTTTTATAGTTAGTGAGTTGAATCTGGATCAAATCAAACATATGAATAGAGTTTCGAAGCCCAATAGTTCTGTGTAATTATTGAGTTGAGCACTTGAGTTTGTCCATATATTAGAGGAAGCTCATTGGTAGTATGGTTGATTTTTTTGTGTGTTGAGTGATTGTGTGTGTGGGAAGGGTATGTAGGTTTTGTGAGTTATGTGATGCATATTTTTTGAAGCAGTTTGCAGTTGTAGCATCAGTGAGATGAAGTATGTTTCAACCATCAATTTATGCAGTGAGTGAGGTGTTGAAATGTGTATTAGATAAGTGTTTCGTGATATTGCGAGGAAACTGGTGGAGTATTTGAATATTATTTTCTCATGTTTTATTCTTCAGTTTTTCTTGGGAATTTTGTTTCATAATGATGGTGTTGATGTGATGTTCATGTTGATCCAATTAGTATTCTAGTTTGAAATATTATGAAATGAGACTCACATGGAGGAAGTGAAGGCACAAAGGCTTTAAAGTATACAATGACTTAGCAAATTTAGTAGAAGGAAGGGTTTTATCCATCTAATAGGAGTTTGATATTCCAATGGAAATTGGGCAAGGATCGTTGATCGTGGTGGGATTCAATGGGTGGTAGTCCGTAGATCCGAGAGAGAAAATTTTTACATGTCTGATATATTCCATCATACTGTGAAGGAATTAGATTCTTTCGGCTTATGTGAGTAAGTTGATCCATGTAAAATTTGTTCAAAAATATAATAAAAGAATTGAGTAGTGCAACAACAACAAGGGTGTTATTTTTTTCGAGAGAAAGATTTTCCACCAGACATAGTTATGTCCATTGTATTGATTGATTTTATCGTTGCATGTCTATATTTGATGCTCTGATCTATTTTTATGTGTTTCAGGTTGTGCATGGTTAAATAATAATTAATTGGAGAAAAATCCATAATTTCCTTCACCAATAATTCACCTCCCCTCTCATTAGTGATGTAGTTTCCAAGAATTGGTATAAGAGAAGGATTTTCGAGTGCAAATTGATCAATGGAGAGTGAATATTCAAGATTTTGATAGAAATTTTCATATTTTTTTTTTCCAGAATGAGTTCTCCAAAGAAATTAGTTCTTATTGTTGCAAATTTCAAAGTATGGAAAGAAAATGTGAAAAATAAATTATTTCTTTGTGGCTCTAACATTTGGAGATTGGTTTGTGAAGGACATGATGGATATTTGCATGAATCTAAAGTTAAAAAGAGAAATTCTCAAGAAAGGATAATTATTTTTGAAATTCTCCATAATGTAGATTTAGATAAAATTGGAGATTTAAAATCTCCTAAGGAAATTTGGGATAGATTGCATATGCTATATGGATCCAGCAACAACAATAGTGATGAAGAGATTGAGAAGAATAGAAAGGAGAAGAAGGAAGCTCCACTTGAACCAGTTGTGAAAAAGGACAACAAATATGAAGGTATAATCCATAATGATATACATTTGAGTTATATTTATGAAAGCGGTAATGACAATGATTCAAATTTTGTTAGTGATATAGATGATGATCACAATTATATGCTTATTAAGGATCAATTGAATCTACCATGGTTGTTATTGAATAGTTTTCTAGTGAAATTTGTAGACTAACAAATGTATGCAAGGAGCATAACTAAAAAAATTTACAGGATTGTGATCAAAAGGATAAAAATCTCAAGGAAGAAATTACAACCTTGAGAACGCAATTGGAAGAATAAAAAAGATTAGAAGAAGTATATTGAAGAAAGAAAAAATATAGGAAGGATTATGTTAAAGAACTTGAAGGTGTGATTAAAAAATTGAGAAAGGAGCTTGAGGAAAAGAACCAGTAGTTGGAAAAAGTGAAGAGCACCATAGCAGTAAGAAAATATGTAAACAATCTTCAAAAGTGTGAGACAAGCATGCATGTAGGAAATAATAATAAAAAAGAACCAAAGAAGACTGCAACAAATAATGTGACCAAAAAAAATAGTAAGAAATAAGAGAGAAAACAAATTCACTAGCAACAAAAAAAAAGAAAAACAAAAGGAGCTACTACATCTATAAGACAAATTTCTCCTATGGTTGAAAGTAGCATTTTTAAAAGGAGAAGTCAAAACTCCTTTGGCTTCTTGATGGATGCCATCGAATGCTTCAATTATCAAAATTTTGGTCATGTGGCTGCTAATTGTAGGAGGAGAATACACACATACATGCAACAATATGATCAGCCAAAAGGAGGACCTACATTCATGTATACACATTCTTTCAAAGGCCATTGTGTTTCTTGTAGAATTTTTGGGCTTAAATCCATTGATTGCGAATCTAGCGTAAGTAGGTGGAGGTCCAGTATGAGCAACAAGAGATTAGATCCTTTGGCTACATATCTTAGTCATATAGAGAATTATATGTGTCATAATTTTGGGCACATGGCCAAGTATTGTAATGTGCCTAGATATTTTAGGTGATATGTTCAAAAGTAGCAATCAAGGGAGAATGTGCAACCAAGGAGCACATGGAAGAAGGCGCAACAAGTAGGAAGATGTGGCATTGCACTTTTTTCTCATGATGTGGAGGACGTGTGGTATATAGATAGCATATGCTCACACCATATGTTAGGAGATAGGAGTAAATTTAATTTTCTTAATAAAACCAAGGATGATTGTGTTGTGTTTGAAGGTAGTGAAACAACTAGAGTGTTGGGAAGTGGAAAAGCCAATCTTGGTGAGAAGAGGACAAATGTAGAAGAGGTTTGGCTCATTGGAGGCCTAAAGCATAATATATTGAGTGTGAACCAAATGGTTGATGGAGGAAAGGAAGTGATATTCAACTCCAAAGGTTGCATCATCCATAAAGAAGGATAGAAGAGAGTGATTGCAAGAGGAGTCAAGACCCCATATAATGTGTATGTGTTGGAAGGAAGAGTGAAGAGTAATAATAGATGAAGAGAGTACTCTTCCTTATCATATTTAGAGTAGATGATATCAATCCCTACTGCAGTCCATTCTTGCATGTTAGATCTACTTGACCACATTAGTATGCATGAGACTATCATGGTCTTAGGAGGAGTGTTGGAAGCCTGATTTAGTTTATTCATGCACTTTCATATAACCTAGATCACTTCATATGAGGTATATCATGCTCAGGGGAGATATTATTTTCAAGGCTTGATTATTTATGTTTATTCCTTTTCACTCATTATTTTTCTAGCTAATGTATTTACTCTATATGAGTGGGAAATACATGTGTATCATCCTTATTGCAACATTCATTGATTATTTTTCAATTATATTGTTACTGATGGTTTTTGGAGTAGCTGCATGTTGAGTTCTTGTGATATTATGGGAGGTATGGAAGCCACATGCTTATCTCATGCATAAAGTCATGAAATGAGATGTGTTGACATGATTTCTACTACCTTGAGAGGATGGTTGCTCCCTACTACAAATAGTGAACATATTTTGGACATGTTTACTATTTCTATCATATAGATGTGTTGGTTGGTGCATTATGGATGATGTGAGATGATGGTCATATGTTGTTGCAAGTTCATGAGATTTTATGTGTTAGATGTTGCTGCTACAAATTGGAGTTTTATACTGCTCAGTTGATGTCATGGTTATATGCTATTCCTGATCATTATTTCATATCTCATGATTATTGGTTACTACTACTGCCACTTCATTTGCTACTAGATGATGGTGCCTTGATATAGATGGATCTATATTATGCACATGGTGATAGTTATGTATTGTTGATCATTCATCATCTTATCAATTGGTCTAAATGTTTGTAATTTTGGTCAAGGAGCTTATTTGAGTATGTCTTGGTGAGAGGCATGAGTTTTGGTCATTATGTAACAACCACATGCTTCATATTGTACTTCATCAGCTTTAGTCATGTATCTTGTTTATGAAGCCATGTAATCAAGAGTTCATGTCATTGACTTTATTTTGTTATGAGTTGGTGATAGAAAGTTTATGAGTCATGTCAATCTGGGTTATCATGAATTGTTTCAACCATCTTTGGGCTATTGTACGTCATGTCGTAGTCATTTTATAGCCTTGTATTTCATTATGCAACCATGTACTCCATTGTATTGTATATCATTGGTAATGGTCATGTTGGAGAGAGAGTCTTAATGTCTAGTATTCATTATTAAAGGATGATCCAACCATTCATGTGGGATGATGGGAGTTATTTTAGTCATGCACTATATATTAGTAATATCATATAGTTAGTCCCTTGATCCTTGAGGTGTAGCCTTCAACCATAAAGCATTAGTTAAAGGATGATGATGATGTTTAGGGGGAGAATTTCCATTTTTTTTGTTGTTGATCAGATATGGTCTGTTGTTACTGCCGCTACATTATGTTGTTGTTGGCTTAGATGAGAGTGAGGTTGATGTTGTTGGTGTTTCTAAAGTTGAGTTTTGTTGTTACTATTATTTCTTATGGTGTTTTTCTACTCATATTATATTGACGCTGTTGATGGTTATGTTATACTGCTGATGGAGAGAGTGTTGCTACTCATTGTATTTGTTGTTGTTGCTGAGTTGTATGATACTGCTACTAGTTTAGAGTGGTTTTCATGGAGAGTTTGTTGTTGTTTCTTCAGCAACGAGAGAGTTATTGCTATTGTTGTTGCTATTTTTTGTCATGCTTCCATGTCGAGTGTTGTTGTCTATTGATGCATTACGATATGACCTTGTTGGTGCATGTGATGTGATGCTATTTTTACTAGTTATCATATGATATTGTCAACACTATGTTGACGGTTACAGTTTTTGTTACTTGTTGAGACACAGGTTGTGTCAAGGGGTAGTAGTGTCTTTTTCGTTATGCTTACTTGGATGACCTCATACCTTTTCCATTGATTTGAAGGGGGGGGGGGGTGGGGTGAATGAGGAGTTTTTCAAAGGTTGTTGGTTATTTTAGTTGGGGTTTCCATCAGTTCCAAAGGGGGTTATTGTTGGCATTATGGATCAATTTTTCAGTTGGCATTGATGTCAATCTAGTAGCATTAGTGTTGGAGGATGCATTGGTGTTGGTTGACATTGATGTCAAACTAGTAGTATGTGATTGTTTATGTACATGGTTTATTGGTTGACTGGTTTATGGTATCTGATGTGTATGTGTATGGATGAGCTATTGCATGGTTGTTTGGTACATGTATTGGGATTATGCTATTGAAATGTTACTTGACATGTGCATTGGTTGCAAACCTTAACATGGTGGTTGTAGATGTTAGTGCATATTGTTGGCTTGTGGATGCCTTGGCAGGAGGTTGGAGTATTGCTACAATTGTTGCATATGTCTCTACATGTCTTCAAGATATTTGAGTTGCTACTACATGTTGAGTAGTTATGGTTGCTTGAGTTGGAGGCACCTCCATTAGTATTGGAGGCAGTTATATGACATGATGCTACTGATGTAGGAGTTGGAGATGTTGATACAAGAGTTAGAGATGTTTCTACAAGTGCTTGAGGTGTTTAGATAGGTTGTGGTTGTTGCTTAAGGAGGAGGTGTTGGTATCGGTTTTGAGGTTGACAAACTAGGGACTTCTTGTCACTGACTAGTTGCGAGAGTGTTTTTCCTATGTCATCAGTTGTATACTTGTCATAGAGGCTTGGAGGAGTGTTCAAAATCTGAAGAAGATGATTTATCAAGTGTTAGAGGTTCTAGACTGAAGATCCTTGGTTTTGCTTCATCCTTATCCTTATTCTAATGGAGCCAAGCCTATGGGAGTGGCTGAAAATCTCCAGCCGCATGGAGCCAAGCATATGGGAGTGGATTAAAATCTATAGATGCTGAAAAATGGGCCTATGGGAGAACTTATGATGTTCCAGTCGCATGTAACAAGTGTCATGAGTGCGACCAAAAATTTGCACAAGTTTTTCTCTGAATTTGTCACGTTTCTCAACTAATTTTTGTGTTTTGGTGACATTCTTGTTCAAATTTTTTTGGTTTATGATCAGAATGTTTTGTGGGCCTCCATAAACTAATTAAATTTGAATATATCAAAAGGAAAGTGGAGTTGGTGGTTTGATAGAGTCAATGAGTTGAATCTGGATCAAATCAAGCATATGAATAGAGTTATGAAGCCCAGTAGTTCTGTGTAATTATTGAGTTGAGCACTTGAGTTCATCCATATATTGGGGGAATCTCATTAGTAGTATGGTTTATTTTCTTCTGTTTTGAGTGAGTGTGTGTGTGGATAAGAGTATGCAAGTTTTGTGGTTTTTGTAATGCATATTTTTTGAATGAGTTTGTAGTTGTAGCAACAGCGAGCTGAAGTATGTTTCAACCATCATATTTATGCAGTGAGTGAGGTGTTGAAGTGTGTATTGGAGAAGTGTTTGGTTTGATTGTGTGGAAGGTAGTGGAGTATTTTTATATTGTTTACTCCTATTTTATTCTTTAGTTTTTGTTGGAACTTTTGATTCGAAACAATGGTGTTGTCGTGATGTTCATGTTGAGCGAATTGGGATTCCAGTCTGAAATATTATGAAATGAGACTCAAATGGAGAAAGTGAAGGCAATGAGGCTTCAATGTATACATTGAGTTGGTGGATTCAGTAGAAGGAAGATATTTCTCCATCTAATAGGATTTTGATAGTCCAATGGTAGTTGGGTGAGGATCGTTGATCGTGGTGGCCTTTAACAGATGGAAGTAAGTATATTTGAAAGAGAAAAAAATTTCCTGTCATATAGATGAAAGCATACTATGAAAGAAGTCAAGTATTCAGTGTTATGAGAGTAAGGTGATCCATGTAATTTTTTTTCAACAAATTAATAAAAGAATTGGCGAACACAAGGTAGCTTAAGGTTTTCCTATACATACTTATGTGGTATATATTTCATTTCTTTTATGGTTTCATGCCTACATTTTATTCTCTAATCTATGTTTATGTGTTTCAAATTGTGCATGGTTAAAGAATAATTAATTGGAGAAAAAATTATAATTTCCTTCATTACTGATTCACCCCCCCCCCCCCCCCCCAACACAAGTAGTGACCTAGTTTCCAAGACATGCACACAATATTTTTGGAAATAAATTTGTTACAAGACCCAATGTATTCTTGCATTAATATGATGATTATAGATGTACTACAATTTCTTTTCTCAAATGAGCACAACCTGTAAGTGAATAACTTATCTCTCTTCTCACTGAGAAGCTTTGACCCAGAATTATTAAAATTCTTCCTCTGATTGATCCCCTATTTCCTTCCATAATTTATTGAGAAATTAGGCCCCTATCATTTATGAAATTCCCCAAGAATGATTGCAAAATCCCCATGGTTTTTCATTTGACTACATGAAACACCTATACACTCAAGACTGGTTTACAACTGATGTTACACTCCATTGGAATCTCCACCATATCTGGGGAACTTGAATTATCTACATGAACTTTCAATTTTTGGTGGATTGATTAGTTAACAAGTTGATCAATGAGTTTTACTAAAGTGTCACTGCACAACTGAACTTCCACTCATTCCTCCAACAATTATAACTAGTTTAGATGAAAACAAGTTCAAACCTTAATTCCTAAAAATTGGAAATCACACTTCCTAAACTAAAATCTAACTCCTCTAACTCAAATTTACTGAGCTAACTGAGTGACAAGATCCATGTCACCTCAGTTAACTACATCAAATTTGTTTGCTGATATGGAAATTTGAATTTTCTCAATTTAATCAAGGCAAAATCAAATTGAGAATTTCTTGTTGCATTTTTCAACATTGTAGTTGTGTTCTACTCCTTTTACTAAGTAAAGGAAAAATCACTTCCAAATTGTCTCTATTATATTCAAAATTTTCTGCAGGAAGAGGTTTGATAAAAATATCTATAACTTCCTCCTTAGTAGACACATATTACAACTTAACAATTTGAACTATTACCTATTCTCAAAGAAAGTGATATTTGATAGGAATTTGCTTTGTTTTGGAGTGTGTAATTGAGTATTTAGATATATTAATAGCACTAGTGTTGTCACATAAATTAAGCATTGGTTGAGCACAATATACCTAAATATCCTTGACATGTTGTATCATCCAAAGAATTTGGGTAAAATAACATTATGATGTTGTTTTATAGATTCTTCTTTAGTTATAGACAATGAAACATAAATTTGTTTCATGATGATCTAGGAGACAAGACAACTTCCTAAGAAGAATCCACTACTGCTAATACTTTTATTGTCATAAATACTATCAACCCAATTAGGATTAGAATAGGATTTAGTGTGAAATTTGTATCTTTGGGGTACCATAGGCTAAAATCCAATGTTTCTTGTAAATATTTAAAGATTCTCTTCATAGTATACATAGGGGTTTCCTTTGGGTTTGATTGTAATATTCCTACCAAATCTATTGTTTTCAATATATTTGGTCTTGAAGCTATGAGATGAAGTAGACTTCCAATCATAGACTGCTTGTTGAAATTTGCAACAAGAAAAAGTGAAATTGTGTTAAGTCCCTATATTAGTAGTGTAGTCCCTTATTATGTTAGTGTAGCCCCCCTTATTGTTATTTTTGTAACCCTGTAACCCCCATATTGTTATTATTGTGCCCTTACGTTATTATTGTTAGGTCGGCTAGGATTACATTATGGCCCCATGGACTCCTATATATAGAAAGGAGGTTTTGTCATTTGTATCATCCAAGAATTGTTCATTCATGTAATGTATTTGAGGTTGCCCCCTTGAAGTGGCTTATTTCTAAGGCATTGATATCTCTTTTATTTTATTTTTGGAGTTGGTTTCACAACATTTGGTATCAGAGCTTTGGATTCTAGGGTTTTGCTTCTCCATACAAGTCATTGTGGCATTGTCACTATAACTTATTTTCTACGAAGGTTCAGAAGCTAAAATTTTTAAAGTACAAAGTCAGAATCCTAAGGAGCATCATCACAAAATTTCAGGGCTTAGTTTGCAACATTATTGGAGATATGATCTGTGGAAGTTAGGGATTTTTGCAGGCTCCTGAATTTCACTTAAAAAGGTCATCGCGAATGTTCACTATAAATTCTTTTCTAAAAGGTGTCAAAAGCCGAAATTTTTAGAGCACAAAGCTGCAATCCTGAGGAACATCTTCTCAAAATTTCAGAGCTTGGTTCACAATATTTTCAGAGATATGATCTATGGAAGTTAGGTATTTTTCAGGCTCTCGAATTTCATCTCAAAGAGGCGATCGTGGGAAAATATTCATAAATCTCTCTCTGGGAGATTGGACATAAATTTGTCTTGAAGAATCCAAATCAGGTCAGACCTGTGGCATTCAAAAGAGAATTCATAGTGCTACCTCAATACAAAATTTTATATATTGAAGATATAAAATCACAGAGATAATTCAGTTTCAATATCGAGCTCCTCAAAAGCAAGAAAAATGTGTGTATTTGGTTTTTAAAATTGCATAATGTTTGTTTGAAAAAGCAGTTTGAAGTGATTCCAAGGGCATATTTTAGAATTTTTATCAGTATTGGGTTCTATAATGCCTCCAAAAAAGAATTCCATACCCATTAAGCCCTCAAAAAGCTATACTATGACGCATGAAGAGGATGAATTGCAATATGAGATATCAAAATTAAGGTACCAAGTGCAACAAATTTTGATCTTATGAAGAGCAACTGAAGATGACATAGATGGCTTAAAAGCAGAAATGGAGGCTAAGTTGGATGGTTTGAAGGATCAGATAATAGCTAATATGGATGATAAATTAGTGGAATATCACATCGAGCATCAACAACAAGTTCTCTAACTCTCAAAGGATAACCTAACTTTGGTGCAAAATATAATGAAACAACAGGAAGATCAACATCACATCGAAAGAAGTTCTAAAGCAGTCACAAAAACAATAAATTTACAAGTATGATGAATTTCAAAGTATCTCAGCAAGTGGAAGAACCTTCCTGTAGAAAATTCCATATGGCAGGATGAGAATTTTATACAGAAACATCAAGAAATAATCGAGCGTTGAGGACAACACCTGTTTGAAGGAGAGGGGCATGTTAAGTCCCTATATTAATAGTGTAGTCCCTTATTATGTTAGTGTAGGCCCACTTATTGTTATTGTTGTACCCCTGTAACCCCCATATTGTTATTATTGTGCCCTTACATTATTATTGTTAGGTCGGGGAGGATTACATTGTGGCCCCATGGACTCCTATATATAGAAAGGAGGTTTTGTCATTTGTATCATCCAAGAATTTTTCATTCATGTAATGTATTGGAGTTTTCCCCCTTGAAGTGGCTTATTTCTAAGGCGTTGATATCTGTTTTCTTCTATTTTTGGAGCTAGTTTCACAAGAAATTGGCATCCAGAAACAACACACACACACTGGTGTGGTATCACAGGTCACACAGTGATGGGTCCTAGGGACACATTAAGTGTGCGACCATTTTTTAAATAAATTGGAAAATTAATTGTAATCTTATCTCATAAGAACTTGTAATAGTTAACTAAGTGTGCTAGAATTAATTAGCTCAAGAATTTCAAGTTGAGGGTACAAGGATATGCATGTAGAGTGATTCTATTATTAGCAGGGTCTGGTTGTAGTTGTAGCATTATTTTAGTGTGAGTGGGATCAGTTAACTCACATTAATTGAGTTAAAATCAGTTTGACTAGTTCTAAATATTTGATGAGCTAGTGGAAGATCAAGTGAATTAAAATAGATTTAATTCACCCGTAGTGATCTACCAAGTAACTGATTCACTATTGATAGCTATATGCATGCTAATTCTAGTGGAAACATAGTTGAGACAAAGTTTCAAGGCAAGTAAACTATCAATTGTAATTTTAGGAAGCTTCCCAGATGCAGTTATGAAACCATAGGGAGCCCATGATGAATTGTGAAATCAAGGAAGGCTGAATTTCCTAATTAATAGGGGTTTAATTCTATATGGATTGTGTAAGCAGGGTAGGCTGAGGGTAGGATGATAATTGGATATGTGTTTTTCCAATTTGTCCTAGATCAATGTGAAGAAATTGGTAGAGTGTATGAGGTTGTGGTGATCACAAATACATTGTATTGTTTCATGATTCCTTGGTTGATTATACAATAAATATGGAGGGGTTTTGAGCAGTTGCTTTCCTAGGAATATCTGGTGTTGTGTATTTATTTACTTCTTTCTCTTACTTGGATTTGATTGAACGATCATGTTTTATATTCCGCAAATATAGTAGAAGGATTCAATATCTTGCTTTAGTACATTGCATGATCGGATTGGATCCATTGATATAATTTCTACATGGTATTATAGTTGTGTCAGAGATTTTATACATGGTATTAGAGCTCTAGGAATCACAACAGTGGAGAAGAAATTGAGTTTGTGTTGAACAATATTTAAATTTGCAAGTACTTTCTTTGGAGAAATAAGTGGATCAAGATGTATTTCAATGGCTTGAGACTCGAATATACACTCTAGGGTAGTTCGAATTAAATTTCATGGAAGGACAGGATGGGGGAAGTGTTGGAGGATAATGGGTTGAAGGAATTCATAGATAATGGCATTCCCAATTCCATAGCAGCAGATGCCCAACTTCTTGATGCATGGCAGAAGAAGGTAGAAAAGGTGAGGAGGATCTTGTTAGAGGGAGTTCGAGATCATATTATCTCAAGTATACATGGAAAGGAAACTCCATATGCTATGTGGAAAGCCTTGAAAGATATGTTTCAAAGTAGTTATGACCACAAAAAATTGGCACTCAAGGACAAGATCAAGAAAATAAAAATGGAGAAGGGTGACACAATTGAGAAATACTTGACCAAGTTCACTCAATGTTGAGATGAGCTTGGAAGTGTTGGGATTACTGTAGTTAATGATGACTTGGTGAGCCTAGCACTTCTAGGCCTTCCCAAGAGCTTGCATAGTTACCAAGACTCTATGAATGGGAGGGAGAAGTTACCAGATTGGCAACTACTTTGGTCAGATTTGCTACAAGAAGAGTTTCAGTGAAATACCAGGGATGGATCCTCATCCAAGACCAATGATGAGGAAAATTGTGCCTTGGCTGGTAAGGAAAATAAGGGGAAGGGGAAGAAGTCGTATTCCAAATTTGAGACCGACAAAGAAGGAAAGAAGCATAACATGTCAAAGGTGAAATGTTTTGACTGTCATGATCATTGACACTATGCAACAAATTGTCCACAAAATAAGAAGAACAACAAGAATTCTACAGGAGCTACAGTGGGTGAAGCTTTGGCCTCACAGTTTGAGTTGGAATTCTCTCTCATCGCATGCATGGTGTGAACTATGATGGGATCTTATATGTGGTACTTGGATATTGGAGCACCTTTCCACATGAAAAGAAGGAAAGAAGTATTTAGTAGCTTGGAGGAGAAGGATATTCAGGCACATTGAGATGGGTGATGATGGGAGGTATAACAGTAGCGGGATTGGTATAGTTACTTTCCAGAGATATTCAAGTACACCTTTCTTATTAAAAGATGTCATGCATGTACTAGGCTTGAAAAATAATTTATTTTCAGTTCTTATGTTGGAGGATCTTGGATATGATGTGGTTTTGAGTGAAGGAAAGGTGTTCCTTCATCAAAAAGACACAACAAAGGTAAAGAATATTGGGGTTCATGTGAAGAACCGATACAAACTTGATGTAGATGGCTATGCAACATTGAGCAGTAAATAAGGGAAGGTTGTGAGTCAGGATACAGGTGAGTTCTGGCACAGGAGATTGGGCCATCTACACCACAGTGCTTTGAGGATCATGCAACAGATTTCTATAGGTCTTCCAAAGGGTACTCTTGCATAGATAGACACATGCAAGGGATGTACCATGGGGAAGTATGAGAAAGCCATGCAATTGTCCCTTGAGAGGGAGCTTGAATTGTATGCAGATGAGAAAATATCAGTTCTAAAGGATGAACCTTAGGATGTGGAGCAGCCACAAGTAGAGGATAATGGAGTGGAAGAAACCACTCATGCAAAGTCATCCACCAGAAATGGTAGGAAGAGCACCAAAGAGGCTGAAATATTGATGCTATATGTGACAGAGCATGGAGTATCACCTACATCAAAACATAGGCATAGAAGGTCTGCAGACAAGTATACTGGATACATGGCTCTTATGAGCGAGTGTATTGTGACAGAACCATCCTCTTTTGAGGAAGCAGTGTAGCAGCCAACATGGGTTGATGCAATGATTGAGGAGTATGACTCCATTATGAGAAACAATGCATGGGAAGTGGTCCCAAGACCACCAGGGAAGTTAGTGGTTGGATCCAATTGGATCTACAAGGTGAAGCAAACAGAAACCTCTAGGAGGGGGAAATTTCGAGCCATATGGGCAGAGGGAGTACATGCATACCTTCAAGTGTGAGGTGGGGCGATGTCCAGATATGATCCCAAGAATATATTTGGGCAGGGTCCATTGAGATGGTGTGTCTCATGGATCGAACCTAGCTACGAGGGGCCCACAACACAACAATAGTAGGAAGGATCAGTTAGATTGATGCAGTTAGATGTCAGGAGGACATAAATCATAGTGACACATGTCAGATATTAGCGTGCAGATAAGAGTTGGCAGTAGTGTAGAGTGCATGGACGTAGATGTTAGTAGTAGTGTGGGGAGTCCAATAGAAATGTGAGTATCTAGAATCAACCATATGCCTTTGATGACAGATGCATTATACTGATTCAGTTGTTGGAGGATATTCAATTTCAGGAGAGTTTCATGTGTGAAGAACAGTAGGAAGTGTTGCATGCAAGAAAATTCCAAAGGTACCAGATCAGAACAGATTGATTCCTTTCTTGTTGAGAGGGACTGTTGAAATTTTCAACAATAAACAGTGAAATTGGCATCTAGAAACAACACACACACATTGGTGTGGGATCACAGGTCACCTAGTGATGGGTCCTAGTGACACATTAAGTGTGCAACCAATTTTTAAATAAATTGGAAATAAATTGTAATATTATCTCATAACAACTTGTAATAGTTAACTAAGTGTGATAGACTTAGTTAGATCAATAATTTCGAGTTGAGGGTCAAAGGATATGCATGTAGAGTGATTTTATTATTAACAAGGTCCAGTTTCGGTTGTAGCACTAGTGTAATGTGAGTGGGATCAGTTAACTCACATTAATTGAGTTAAAATACGTTTAACTAGTTCTAACTGTTTGATGAGCTAGTGGAAGATCAAGTGAATTAAAAGAGATTTAATTCGCCAGTAGTAATGTACCAAGAAACTGATGATTCAATATTTATAGCTGCATGCATGCTAATTTTGGCAGAGACCTAGTTCAGACAAAGGTTCAAGGCAAGTAAACTATCAATTGTATTTTTAGGAAACTGCCCAATAGTAGTTATAAAACCACAGCTAGCCCATGACGAATTGCGCAATCAAGGAAGGTTGAATTTCCTATTTAAAAGGGGTTTGATTCTCTAGGGAATGCGTAAGCAGGGTAGGCTGATAATTGGCTATGTGTTTGTCCAATTTTACCTAGATCAGTGTGAATCAATTGATAGAGTGTCTGAGGTGGCAGTGATCACAAATACATTTTATTCTTTTATGATTCCTTGGTTTATTATAAAATAAACATGGAGGGGTTTTGAACAGTTTCTTTCCCTAAGAAGATCTGGTGTTGTGTATTTATTTACTTCTTTCTCTTACTTGTGGTTGAGCAATCATGTTTTATATTCCGCAAATATAGTAGAAGGATTTAGTATCTTGCTTTAAACATTACATGATTGGATTTGATCAATTGATATAATTTCTACATGGTATTACAGTTGTGTTAGAGATTTTCTACACTACTACATGTGATAATTTACCTATGGAGATTCACCATTCATACTAAGTTTACAACCTGCTACCATGGGTGTACTAAAAATTTTATATTCGTCCCTGCCAAATTTCTTCAAAAATTAATTGAGATATTTAGTTTGAGAATTAAATATCCCTTTTTCTGTTTATTGAACCTAGAACCCAAGGAAGAATGATAGTTCCCTAAGCATGGAAATTTCAAACTCCTTTTTCCTAATAAGTCGAAATTGTTGACTTAGCTTATCAACATTACTACCAAATACAATATCATCCACATACACCACAATAAGTATAAATCTATCATAATCAGATTTAATATGAATATTACTATCAATTTCTACCCTTTCGAAACCTTATTATTGTAGGTATTTTTCTGGTCTGTAATACCATGCCCTAAGTGCTTGTTTCAACCCATGAATTTTCTTCTTCAACTTGCATACATGATTTTCTTTATTATCCAATTGGTATCCTTTAGACTATTCAACATATATTTCTTCTTTGAGCTGTCCATTGAGAAAGGATTATTTGAAATCTATTTGATATACATTCAATATTTTATAACATGAAAGAGACAAGAACATTATAATTTCCTCAATTCTAGCAACAAGTGAAAATTTATTCTCAATGTCCACAAATTCCACTTGAGAATATCCTTTGCATACTATTATTTCTTTGTTTATGATAACTTGACCATTCTCATTCTTTTTATTCTTGAACACCCACTTGGTTCCAATTACATGCATGTCCTTTTGTCTTGGATATAACTCTCAAATTTGATTCTCATTAATTTTCTCTAATTATTTGGCCATGGCTTTAATCCAATACTACTCTTAACTAGATTTATAAAAAAATTTGGGTTATATTGTGGACAATAAAGAAAAATTGGCATGTGTGGAAGAGCCTATAAATTTTCTTCCTGTTTGAACACCCACCTCTTTATTTCTTACAATTTGACTTTCAGGATGATATTTTATAACATACCTTTATTGATTTATAATATGATTGATCAAATTTGTTCTCTTATTTTATGTGTTCCTCATGCTCTCCTTGTTCATATTATTATTTATCTTGAGACTAATAGATGATTGGATTCTCTTGGAGTTGGTTTATTTTTATGTATTGATGTCTCATAAATCCTTACATCGATCCATTCAAAAATCTCACTTAGTATTTTGTTATAACATTTATATACTTTTCTTCTAGAAGAGTATCTAAAAAATATTCCATCATCTAATATTTAGTCAATATTTCCTAGGTCATCTTCATTTCTCTTAATATAACATTTTCTCCCAAATATATTGAAGTTTCTTATTGATATAATATTCCATATCATAGCAAATAAGGGGTATTTATAATGTTGAACGATGTTTGAATAACTTCTCCCCAAAAGGTATGTGTCACGTTTGCTTAATAAAGAATTGTCCTTACCATTTCTCAGGTTGTTCTATTCAGTCTCTCAATAATGCCATTTTTCGTTGGAGTATTGAAACCAAGAAATGCCTCATAATTCTATACTTCTCAGAGAAATTATTAAACTCATGTAAGGAAAATTCTCCCCCTCAGTCTGATGTCAAACAATTTCTCTTCAGATCCATCTCATTTTCTAATTGGGCCATCAATATTTTAAAATTTTCAAAAGTCTCATTTTTTTCTTTAAGAAGACTAACCCAAGACATTATTTTGAAATCATCAATTAAGAGCATGGAATATCTCTCACTTTATGGAGATGATTTTCTAGTGCGACCATAAATATTTGTATGAATGAGTTATAGTATCCTTCATGTAAAATGATCCTTTGCTTTGAACCGTGCCCTTGTTTTATTTCCAAAATGACATAAATTTAAAATGATTTCATGTGGATTTGACATTTTGGGAATATTTCTAATTGCCTCCTTTTTCTTTATCTTTAATAAATGATCAAATATGATATGTCCTAATCACTTATGGCATAGCCAAATGTCTTACACCTTTCCATATGACAACTTTCTTTGCCACCTTCTAGTACATAGTCATTGTTTGAAGTCTTTACTACGTTTACTACTTTTTTCCTTGAATCTACCTTCTTTAATTCACAATCATCTAACCTAAATATAACTTCATTTCCTTGGTCACACATCTGAATAACACTTAAGATATTATTCTTAAGACAATCTACATATAACACATTCTAAGATTTGTTCTTTCCCTTTTCAAAGAACATTTTTCATTTTACCAATATCTTTGTTGGTGCATTGTTACCAAAAGTAACATTTCCCTCTTGTATTCATTCAAATAATCAAAATTGTTCTTGTCTCATGTCATGTGCTTTGAAAAAATGTTGTTGATTCTACCGTTGATTTCCTTGATTTTGATCATAGAATGCAAATCCATGCTCTTGCACATCCTTAGGCTTATTTTTCCATGGCCTAGTGAAATTTTCTTCCCAGTATTTCTTATAAGGCCTTAGCTTATTTCTTCTACACTCACTTTCCTTCTGTCACATGTTACTACACACATAACATTCAATTTCATCTAAGAGAGACAAAAATGCATTGTTTTTGTGCACATTATTAATATACAAAATTCTAAACCTATATATTTAGAGTTGATCAGATCTAACATTTATATTATAATATACTTTTGGGCTCTAGAATTTGTACCCTTATGTCCAAAATTATAAGATGAAAAATTATAACCATAGAAGATATATTTGTACCTTGGTGTGAAGGTTCTTCTTGATGGGATTTCTCTACAAGAACTTTTTTTGTTTCTCCCTTAAGAGGGTTCATTCTTCTATCTTCGTTGCTCCATTATTGTTTGTGAAGTTGATATGACTTTTTTTTTTGCTAACTTTTGACGTCATCCATTTCTTTTCTTGGTTGGGTGCTTGGTCCTTTCACACATTAGCGTAGCTCCTAAGTTCCTTTGATCGTGATGTAGTAGAACTCAATTCTCATTTTCCTTTTCCACGTTCTTCTTTGTAGCCTAGGCCTGTCTTGATTGCCGGTGATATTTGATTGTTGAGAATATTGTTTAGAGTTTTGGATACCTTTAAAAATATTAAGTTCAAATAAATTTTATATTTATATTTCTCTAGATCTTTTCTCAAAGAACCTACCTCAACTTTAAGCCTTTCATAGTTCTTCTCCTTTTATTTTATTTGGCATATAGGAAGTTATTTGATCCTATTTGTCTCTTTTAGCTCTTTTTTTAGAAGGATGATTTCATAATTTGCAGTATGGTCATTCTCCTTTTATGATTTTAGTTTTTATTTCTTCTTTTGGTTATTTCTCATTAGTTTGTAAATTTCATCTAAGGAACCAAGGATTTTTCCTTCCATATCAACTTTGGTGTCAATCTCATCATCTTCTGGATCAAGCCTCTCTTGCCCAAAATTTTCATCTTCAAGGGCCATAAGAAGCTATTCATCTAAACTTGTATCATATTCACTCTCATATTCATCTTATGTGGAGCTACTATCCTCCTTAGAGTAAAATCTCTTCCTCTTAAAATATTTTCCCTTATATTTGTTCTTAGATCTCATTATTCGTTCGTCTTATTTCTTATCTTTTTTATTTTCCTTCTTGGAATATGGACATTTATCAACAAAGTGTCCTAATATAGAACAATTAAAACATTTTAAAGGTAACATACCTTTATATTTTCCCGATTCTTTCTTTAGCTTCCATATGAAGTTACCTTCCTCATCTTGTGACTCATGAATAGAACAATCATGATCTCTATGTTCTTTTGATTTGTTTGAAGCTTTGAATCTTGCCTCCTTTAGATCAGGTTGTTCTCTCTTTAGTTTGTCACCAAGTCCTTTCATGGTATTTATAATCTCGTCTACTCCAAGAAAGAAAATTTATACAATTTCATCTTGATTCATTTTCAGAACTTCAAATGAGTTCCATGAGCTTGAAGTTGTACACACTTTATCTTAATATCTCCTTTGTAGCTATTGAGAATCTTGTCCCACATGTCTTTAGCTGAATCACATTGCATAAACTTGACAAATTATTATTCTACAAGATCATAGATAATAGAATTCATAACTTTAACATTATTTAGATTATTCTTCTTTCTAACTTCATCATTTGGGGGAGTTGGTGATGTTTGTAAATTGTATGCTACAATTTTCAAAAAATTTGTACCAAGAGCCAATAGATAGGTATTCATCTAGATTTCCCATAACACATAGCTATTTAAATTTAATAAAAGAGGCTTGTTTGAAGAGAAACCTTCTTGGTTGGATTTTTTATTGTAGTATCTTCCTTTCAAATATTAAATTGTTTTTGAATTAAACCTTACTCCAATACCAATTCTTGAAACCAAAATAATTTTAAAAGGTGCGTGAGTCAATGTTACACAATTTTTAGCAATATTTAAAATATTCAAACTATTTATAATAAACCACATAGAAATATCATAAGTTAAACTACACACAGATAGATCAATTGATTCATAGTTTTACGTAGAAACCCATATGGGAGAAAACCACAAAATAACTTCTTTTTATATATGAATGTGGGAACCAACATACCATTGCATCAATTTACTAGCATCAACAAGAAGAAGACACCTAACCCTTAATTTAGATATACTAACCTAGAGGAGAAACCAATCCCCTGATTTGCAAGAACCAACTTGAATGGGACACCAATCCCCTCACTATTTTATAGTTTGAATTTAAATATTTTCTTATCTATCAACTTATTCTTCAAGGACATTTGATATTTAAAAAAAAAAAATCATTTCACTTCTTTTATGGTATTTTTCATCTCTCGACTTTTGATATAACTCTATTTGGCATTTTTATTACATCTAGGTCTCCAATCTAATCTTATCTAGTCTTTGTCTCTCCACAATATGCACTATTACCCAACTATAATTTATAGTTCAATATGTTGAGGATCTCTGTTTGCTCAAATCAGATTACAATTCACTTGGTCTACTACTTTGTCTTTGTCTTACTGACTTTTGGAAATATCTATGAAAATTCACTCACCCTTAGATATGCATAGGATCAAATCCCACTTAAATCCTTTAAATTTGAATTTATAGATCACTCCCTCTTTTACCATGGGTATAAATCCACGATATTGAACCATGTATCAAGGGTTAATTGTGTCACTTAGTTTGGTATGCTTCCATGCTCTCAATAGTTCCTTGACTGCTCCAAATATTACACACAAAAATTTAAACCTTTTATAATTAAATTGATGTTCTTGAAGGATCCAAATAATTAGTTCCCTTGCATACGACCTTGTTTCTTTACATATGTTGCATATGCCCATGTCTATAACTACACTCTCGTTATACTAGGAGCACTCTATACAAGATCATTTTTCCCTTTTCATTTCCCAATACAATTATGCTTAATGCTCATATCTATTCCTTAATCCCTCGTGATCATCTCCTTCACATTTCAAATATCAAATATATTTCAAATCCCTTAGCTTTAAGTGTTAGCTGAATGAAAATTTGTGACAAAGTTCTATGATCTTGTTCTTATGTCCATACTAGATACCATTCAAATTCCTTAGCTCTAACTGATAGAGGGTTAAACATTAATGACCATATATTGTGAACATGTCCTAGTCTCCATACCATACATCACTTTAATTATTTTTCTCTAAGTGCTAGCACCCGTGATCGTAGGTTGTGATCTCAGTCTTATCTCCATAATAGTCTCGTATACTCCGTTCACAAGCATCCTAGTAGGGATAGTACCAACATTTAGATCCATGTGCTAAGTCATTAGGCCCACACGACTGCAAACTATGTCCTTAGACCAAGGATATGACTTTGGTAGATAAATATGAAATATAAATCATTATTTAACTTTCTTGCATTTTTCATCGAGTTTCCCATCATACTGGGATTCAGCATACCAAACCACTTTAATACATGTTCATTTTATGAACTATTTATACTTTGGTAGCATAGTATAGGGCCTAAATAGGGCCGTCCTTTGGATATGTTGAATTTGGTGCAAAACATTGGTTTTTGGACATTTTATCCAAATCATAATACATAGGAAGAACTCACCAAGAATAGTCTTACCATAATTCCCGAGACATTAGGAATCTCCACATGAATCGATGGTTGACCAATCAAAACATTTAGTATGATATTTTTTCTAATTCATCTCTACCTCATCACACTTTCCAAGTCATACTGAATGTGAGCCATGATTTTTTATATAAACAATGAACTCCAATGTTTAGTACCCCAATACCTCATTACGAGACCCACTATTGATATGTCACATGGTAAGTCATATGCTCTATCAAATTGAAGCTTCGGTTATTTCCATGTGTCTGAGTGATGACATGTACATGCTATGTGATTCCTACTAATCATCCACTTAGTTGGCCAAATCAGCCAAAAATGAATGTCACACATCACTTTCCATTGTTTCCATGTGTTTGGATCTACCACTTATTTTCCTCATGGTTACATGTCATATTGTTGCAATTTCATACTGGATACCATACCGGCTGCATTCCCTACATTAGCCACAATGTGTGTGTGCATATGATATAGATCTCGGCCATTGGATCAAAACATTCTTAGCTATTGGATCCATTACATGCACAATTGTAATGTGAATCCACACATGTTGTGAGCCTGAAATTGATTTGGGTCTTTTATCTTGTACTCGATATCTATCTAGGTTGTTGATCTTCATACAATTAATTAATATAGAAACAAAAATTTTTAGGATGTGAAACACCAATTTTTATTTAGTTTCTATGCAGGTGTGTTAGTATGAATTTTTCGTCATAAAAACTCACTTTAGCTACGCATATCAAGTAGCCCTAACATAAGTTATGGCTGCAAAATATCTTAAAATCTGAAATAAGCTGCATACATCTAGATCTAAATATGGAAGATATTAAGAAGATAAAATATAAGCATCAATGGACAAGACAAGAATACATGTTTAAAAGAATATTTTTATTATATCAAAGAATGGGGCACCTGAGAGGAAAACAAGAAAGGTGTTTTCCAGTTCTCCTCAGTGGGATGGGTTCTTGGAAGTCCTCAGTGTTTCAGATTAATGGTCTCTCTCTCTAACTATTATGGAAAACAAAAACATGGAACTCAATGGGAGTTCATAAAATAGAAATGCAAAGTGGTGACCAAAAGCATATCCAGTGTGATCCAATGCAATAGAGGTGACTAATGAATGGGAAAAACCTTCCTATTTATAACAAACTATTGGGGTTTTCTAGAACTTGGTGCATGAATAAAATATTATTAAACATCTTCTAGAATCACCCTTTAGGAATATTTTATTATATTTGTTGGAGGGAAAAGGGTTTTTGACTTGGGTCAATTCCCTTATTTATAAATAACAAATAAATAAATTATTTATTTGTTATTTAAGGGAAATAAGGGGAATATAATTAAATAAATAATGGTTTATTTAATTATTTATATTTGATTTAGTCAAATTTAACTAATAATATGATTTAAATAGTGATTTAAATAACTTATTCTTGGGAAACAATTAAATAAATAATGATTTACTTAATTGATATCCTTATTTTGGGTTAAATATGACCATGAAACATAAATAGATGTGGTGAAAGCAATTTTACTTTAGGTAAAATTGGTATTACATGGTGTACTTGGGTTCATCTAATAATAATAGGTTAGATGACCAAAAAATGGTGTAACAGATTGCCCCCCAATGTACGAGTGTTAGGATAAAATCATATGACCGAAGTACGTTGTAAGAGCTCAATCACTAGATAGTAAAATGGAAGTGAGAGAGAGAGGACTGTATGGTAATCTAAAGTGTGTGAAGGACTAGACCCTGAGGAGACGAGACTTACAGGTGCAATAAGTCTCAAATGCATGGAGTGGTACCAATGTGAAAGGCGGCGGGGGAGGCATACCTATGCCCGCCGAAACAATAGTACAAAAGATAAGGCGCCCGGAAAACCACGGAATGCAATAATGAAAGAGGTGCTGGCCAAAACATGAGCCAGAGAAAATAGAATGATGACTCCCACATACATGCGATGCCTAGAATAACCGTCAGGACTTATACAGTAATAATGTAGTACATGAGATACAAGTATAGCCAAATTCCCCCCACACTCGAGGAAGGGCTCACAAAATCTGACAGATACAAGTAAGTCGAAAAGGTGCTGCAAGCGACAGAGACCGATATCATCAAATGAGAGGAGCTGCATCAAGGACTAACGAAGTCATCCGGGCGTGTGGGGGGCTACCTGGAGGGCCACCCCCTCATGAGGGTTGGGAAATCTCACACACACCCGGGAATCATGAATGACTGCGGCGGCATCACGGAATCACTAAGCCTAGCAATCACAATCAGGCTGAAGAGTGCGAACCAAGTTCTACTGCCCCCTGGACCTGTCTGCTGGAGAAGATAAGCTGATGTCAAAAGAAGTAGGTCTAGAGAAATGATCATATAGGTAGTGATAATGATGAGGGAAGGAGGAAGACGAATGAGTGGATGGGTGACTTCCCTTGTTAGAGCATAGAGGGTATGAATGTGATGGGTGGCAGCTGATATAATGGTAAGGAGGGTAAATGATGATGGGTATAATGTAGGGATGTGAAGGGAGTAGACGCAGACTTCAAGAAGGGATGTGGACTCTATGCATGTGCTCTCAACAAGGGTGACTCAGTGGTGCTGCCGTGTAGGAAAGGTCCAATGGGGACCTGTAAAAGAATGAGTACAATGGGGTAGCTTATGACGAAAATCATCACAGTAAAGGAAAAGTAAGGAGGTACAGTGGTGCCCCAATTACAAGTGTTGAAACTGAAGAAATTCGGTTCTGAACAGAAATGAGGAGATCCTTCATGGAAAAAATGTGTCCTGGTGAAGTATCAAAAGATGAAAAACTAACAGATACCCATTGTAGTGCTTGGTGAGAGCTTTCCAACGGTGCAAACAGTTTGTCAAACGGAGCTACGGTTGGGTCGCAGCTAGCGAAAGAAAAATTAGGGGTGTTCTTCTAATAAGGAATTTTCCCTCCAAAATCATTCATTTGCTTGTGTAGTTGTGGTGAATGTGGAGAGGAGAGGAGGCCCTAAATCTTGTGGCGATCGTAGCGGACAAACCGACCGTTGGAATTGTGATCTGTCAGTTGCAGGTAAGAGGCCTAATCCTACTCTTGGTTTTTGATGGATTCAAAGTTCAGATTAGGGCCTAAAATCTCAGTAACTGGACCTACTTCACCCTTACGTTCGGGTCGCACTTTTTGGGGAAAAAACTGTGACCTAGGGCGCAGGTTTTGGCCTAAAAGGTGTGACCTGTCCCAGGATTTGCCTGAAAAGTGCGACCTGTGAGAGGAGGGGATTTCAGTGCTGTTTTGGGCTGAGGTTTAGTTTTGGTGTGAGTTAATCTAGTATGGGTGATTTGTAGACTGAAAAAGGTGTTGGTTTTGGGAAAACATAGCAGATATACTAATCAAATGGCGAGAAAGAGATCTGGGTGCATTGCGGACAGAGATTGAAGCAGATCCAGGTGTCCATGGTGCACTGGCTAGGTTTGGGGTGCTGAAATTTTTGGAGAACCATTTAATGAGGGCTGTTGAGCCCTTGTTGGCCCGGATTGTCAGTTATTGGGATCTAGATCATGAGGTTTTTATAGTGCAGGGGCACAGGATCGAGATGATGGTCCAGGATCTATATTTCTTGATTGGTCTCCCTCCATTGGGGATGGTGGGGAATACACAGCCAATTTTACCGCGAGGGTGTAACATTATGGAGTTTGTCAAACGACATTATCGACTTAGTGTCCAAGTCAAGGGGAATTAGATATATATTGGGGATTTACAGAGGTTGGAGACCTGGTCAGTGGCCGTAGCGGTGCTGCGGATCTTGGGCAGTGAGGCGCTCCATCACATCACTGGAGGATAGATGATGATTGTAGAGTGTGTGTTGGGTGGGACATACTATGGGTGGGCCTAGATGATGATGGCGTCGCTAAAATGCCAGTTGTCGCTATGTAAGCGGCAGGTGAATCATGATTGTGTGTATGGGACGGTATTGTGCTCTTTCTTCTTTGAGAGGATCTCGACCTTACGACCTCGGATATAGTTTCTTGATGGGGGCTCGAGAGAGCCCCGGATGCGTCGATGGGGATGACTACTGAGTAGAGGAGGAGGAGGGGCGGTCGGAAGGGTGTTTCGACCAGATTTTTTTGCGCATTGGGATCAGATGCCGTTATACATAGACAACTATCCCTATAGTGGGATGAGTTACTGGGGAGATCCGGACTTGTCGTTACCACCTGGGCGAGTATGGGGCCCCGATGGTAAGTGACAAGCAACTAATATGTTATGTTCCTTTTATAGTTGGTGACTAGCATGCATGGTGCTAATCTTTATATTGTTTGGGATGTAGATATAGCTCCGGTAAAACCGACCGGATATATGGGGCGACCTGCAGTAGTAGGAGCTACTGGGGCCAGTGGATCGAGCACAGGACATAATAAAGAGATGGCCGCATTGGTGGAGGATATCCGTCGTAGATGTGAGGGACTGTTGACCGGCGTGTCAGAGCATGGTTGGCAGGATTTAGACGACCGATACATAGAGTTGTGTATTGGAATCCCCTCGGAATGGCGAGGGATCATGCGATGCATGGCGATGGCTGGGAAGACGATGCGTGATCTATGAGCTATGGGAGTAGAGCCGTTGGCTCGGGATCCTCCAGAGAGTGATTAGAGGCGGGGGCAGGTGGTGCCCCCTAGTATGTATGTAGGGGTAAGTGGTGCCCCCCTAGTATTGTATGTAGGGGCAAGTGATGCCCCCCAGTTTTGTAGTTTTGGTTTTTGTAACATGCTATGGGCATGTCATATGTTTCAAAATATATGGACTGTAAAACACATGTTATATATATATGAGTTTTATGTGTATTTTGTGGATGCTATTGTGTTTTGTGTGATAAATGCCAATCTAGAACATGATTTGCGATCTGATCGACATAATGATTGTGACTTCTAGGGATGTGGTTGAATGAAATGAATCTAAATTCACGAATTAAAAGTCTCACCTGTAAATATTGTCTAATCAGGATAGGATTATGTAAACGGTAGACACCATTAAGTTGTAGGACAATAAACAGGGAATCTAAATAAACTTTTAGATGGAGGATGCGATGAGAGAGAGCGTCAGCTAAGAGACCACGAACGACATCATACTCGGCCTGATTATTGGTGGCGGTACCAATGTAGACCCCATGTGCAAGAACAAGGGTATGCATAGGGGTAAAGATGGCCCAGGCAGCTGAAGCGAGGTGGCGGGAATAACGACTGGGACCATCGGCATAACCAATGTAATGTGTGGATGATGGAGTTGATCGAATAGCAGCATGAGACAGGAGACGGGAGGAGGATCCGGGACTCGTGTTGGGAAGTAAATCGGAGATATGGATGGGAACATCGGGATTGGGGGGAGATAGGGAATGAGGGCGAAAACCACAGGAGGCTGCAAAGCTACCGAAATCATCAGTCCTGGAAGAAAGGCACAGAAATGGATCATCAGGAGGAATGACGGAAGAGCAAGTAAAGAGATGGTCAAAACATGAGGAGCCCAAGAATGTCGCGGAAGGGGGATCAGGTGAAACAGACAGAGTGGATACGGAGGGGATGTACTCTGAGGGTTGGGTGGATGATGATAGGTATAAAAGAGGAGCGGCAGATTCAGACATCTCAACATCAGGGGGTGGGACGTCAATGGTAACTAGGGGATCGTCAAGTAAACTAGACGCATACTGAGCAAGGATGGGTGAGGCGGATTGATTTTGTTCAATCTCATACTCACGAATGACCTCTAAAGAAGCTCGATAATGCGTGAGGTGAGGAAAATGGTGAGAATAATGATCGTGGATTCCACATAAAGTGCAAGGTTTGTTGGTGCGAAGAGCCTTAGGGATCTTGGCGACGGGTGAGGAGGGAAGAGGGGTTTCAGAGGTCATCGATTCAGGAAACACGACTTTAACCATGGGTCGGATATGGGGCAACTCAGGAAAAGTATGGGTGGCATGACTGATAGCATCACATAGGGCGCACGGCTTGGAGGGTGGAGGGGGAATAGGGTCAGCGGTGATGGCTTTGTCTTTGGATGCCCCCTTATGAGTTTTTCGTTTCTTACCCGGTGTGGACTCAGTATGAGGAGGATCGGGTGAACAGGTGTCACAGCAATGTATGGTCTAGGGTGACCGGGAGGGGTCTCGGTGGGAGGATTAAGATACCATACCGGTATTCCCAATGTTAAATTGGGAAGGGAAAGGGTGGCCATGATGGGAACCGAATAGACTCCAGGAGGGGGACCGAGAAAATGGATTTGACTAGCGGAGTAATGGCCGGGAGGGACGACTCTGATGTGGTGGAGGCCGGAGATAACCGATTCGGGAAGGGAAGGAGGGCTAGGAGTGTTAGGGAGAGGGGAAGGGCCCTGCAGGAGGGGTTGGATTAGCTAAGGCGAAGGGCTAGGAGCAGGGTACGTCGGATGAGGTGGAGGTTGCTGACTAGCCAAGGCAGGTTGCGGGAGGGCAGCCTGGGATGATTGCATCATGCAGACATTCACCAAGCTAGGATCAGAGACAGGAGGAGGGGGAGGGCCGGGGAAGGTGCCAAGCAAAGAGGAGTCTTTGTAGATGCCAGGGGAAAGGCTGGTCAAAGAATCAACAGTTTGCTTATTGGTGACAGTAGATATGGTGGACTCCGGTGAGGTAAGAGATTTAGGTTCATGATACGACAACTGGTCAATGGTGACTATCTTACCATTATGAGGGAAAAACATCTTGCGGTGGACTGCGGAGGGGACATCGGACATAGCATAAGTGTAACTATGCCCTAAAAGAATGTTGTAGTCAAGAGGGGCATCGCTAACTTCAACGTCGACACAGACAGTCTTACCAGCAAGGGTGATAGGGAAGTTGCGGAAAAGGCCGATGGGCTGGGAGGCATGGCCATCCCAAGCACAAAGGGTGATGGTAGAAGGTGCCAACTCAGGGGAGCCAAGTTGTTTCCAAACCGAGGCGGACATTACACAGGTGGATGCCCCCTCATCAATAATACATCGAGCGAAATTGGCATTTCGGATTTTGACGGGGATTTGGAAAGAAACTGAAGGAGGAAGAGGGGGATGGTCTGACTGACGGGCGTCGAAAAAAATTAATAGGTCATCAGCAGGATCTACAACACCCACGACAGATAGTAGAGCTTTCTTTTGAGAAGGACATGACTGGAGGAGTTCCAGTGTTGAAATGGCAGCTGGAGATTGTGCCAGATCATCTACTCTGCTGTACGAATGGGCAGCCCAACCAGAGGCAGCATTTCAGCGTAATGGACCCATAGGAACTTTTGTTTGGACCTCAACTTTGGGTGGAGGGATTTGCAAGGGACCATTGGGTGTCGATAGAGGCTCTGTAGAAGTTGATGATGGGGACTCGGAGACAGACGGGACGGGAGGCGGGGAGTATTGGCAAGATCGAGTTTGCAGGTTAAGGTCGACAGTGAGAGGAGGGTCAGAGGCCATCATGAGAATCTAATAGTTAGAGGTGTTAGAAGGGGAAGGTTGAGTGGTGCTAGGGGCATGAGGTGATTGAGTAGCGACGAATCCTTGTTGAGGGAAAGGATCGGTAAACACGGCGGGTTGAGGAGTAGTTGGATGCGGGGAGGTATGAGGGGAGGAGTGGTGTCCATGCACAGTGGCCTGAGACTCCCACATTTGTCGCATCCGTGGGAGGAGCGGACAATCATGAGTGTAATGAACATAGACACCGCAACATGAACAGGGCTTATTGGTGCGAAGTAGTCTGTCTGGCCTGGGTTGAGAGCACTGTGGCTGGTTGGCGGTGTTAGAGTCAAGATTGGGAGGATTGGGTCCACGGCTACCAGAAGTGGATGGATTTACTCTTCTCCGATGAGGAGTTGTTGCCCCCTGTTGTGAAAATAGGTGCCCTAGGGGGGGGAGTAAGTGCGGCTGTGGGGGAACAAAGGGCAAGGGAGTGGGAGGTCCAAATGCAGGAGGAGTAGGGACCCCAGGTTGTGGATAGGGATAAGGGTAAGAATGGGCAACATTGAGGTATGTAGGAGGGTGGGCAAAGGGGGGAGGTATGCCATATCCGGGATACATGTTACTGGGAGGGGGAAAGGTGCTGGAGGTGTTGGACCCTCTGGGGGAAAAACCATAGGGAATAAGAGGTTGGGCAGTGGTATGGGACAGAGCTTCGACAACACCATCAGCAGAATGAGAGGATCCCGAGGCATTAGGGCCATCAGGCTTGGGGAGGTCAGAAAGGACAGTATAAACATAACCGGATTGAGCATAAATAAGATCATACTTTAATGCTATTTGAAGGGAGGCTTCTTCGGTTTGAGGAAAATGGGACGCGACGTCTTTGCCAATGGGAGGTAAGAGAGAGTGAAGGAACTAGTCCATGTAAACCCGATCTTCAAAGGGGGGAGCGCGACACATGCTCCGTCTGCGTCACCATTCTTTAACATGAGTGGAAAGACGAGTCGAAGAGGATTGTTGAAAAGAAGTTAAGAGTTCAGTACTATTATCATATTGGAGGGGGAGTTCAAAATAAGATAAAAAGGCTTGGGAAATGGTCATAAAGGTGGTATGGGAAGAGGTGGCTTGATCAACATACCATTTGGAAACTTCGCCGGTAAGGGTGCGCTGGAATAAATGAAGACGAATGGACTCATCGGTGATGGAATTGGAGGAACACCACATGTGGAAAGATCAGATATGATTGGATGGATCTTCGGTAGCAAGGCCTTCGAACTTGGGAATGTAGGAGGGGAGCTTGGTTGGCATAGCAGGCCAACTGACATCGTGGCGGATAGGATCATTGATAAGCTAATTGAAGTCGGGGAGATTGAGGCCGGCCATATAAGGGAGTAATGGGGTAGTCAAGGTGGGTCCCGTAGTGGTTCCACTGGAAACAGACCCAGTAGTAGAACTGGGGTTAGGGCTAGGTCCGGAACTAGACATGGTGAAGGTAAAAGAGGGGGCAGAACTAGAAGTAGGGGGAGAACCAGAACAATCAGAGGAAGAGTCACAGTGTGGACTTGGGGGAGGAATTACTCGAATACGACGGGAAGGAGGAAGTTGATCAACTGGAAACTGAGGGTGAAGGCCAAGAAGTCTCCGGGATAAGCGCCTTGGAGGCGCAATGATGACGGGAAGAAGAAAAAACCGACAAGGGCAGCAAGGTGTGAGAGCAAGACGCGACAAGGGCACAGAGGTGCAGTGTCAATTAATTTTAGAGTCTTTGCCAGGCGGTGTTAACCAGACTCTTCTTCACTTAGGGTCAGTGTGTGGTGTGCATTAATTTTAATTGATTAAACCCAGACGTTTTGAGAGTAAAAGAAAAAATGTGCTGCGTAATGGAAAAGAAATCTGCTGTAAATAAGACTGAAAGAACATAAAATTAACAACTAACAAGGCAGAAATTGCACCCAAGGAGGCAGGTCTCTCAAAACTAGGTGAAGCACGCTGAAAAGAGACCAATAGATCTAGGGTCCAGAGGGACTGGGATCTAAAGGGAAAATCTGCTGAAAATGGTGCAGAGAGCAGCAAAGAGCAGAGGCAAGGTTGCTGCTAGAAAATAGGAGATCAGCTAAAAAGAGGGGGGTCAAAGAGGTGACCCTAGATATGAACCCAAATAGAGCGAAAGGCAGTGTATAGAAAGGGAGGAAAAGCTGACCTGTGAGGATCTGCATAGGAGGTATCAGATCTGAAATAAGGCTGAAACTTCTGGAAATTCAGACGTCTGAAAACAGCAACAAACTCTCCCACAAAAAGTGGAGGGAACTAAATCCCTAAGGGGCAAGAGTCCCACTTAGGTGAGTGAAATAGATCAGCAACAGGTCTGAACAGGTGGAGACAGAGGCTGGGAAACCCTAAAAGAAGCCTCAGTGAAACCCAGAAAAAGTTCTGGCAGATTGCAGAAAAAATTGCAGGTCGCAGGTTTGGGCCTATTTTCAAGCTAGGTCGCAGATTTAGGGTAGAAAAGTGTGACCTCAAGGACAGGTCAGAATTTTTGGGCCGATAAGTGCGACCTGCAGATCCAGGGCTGGCTGCAGTAGATTTCAGAAAATTTTGTCGTCTCAGCTGCGGCTGATGTCGGTCGCCTACGCAATAAGGCCAAAAACACATGAAAGTTAGAAATTTGAATGTTTGAGGGTTGTAGAGGAAAAAAATAGCATAAAAATAGGAAGAAAAGAAAATTTAAGAGAAACCCTAGGGTCTGAAACAGCTGGATATGCAGGAGAATAGAAAACGACAGTGGTCGCAAAAGAAAACCCGTGTGGAGTCGCCAATTGTTAGTATGAATTTTTTGTCGTAAAAAATCACTTTAGCTACGCATATCAAGTAGCCCTAACATAAGTTATGGCTGCAAAATATCTTAAAATATGAAATAAGCTGCATACATCTAGATCTAAATATGGAAGATATTAAGCAGATAAAATATAAGCATCAATGGACAAGACAAGAATACATGTTTAAAAGAATCTTTTTATTATATCAAAGAATGGGGCACCTGAGAGGAAAACAAGAAAGGTGTTTTCCAGTTCTCCTTAGTGGGATGGGTTCTTGGAAGTCATCAGTGTTTTAGATTAATGGTCTCTCTCTCTAAATATTATGGAAAATAAAAACATGGAACTCAATGGGAGTTCATAAAATAGAAATGCAAAGTGGTGACCAAAAGTAGATCCAGTGTGATCCAATGCAATAGAGGTGACTAATGAATGGGAAAAACCTTCCTATTTATAACAAGATATTGGGGTGTTCTAGAACCTGGTGCATGAATAAAATATTATTAAACATCTTCTAGAATCACCCTTTAGGAATATTTTATTATATTTGTTGGAGGGAAAAGGGTTTTTGACTTGGGTCAATTCCTTTATTTATAAATAACAAATAAATAAATGATTTATTTGTTATTTAAGGGAGATGAGGGGAATATAATTAAATAAATAATGGTTTATTTAATTATTTATATTTGATTTAGTCAAATTTAACTAAGAATATGATTTAAATAGTGATTTAAATAACTTATTCTTGGGAAACAATTAAATAAATAATGATTTACTTAATTGATATCCTTATTTTGGGTTAAATATGACCATGAAACATAAATAGATGTGGTGAAAGCAATTTTAATTTAGGTAAAATTGGTCTTACATGGTGTACTTGGGTTCATCTAATAATAATAGGTTAGATGACCAAAAAATGGTGTAACAAGGTGTGTTATGAAAAACACTTCCAACACCCTTCTTGGCCTTTTGCTACTACCACTTGGAAAACCTCTCCTCGAATCACCCTATTCGACTTTTTTTGTGTGAAATTTTACATTCCATGCAGTTATGTTTTACAAGAGTTGTGATATACAGTAGAATATTTTGGTTTGTGATATTACTACTAATGGCCTTATTTAAGAAAGAAACATGTAATATTGGATGTACACATGAATGTGGAGGAAACTCCAATTTGTAGACCATACTTCCAATCCTCTACAACACCTTATATGGGCCATAATATCTCAAAGTTTTTTTTTTGACCCTATTTTTTTTCTTGAGGGACATATATTTATATGGTTGTAGCCTCAAAAATAAAGAATACCCCACTTCAAATTATCTTTCACTATGATCTTGATCTGCTTGTTGTTTCATCCTATTTTTTTTCCATAACCAAGTTGTCCTTCAATAGTTTGAGAACCTCTTATTGGTGTTGGATATGGTCCTCTATTTCTTGAGCCTTTATAGTCTCATTTAAGGGTGATGTGCTAGATGGAGGATGACATCCATAAATTTCCATTAATGGTGGCATTTTTGATGAAGTATGGAAGGATGTGTTGTACGAATATTATGCCAAGGGAAACCATTTAACTCTTTTACTTGTTTGTTAGATGCAAAGAAAAATATATATCCTTATAAAAATGTATTCACAATATCCGTTTTCCCATCATATTGAGGATGGTAAGACGAGTTGTGAGCCAATTGACTACCCAAATAAGAAAATAAATTAGTCCAAGAATTTTCAACGAAAATTGGATCTCTATCACTACAATAATTTTTGGTATTCCATGTAGCTTTTGGATTCTTTCCATGAATGCTTCTTCTACAATACTTTCTTTAAGAGGATGAGAGATAAATAAAAATGGGGCATACATTGTCATTTGATCTACCACTACCATAATCACACCCTTTCCTTTAGATTTGGGTATACTTATAGCCAAATATATTAAAAATTCTTCCCAATGTTGGCTTAGTATGGCTAGTAGCTGAAGGATCCATGGGGTCTTGATAGTCTCTCATTATTTTGTTGGCATACCACACATTCTACCAAAAAAATTTGCACATATACTTCAAGACCTACCAAAAAAAACATATTTATTGATCCTATCGAATGTCTTCAAGAACCCTAAATGTCCTCCTATAGGAGAAATGTGTAATTCCAATATGACCTTTTGTATGTTTTGACAATTCTTACATAAGTATAAGCGATCTTGATAGCATGAAAAATCATTTTTCCATGTGAAATTTTGTACTACATTAGGGTCATCCTATAGTTGTTGAATGATCTTGCATATATTCTCATCTTGTTGCCATTCTACCATTACTTCTTCCACTCAATCAGATTTGGAATGGAAATAGCATATAGTAAACCATGTGTGTCTTTCGCTTTCCTTGAGTGTGCATCTACCACAATATTTTTTTCCATTTTTTTAGATAATTTGAAATTCATAACCTAACATATTTGTGACCCATTTTTTTTGCTTTTCTAAAGATAACCTTTGTTCCAAGAATTAATTTAGACTATCATGATCTATTTTTACTTCAAAGTGTCTTCCAATTAGGTATGGACACAATTTCTTAACAACATTTTAGTATGGGTACCATTTATTTTCCATAGATGGGTCTAAATAAGTTATTCCTTTAAGTTCTATACTTTAAAAGGAAATGGGTCTTCCTTATTGCATAAAAAATACACCAATTCCATGGCTTGAGGCATCATAATAAATATTCTTGTGAAGTCAGTTTAGCTAAGACGAGAGTTGTACACATAACCTATTTAATTTATGCAAATGATTTGGTTTCTTCTTTATTCCATGAAAATGCTAGGATTCTTCAATAATTTTTTTAGAAGTGTTTAGGATTGGCCATTCCCTCATAGATTTTATTTTCTTAGGATCCACCTTGACGCCATCATGTGATACGACATGACCCAAATATTTCACTTCTTTAATCCCAAAGGAAAGCTTTGAAGTCTTTGCATATTGTTTTTTCTCTTCCAATAGTTTCAAGACCTTGTCAACATGTTTTACATGCTCTTCCAAAGATTCATTGTAAATTATTATGTCATCAAAATATACTCGCACATATTTTCTATGGAAGGGTTTGAATATAGAATTCATCACGCTTTGAAATGTTGAAGTTACATTTTTAAGTCCAAATGGAATAACCAAACACTCATAATGAACTTCATGTGTTCTACAGATTGTTTTGGGAATGTCTTCTTACATTATTCTGATTTGATGATATCTAGAATGAATATCCAACTTAGCAAATAAAATTTCTCCACTCAATTCATCTAAATATTCATTAATGGTAGGAATAGGAAACTTATCTTTGATTTTCATTTTGTTGAGTTGTCAGTAGTTTGGACACATACACTATGAGTCATCCCTTTGTATAACCATCACCATTGATGAAGAGAAATCAATTTTCTTAGGCTGAATGATGCCAACCTTTAACATTTATTGAATCATACGCTCAATATCACTCTTTCATGCATGTGGATATATGTAAGGCTTAATTTTAGGTCGTATACTTCTAGATTGCAAATGAATATCACGGTGTTTTCTTGAATAGGTGGAAGAACCTTAGGAATTTCTCCAAATAAGTTAGCATGATTGTTGATAACATTTTGAAGATCCAATCGAGTAGAGGATAGATATTTTTTAACATCTAATAAACACATTTTAAAAAATAGAAATTCGTGTCCCTCTTTTAGAAAATTTTTCATGTTATTAGAGCTTATCACTTTATTAGGTTTCCCTTGGATACCTCTAAGATCAATATCCTTTCCTTCCGAGACAAATATTCTAAAAAAATCTTGGAAATTAAGGGCCATTGTTCCAAATGATTTTAACCAATGGATCCCTAATACAACATAAATACCAACCATTTGGATTGAAATCATGGGACTCATCAATAAATACTCCCCCGTATTCAACAAAATCTTATTTCACTTCCACGGTCAATTTATGGTACCACCATCTACAATCATCTGTTGAAATTATATTGCTATATATACAAAGAAATTAAGAAGTTTTTCCAATTTGTAATTGATGAAGTTATGGCTACTGCATCAATCATTTAATATTTTTACCCTTTTCCTTTTGAAATATCCTTCTATCTTGATAATTTGTGGAGTATTATTGCTAGGCAGTGCATAAGAAGAGATTGTTGGAGTAGTTTCTTATAGCTCTATATTTTTTGAATTTTCCCCTTCTTCATATTCTTCATATTCATAGTTTATGTAGAATAATTTATTCTCACTAGATTTGTTCCCTTTACTATACTTTTTGTCACAGTTGAAACATACTCCCTTTGCCCTTGTTTTGTCTGTTTGATGAGAAGTAAACCTTGTTGGTTTAGGAAATGGAAGGTGATTTTCTATATAGTTATTAGTTACCAATTTTTCTGTGCCCATATTTTTAATTACAAGTTTCCTTGCCATACTTAATGTGTTAGGTCCCTATATTACTAGTATAGTCCCTTACTGTTGTTAGTGTAACCCCCTTATTGTTATTATTGTACCCTTGTAACCCCCATATTGTTATTATTGTGCCCTTAAACTATTATTTTTAGGTCGGCTAGGATTACATTGTGGCCCCACTAGGATTACATTATGGCCCCATGGACTCCTATATATAGAAAGGAGGTTTTGTAAATTGTATCATCCAAAAAATTTTCATTTATGTAATGTATTGGAGGTTGCCCCCTTGAAGTGGCTTATTTCTAAGGCGTTGATATCTCTTTTCTTATATTTTTGAAGCTGGTTACACAACATTTGGTATCAGAGCTTTGGATTCTAGGGTTTCGCTGCTCTAAACAGGTCATCGTGGCATTTTCGCTATAAATGTTTTTCTACGAAGGTTCAGAATATGAAATTTTTAGGGTGCGAAGCTGAAATCCTGAGGAAACTCGTCAAAAAATTTCAAAGCTTGGTTCGCAATATTTTTAGAGATATGATCTGTGGAAGGTAGTGCTTGTTCAGGCTCCTGAATTTCATCTCAAAGAGGTGATCGTGGGAAAAGATTCATAACTCTCTCTGAGCATCAGATTGGAGTGCCATAAAAAGTGGTCACAAGAACATGGACTATAGTCTCTTGGATATCAATTTAAGGGCCGAAGGAATGAAACAGTGACATGTGGCAAGTCGTACAAGTTCGCTCTACTGAACCAGTCCATAATTAGGTCATTGTGGGAGATTGGACACAACTTTGCCTTGGAGAATCCAAATCAGGTCAGACCTATGGAATTTGAAAGAGAATTCAGAGGGCTACATTAGTAGTGAAATTAAAATATTGAAGTGCTGCAATCGCAGAGATAATCCAATTTCAATATCGAGCTCCTCAAAAGCAAGAAAAATGTGTGTATTTTTTTTCCAAATTTCATAAGTCTTGTTTGAAGAATCAATTTGAATTGATTCCAAGGGCATATTGTAGAATAGATATCAGTAGTGGGTTCTAAAATATGTCTTGTAAAAATAATTCAACACCCATTAAGCCTTCAGAAGGCTCTACTATGACTCATGAAGATGAAGAATTGCAACATGATCTATCAAAATTACAAGAGCAAGTGCACCAAATTTCAATCTCGCAAAGAGCAACAAAAAATGAAGTGGAAGTTTTGAAGAAAGGCGTGGAAGCTAAGATGGATGGCATGGAAGCTGGCATGGAAGCTAAGATGGATGACATGAAAGAAAACATGGAAAACATGAAGAATGATCTAAAAGCAGACATCGAAGGTTTGACAAAGTTGATACAAGAAATGTTTCCTAATGGTGAAAATATAGTAGAAGAACCTCATGATGAGAACAAAATAAATGTTAATTGTGATTTCATAAACTCTAATGTTGGCGGGAAGAACCACCATATTCCAAAAATGGATATGAGGAAGTTTGATGGAAAGGATTCTGTAACATGGATACTACAGATGGAGCAATATTTTGATCTCCATAATGTGCAAAACACACAAAAGGTACGCATTGCAACTTTACATTTAGGACAAAATACATTTGTATGGTATCGATGGCTTTGCTCCCGTAAAAAAATTGTCACTTGGTCAATTTTTACGGAGGAAATGATAGCACATTATGAGGATACGAAGAGCAACACCTTCTTTAGCCAATTGATAAATCTCAAACAAAAGGGTTTAGTGGGGCAGCACATTGAGGACTTCCAAAAATTGAATATAAGGGTAACTGATATTCCAGAGGAACACAAGATTGATATCTTCATAGGCACTTTAAAGGATAACATCCAACATGAAGTTCGCGTTTTGGAACCTGATTCATTGGAGAAGGCATTCAGGTTGGCAAGAAAATTTGAATGTAAAATTATGGCGACAAGGAAGCCTACCACTCAATTCTATAAAGAAGGAAGTGTCGCTACACCTAGATTTCCACAACCTACGAGGTTGACACCACAAAAATTGGAAGAAAAAAGAGCAAAAGGGCTTTGCTACAGTTGTGATAGCAAATACACTAAAGGTCATAAGTGTGTTGAGAAGAAATTATTTTACATAGATTGTGAAGAGGAAGAAGAAAATGAACAAGAAGAGGATATACACCAGGAACCAACCATAGAAGGGGAAGAAATGAATCTGACCATATCGTGTAATGCACTGGCAGGAATTACCACTCCTCAAACTCTCAAGATAGAAGGACATATCAAGAAGAAAAAGGTAATAGTGTTGATTGATTCGGGTAGCACCCATAATTTTATTCATTGTAAGGTAGCCAAGGAATTAAATTGTTTCCTATACCCAGCACCAGAATGCCAAGTGATGGTTGCAAATGGAGGAACTATAAATTGCTCTGGGAAATGCCATAATATCAGGCTAACCATGGGGGAATATGTATTGACTAGTCCAATGCTTTCCATTCCTATGGGAGGTGCTGATGTTGTACTAGGAGTACAATGGTTACAATCTTTTGGGACGGTAGCTTTTAATTTTCAAGAAATTTTTCTTGAAATTTTTTTCAGAAGAAAAGGAAGTCGAATTACGGGGTATTGCGAGGAAGCCGAGAAGGATAATAAGCTCTAATGTCATGACAAAGCTTCTAAAGAAAGAACAACGAGGCGTAATTGCACAATTATGCTCACTAGAAGTTCCAACATCAAAATCATCTATTTCTGCAGATCTCCAACAAGTCTTGGACAATCATTCCAAGGTGTTTGAAACTCCCGAAGGACTCCCACCTATTCGTGATCATGATCATGCTATTCATTTGATTCCAGGAAGTGTTCCTCCAAACATCAGGCCTTATAGATATCCTTATGTCCAAAAGAGCGAAATTGAACATATGATTGCAGAAATGTTAGAGGCGGGTATAATTCAACCTAGTCAAAGTTCTTTCTCTGCTCCTCTAGTATTGGTACACAAGAAGGATGGATCATGGCGAATGCGTCCGGATTATAGGGAGCTCAATAATCTCACCATTAAAGATAAATTTCCCATTCCTGTGATTGATGATTATTGGATGAATTACATGGAGCAATTTATTTTACCAAGTTGGATCTTCGTTCAGGATATCATCAAATTAGAATGAAGACTGAAGATATTCCAAAAACAACATTTCAAACTCATGAGGGTCATTATGAATTTTTGGTCATGCCTTTTGGCCTTGCCAATGCACCTTCTACATTTCAAGGGTTGATGAATTCCATTTTCAAACCCTTCCTTAGAAAATTTGTGCTAGTATTTTTTGATGATATACTAATCTACGGTAGGTCTTGGAAGGATCATGTTGAACATGTTGACAGGGTGCTCAAACTATTGCAGGAGAAACAATTATATGCAAAAACATCCAAATGTTTCTTTGGAGTACAAGAGGTGGAATATCTAGGTCATATTGTATCTCACGAGGGTGTTAAAGTAGACCCTAACAAAATTAAAGCCATTAAGGAATGGAAAGTCCCCACAACCATAAAGCAGTTGCAAGGATTTCTCGAGTTAACAAGGTATTATCACAAGTTTGTTAAGAATTATGGGAGAATAGCAGCACCTCTAACAACATTATTGAAGAAAGATGCATTTTCATGGACTCCTGAAGCAACTAAGGCCTTTGAACATCTTAAAGAGGCAATGTGTCGAGCACTAGTTTTAGCTACGCCAGACTTCACAAAAACCTTTATTATGGAATGTGATGCCTTAGGAAATGGAATTTGTGTTGTTTTAACGCAGGAAGGAAGACCCATTTCTTTTGAAAGTCGTCCAATCAAAGGAAAGTTTTTACAAAAACCTATTTATGAGAAGGAAATGTTAGAAATACTGCATGCACTAAATAAATGGCGAACTTACCTAATGGGACTTCAAGGTAAAAACTGATCATGATAGTCTTAAACACTTTTTGGAACAAAGAATATCTTGAGAAGAGCAGCAAAAATGGGTCACAAAGATGTTGGGTTATGAATTTGAAATAATATACAAAAAAGGAAAGCTTAATGTTGTTGCTGATGCACTCTAAACAAAGAATGAAGAGGTGGAAGCATTGCTTTCTGCCATTTCTATTATCCAACCAGATTGGATAACCGAAGCAAGAGATGAATGGAAGAAGGACAAAGATGTATGGACACTCATTCAAAAGTTGCAGAAAGATCCTAGTACATATGATACATTTAGTTGGAAAAATGATTCCTTATGGTACAAAGATCGCTTATATCTTTGTAGGAATTCCCAACTAAAACAAAAGATTCTTTTGGAATTGCACACTTCTCCTTTAGGAGGACACTCGGGATTTTTAAAAACTTACCACAGGGTGAAGAAAGAATTTTTTTGGGATGGCCTTAAATCTGATATTCCAAAGTTTGTGGCGGAATGTTTGGTTTGCCAGCAGAATAAAGTGGAAACAATTAAGACCCCGGGACTTCTACAACCTTTATCCATTCCAAGTCAACGTTGGGAGGAGATTTCAATGGATTTTATCACAGGTTTACCTAAGTGCGAAGGAAAGAGTGTCATCATGGTGGTAGTTGATAGACTTACCAAGTATGCACACTTTTGTGCATTATCTCATCCATTTAAAGCAAGTACAGTTGCTACTACATTTATGGACAGAATTCAAAAGCTACATGGAAGCCCAAGGGTCATTGTGAGCGACAGAGATCCCATTTTTACTGGAAATTTTTGGGTGGAGTTATTTTCTTGTTTGGGTACTCAATTAGCTCATAGCTCATCTTATCATCCTCAATCTGATGGTCAAACTGAGATAGTAAATAAATGTTTGGAAGGATATCTTCGTTGTTTTGTATCTGATAAACAAACACAATGGGTCGAGTGGTTACCTCTCGCTGAATGGTGGTATAACACTTCCTTCCATACTGCAGCAAAAATGACCCCATTTATGGCACTTTATGGATATCATCCACCATCGATCACATCATCTTTAAGGGAAAATTCGAAGGTTTAAGTAGTGGAAGATCACATCGAGCATCAGCGAGAAGTTCTCCAACTCTTAAAGGATAACCTGAATTTGGCACAAAATCGAATGAAACAACAGGCAGATCAACATCGCAGCGAGAGAAGTTTTGATGTAGGAGATTGGGTATTTTTACGGCTACAACCATATAAACAAATGTCCCTCAAGCAAGCTAAGAAGGATAATAAATTATCGCCAAAGTACTATGGTCCTTACGAGGTGTTGCAAAAGATTGGTACTATGGCATACAAATTGGAGCTTCCTGCTTCTTCGCGAGTACATCCAGTTTTCCATGTTTCATGCTTAAAGAAAGTTATAGGTGAAAATCTTCCAGTTCAAACAATATTGCCAGAACTTGATGAGGAAGGAAAAATCATATTGGAACCTGAAGCGGTCACGGAAACAAGAACTCGACAGCTACGGAATCGATCAATTTCAGAGTATATCATCAAGTGGAAGAACTTACCCACTGAAGATTCTACATGGGAGGATGAGAATTTTATACAGAAGCACCCAGAGCTACTCAAGCATTGAGGACAACACTTTTTTGAAGGAGAGGGGCACGTTAGGTCCCTATATTACTAGTATAGTCCCTTATTGTTATTAGTGTAACCCCCTTATTGTTATTATTGTACCCTTGTAACCCCCATTTTGTTATTATTGTGCCCTTAAATTATTATTGTTAGGTCAGCTAGGATTACATTGTGGCCCACTAGGATTACATTATGGCCCATGGACTCCTATTTATAGAAAGGAGGTTTTGTAAATTGTATCATCCAAGAATTTTTCATTTATGTAATGTATTGGAGGTTTCCCCCTCGAAGTGGCTTATTTCTAAGGCGTTGATATCTCTTTTCTTCTATTTTTGGATCTGGTTACACAACATAATGCATGGTATAGAGGTTTAGGTTCAAAGAAACACACTTCATATTGGATTCTTTCCTTTAAAGTACCCAAAAATAGCTCTAACAATTTATCCTTCAAAATATTATTAAATCTAATACTTAAATTTTGCAGTTGATGAATGTGTTGTGCAACATGACCTTTTGTCTAAAATATACCAATTGAATAACTATTGTGTTGCTCTTAATATCCCCATAATGTGATATCAATTCCTTTACAAAAATGGACCAACCTATAATAAAATACTTTTTTCTTCATAAAGCCATTGATACCATACATACTGATCTTGTTCTAAAAACATGGATGCAATATTTAACTTTTCTAGGGTTGCCACTTGGTGTTTATCAAAGTATTTCTCCATATTAAATATCCATGTTACCAAATCACTACCATTAAATTCCCTCATATTAGTCTTCAAAATGTAGTAGTTCTTGGTGTCGAATTTAATCCCCAAAGAAGTGGATGTTGGATAGAAAATTCATGATTATGGTTCCACTATTCAAAATTTGTGCTCATATGAGAATAATTATCAACAAATCGCTTCTCCTTATGATTACAATTTCCTTGGATATCGACATTCTTTTTAGGAAGCCTCTCCAATAGAATATTTTCCATGGTAATCATGGATTTTTGTATTTCTTCTTTATTTTCATTCATCTTCTTTTATTTTACTTCCTTATTTTCATTCTTCTTCTCTTCCATTTCTCCTTGAATATTTTCTTCATAACCTAGGAAATCCACGTTATTCAACATACTTCCATCCATTTCATTAACTTTCTTCTCTATTTGAGATAAAAGTCTTCACTTTTTTCATGAGTCAAGGATGAGTATTTAGTAGATTTAATTGGTGAAGTAGCATCCTTTGGAGGCATGTTGGAAAATAATAATAAATCTCCTCTTTATTACAACACAAAAAAAGAGGGGATCTTCTAATGAACAATTAGGTCAATAGTAAATTATGTACCTTATTTTAGAGAATATCATAATGGTTGAATATTTATTTATATATCTTTGATATTTGAGGCCTTTTGGATCTGATTTTTTTTTATACTCTAATATGCACTTTCTACAATTCCATAGGTGTGAACTTAATCTGATCTTCCAAATTAAAGTTATAGTAACTTTCGTAAAAGTTTTTGATATTTTGGCCTCTTCGCACAAGAAAATTTGTATAGCGTTCTAGACATCCAATAATTTTATGGTACTTGTACTTGAGGTACTTATATATTTCTCTTTAAATCTCTAAATATTTTAGAGTCTGAAAAAATTCTAGAGAAGAAGATATAGCCAAAATACCAAGCTAACATGTTTAATGTTAATTTCATGACTTCTCACAAACAATAACATCCATAGGCTATAAATCCCAAAGTATAGAAAAAAAATATTAAAATGGAAGCCAATATTCCCCAAGGTTTCTCCTTAATATGGTTAAATTTTCACTTTATGAAACCTTATAGAAAAAGAGTTATAGAAAAAATTCCAAAGTGACCTATTTGAGAATGAATTCTAGAGCATACAAAAACCTTAACTTCCTTAGAACATATCTTAAAAAATATAGCAAACCAAGATATAGAACTTGGACCAGATACTCACCACAATTTATCCTCATTGTTTCAAAGTTTCATGATCTGAAGCCTAATATAAAAAATGTTATAGCTAAAATTATGAACCAGGGCCTGTTTGAGAAACAATTTAAGAACACTAAGAAACCCTAACTTCCTTTGGACCATATCTTCAAAAATATAATGAAACAAGATATGAAACTAAAAATAGTAATTTATCAAGATGTATTCTTAGTATTCTACAAGTTTTGCCATCTAAAACATCCTAGAAAAAAATATATAGCAAAAATTCAATGATGACCTATTTGAGGCAACAAAAACCTAGGATCAAGATCTTTGTTATCAAATGTTATGATCATTTCACCTTAAAATGATAAGAAAAAAATAATTACGTTCCAATTAAAATAATAACCCTCATTATACATTAAATACAACGAATAAGACAATATTTGATTATCATAAGTCTAGGTCTCCTTAGTATATATATAGGAGACAAAGGATACACATAATTTTTTCACAAAGGAAAAATTCGTAACTTTTCATTGATAGATAAGTTACATGTTAAATTTGCTTGTAGTGTTCTACAAAATCAGGTTTTCAGAAAACCATAAACTGCCATACAGGCATCCAGATGATCCATGTCATAAAAATAATAAACAGAGTAGCTGATGCATAATAATATGCTTGTAACATCACATGTAAGTTTGGTGCATAACTTACAGGAAACATAAACAGAAAATAAATACAAATATGTAAATGACGATAATAAGTCAATGGGAAGATAAAGTAACATAGAACAAAATATCTCCCCAACGAGGTTGTTCATCAAACAACCCTCTGATCTGATGCCTCATCAATAAAAGGCCGATGGAAAAATCTGTAAAATTGGTCACCAATCTGCTCAGAGATGTGCCATGTCCCCCATGTCAACTCTGTGGCTTCTTTGGACAATTGATCAGCCACATAGTTCCGAGACCTGTAAATATGATCCACAGAAATGATGTCAAATAGAGTCCTGAGATGATGAACCTCCCGCAGAAGAGCCGACAGTGTGTACGAGTGACAAATAGCATGTGCATTGAACCAATTGACCACAAGAAGAGAGTCTCCAAAAATCTGGATAGTGTTGCAGAGCTTTTCCTGAGCAAAGACCATAAGAAGTCTAAGGCACTGAAGTTATGCGTAATTGTTAGTGCCTGGTCCCAATCCCATGCAAAGTTGATAATGGTGGTTGTCATTTAAGTGAAGGATTGTGCCCCCCCACATCCTTGAGCAGTGGCCGCACCATAAAAGTAGGCCCAAGGTCTACTGCGATCAATCCGTTCAGGGACAACTACCATGGGAGGGTTTTGGATTTTCACTTCAGGCATGAGATTGTAGGTGGCTAAAGTCATGGCCCATATGTGATCGACATGTATTTGTTGAACATTGAAAATGAGCTTGTTGCGACCAATCCATATCTCCCATGCAAAAATCAAAGGGAGATTTCGCAACCTCGGACTGTTAATGTTCAACTGCCACCAAATTTTCCAAGCATCCAGGAGAGTAAGACTCTACTAGGGGAGAGTGCAGCCCAAGGAAGTAGCAATCCATGTCCAGATACCCAATACAACATTGCATTGAAGGAATAAATGTGGGGTGTCCTCACCATTGGACAGGAAATAATAGCAGCGAGACAGCCCATGGATAGCATGGTGATGGAGAAACTCCATAGTGGGAACAAAATGGTTTAAAATACACCAGAAGAAAGTTCTGTGCTTATGCGGGGCATTTATTTTCCAGATGCTTCGCCACCACCAATATTTTTAGGGGGGTTCTTTATGATGGATGAGAGCCAGGTACCCAAGCTTTGGTGAATATTTTCCATTAGGTGAGCAAGCCCAGATTAACTGGTCATATCGATCAGTGATCTGAATGTGAGATGGTTTGAGCACCCAAATATAATTCAGCCACACCCAGTGACCATTGCGTGGAATCTCAAGATAATCCGCCGACAACCAGGCTTGTTCCTGCCAGGTTGTGTGCATAGGATCCATGATCTGAGCAATGTAAATTATGTCTCGGTGAGCCAAATTCTCTAATATGTAATCTAGAAGTTTGTAGAACTCGCCACTTCCAAACCAAGAATCCGATCCAATTCTCACTGATTCCCTGGAGCCAATCTGCCATGATAATCCCCTCTATATGATATGTGCCACTTTAGTGATCGCCTTCCAAATGATGGATGCACCCGAGGGCAGTCCAATTCTATCCTAGATCCAATCAAGTGTGCTTCTAGGCATAATATATTTAGCAAAAATGACCTCTTTCTAGAGGCTATGTCGAGAGGTTAAATGCCAAAACATTTTTGCTGCAAGGGCTTTTGAAAATATATGGAGATATTTGATCCCCCACCCACCCCATTGTTTGGGAATGTTGATATGCTCCCATGCAATCCAAGCAAAATTAGAATCCTTATCTTGGTTGCGCCATAGAAAATGTCTGTAGATACATTTTATTCTATTCATAATACCAATAGGTATCCAAAACAAGGTCATCCAGTAGACAAGTATAGCTTCAAGCACTGATTTTATGAGGACCAAACATCCCGCTCTGGATAGCCAACAGTTATACCAAGCGTTGATCCTGCGTTCAACTTTGGCAATGAGCCAGTGCTAATCATTGACCTTGTAATCGTTTTGTTTGATATGATATCCCAGGTATTTGAGCCTAGCACTGATATCAATTCGAACATATGTAAATAGTTCCATGGAAGTGCCCTGTTCTTGATCTGTAAAACCTGTCATAATAACAGTAGATTTGAGGGCATTAGGAATCATAGCAATAGCTATGAAAAAACATTGGAGTATCTTATCAAATTGAATCGAGTCTTGTCTAGTGCCATCCAGAAAAATTAGAACATCATCCACAAATAGTAGATGAGTGAGGTGAAGGATGTCTTGATTAAGAGACCATGGATGATCCCCTGGATCCTAGCATTTTTAATTAGGACAGAGAGCCCTTCCATAACCAGGACAAACAATAGGGGAGAGAGTGGACAACCTTGGTGCAGTCCCCGCCTCGCATAAAAGAAATCAGATGCTGTACCATTGATGAGGATGCTAAAAGAAGCATGACGAATGAAGCCCAAAATCTAATTGATAAATGAATGGGGAAAGCCAGTTTGTAAGAGGATGAGATGCAGATAGCTCCAATTCACTTGATCAAAAGCCTTTGTCAGGTCTATCTTGAGTATAGTGGATTTAAGGTGCTTGGTTTTGATGGAGTGGAGGGCTTCTTGGGCGGTGCCAATAGCTTCATGTATTTATCTATGGTGGAGGAAAGAAAATTGTTCCTTTTCGATGTAGGAGGAAAGGAACGGCTTGATGCGATTAGCAATAATTTTAGATATGATTTTGTAAATGCAATTTCAGAGGGATATGGGTCGATAGTGATGAAAGCTAGATGGATGATCCAATTTAGGAATGAGTGCAATAAAAGTAGAGTTGAAGCCATCATAGATTTTTCCTTGCACCCTACTATCCTCAATCATGATCAAGAGGTCATGTGCCATTAGGTCAAAAAAGTGAATGAAAAATTCAATGGGCCAGCCATCAGGCCCAGGACTTTTGTCTTTTTTGAACCATTTCAAAACTCCCTCTAGTTCACCCATAGAAACAGGTGCATTGAGGTCATCAATCTGGTCCTGATCCACATATCTACTGAAAGATTGGGTAATATGCATGATGCCAGGCAATTCCATATTCAGTGGAGCTCTATATAAGTTAGTGAAGTGCATAGTGCCCATAGCATGTAATTGTGAATGAGTACGGGCCACGAAACCATACTGATCGGTAAGTTTCCAAATGGTATTAGCAGACCTACGACCATTTGCATGTTGTTGTAAAAACTTAGTATTCTCATCACCCACCTGGATCCAAATAGCACGGCTCTTAAGTCTCCAATCCTCTTCTTTTAGTCTCAGGAGCTTTGCCTTTGTAGATTCGAGGGTAATAAGATGCTCCTTGGAGGAGTTTGATCGGTATCTATGAAGGCTTGAGTTATTGAGATGAGCAATATCATTATCAATTCGATTGAGTTCTTCTCTGTCCCAACGCTTCTTATTCTTTACCCAATTAATGGTCAGGCGCTTGATGCAGGAGAGAATTTCATTTATGACCGTGGCAGGGTCAAAATCAGGCCTTTGATGACAATGCAACTAGGCTTGTGAAACCAATGAGTGGTAATTCGGGTCCTGAAGCCACCTGAAATTAAACTTGAAAGGAGGTCCTACCCGGTGAGGACCACACTCAAATTCCAGATAGATAGGCAAGTGGTCAGACTTTCCTCCATGCCCCACCCATTACTGGGCACGAGCAAGTGAGCTAGGAAGTGGCTTCTTGATCAGAAACCTATCTAATCTGCGCAAAAGGGCCGCATCACCCGTCCTCCTATTCCTCCAAGTGGGCTAAATCTTGGTGGTCTGAATGTCAATGAGGTTTGCATTCACTAGCTATGAGTTGAATAATTCTGCTAGCGGATCAGGTGTGGCATAAGTGCCCCAAGACTTAGAGATACCAAATGAAAATTTCAAGTCACCACCTAAGATAATGTGAGGAGATGAAAAAGGGAGCAGGTTAGTAGAGAGTTCCAAAAGGCCTCTCTATTGATACAGGGACCATAAACATTAATAAATGTGAACACCTGCTCAGAATGCCCAAATATAATATCCATATCAAGAACTCCAACTTGACCCCAACAATTAATCATCCGGGAGGTTTTTCAGTTAATACCCATAGCACAACGACCAGATATTCCATGGGCATCCAAAGTTATGAAAGACCAGTTTGGAAGGAGAGATTTTAGGATAGTAGTTACCCCAATTCCATCCCCTAAAATCTCTTGTAGGAATAAAATGTCAATAGGATTTTGTGCGAGAAGATCCTTCAGAGCCAGTCTATTATTGGGGATGGCCAATCCCCTGCAGTTGTATGAGAGACTAATCATGAGGTAACCCCTGAATAGGGTCGCCTTGCTCTAAGGACCCTCATGAGGGATGACTGAGTACCAACCTCCACTTCATAGTTTTCTCTGTTGATAGCTTTCGCCATGGATGATGGTCGACCTCTTGACTTATTAGTGGGGTATCCAGGCTCGAGACCGATGCCAAAAGAAGCCTCAGAATGAGGTTGGGTGAGTGATCCCAGAAAGTAATTACGTCTCGAATTGGATGACTCAGAGCGAGATGATGAGTAGCAAGGATTAGGATCAGCTGAGGTGTGTTGGATATTGGGCATAAAGGAGGGTGGATCTTGTGCAATGTTGCAACAAATTGAAGGGTATCTCTGAGATAGAATGGAAGTAGCAGAACCAGATGATAAACAAGGAAGAGAAATAGATGAAAAATCAGATGAAAAAATAGAATGCAAAGAGTAGGAGATAGGACTAGTAATCGGAATATTCGTAGATCACTGGGCAGACTCAGGAGTGACCAAAGCATGCAATTTAGGGCATGTTACTGGCTAAGATGGAGGCATGTGAGTCACCACCAGCCTAGCCTCCGAAGGAGGATCCGACAAAGTCATCTATTCGCCTTTCGATACCTGATCAGAAATGATGATAGGCTCAGTCTGGGATGCCACCGTCTGGGATTTCTTGACCACAGTCAAAGAGAACCTCATCTTTGGGCATTCTTTGTACAAATGCCCCACCTCATGGCATTTCCTACAACGAAACAGAACACCCTCATAGTCAAGCACCCGTTGCCACATCATCCCATCAAAGAGAATGTTGAGGGTATCATGAAGCCCATCACGAGTGTCCAAGAAGATCAGTATTCAAGCCATAGCCCTGCAAATCGAGTTCAGATAGGACCAGTAATGGTCCAGGTAAACGCGACATAGACCCCTAATGAACTTGAGGGCAGTCTCAGTCCAGAAGTGCTCGGGCAAACAACGCAATCTCAGACAGATAGGACCCGCGCCTGCATTCTCCTTGTTGGGGTCAAAAAGTGGTGCCCATCACTTTAGGTAGACAAGGTGCATTTCCAAATTCCAGTAGTGCTTAAGAGTCCAGTCTGATTGCTTCGGTTGTGCGAAGGTGAGAGAGAACCATCCTTTTGTTAGCACATGAACCTCTAGCAGAATTGTAAGCTATCCGCCCCAAATTTCTCTGGTCCATTACTGCAGTCGCACATTAGAGTATTTCTGACCTCAAACCCTTCCAACCAGCATGGATGCCAAAGTATGCGCCCAATATTTCATACCATTCTCAGGACGGAAATTGGTGAAAATGTTATTCTTACACTTAGTGACCCAAGTCTTCTTACCTTTTTTTATGCGACCCAGATCTTGCTCAGCAGATGTGTCAGAGTCAGATGAAGAGTTTGGTTTCTCCAGGATGGGGTGGATCACCGAAATATTTTTGAATGCGCCCAAAGCTGAAGATGCAACACCCACCTCTAATCCACAAGACGACACACCCGCATAGGCAACTTCGCAGAGCACAGAGCCATTGAGAGAATAAGTAGCCCCAATGTTAAGATGTTGAAAGGAGAGTGAAGCCTCTCCAATAATCTGATAAATAGCATCCGAATATGGCTCCGAGAGCCCAATATCCACCTCATCCAAGTGAGAGTTATCTGCCAGAGAAAAGCCCCAAATCCCATTTTGTGCGAGTGAGGGAGTGACAAAGTTGAGCTGATTGAGCACACCCATGGGTGCTAAGTTTCCCTCCACCACAACAAGAGAAATCTAATCTGTCACCGCAACAGTAGGAGCCGGGTCCAGGTCATCCATCTCATTCCCCTCCACGTGAGCTTGATGACCCCATATGTCCACCCTGGCCAGTGGATCCTACGAATAATGCACCTCGTCATAATAGTTCCCCATATCGTCCAGCAGGCAGGTGTTCCAAGCCAGAACCATCACTCAGAAAAGGAATATAAATATTGACAAGCCCGCGCTGGCCGGCCAGTGGCTACTCCAGGCCAGTAGATAGAACAAAGGTTCCTCGAGTAGAGTGTAAACCCCTCGCACAACTGTGGGGTTCCAACTCACCACAATTAGAGAGAGTAGCAAAAAAAATGGTTCACGGCAAATAGCCTCCCATAGACAGCATCCAGCCGAAAGTCACGGTCGCAAGACACCAAGAACCATGGAAAAAGAGGGCTGATAAACACTGAGGCACAGAATAAATGTGACCCTAGATCTGTGTGCCAAGCAGCGTTAATAATAGGGCCCCATCCCGACCGCAAAGAAGACAGGTAAAAAATCAGTGGAGGTAGTGAAAAAAATTCTGAGTAAGTCTGTCTCCACCCAGCAGATGTTCAAAGCCAATAATGAGGTCCCGGGAAGCCAACCAGACCCCACACAGCAATCCCCAACATTCACCAATAAAATAAAATGTCATAGCCAATAGTAACCCCGAAGGATCCGCAAGAAAACATTAAACCTCAACCCTGAGGTCTGTGCGCAACATAGAAGCCAAGCAAAACAACCATAGGTGAAAACTAGTCCATAGCCGCAACAAATGTCGATCCAAAGTCGAACCAGGTTGGCCGCCATCCTAGGGTTTTCACATTTTTATTCATATGGTATTCTAATTTCCATGTCATAATCAAAGAATTCCTTGTTCGGATTTTTTCAGCCTGGATACACATAATAAAATGGGACAATGAGGGGTTCTAGCGTACATAAAAATAGAATAATGGAAATGTAATCACTCAGTATATAGGGATTAATAAGGGATTTCTAGTTTAACATGGGGCTTATATAGGGCTTAAAAAGAAGCACAAAATTACCTTTGACTGCTAAGAATTACACCCTACTTGACCCTCTAGTTGATCATCAGAATCACCTTTAACATCAATGAAAAGACACAATAAAAAAAAAAATCATCACTCCACACCATCACAATGAGTGGAAATATTTTATAGTGGGGAAAGGGTCACCATGAGGACTTTCAGGAGTGGAATAAATATATTTTTCAAACAACAATTTTCTCATTATCGAACTTGTGGAAGCCCTTCGAAGTGGAGACAGACGCGAGTGGGCATGCTATGGGATTAGGATTTATGTACGAAGCAAGTCTTATATGCTACCTTTATAAGTATTGCATGGGTGGTTCAAAACTACCCTACCTACTAGCCACTATGGTACTTGTAGGCACAAAGTAAGCCACAAAAAACCAAGAATTACAAGTTGATGGGGTTTCTATCGAAGTTTTTTTTAGTGATAAGATATAATAAGGGTAGGAAAAAAATATGCCTGCTAACAAATATCACAACTTTGGAAACTACTAGGCACATGGATCCCATCACCCATGATGCATATGGAGGGGTATATTCATAGGCTAAGGACTTGAAGTAGGTGTTGCAACTTTTGTATATCTATAGGCATGTGCACAATGGTGAAAAAAAAATTAAATACCATCTCCAAGATGGATTACTCTGTAGGATGGATAATTTATGTGTTCCTAAATGTGAGTAATTGTAGTCGATTAGAGAGGTTCACACCTCCAAAGTTGCAGGTAAATTTTGTGTAGGGAAAATAATCGTTAAATTGTAAGGGTATGTTTATTGGCTTAAGAAGCAAGAATAGGTAGCTCAGTTCATGATTTTTTATACTAGAAATCCTTGTAATAGGAAATGGGGTCAATATCATCCCTTACTCATAGCAATCATCCTTGGGAAAGGATTTCCATGGAATTTGTTGGATGCTTAAGTGCAACAAAGAAGGGACATTCCTACCTCTTTGTGGTAGTTGATAGGTTTATTAGTCAATAAGCAGAAAAATTGTTCTTTCGGAAGGTTTGGGTGCACTTTGGCATATTAAGGAGCATAATTTCACATAGGGACACAAAATTTATCTGTGCATTTTGAACTACATTACGGGAAAATATGGACATGAAGTGAAATAGGTACACATCATTACATCCATAGATAAATGGGTAGAGAGAAGTAGTCAATAGTGCATTGGTGGAGCTTTTGAGGGTTTACAATAAGAAGCATACAAATACCTGAGATGAAAATACAATGTATATACAACACTCTTGTAATAGAGTAGTCCATACTTCTACTAGTATGTACCCATTCGGAGCTTGTTTTGGATATTTTCCACCTTCTCCTTTGGATATTGCATATGGGATGCAAGGAGAAGTGAGGAATGATATTACAGGGGATGCCTTGATGGAAACTCATTTTTTGAGAATATTAGGAAAATCCATATATAGGTACATGAGACACTACAAAATTTAGAAGAAAAATATACGACCAAGAATTATTAGCATAGAATAGAGAAATCCTTAAAAGTGGGAGATGTAGTAGAGTTACAGTTGAAAAAGGAGAGGCTACAGGGTGCTAGTACAAAAATAAAAGCTATACAATATGGTCCATTTGAGATACTACAAAAGGTGGGAGATAATTCCTATAGAATCAGTCTAGCCCCACACATGCACATTTACTTAGTGTTGAATGTCGATAATATGAAACTTTATGAGCCTTCCATTCTAGATGAATAAGAGGAACATTTCCTAGCTTTTATAAAGGATTTGGAACCATATGATTACAAAGCTTTGATAGAGGATACCATTTTTCAGAAGAGGTTTGAAACAACAAGACATGGGAAATATGGCCTTTGGAAGATTATATTGAAAGGAGAGCTTCTAGGCAAGTCAAAATGGTACACCCAAGAGAAGGTGGATGAAAAATTTTGGGGAGAAAAAGCCTCCTAAATTGGCGAGATGTGATCTATATTGGATCATTATATCATTTTATTTATTTATCTTGATTCTTTCATAGTGGAAAAAGATAAAGGATAAAATCATAAGTCCATTTTTATCGACAATGGAGAATTGGGATCTAAACCATTCTCGGAATAGTTTTGAGGAATAAAACAATGTTTCTTGGAGGTTAGCTTTTCTATTGAAGTGACACATATTTCTATGATATTATATACACATATAAATTTATAATAACATAACATTTTCCTCAATTGATGTCTCTATGAAAAAATTATGCCACATAAAATTTGATTTTCTTATTTTAATCACCATAATTCGAAAGGATTGCACGCTAGCCCCGATTATTCATGGAAAAGGTGATAGCCACATGATAATGATATATAATCATATATAAGATTCAATATTTGATCTCTGTTTAAGAGTGGAAGGAGTCAAACCAAACCATTGTTATGCTATCAGTCTATCTTATAAGTAGACCAGTAGGAGGAAAAGAGGTTGCATTCTATTCAAGTGCATTTTGTTCTATAGATGAGAAATGTAGACGTGAGAGGATAAGGAGAGAGAAAATAGAGAGTATTTGTGTACTATAACATCCTATGGGCCATAGGACTCACTTATTTGTACATGCATACATTTTCCATTGGGAGAAAGAAAGAAGAGTGGCCTCACATTCTAGCTAGTTTTTCTCCTAAAATAATTTCCTATGCTACATCTTCTGTAAATTTTTGGTTTGAGTTTTATTTCACTATTTTATATTTTTTTCATAATTATAACTTGTGCAGACATGAAATAAACAAAAATTTATACATCTAGAAATATAAGGAGAAATAAGCCCTTATATTGTAGTTTTTGGATTTTAAGCATAATTTTATAAGATTTGTTGTGATGAACTATCTAGTGGAATATCCATGATATTTTGTGAATCATATTTGTATTAGAGTAGGTATCTTTCGGTATATTATGGGGATTTTCTGGGGATCCATATCAATTAAGCCAAAAGTAATAAAAACCCAGTCATGGTTGAGGAGTCTATGAATACCCCTCATGATCCCACAGAGGAGAGTTTGTGCAGCTAGAAGAAAATTTTGTAATTATAAAATATAAAATGATCATTGTCATGGTGGCCCCTACTAGTAATATCTTTCTATTTAGGGTATATAGGGGTTATAATATAGAGGTTTAATCAGGATATTGGGAAGAAATAGAGGAGTCAAAGAAAGAATCCAAAATAAAATAAAATTGAGTGTTGTGAACCATTCATAACCACTTTTGAAAATGGAAGAAAAGGTGAAAATAAATTTGTATGAAGGAGATATTGATGCTCTGAAACTAAATTACTAGTTATAATTAGGACTTTATTTTAGTGTCCATAATATAAATGAAGAAAAAAATATTTTCTTTTTTTAATTTGAAATTAGAGGGCCATGCCCTGACTTGATAGGAAATCCACATAGAGACATTAAGCTTTGAGAGAGATAGTCTAGTGGCTAAGTAGGAGAATTCCAAAACCATATTAAAGTCACAACCCTTCCCTATCAGGTATGTAGATGATCAATGGATCTATTTGTATTACAACAAGAAGAACCAGGGGCATAGTGTACAACAATACACCATAGAGTTCAAAATGATAGCAATAATGTTAGGTATCTCCCCAAAGAACCCAAACATAACTGTAAAGTATACTGGAAGGCTGCATAGCCATTTTTGGAAGCAAACAATGTTTTTGAAACCTTTATTATTGGAAAAGGATTGCACATGCCATAATACCTAGAGAGCATAGGAAAGAAGAAACAAAATCAAGTAGGTTGAAGTAGAACGAGCACTAGGATGTTATTAATAAGGGGAAGAAGAAGTGGAAAGTGGGAAAATATAAAAATATGACAGCCATATCACATGATTCCAAAGATCCCAGAAGCCAGTACAATCATTGTAACATTGATGGTCATACAGAGAAGAAGTGCTAGAAGTTGCATCCAAAGATTAACTCGAAGAAAAAATAAAATATAGTATGAATAAAAATATCATGGAAACTGATTTGAGAAACTATTTTGAAATTAGCGTGGATGTGGACGAGAATATATTATGCACAAAAGTGTAGAAGGAGGTGAATCTAAGTATTTTTCATCAATAAGAAGAGAATAAAATCTCTAGAATCTTCCATATCAAGATGCAATTTAAGAAGAAAAATATTGATTATTTATTCAACTTAGGATCATAGGTGAATCTCATTGCAGTAGATCTCGTCAATAAATTGAAATTATAGTTTTGTGATCATCTAAGTACATATTTATTTAGATGGGAAAATACACATGTGGAAATAAATCTAACTAAACAGTGCAAAATTAGATTTGCTATAAATTTTTATTTTATATACAATGTAGAACTAGATGTAGTTCCCATTGATGTATGCAAAGTTTGTTTTGGAAGTCCCTATATATACATGCAATATACAATCTTCATGCGGAGAGACAACTAGTACTTCCTCATCAAGGATGGGAAATTCTTCATCGTCAACGTGCATAAGGGAAAATCCATAATTTCATCAGTAAGTGCTGACCAAGCTAAGAAACTGATCAATTCTAGAAAGAAGCATGTTTTTATTATTTCGAAGAGAAAATCAATCTATAGAAGAGCTGGTAAGAGTAAAGGCATCCCTAGAGGGGTGTACTAAGAAACAAAAACAACAACTTGAATAGTTTCTATAGGAACACGAGGATGTGTTCTAGGAGCCTAAACAACTACCACCCAAGAGGAATGTGGAGCACGAGATCCAACTATTGGTGGAATTTCCATTCCTAAATATTGGGCTATAGAAGAAGTCTGGTATAAAAGCAATAAAGGTGAAGAATTAGTTTTAGTAACTACTACAACTAGGTGTTATTTAACTGAGTACATCATGATGTGGGTCACCGATCATATGATTGTGAAAAATAATGAAGGGACATGGTTGATGTGTATATATTACAAGGAATTGAACTACGTTATGTTAAGAATCAATACGCATGGCTAGGATAGATTATCTGTTGGAACAAATGTAGCAAGAAAAATAATTCACCAAGTTGGACTTAAAGTCTAAATATCACCAAGTTTGAGTCAAAGAATAAGACATTTTTAATGGTGGTGGATACCCCCAACAAGCAAGGGGGTATCCGCAATGAAAAATACCAATTAGACTTCACATCGTTTGGTGTGGGAGCCCTTTGAGAATAAAAGCCCAACTGCCATATTCTTAAAGATATGACTTGGCTTCAATGTTCAACATGAGAGAGTGATGTACATGTAATTTCAGATTAGGAAATGAGTATGCCTTATGGTTGTTCAACTACGGAATGTATCAAGGTTCCTCTACTCAAAGGGGAGATAAAAATGAGCCTTTTAGAGACAAGTAATAATACTAGTCTAGGAAAGTGTTGAAGGCTCCAAATTCTCTACCTATAACATTATAAGTGAGACCACCCAGTACAGACCTTAAAGGAGCTCCTTTTCCATTTGGAATGGTGGTTCCAACTAGTTATAGTAGGTCCAGTTGCCTTTTCCCTATTTATATCGGTTTAATATGTGTCTTTAGTTACCAATAGGTAGGGATATCAGATCGATTCTTCTTGATGATCAAGCGACATAATGACCCTTAAGCTGTATTAACGGTACAACCAAGCCACTCTAAAGTTTTTACTCTTAAAAAAAGGACTTCTAGAATGCAAAAGCTACGATAACACATGCAAGATCTAATCTAATATGAAATTAATTTAACCTATCTTGGTTAAAGGAAGGGGAAATCCTTCTCTCAATCGAGATCCAATTAACTTAACAGGGGAAAGAAGTTTTAAAGAATTGGAATTAAGATGGAGGAATTAGATCAAGGAGATAGCTCACAAGATCTGATTTTTGTTTAACATAAATACTAACAATAAAAAAAATAGTAAGTAGTTACATAAGGGCCTACTGAAAATATATCCAATTCCTTATTTATCATTATGCTTAATAACTAAAAATATTCATGATGAATTGCTGATCTAGTTTGAATAATACATCATGTATGAAAGCAAACAATTATTATCCTAAATCTTAAGAAAACTTTCCTATCTAAGATTATAACTATTTGTTCCTATACAAACTTAAATTTTAATATTATATCTAAAATTAAGCCCGTTGAATAGTATAAGTAGGCTTCTAAATGAATTAACGCTCAAGATTCAGCAATAGTGCATGATTAACTCATACTTTTTAAGTACAAATTGAAAGGCTGAAATAAGAATTCATTTAGATTAAATTATGTAAACAATAGTGTTAAACATCATTAACTGAAATAAAACTTTATTAATAAATGAAATAAAATTACAGATCCTCACAGTATGGTAGTAGTGCACAATCCTATGGAATTGTAACCGATCTCTTCTTGCATAAATGGCCTCCTCCTTATAACAATAGTACATAATAAGAAAATATTTTATCTACAAACATATGAAAACACAACAATATTGAGCCTTCTTCACTTAGGATTTGATTACGCACTCCCCCTAAAACTCTAAATACTCATTACAATAGTGTTTCTCAAGAATACTTGAATTGCAGAGAAAAGAAGCCCCTAGTACATTCTATAATCTGCTATTTATAACTTTACAAAAAGAATTCCAATAGGAAAGTTGTTGAAGATTAGTTCTGCTCAATCAATTTTTATTGGCCCAAAATCCCATTATTCTATTGCTAGAGAATTATCATTGATTGATATATTATTCTCCCCATATTTTCAACTATTTCCCTGCAAAAAACCAATCCAAATTAAATTAAAATGAAAAATAAAATCAAAATAGAAAATATGGATTTAAAACATATCCAATCAAAACTTAGTTACATAATTAAAATAAAAATAAATATGATATTTCTATTTATGTATGTGAATATGTAATTGGTCAGAGAGAACATAGACGAATGGATCCGCACTTAGTAGAAGCCGCGAGAAAATGAAAATACAGAAAATTAAACGTGGAAAAATAGTTTTGTTTGAAAATTCGGAGCTTGATCTTCTGCTCAATTTTAGACCCAATAAATTATCAAATATTTTAATGAAACCACTTCAAAATCATTCTCCATGATTTTATCTATCCAACGAGCCGTCATGGGTCTCATTTTTCCATGTAAAACTCAACTTATGAGCTTCTAAACTTGAGGAGTAAAAACTGCCAGAATTCTGAAAAATATGTTGCGTGGGCTAGAAATGAAATTTTAAATTTAAATTATAATCTTAAATTAAATTATAATTATTAATTAATTAATACTAATTTAATTGTAATTATAAACTTAAATTAATTAATTAAAACATAATTATAAACATAATTAAATTAATTTAAAAAAATGATTTAAAAACTAATTAAAAACTAATTGTATTTTAAAACCATATTTTTAAAACTTGTAAAAAAAAAAAACATCATTACATTATGTAGCCATGGTATGTAATGGATGGAGGAGAGGTATGTGAGGTGGAGAGATAGGGAGGTGAGGGAGGATGAGGTAAGGATGACAGAGGGAGGAGGATGGGAGTCATAAGGAGTTTGACTGAAAACTTTATATTAAACAAAAATAGTCACCCATATCAAACTTATCGCATCGCAAATTGCAAGTTTTAAAATGAGCACTCAAAGAGTTAGCGATATGCGATATGGTATATATTGTATTGCAATTTTTAAATCACAAAAAAAATTATATCGCATTTTTTATATTGCAATTTTAATTTCGGCATTTTTTAAATTGGGATTTTGGAAAGAATGTGGTGATGTGGAGTGGGGCCCACGTGGAATTAAAAATTCTAAAAAATGAACTAAACCACTTTGCAATTTTGAGATTCTGGGTTTGGCGATTTGTTTTTTAACTGTTCTACAATTTGGATGGGTCATTTTGTAGGACTATTAGTGAAATAAATAAAAAAATTAACTAAGGATTAATCATTTACAATGAAAGATTATCTTAATTGCAAAATTTAAAAGAATATACATTTTTTTAACCCTCGCGAAAAAATGATAAAACTTCAAAGAAGTGTCATTTGCAAACCAGTTAACCAAATGAGTTGAAACAAGTATCGATGGAAAGCTTTCTAAAATTTGAATTCAATGAAACATTCAAAATAGAAATCCGATGAAAATGAAAAAAATGGAAAAATTATAGGAAAATTAACTTAAATGAAAATTATAAAAGGTGCCTTAGCCAAAAATTAATAGAAAGGGTCCCCATTATTTGAGGTAAACGTGTCAAAAATGGGGGGTGTTGGGTTTCCCTACAACAATGGTGACACAAGGGAGAAGAACCAATTATCTCTCACTGAAGATAATGAACCTTAATTTACTGAAATTTTAAAATTAATGGAGATCACAAAATATTCTAACAATAAAATGTTTCCATAGGTCCCACTTAAATAGATTAAGTAATATGAGTTTGTAAAGATAAGTAATCAAAGAAGATTTGAGTAAAATTCATGAATCCAAATTTGGGAAAACATTATTTTATAATTAAATCGTATGAGAAATAAAAGAAGGTATAGAGAAGATTTTTTGATAAAGCATATATCCATTTTTATGAAGGGTATCTGACATCGCTTCGCTTCCAGCGAGCCTGAACAACACCCTGATGAAGTTGTCTTTTATTCCATACAAGTCTAGCCCCGCTTCTAGTGAGCATCTAGAGCCACAACAAGTTTACCTATATTTCCCATGTTTCCTCCTTAATCACCCTTTTGATAAGCACATTTTCAAGATTTTAGTTCATGATGTATTTGAGTAAACGATGTGGGATGGTAATAAAGACTTATGTTAATGGATATAACACTTTCATAATGTTGTGTCCAAGTTCTTTCCTCCTGACTATCAATCAAAGGCTTTGTAAAGTGGAGGGTTGAGAGGGATTCATTGTGTTAAATTTAAACCAGTTCTTTCATTGAAAAAATAAACTCAATCACTTAGAAAGGATGTGTGTTCTTCCATGAAAAATATTTAAAACAAAGGATTTTATGGTTCCATAAGGACATGCCTTTAATGATAAATGAAATTCACTAAAATAGGCAGAGTAAGGATTTCCCATGTACACCAACCATTGTTGGACAAGAAAAACCAGGGAATTCCATGTAAATCTCAGCAGTGTCACCAAAATCAAAACACAATCGAAAGCCAAAGGAAAATAATTCCAAAAATAAATCAACAAACAAAAATTAAAAAAATGAAGAAATTTATAGCTGAAAGAAAAATCCAAATTTAAAACATAAATTTCAACAGGACTACTTATACAAATGTCTCAACAAAAATGGTAAAAGAAGATAATCACGTGAAAATTCTTTCTTATGTTGATATTTAGATAATTTTATCTTGCTGAGTTATAAGCGTTTAGGCTTCTGATATCAATGATGATAAAATTCAGCCCAAATGAAAAAGTGATCCAGGTGGATATTGGTGACCACCAGACTACTCCACTTGGGTCCCCACCATTTTTTTTTCTTCTTCAATTTTTCAGTTTCCTTAATTATAGAACAATTTACTATTTTTAGCAATTTTTTCAGGTCCTGAACTTTCGCAACCATTTTGAGGCCCCAAACGATATTTTTTGGGAAAGATGGGAGAAACATGGAAGTTCCTCCAATGTTGCTCATATAAAAAGTTGTAGTCTTTGGACAGATATTTCTAACGAGGTATTGTGTGCGTCAAACAAGGATTGTATGCTAAAGTTATGTACCTAGGATGTTGATGTACCAATTTACCCAAACAGGGCCCATATTTTTCGTGCTTCATCTTATAGGGTTAGGTTTTTGGATGTTTAGGGTTTTAAATTGTTTCTCAATAATAAATAGGCCCTCGAGCCTCATTGTAACACAGTTTAAAGGCCTGTACCCACGACATCTCTTCTCAAAGATTAGCTAACAATGCTCTAGCTAGTTTATTTTCATTCTATTTGTAAAAAAAATTCAATTATTTGATATTAATGAAATGAAGTGTTATTTCCACTGCATATTTGTGTTTATGGTTATATGTGTATTCTATTGTGTTCCTGCATAAATATGGATCAGTGGTATCAAAGCAGTTTTTTCTTTCTCGATCCTTATTTGCATGTCCCCAACAAGGTCGGGGTATAAGGAATTAGGGCTCTATCTAGTTGAGCCTTTGCAAGATCAGCCTCGCAAATCCTTATGACCACCCATGGGGGACGAAAAGAAAGATGAGGGAGTAGGATATCCTATCAAAATATTGCTCAAGGAGGCCCTCGAAAAAAAAAGGACCCCGATGATAGATAACTTTTCCCAAATCCTTCAACGACTGCCCACTGGCGGCGCATCTGCATCCGGCAGCCACTCTGGAGGTGTGACTCATTTTAAAGTGCAAGTAAACTTTTACATTCCCATATTTGACAGAAAAATAGATGCACTCTTAGTAGATAGATGGTTGAATCTATTAAATGTATATTTCTCAGTTCATGACTTTTCCGACTGGGAGAAGGTTATTTTTCACTCCTTAAAGCTACACCCCATGTCAAGGACTAGTGGGAAACCTACTGTGAGAAAAAGGATGAGGGGTAACCTCTCTATTCGTGATCATACCCACTTGGAATTCTTTCCGGGATGCCATTAGGGAACAATATTATCCCATGGGGAGCTATGAGGAAGATTAAATATAATGGACTACGCTGTGGAAACAAAGGGATCAAGATGTGTATGAGCTGACGAATCTGTTCCATACCCTGCGCACAAAGTTGGGTATCAAATATTCGAAGAAACATTTGGTTCTAAAGTACTGCAGGTTTCTGCACAGATACATTCAGGAGGAAATGGAGTACCTCGACATCTCCTCAGTTGGTACGACATAATGGTATGCTACCAAGATCGAGAAAAAATTCAAACAGAAGAAACAAGACTTTGGATCTGTGAATCAAAATCAAGGGAAAGGTAACCCTATACCAAAAAAAAAAGCACAAATCTAGGGAATGGTGGCCCAAGAAAACCTACCAAAGTGGTAAGCAAATAACAACACCACGAAGCTGAAGAAGGACATGAGAAAGTGATGTGAGTTCCATAAGAGCTCCACTCACAACACAACTGAGTTTCGGTCCAAGAAGTCACAGGTGGTTGATATGAGGGCTTCTGAATCAGATGAATGCTCCGAATATGAACTAGAACCCGACAAGGACAATGGAAAAGGGAAGCATATTATTGATTCAGATCCCAATTCCACCGTTGCCACCATGAATATCTAGAAGGAGGAACCGGAATATCAATAGGAGGAGGAGCATCTCTTCCACTGCCAAATGTGGGTAAAGGGTTCCCATCTACATTTTATTCTCGAAAGTGGGAGCCAAAAGAACCTCATTTTAGCAGAGGTCATGAAGTGGTTGGACTTGCTGATCACACCACACCCACAAAAATACACCATCGGGTGGCTTCACCAAGGGCGGGATCTTCGCATCAGGCAGTAGTGTCGCCTTCCCTACAACATCAAGCCCTTCATGGATGAGGTATTATGTGGAATTTCTCCTCTTGATGTTTGTGATGTATTATTAGGGAAACAATACTTCTGGAAGAAACATGCTATGTATGAGTCCCAACCTCGCACTGTTATTGTTACTTTGGGCAATAAGTTGTACATGATACCAAAGGTACCACCGCTTGTGGCTATCTCTTTGGTTATTACAAAAAAAATCACTAAGCTCATTTCCAAAATCAAGATTTTTTTTTTCCTAATGCTCTGCCCTCAGGGAAAGAAGAAGACCGTGGCCACAAACTCCAGACAGGGCTCCTTCATATGATAACAAAAAATGGAAAATTTCATGGAGGAGTACATGGAAATCTTCACCTCACCATGCAGGGGTGCCTCTTCATTGCTAGGTCAATCACCCCATCGATATGAACCAAGGTGCCCCGATGCCCAATGTACTGATCTATCGACACTCTGTTATGGATAATGATGAAATCAAGATGCAGATTCAGGAGATACTACAAAAAGGTCACATCTGGCCAAGTTCATCGCCCTGTGGGAGCCTAATCGTGTTTGTGAAGAAGAAGGATGGGACTTGGAGACTCTCTATTGACTATCAGGCATTGAAAAATATCATTGTCCGGAATAGGTACCCGATCCCACAGATTGATGACCTTTTGGACCAACTCAAAGGGGTGAAATATTTTAGGAAGATCAACTTATAGTCTGGGTATCACCAGGTACCAATAGAACCCTCCAATCTGTCGAAGGTTGCCTTCCAAGCCTAGGAGGGCCTTTTCAAATGGCTGGTCATGCCTTTATGCTTGACGAATGCTTCTGCAACTTTCATGAGGCTGATGGATGACATCTTGTGGCCATTCACGAACTCATTTGTAGTAGTGTACTTGGATGACATCCTGATCTTCAGCCAAACTTGGGAAAGCACCTCCACCACATCTGACAGGTCCTCCAAACAATGCAACAACACAATTTGTGTGCCAATTTGGAGAAGTGCACTTTTGGCATGACCCAAGTTCAATATATGGGATACATTATTGATGAATGGGGGGTGTATGTGGATCCAACCAAGATCCAATTAATTTAGGATTGGCCATCTCCAACCACTCTAATAGAGCTTTGCATATTTTTGGGTCTTGCTAATTTCTACTGCAGGTTCATTTTGGGATTATCTCATATTCCTTGGCCCTTAAGTCAAGTCACCAAGGGAGGAGAAAAAGAAAAATTATTTTGGTCAGAATCTCAAAAGAAGATGTTCGTAGAATTGAAACATCACCTCTGCTCTACCCCAGTGCTCACATTACCAGACTTGTAACAACCATTTGAGATCAAGACATATGCCTCTAAATATACTATTGGGGCAGTTCTGAATCAATAGGGGCATCCAGTGGCATATCATAGTGAGACACTGTCTGACACAGTCCGCAAGTATCCCACTTATGACAAAGAAATGTATTCCATTGTGTAGGCTTTCCGACAAAAGAAGAATTAAATTTTGGGGAAGGAAACAGTCACCCACATAGACCATTGAACCTTGCAGTTCATATAGACACAAGGGAAGTTGCAGAAGGATTTCCATCAGAAGTGGTCCACTTATTTGCAAAAGTTTCATTTGAACATCAAGTACAAGAATGGAAACACCAATAATGTTACAAACTACCTCAACTGACCACAAATCATGGCCCTAACCACCGTTCTCAACTCTTATGGGCATGAGACTTTTGATTGGATGTTAAATATCTAGAATTTAGCCACACATACAAGACACCCTTTGAGAGTATGCAAGTTCCAAAATTTCATCTCTAGGATGCCCTGTTATGTCACCTGGGACACCTTTGTGTTCTTTCAAGCAAGTGTGCAAAGATGATTTGGTAAGAACACTATAGTTGAGTTGCTAGGCATTTCGGGGTCGAGAAAATAATGGAAGTACTGAAAAATTATTTCTATTGGGTGAACCTTTGATAAGATGTCAGGAAGTACATCAGATCCTGCATTGCTTGCACCATTGCCAAACCGGCCATCAAGAAGAAAGGCCTCTATACTCTGCTAGCTACCCCTAATCAACCTTGGGAATCCATCACCATGGATTACATGTTGGGCCTTCCTTCTACTAAGCATGGAAATGGCTATGTTTTCATGGTCGTCGACATATTATTGAAGATGGCCATTATGGCGGCCTGCAAGAAGAATATCACAATAGAAGCCACTTCTAAACTCTTCTTTGAACGAGTGTGGGTGCACTTTGGGATCCCATAGTATATCATCTCAGATCAGGACAATAGGTTCCTCAGCAAATTTTGGTCCAGCTTCTGGTCAATGTTGGACACCAAACTCACCAAGTCCATAGCTTTCCATCCCTAAACTGATGGCCAAATAGAGGTTGTCAACATGATAATTGTACACATTCTACGCATGTACAATTCAAAGAATCCATGCACATGGGATAAGAGCCTTCCCTATGTACAACATAGTTATAATCGACTCTCCAGAACTTGACCGACCGCAACCCCTTTCAGGTGGGGTTTGGATTCTAGCCACTATGTCCCATTGACATAGCCATGCCATTTGTGTCTGCTCGGACTTATTCGACTCATGTCCAGTCTAAAGCTGACAAAGTGAAAAAATTCATTGAGCACATTTATCACATATGCCAACAGGTTCATGACATTCTGGATAGATCCATTTCTAAGTACAAGCAACAATATGAGCAACATTTGGTGCCACACTTCTAGGTTGGCAACAATGTGTGGTTACATTTGCAGAAGGAGCACCTCGCTGGACCCAACCACAAGTTTTTCCCACTCTGATATGGGCCATACACCATCACCAAGGCTATAGGGGCCAATTCCTTCAAGCTCATTATTCCACCATTCCTTGGCTTGCACCTAATATTCAATGTGGACTGCCTTCAACCCTACTTCCCACCTCTATTGGACACCTCTGACATTACAGAACAGCTCACACCAACATAGTTAAAACAAAACTACATGGAACATGCCACCATGGCTTGTATCATGGAATTGAAAATCAAGAACACTTTTTAGTAGAATATCCAACTATATCGGGTTGTCAAAGCTAGCCAACGCATGCACCAAGGCAACTGGTTCACCAGGGACCAAGTTCGGTAGAAGTTTCCTCATCTCATGGAGGAACTCAACGCAATGGGGGCCATTGATTCCTATGGGGGGAGGAATGGTCCAGGTGGATATTTTTGGCCACCCACTTATTCCACTTGTGGCCCCACCATTGTTTCTTTCAATTTTTCAGTTTCCTTAGTTGTAGCATATTTTACTATTTTTAGCAGTTTTTCAGGTCCTGAACTTCTGGAGCTGTTTTGAGGCCCTAAATGACGTTTTTTGGGAAAATCAGGAGCAACATAGAAGCTCCTTCAATTTTTCTCTCATAAAAAGTTTTAGTCCTTGGATAGATATTTCTAATGGGGTATTATGCATGTCAAACAAAGATCGCATGCCAAAGTTACGTCCCCAATGTTAATGAACCAATTTACCGAAACGGGGCCCATAGTTTCAGCATTTCATATCCTAGGGTTAGGTTTTTGGATGTTTAGGGTTCTAAATTGTTTCTAAATAATAAATAGGCCCTGGAGCCTCATTGCAACACATTTTAGAGGCCAGTAGCCACCACATCTCTTCTTAGAGATAAGCTACCAGTGCACTAGCTAGTTTATTTCCATTATGTCTGTAAACAAATTTTAGTTCTTTGATATTAATGAAATGAAGTGTTATTTCCACTTCATATTTGTATTTATGGCTATATGTGTATTCTATTGTGTTCCTTCATAAATCTGGATCAAAAAATTTCTGTTCGTTGTAAATTTTCTTGTTTCAAAGAAAAAACCCTCAAAAAACATCTTAATTGTTTTCTAATAAAAGAAATGGTTATGTGACATAGGATAAAGGTTTATAAATCTTCAATTTAGCTGATTCGATGAGGATTATTAATTCTTATTTTAAAAACTTGAAAGAAAACTAGAAAAGAGAATGAGCTTCAAATATGATCTAGTGGAGGCACGAGAATTTTTATAAGGAGCTACAAAACAAAGTTTTATATCAATGAAAACTAAAAATAAAACTGAAACTAAAGGTAAGGAAATGAAAATTAATGAAAGTGGGAATATGAACTTATCATTATAGAATTTTATTGAATCTTACTTGAGAGATATTATTTTCTCCAACACAAGGTAAATTCTTCCTTTAATTAGAATTAAAAGCATGAAGAAGTTGAAATGACTGAAATATTATTGACCCAAAATCATCACTTATAAAATCTATACTAAAGTAAGTAGTAAAATAGAAGAAAACAATGTTTCATGTTCAAGAAATCGAAAGGAAACTAAATCCATCAGAACTGAGAATGAAAATATGCTTCTTAATAAATTGCAGTGATGGTTGTTATCTTTACTTTTCCATTTTGAATTTATATCAGCCCCAAAATATTGATATCGATTCAAAATAAAAAATAATGTAGAAATTATGTATATGAAGAGAACTTGAATCTTTATATGATAAGCATGGAGTGAAATATCAAAAATTCAAAAATAAAAGAGAATTCAAAAATGAATTAACCATGGCCCCTTAATTTTTCCCGTTCCAAATTTATTATGAATTGTTGGATTACCTTAGTGGTTGCTCAGGAGTGCCTTTGCGATGCACACTAAAATATGATTGAGATAACAAAATGTGCATCCGATAATGAGTCAATGGAAAAAACGTAAATGAACCACATGTGATGAAATTTTCCATTAGCCAAGTAGTTTGACGAAATGAGTAAAAATGTTGATGTGCAAACACCATGAAGAATGTATATCCCTATAGGAAAAAAGTCATACTGATGAATGAATACTTGAATTTAGTGAAATTATGATTGAAACACGTCCAAGCTCTCAACCACAAATATAATTAAAGAAAACTTCATGTGAATAGAGTGGAATATCATAATGAATTGATCAGAGACCTATGAAAATAACCTGATATTCTCATGTTTTGAGTTTTCGAGAGAATAAATGAGAAAAGTAAGAGCTCAAGTTTTCTAAAATTCTTAATGAGAAAAACACTTATAAATAAAAACATTTCTTCATAATGTTTCGACAACATTTGTTTTTTGGAAGTTTTAATTAAATTTCACCGCCGATACAAGGAGTCCCGGTATTTGAAATATTAAAGGGAAGCGAGATCTTCAAACATTTTTTTTTGTGTAACTTTTACAAACAAAACTTATGATATTAATTATGTCTGATAAGAAATGATTGTTAAATGTAAAATGTAAAAACATTGTATTTCTACAACATCAAACATTCATGTATCAGAGGTTAAAAGTTCTGTAAGAGTTTAGAAATTAATTCTAATGACTTTCATTATGATAATGACATAATTTGAAGTTTTGTAAAAATGACTACAAGAGCAATTAAATGTACCTATAAAATTTCTTCCAAGGAAAGGAATCTAGTACTTAATAAATATGAGAATAAATAAAGTGGTAAATATCTTGAAAACCTTTTTGAAGAAAAAATCAATATACAAAATTCTGAGACCACAAAAATTCCAGTGAAGATAGTGAAATAGGAGTTATTTCCTTTACTAAGTATAATGGAAATAATAGTAAAGGAAAATGCAATGTGGATCTTGTTAGACTCCTATACCAATAGGGGTCATATTTCGTGATTGACTTGTTGAACTATGCAATATGTCAAACCTTTTTCTTGTTGCAAAGGTGTTCCATATTTTCAAAAAATCAAAAAATTTAAAAAATGTAAAGAGGGTATACCCTAAAAGAAAAATCAAAGGGTAAAAAGAATAAAATGGTCAAAAAAGTGAAAGAAATGAACCCCAAACAAAAATAGACCAGGAAAGTGTGCAAGTTTAAATGCCACTACTATTTCATTTTTTGTAATAAAAAATTGTGTGCAGCTTGTCAAACTTTTGCCACAATTTATGAAGAGTCAAAATGTTTAAACTTGACTCATTCATTTTTCAATTTCATGTTGTAGAATAGAGAATAAATATCTGGCCAAACAGTTTAATCTTGGAAGATAATTAGATAGGTAGAGTGAATAAAGGGTGCTCAACAATTTAATCTGAGCCCTTGGATGTAATAAGGTTAGAAATAGATAGGTTTCTTCATGTAAAAGAAAAAGAAGATTGATAAGGGTTTGCTAGCCTAAATGCACCCTAATAAATAAGAGAAAATGGTAGTGTAAAGTAGATAGGGTAGGTAGATGGTGTTGTAAAGTTTCATGTGATGAATGATGGTACTAAATGTGTTTAATCTTTTATTTTCATCACCAAGTGTAAAAGCATAACATTACATTGGCAGAATTTCACAGAAGGCAAAGTCAACATCATTAACTTCCCATCTCACTTTTTCCCTAACAATTTACTAATTCCCCTCAAGTGCTAAGGAATTTGAAGATTAAAGGGGCTCAAGGCATTTCCTTGACTTTTGGAGGGACCGGACCCTCGGCCCAATAATTGGAAAATCTCAAGTTCTTGAAATCATTCATTATAACATTCACTCATTTTTCCTAAGTAAAATCCCATTTTACTTAGGAAAATCATGCAACATTCCTTAAAAGCCCTCAAAATCACTTTTTATTCTAAGTATAAGTGATGAAAGTATTATAATGCCTCTTACTTTTGAATCTTCACTTTCTTGGTTATATTTGAGTATTTTGAGTTTACATTATCCCTTGTCATATTAACTCTAATTTATATATATTAACTCCCTATGAAAAATTACCTTGTCCTATGTATATAAATCCTTTATAGTAATATCCCCAAAACCCTTATATTATGACTTTTGGCCAAAAGTATTTAATCCCTATTTATTCAAATAAAAAACCCACAATAAACCACCTTTTGGCTAAAAAATAACATTAAATCTATTCCCGCCCCTATGGTAAATCAATTTCATTAATTTATTTCCATATAAATAAAAATACACCGAAAAATGGTTTAAACATATGTATTTTTATGTTTAAACCAAAAAACAAATAAAAAACTGAAATCCCGCCGCAAACCCCGACCCTCATTAAACTATGGGATTAATTGATCATTTGGATTAATTAATAACCAACATTCCCAACCAATCAAATCTCATCCGAAGTGATTAATTAACATTAATTACATTGAACCCCCGCTTGTTAACTCACCGCCAATTCCATGTTATGTCAATCATTGGATCAACCCGTCGGAGATCGACGACTCGCATCAATTCCGCTAGCCGTCCCTTGTCTGAAGTTTAATGCGCGAAAACGGAGCTGTTTCCAAACAGTGCACTGGCCACGCATCATGTGCTGAATGGAATCGCTGCCAAATCGCGAAAAACCACCATTACCCATAAGCAGTGCGGAATTTACTGCTTACTGCCCGACCCCGGTGACGTGTCCTTCCTGTGCCATTCATGACATCATCCCATAAAAATAATAAAATATTTGCCCCGTTTGACTTTACGAATAAAACAAATTTTGCGCATTTTCATCATTCTATGTGTTGAAAGCGACTATGCCCTCTGTGCGAAGAAATTCAAAATCAAATGTCAAACTACTGTTCAACTAAATTCCGCTGAAAGTTATTTCCGGTCCAGTTTCGAAACGTCCATCCGCCGCCAGCTGATACCTGTTAAATCACAGTTTTTCCTCTCAAAACAGGTATTTACTCCATTTCGCCCTGAGCTCTAAAAGAAACTGAGTTTTCCTTGTTTTTTCACTGAAACAGTGTTAAATTTGATTGTTAAGTTCAGTCCCTGATCCTATAACTGTAAATTGTGCCCTTGAACTTGCAATTGTACCGATTTCCCTCATCAAAATCTGCAAATTTGCGCCCCATTTTCATAAAAACCCATGAATTTCCGTTTCTTTGAATACACAAGAACCAAAAAAATGGAAGTTCCTGTAGCCTTGAATATTGCCCCATTGAATGCCCCCCGCAGAGATTTCGATTATTTGCCATTAGTGGATGAAGATTTTCAAACTAAAGACTTAGTTTTCGATGAAAATCCCCTTCGAATTTATTGTCGCTGCAGAGATGATTATTCGAATGGTTTGGATATCATTGGGTTGTGGGAGTCTAATTTTCCAAGATACCTCATTCCCTCAGTCCGTATTTTCCCTGAAATTATCCACTACTGTTATGCCAATTATGATCCAAATCAAAGAGCAGTGTTATCCCCGGACCAGAGTATTCTTTTCCCTATTACTACTCAATCTATTAATGAAATGCTCCATTTTGAACTAGGCCAAGCCCTCACTCCCCTGTTAATGGAAGAACTACTTGAAAAATCTACCCATTTGTCCCCATAAAAGTTGAAATGCATTTGCCAGACTTTTTTGTTACCTGAACATCAACCTAAGGGCCCTCCTCCCTATGGTTATGCTTATTTTACTGAATTGGGCAGGATTATCCTGAATATGATTTCTTTTGTCATGGGTTTTAATACTAGTGAGTATGCTGATGAATTAACCCTGGTATTATTGTCTATTTTCACTCCTGGACAGTCTCCTGCTATCAAGTACGACTTTGCCTCCTACATTGCCAACAAAATCCATGATCAATTAATGAAGTTAGGAAATGAGAAAGTGTTTAAGTATTCTTCAGTCATTTATCATCTCATCCTTTATTATCAATCAGAAAACTTTCCTTTTCCTGTTCAAAAGCTTGATGCAAAGGGAAACCCGAGGTCTGTTATATTTTGGTCTGCCATAACTCACAAGTCCTATGCCTCCCCCTATTCCTATAATGAATTCATTGATCCTTTTATACATCCTGCAACTACATTGTTGACAGGAGTTGCTCCCCCAAGGCTCAGCAATGAAATTAAGAAAACTTTGCAGCTTTCAAGGCTATATAAAGTTGGGGACTGGTACTTGTACCAAAATTATTCAGAGATCAGAATATATGGATGTGAAATTTGTCCATTTAAGCTGCCTAAATATGTGCCTATGAGACTTTTTGCCTTAGAATATTTCAGGAAAATGAATAACTCTGATATTATTCATTTTTGTAATGCTAAGAAGAAATCCCAACTCAGAATCAAAAGTCAGTTTGGTCCCTTTATATGCAATTCTAGGGAAGCTGGACAAGAAGCAGAAAAGATACTAGAAGACCATTTCAAATTACAAAAGAGTTTTTATTGGGTCCCTTATGACCCATTCGGCTTTATTTGTGACAAAAGAATGAAAAATAAATCAGCACCATACTTCCATCGCCGAATTCCAGAAATAGAACAGTATGCTAATAAATATAAGTGGATGGAAGGAACATTAGTTGAACAGGATAGTGAAGAGGTCAAAATAAACAATGTTATGAAAGATCTTGAGAAAAATTTTGACCTACAATCTTTTGGGCAAGTGCAAGTTCCAAATATTGGCACTTCTTTAGTAGGAAATTTATAACAGAGTTTACAGGAAAACATTCCATCAATTGCAGTGGAATCCAAAGGAAAATAAAAAGAATTTGAAATACAAGTAATTTAAACATTCACAATGACTGAACAACCTCAAACTTCCAAGGGACAAGAGCAAGCACAGGTTCCTCCTATCTAAGATAACCAGCCTGAAATTTCAAAATTACAAACTCCATCTAATGTGGAAAAGGGTAAGAAAAGAGAATTTGAAGGTCCTACTCCTCCCAGGGAATCTTCACAACACCCTCAGGCCAAAAAACAAAAAGTGAATCTTCCACCGGAAGTAGAATCTATTGATGAAATCATAGATAGTCCATAGAGGGAAGATAGTCAATTAACAGGTGAAATTAGTGGAACAGTTACTACTATTCAGCCAAGTACTAAAATGTCTTCATTCAAACAACCAATGAAAGATGCAGGAGACATAAAGAAGACATTTATCAATATAAAAGCAAAAAATGATCCATTGAGAAAACAAGTGTATCATCAGTATCTTAAAATGGCTCCACAAAATCACGAGAGATTGATGTCATCCTTTGACATTCAACAAGGAAAAATGTTAATGATCCATTTCAAATCTAAAGTGCCACAACCACGGACAACAGCTGATTATGTCAGGACCAATTTTGAGGTCCTAACTAAAGATATTCATCCATTAGATCAAATTGAATTGCACAAGTAGACTAGAGAGATGATCTATTCCACCCTTACTGATAAAGCAATGGCAGCCCATAGATTGCAAGATTCTTTAAATAATACAAATACCCAGTTGCATATTGAAAAGGCTTCTTCTCAAGCAAAGGATAACAGGATCAAATCATTGGAGGAAATAATTATTAGCTTGGGTCATAATCCTAAGGCTGTGAAGAGCATTGAAGCACTAATAAAAAAGAAAGATGATGATATTGCTGCATTGAGGAAACAGTTGAAGCTACCAGCTTCAAGGCATCCTCAAACTGAAGAAATAATGAAGAAAAATTTTGCAGAAGAGATGATGGACCTACTTTTAAAAATGAATGAAAGACTTGCAGAAACAGAAAGAGAACTTGAAAAAGCACAGTCCATTATTCCAGCAGCTACAACACAAGCAACCACAGGAATAGGTACATCCACTACAGAGCAGCCAGCAGAGATTTCACAGGTAAAGACTTCTGATTTAAGTTCTGATGAATTGGTAAAGCAAATGAATGAATTAAAATTGCAAGTAACAGAACTACAGAAGACAAAATTGTAGCTTATTTGTCTTGAACAGAAATATGACCAATCAAAAATGACTGTTGCTGAGAAAACAAGAGAAGTTAAAAAGTTGGAAAAGTTAGTTAAAGCCTTGGAAAGGGATCTCACATTGGAGAATCCTTTAAGAGAAATAAATGACATTATTTGGGAAGATATTACTCATTCAATAAAAGATATCTGGTCTTCAATCCAGATAATATATGAGCAAAATGATTTGGTTAAACTAGCTGTGGATGAAGTTGAGAATACACGGGCAGAATTGGAAAACAGGCCCGAGGAGGCCAATCGGCTTATACAATTTCTAAATACCCAGAATAGACAACAGCTTGCAGAGTTGGGGATTGAGGACAGAACTGCAACAATCTTAGAAATAAAAAGAGTTTTCACTAAAAGAACTCTTATGCAAAATTTGGAAAGAAGATGCTTTGATATGCAAAGTGAAATCAATGCTTTCAAAGAAACGTTTCAGGTTTTATTGGATAAAGGATTGCCCAGCCCTATGATTTCTGAAGATCAAATAATGGACTTACAAACTTATGTCCAAAAATTGGACATACATGCTTCCAGACAGGCCAGTTTCTTAGCCGCTTCATCACAAGGAACATTACCTACAGGGAGAAATATTCATGACAGATTAGAAAATTTGTTCTATCTTGAACACGAAGTGAAACATCTATTTCCTAAATGGCCCAATTTCTCTAGATACATCGGGGCTGATGAAACATTCAGGAAACTTCAAAGGACCAAAATAGTAGAAGACAAATGGTGGGAAGACCTACTAGACATATTGTAAAATTATCCTTATTTGAAATTTTGACTATTTTACTATAGTAGAAAGGATAAAGCAACTAATGAAGGTCAAAGAGCATCATTTCGGTTAAAGTGTATTAGTTGAAACAAAGTGTATTAGTCAAGTAAGGTATTCAGGAAAAATTACTGCAAAGGACAACATCGAGCCAAATTATAGCACCTGCTTCCAGCTCATTCGAAAAAGGAGGAGACAGCACACAACATCAGCTGATTTATCCTATTTACGAGACCATCTGTCTCTATTTTTTTTGTAACTTATTCATTAGTCACCCTAGATTATATCCTAAGTTGTTGAGAGATATTTTAAATCAATTTTTGTATAAATAAACCCTCAAACGGATTATTGAGGGTGGATTCTACTACTTTGCTATGACATTGATGTTTTTGGAATAAAAGTGCTTTGGAGAAATTTATCTGTGGCTTGCTGGATGACGATTTGAAGCTCAGGACTTTTTGCAGGATTCATGTGTCGAACTGCAGTTCAATAAGTCTTTCTATCCTATGTTTTAAGTTTTATATCTGTTTATAATATCATTGTGTTTCCATTTCTGAATAATTGACATAAAAGAATAAATCAAAATTTACTTAAGTGTACTCTGATTTTCAATTGCGGTTATTCCAAATGTTTTCTTCCAAACTGGTTATAAGCAACGAATTCTTAATTTCTCTTGTTTCGCTGGTTTTAACATTTTGATGCTATAATAGAATTTTAACGTTTCTTTATTTGTAATCATTCACTTTCTTTCTTTGAACATGTTGAAAGATTCTTAATTGCCTTTCATCCCTTCAAAATCCATTCCATTCACTTTAAATTCTAAAATTGTTCTCTGTTTGGCTATCTTGCCCTGCAAAGCCATCTTTGGTGTAAAAAATTAATCCAGTAAATCCATCTTTCGACTCCATAGCCCAATGGCCTGAAATACTCAATCGTACCCTTAGTTGGCGGATTCCACCATTCAAATTCAAACAAAACCCTTGGACTTATAACTAGCCTAATATTTTCTAAGAACAAATTTACATTTTAAAGAGAGAGCCCTCTCTGGATACAGATTGGCTAGATTCTGTATCTGAAGGTTGGTTTGTGGTTACCTCTGATTTACTTTCCTTTTCCACAACTTCAAGGAAAATCAGAGTGATAACATAGTGGCGACTCCGCTGGGGAACTGAATCATTTTACTGTTATTACTGTGTGATTTATAAACTACAGACGGAGTCTGAAGATTACCCAGGTAGCCTTTGAAATGATTTTGCTCTGCAACTGCATAGTAAATAAAAGCTACTTCAGTCGATCTCCGATTTGGTTTATAAACTAAACTTTAGTTTCAGATATTCAATCAGTTTCTCTAGTTCAATAAATCTTTGAGAAAATTTCAATTAAAAATCATTAATTTCTTGAAGAATTTGTAGAAGTTGTATTTTCATACCATTTAAAAAAAAAAAAAAAAAAACCAAAAAGAAACATTACTAGGAAAACTGGCTTCAGAAAGGATTCGTTATACCAGGTCAAATCCTGATCCAAACCCACCTCAGGTATTCGATAATCCAAATCTGATTCCTAGGATTCTTAGAAGATAAGGAAGTCAAGACAGTTCTGAAAGAGGAAGTCAAGAAAGTTCTGGAAGTTCCAGACCTCTTTCTAGATCACATTCATGTCCTGTGAAGATTATATTTTTTGATGAAATACCTTTTGACGAGCGATTTGAAACATCTTTATTTGTGAATTTTTCTGAAACTGAATTATCTAAACTATTCCCAGACCCATTATTTTTTGAAGATCTACAATTGAGATTTGTTTCATATCATCTTGACAGACATTTACAAAATTCTATCCAATCTGAAACTACCTTTGAAGATACTTCAAACACTTATGTGATTACCACAGCTTCCCCAAGTTCATCTGCTTTTCCCCAAACTTCTCAATCACAAGCTACTCCTTCCACTCCTCCACCCCTCGTTCATAGACCAACATCACCCGTTATCCCACTACACCTTCCAATGGCGAATAGGTATGCTCCTCTGAGATTACCAGCCAATCTAGGGGATATGCCTCAAGATTACCAATCCAAAATTACTCCTTTTGACGGTTCTGGCACTTATACATCTCAACAGCATACCAAAAGAATGACAGATTACTTTGAATTTTATGAAATTGATGCTGATCATGTGAGAGTGCGAATTTTTGTCCAGAGTCTTACTGGAGAAGTTAGGACTTGGTTTAGGGCTCTCAATCTAGACAGTATTGTTGAATTACCAGCCTTGTACAGGTCATTTTTGAATATATGGGAGAAGAAGAAAGATCCCCTTCAAATCCTATCAGATTTCGGAAAATTGAAAAGAGGACCTAATGAAATAGTACAAGATTATATCATCAGATTCAATGAGGCCTATAATGCAGTACCCCAAAACCTTAGACCACCTCCTGATTCAGTACTGGTCAAATTCCCTGATGGATTTGACTCTGACATAGCATATTCACTTAGGGAAAGAGCCCCACAAACTCTAGAGGAAATGCAAAGCATAGTTGTTAGTGTTGAAGCTAACTTGATTGAAAAACGAGCTAGAGCTAGGGTTGAAAGGAGGATACCCATGAACGAAGAACCTTCATATTTTGAAAGAAAGCTTGATGAAATTCTTAAAGGGATGGAAATACTGGGGGATAGAGTAGAGAAAATCGAAAGAAAGTCCTCTGGTGATGGTCAAAATCCTGTTAGAAACCCAAACTTCAGGAGAAATCAGAACCAAAACACTGGGAAAAATATTCCTGACCAAAATATCAGACCACCATTTCAGGAAAATTTTGTTGAAGGCTCAACTTCTGAAGCACCAACTGAGGATGTAGAAATAAATAATTTGACTGAACATAAAAATCAACCAGAAGTTTTCCTATCTCAAGAATATCAAGAAAATCACATTCTTGAAACATTTCAAACTCATTCAGGAGAAACTTTTGATTTCAAAGAAGGATATGATTCAGCAATTTATGAAGTTCATAAACAATATAACTTGAGAAGCAGATGAATTGATGTACCAGAGAAAAACAAACAGAAAGCTGAGAAACAGAACATCAAAGGTAAAACGAACACTTCCCCTGTACAAATTCTTTCTAGAACAAATCATAACCCCGCTAATCCAATAATCGAAGATGTTTCCGATAATCAACAAAACAAACAACTTTCTAATACTTTTCCTCCTACAGGAAACGTTGAAGAACCAACAGAAGTTGACCCTGAAACAACTTCAACTCATAATCCCACTCCTGAAAAGGAGAAAAACAATGAAAACCCAAAAAATAGAGAAAATCCCACTGTTCAGAATAATAGAACTCAAACAGAAAAATCTTTCAATCTAGAAGCTGAAATAGGCAAACTAAAGATAGTTGTTCCACTATCAGAATTAGCTAAACACGATGTTTATAGAAGCCAAATCAGCAGATCCCTTAACATTACTAGAATGGATGATTCTGTGAATGTTTTCGATGATCAACCTAAACTACTCTTTGGTCCCGAAGTGAATGGTAAACCAGAAAGTGGAGGAAATCCTCCATTTTATGTGAACTTGAATGTTCATGACAAAATACTTCACAATGCCATGCTCGATTATGGAGCATCCCATAACTTAATGCGCAAAGCCGTGATGGAAAGACTAAACTTAGACATTACCAGACCATATAAAGATCTTTTTTCTTTCGATTCAAGTCAGGTAAGATGTTTAGGTTTGATTAAGGATTTATGTGTTACTTTGGTGCAATATCCTGCGAAATCTATTCTGATGGACATAGTAGTAGCAGATATCCCTCCCAAATATGGAATGTTGTTGTCCAGATCTTGGGGTGCCAAGCTTGGAGGATCTATTCAATTAGATATGTCTTATGCCACTATTTCAGTGTTTGGTCAACCTAAAAGACTATATAGAGAGACCTTGATGAAATATTTAGTCAGTAGTCATGAGAAGCCTGAAAACTTCCCTATCTACTCAGTGCATTCTGATATGGATTCATTCATCCTTTATAATGCTGAATTCGATCTTCCTACTGAAATAGAAGCACCAGAAACAGAAACTGTAAACAAATCTACTGTTCAAATTGAAGAAATTTCTGAAAACAAAGAAACATCAATTGAAGAAATTTCTGAAAACAAGCAAACATCAAACATTCAAGGAATACCAGAGAAAATTAAAAAACTAGCTCCTGTCAAGAAACATGTTAAAACAGTTGATGAAGATTATGAGCATGAAATACTCTGGCACTTAGAATTTGATGGCTCTGTGAATAAGTTAGGAGCAAGAGCTGGTATTTGGATACATAATGTTGAAAATGACCATGCTGAAGGTCACGCTTATAGATTGAACTTTAAATACACCAATAATATGGCAGAATACGAGGCTCTTTTACTAGGGCTTAAACATGTCAAAAAATTAGGAGCAATTAGAGTATCAATCATAGGAGACTCCGAGTTAATTATCCAGCAGATCAATGGTGAATGCTCAAAAAAAGACCCCAGATTAAGAGAGTACAGAGGAATAGTTGTGAAAATTCTTAACACTTTTCTACAAGCTCAGCTTGCCAAAATTCCCAGAAAATAGAATTTACATGCCCACAGTCTTGCAATGTTGGCTAGTACCTGTAAATTACCTTTTGGGCCTAATCAGCAGTTTACAGCGGAGATTAGACATAGACCTGCTTTACCGGACAATCTTATGAATTGGCAAGTGTTTGTAAATAATAACCAGATTAACAATTTTTTAACTTTAGAAGATGAATTCTCTAACATTAGAATAGATGAAGATGCAACAATTGATGAATTTGATAAAATAGATAAACAAGAGACAAACATTTCAGAAGAAACTGCAATTCACATGCTCCACCCTACTAAATTCACTAGGAAAGATATGCAAGATCTGAAACAAATGGAAATCGAAGAGTTCATAGAAGATGAATATGAAATTATTAATTTGAAAGATAATCATTTACCCAAAGGATTGACTCCTTTGGAAGATCTTTTTGACTCAAATGATATTCCACTAAAACCCAAAATGGAACCTTTAAAAGTTGACATTGAAGAATACAATTTGGGAACTGAAACAAGTCCTAAGATGGTCAAGTTATCTAAATCTCTACCAACAGATCAGAAATTTAAATATGTTGAATTCTTAAAATAATTCCAGGATGTTTTTTCCTGGAGTTATGAAGACCTAAAATCTTACGATACATCAATAATTCAACATACAATACATTTGAAACCAGATCAGAAACCATTCAAACAAAAACTTAGAAGGATTAATCCTGTTTTATTACCTTCAATTGAAAAGGAAATTAAAAGAATGTATGAAGCATGAATAATTTCTCCTATCAGATTTTCAGAATGGGTTTCAAATTTAGTTCCAACAAGGAAAAAGACTGGAGAGATCAGACTGTGTGTTGACCTGAGAAATTTGAACAAAGTTTCCTTAAAAGATAACTATCCTTTGCCGAAAATGGACCATATGTTACAAAGGGTAGTAGGTTCTTCGAGGATTTCTCTACTGGATGGATTCTCAGGATACAACCAGATTCTGTTTCATCCTGATGATCAAGACAAAACAGCTTTCACGACACCATGGGGTACTTTTAAATATGTTAAGATGCCATTCGGACTAAAAAACGCAGGAGCAACTTTCCAAAGAGTAATGGATATTGCTTTTGCCAAAGAAATTCATGATTTTCTAGTCATATATCTAGATGATTTGACTGTTTTCTCCAAAACAGATCAACAACATTTAGATCATCTTAGACAGGTGTTTATAAAGTGCAGAAAATATGGTATTTCCTTAAATCCTAAAAAATCACTGTTTGGTCTTGAAGAAGGAAAACTCCTAGGACATATTATTTCAAAAGATGGCATTAGAATAGATCCTGAAAGAATACAAGCCATATTGCAGATACCTCACCCCCGGAACATTAAAGAGTTGCAAGCTTTCATAGGAAAGATAAAATTTTTGAGAAGATTTATTTCTAGTTTAGCTGAATTACTTAGATTGCTAACTAATATGTTGAAAAAGGATTCAAGTGTTAAGTGGACAACAGAAGCTAAGAAATCATTTGAAGAGATTAAATTAGCTTTAACCAGAGCACCAGTTCTTACCAGTCCAAAATTTGATAGAGATTTCATAAATTTTTCATTTTCTTCTGAACATACTGTTGCAGCTGTTTTATTACAAAAGGATGATCAAGGATGCGAAAAACCTATGGCCTTTTTTAGTAAAGCACTTAGAGATGCATCTTTAAAATACAATATCATGGAGAAACAAGCTTTTTCACTTGTGAAAGCAATTAAAGATTTCAAAGTTTATATATTGTATTCTCATGTGATAGCTTATGTACCTAATGCTGTCATTAAAGACATCTTAACTCAATATGGAATTGAAGGCAAAAGAGGTAAATGGATAGCTACCATTTTAGAATATGACATTGAAATAAGACCTAAAAAACTCATAAAAGGTCAAGGTTTGGCTCAACTCATGATTGAAACTAATTGCCAAGTCTTAACGAACAGGAGATGGTGACTCCACAAATCAGTTAGGCCTTCTTAGACTCACCTTGGTATACTGATATCATTTATGTATTGCTAAACCTGCAAGCTCCTCCAGGGTTATCCAGAACAAAATATAGGTTTTTGAAAATGACATCTTTAAAATATTGTATTTTAGATAATGTTCTCTTTTGGAGGAATCGTGATGGAATTCTATTAAATTGTTTATTAAAAGAAGAAGCTGATAAAGTTATCAATGAATTTCATGCAGGAGATTGTGGTGGACACCTCTACTGGAAGTCAACTGCAGATAAGATATTGAGGGCTGGTTTTTATTGGCCAACTTTGTTTTCAGATGTTAAGAAATTTGTAACTTCTTGCCATAAATGTCAGATCTTTGAAGGCAAGAGAAAATTTCCACCCTTACCCTTGAAACCAATTTCCACCGAGAAACCCTTCCAACAATGGGGACTGGATTTCATTGGAGAAATCCATCCTCCTTCTGCTGGGCAACATAGATGGATTCTTACTGCCACAGATTACTTTACTAAATGGATTGAAGCTATCCCATGTAGACAAGCCAATGATTCTGTAATCATAGAATTCTTAGAAACCAATATACTTTCAAGATTTGGCTGTCCAAAAAAAATTATAATTGATAATGCTGCTACTTTCAAGTCTAAGAAAATGATTAGTTTCTGCAATAAATATCACATTACTTTAGGCCATTCAACAGCCTATTATCCTCAGGGTAATGGACTAGCAGAATCTTCCAATAACAGCCTTATTAATATCATTAAAAAATTATTGGAAGAAAATAAAAAGAATTGGCATAAGAAACATACCAATGCATTGTGGGCAGACAGACTTACTACCAAAAAATCAATTGGGACTAGTCCATATGAATTAGTTTATGGCATTGAGGCTGTTTTTCCTTCATCTTTAGGAGTTCCTGTAATGAAGTTACTTCAAGAAGCTCAAGTAGAACCAAATGATATTCAGAGAAGAATAAATCAAACAATTCACTTGCAGCAGACCAGAGAAGAGGTATATCAGAGATCCCAAGTTCTACAGGAAAAATTAAAGAAAATGTTTGATAAAAGGACTAAAGCAGAAGATTTTCAACTAGGAAACAAAGTCTTATGGTGGGATTCTAGAAGGGAAGATAAAGGAAAACATGGAAAGTTTGATTTCCTGTGGAGAGGACCATTCATTATTCATGCTTTAGAGGGAAACAACACATATTTCTTAAAGAATTTGGATGGTACAGAAGCTGAGGAAGGACCAGTCAATGGTCGAATTCTAAAACACTACTTTGATCCTATTTACTAAGATGTTTTGATTTTCTAACATGTACATATTATATCCTTTGTACTGCATTAGTTTTGATTGGATGGTAACCTGCTGGAGTTGAAGCCCGAAGTGAAGGCCCTAAGCTTCAGAAGTTTTACTATCATATATACAATAAAGCAACGAGAAGAAGAAGATTTCATCGTTCAGTTAAAAAGCAGGTTGAGGCAACTGATCTACTGTTCTTGACTTTTCACAAAGAAAAGCCATCCCTAAGGGCAATTTCAAAGCAGTGATTCTAGACAATAGGGTTATTTAATACGATTTTCGATCGAATGAATTACAATGGAGGCCAACTTTTTTCACAGTAAAGGTGTTCCATATTTTCAAAAAAAAATCAAAAAATTTAAAAATTGTAAAGAGGGTATACCCTAAAAGAAAAATCAAAGGGTAAAAAGAAAAAAAATGGCCAAAAAGTAAAAGAAAATGAACCCCACCAAAAGAAAGGCCAATGAAAGTGTGCAAGTGTAAATGCCACTACTTTTTGCTTTGATGTAATAAACAAAATTGTGTACAACTTGTATCCTATGCCACAATTTATGGACAGTCAAACAGTTTAAGCTTGGCTAGTTCATCTTTCAATTTCATGTTGTAGAATAGAGAATAAATATATGGCCAAACAGTTTAATCTTGGTAGATAAGTAGATAGGTAGAGTTAATAAAAGGTGCTCAACAGTTTAATCTGAGCCCTTGGATGTAATAAGTGTAGAAATAGATAGATTTTCCATGTAAAAGAAAAGAAGATTGATAAGGGTTTGCTAGCCTAAGTGCACCCTAATAAAGAAGAGAAAATGGTAGAGTAAAGTAGATAGGGTAGGTAGATGGTGTTGCAAAGTTTCATGTGATGAATGATGGTACTAAATGTGTTTAATATTTTATTTTCATCACCAAGTGTAAAAGCAGAACATTACTTTGGAAAAATTTCACAGAAGGCAAAGTCAAGATCATTAACTTCCCATCTCACTTTTTCCCTAACAATTTACTAATTCCCCTCAAGTGCTAAGGAATTTGAAGATTAAAGGGGCTCAAGGCATTTCCTTGACTTTTGGAGGGACCGGACCCTCGGCCCAATAATTGGAAAATCTTAAGTTCTTGAAATCATTCATTATAACATTCACTCATTTTTCCTAAGTAAAATCCCATTTTACTTAGGAAAATCATGCAATATTCCTTAAAAGCCCTCAAAATCACTTTTTATTCTAAGTATAAGTGATGAAAGTATTATAATGCCTCTTACTTTTGAATCTTCACTTTCTTGGTTATATTTGAGTATTTTGACTTTACATTATCCCTTGTCATATTAACTCTAATTTATATATAAAATCCCTATGAAAAATTACCTTGTCCTATGTATATAAATCTTTTATAGTAATATCCCCAAAACCCTTATATTATGACTTTTGGCCAAAAGTATTTAATCCCTATTTATTCAAATCAAAAACCCACAATAAACCACCTTTTGGCTAAAAAATAACATTAAATCTATTCCCGCCCCTATGGTAAATAAATATCATTAATTTATTTCCATATAAATAAAAATACACCGAAAAATGGTTTAAACATATGTATTTTTATGTTTAAAACAAAAAACAAATAAAAAACTGAAATCCCGCCACAAACCCCGACCCTCATTAAACCATGGGATTAATTGATCATTTGGATTAATTAATAACCAACATTCCCAGCCAATCAAATCTCATCCGAAGTGATTAATTAACATTAATTACATTGAACCCCCGCTTGCTAACTCACTACCAATTCCATGTTATGTCAATCGTTGGATCAACCCACCGGAGATCGACGGCTCGCATCAATTCCGCTAGCCGTCCCTTGTCTGAAGTTTAATGCGCTAAAACGGAGTTGTTTCCAAACAGTGCACTGGCCACGCGTCATGTGCTGAATGGAATCACTGCCAAATCTTAGAAAACCACCATTGCCCATAAGCGGTGAGGAATTTACGGCTTACCACCCGACCCCAGTGACGTGTCCTTCCTGTACCATTCATGACGTCATCCCATAAAAATAATAAAATATTTGCCCCGTTTTACTTTACGAATAAAACAAATTTCACGCATTTTCATCATTCTGTGTGTTGAAAGCGACTGTGCCCTCTGTGCAAAGAAATTCAAAATCAAATGTCAAACTACTGTTCAACTGAATTCCGCTGAAAGTTACTTCCAGTCCAGTTTCCCAACATCCATCCGCCGCCAGCTGATACCTGTTAAATCATAGTTTTTCCTCTCAAAACAGGTATTTACTCCATTTCACCCTGAACTCTAAAAGAAACTGATTTTTCCTTGTTTTTTCACTAAAACGGTGTTAAATTTGATTGTTAAGTTCAGTCCCTGATCCTATAACTATAAATTGTGCCCTTGAACTTGCAATTGTACCAATTTCCCTCATCAAAGTCTGCAAATTTGCGCCCCATTTTCATAAAAACCCCTGAATTTCCGTTTCTTTGAATACACAAAAACCAAAAAAGTGGAAGTTCCTGTAGCCTTGAATATTGCCCCATTGAACACCCCCCACAGAGATTTCGATTATTTTCCATTAGTGGATGAAGATTTTCAAATTAAAGACTTAGTTTTCGATGAAAATCCCCTTCGAATTTATTGTCGTTGCAGAGATGATTATTCGAATGGTTTGGATATCATTGGGTTGTGGGAGTCTAATTTTCCAAGATACCTCATTCTCTCAGTCCGTATTTTCCCTGAAATTATCCACTACTGTTATGCCAATTATGATCCAAATCAAAGAGCAGTGTTATCCCCAGACCAGTGTATTCTTTTCCCTATTACTGCTCAATCTATTAATGAAATGCTCCATTTTGAACCAGGCCAAGCCCTCACTCCCCTGTTAATGGAAGAACTACTTGAAAAATCTACCCATTTGTCCCCAGAAAAGTTGAAATGCATTTGCCAGACTTTTATGTTACCTGAACATCAACCTAAGGGCCCTCCTCCCTATGGTTATGCTTATTTTACTGAATTGGGCAGGATTATCCTGAATATGATTTCTTTTGTCATGGGTTTTAATACTAGTGAGTATGTTGATGAATTAACCCTGGTATTATTGTCTAATTTCACTCCTAGACATCCTCCTGTTGTCAAGTACGACTTTGCCTCCTACATTGCCAACAAAATCCATGATCAATTAATGAAGTTAGGAAATGAGAAAGTGTTTAAGTATTCTTTAGTCATTTATCATCTCATCCTTTACTATCAATCAGAAAACTTTCCTTTTCCTGTTCAAAAGCTTGATGCAAAGGGAAACCCTAGGTCTGTTATATTTTGGTCTGCCATAACTCACAATTCCTATGCCTCCCCCTATTCCTATAATGAATTCATTGATCTTTTTATACATCCTGCAACTACATTGTTGACAGGAGTTGCTCCCCCAAGGCTCAGCAATGAAATTAAGAAAACTTTGCAGCTTTCAAGGCTGTATAAAGTTGGGGACTGGTACTTGTACCAAAATTATTCAGAGATCAGAATATATGGATGTGAACTTTGTCCATTTAAGATGCCTAAATATGTGCCTATGAGACTTTTTTCCTTAGAATATTTCAGGCAAATGAATAACTCTGATATTATTCATTTTTGTAATGCTAAGAAGAAAGCCCAACTCAGAATCAAAAGTCAGTTAGGTCCCTTTATATGCAATTCTAGGAAAGCTGGACAAGAAGCAGAAAAGATACTAGAAGACCATTTCAAATTACAAAAGAGTTTTTATTGGGTCCCTTATGACCCATTCAGCTTTATTTGTGACAAAAGAATGAAAAATAAATCAGCACCATACTTCCATCGCCGTATTCCAGAAATAGAACAGTATGCTAATAAAGATAAGTGGATGGAAGGAACATTAGTTGAACATGATAGTGAAGAGGTCAAAATAAACAATGTTATGAAAGATCTTGAGAAAAAGTTTGACCTAGAATCTTTTGGGCAAGTGCAGGTTCCAGATATTGGCACTTCTTCAGCAGGAAATTTACAACAGAGTTTACAGGAAAAAATTCCATCAATTGCAGTGGAATCCAAAGGAAAAGAAAAAGAATATGAAATACGAGTAATTGAAACATTCACAATGACTGAACAACCTCAAACTTCCAAGGGACAAGAGCAAGCACAGGTTCCTTCTATACAAGATAACCAGCCTGAAATTTCACAATTACAAACTCCATCTAATGTGGAAAAGGGTAAGAAAAGAGAAGTTGAAGGTCCTACTCCTCCCAGGGAATCTTCGCAACAGCCTCAGGCCAAAAGACAAAAAGTGAATCTTCCACCAGAAGTAGAATCTATTGATGAAATCATAGATAGTCTAGAGAGGGAAGATAGTTAGTTAACAGGTGAAATTAGTGGAACAGTTACTACTATTCAGCCAAGTACTAAAATGTCTTCATTCAAACAACCAATGAAAGATGTAGGAGACATAAAGAAGACATTTATCAATATAAAAGCAAAAAATGATCCATTGAGAAAACAGGTGTATGATCAGTATCTTAAAATGGCTCCATAGAATCAAGAGAGATTGATGTCAGCCTTTGACATTCAACAAGGAAAAATGTTAATGAGCCATTTCAAATCTAAAGTGCCACAACCACGGATAGTAGCTGATTATGTCAGGACCAATTTTGAGGTCCTAACTAAAGATATTCATCCATTAGATCAAATTGAATTGCACAAGCAGACTGGAGAGATGATCTATTCCACCCTTACTGATAAAGCAATGGCAGCCCATAGATTGCAAGATTCTTTAAATAATACAAATACCCAGTTGCATATTGAAAAAGCTTCTTTTCAAGCAAAGGATAACATGATAAAATAATTGGAGGAAATAATTATTAGCTTGGGTCATAATCCTAAGGATGTGAAGAGCATTGAAGCACTAATAAAAAAGAAAGATGATGATATTGCTGCATTGAGGAAACATTTGAAGCTACCAGCTTCAAGGCATCCTCAAACTGAAGAAATAATGAAGAAAAATTCTGCAGAAGAGATGATGGACCTACTTTTAAAAATGAATGAAAGACTTGCAGAAACAGAAAGAGAACTTGAAAAAGCACAGTCCATTATTCCAACAGCTAGAACACAAGCAACCACAGGAACAGGTACATCCACTACAGAGCAGCCAGCAGAGATTTCACAGGTAAAGACTTCTGATTTAAGTTTTGATGAATTAGTAAAGCAAATGAATGAATTAAAATTGCAAGTAACAGAACTACAACAGACAAAATTGCAGCTTATTAGTCTTGAACAGAAATATGACCAATCAAAAATGACTGTTGCTGAGAAAACAAGAGAAGTTAAAAGGTTGGAAAAGTTAGTTAAAGCCTTGGAAAGGAATCTCACATTGGAGAATCCTTCAAGAGAAATAAATGACATTCTTTGGGCAGATACTACTCATTCAATAAAAGATATCTAGTCTTCAATCCAGATAATATATGAGCAAAATGATTTGGTTAAACTAGCTCTGGATGAAGTTGAGAATACACGGGCAGAATTGGGAAACAGGCCCGAGGAGGCCAATCAGCTTATACAATTTCTAAATACCCAGAATAGACAGCAGCTTGCAGAGTTGGGGATTGAGGACAGAACTACAACAATCTTAGAAATAAAAAGAGTTTTCACTAAAAGAACTCTTATGCAAAATTTGGAAAGAAGATGCTTTGATATCAAAGTGAAATCAATGCTTTCAAAGAAAGGTTTCAGGTTTTATTGGATAAAGGATTACCCAACCCTATGATTTCTGAAGATCAAATAATGGACTTACAAAATTATGTCCAAAAATTGGACATACATGCTCAGTGAGCGGTAGGTTCTTATTTTTCGTGCGGAGCATTCTATGGGAAGGCTATTATGGCCAGTTAGAAAATTTGTTCTATCTTGAACAAGTAAACATCTATTTCCTATGGCTTCATTTCTCTAAATATCACGAAATTTGATGAAACGTGAAACTGAAAAGGATTGTCTTGAAGACAAATGGTGGGAAGGCGTGCTAGACATATTGCCAAATTATCCTTATTTGAAATTTTGACTATTTTTATAGTGAAGGATCAAGCAGCTATTCGAGGTGAAACATGTTGGTTCAAGTGTCGATTGGAAACAAAATTAACAGATCAGTAAAGATGACAGGTTAAATTACGCAAAGAATGACCGGTAATAAAATCGCTGCTTCAGGCTCATTCAGGAGAACCTTCTTACAACATCGAATTTGATTTATCCTGTTGAGACCATCTGTCTCCCTTTTTGTTGTAACTTATTCATTAGTCACCCTAGATTATTTCCTAGGTTTTTGTGAGATATTTTAAATCATTTTTTGTATAAATAAACCCTCGAATGGAGTGTTGAGGGTGGATTCTACTACTTTGCTGTAACATTGATATTTTTGGAATAAAAGTGCTTTGGAGAAATTTCTTTGTGGCTTGCTGGATGATGATTTGAAGCTCAAGACTTTTTGCAGGATTCATGTGTCAGACTACAGTTCAATAAGTCATTTCTATCCTATGTTTTAAGTTTTATATCTGTTTATAATATCACTGTGTTCCATTTCTGAATAATTGACATAAAAGAATAAATCAAAACTTATGACATGTCACTGATTTTCAATTGCGGTTATTCCAAATGTTTTCTTCCAAACTGGTTATAAGCAACGAATTCTTAATTGCTCTTGTTTCGCTGGTTTGAACATTTTGATTACTATAATAAAGAATTCTTAACTGCTCTTTATTTGTAATAATTCAATTTCTTTCTTTAAACATGTTGAAAGATTCTTAATTTCCTTTCATCCCTTCAAAATCCATTCCATTCACTTTAAATTCTAAAATTGTTCTCTGTTTGGCTATCTTGCCCTGCAAAGCCATCTTTGGTGTAAAAACTTAATCCAGTAAAGCCATCTTTCGACTCCATAGCCCAATGGCCTGAAATACTCAATCGTACCCTTAGTTGGTAGATTCCACCATTCAAATTCAAACAAAACCCTTGGACTTATAACTAGCCTAATATTTTCTAAGAACAAAGTTACATTTTAAAGAGAGAGCCCTCTCTGGATACAGATTGGCTAGATTCTGTATCTGAAGGTTGGTTTTTGGTTACCTCTGATTTACTTTCCTTTTCCACAACTTCAAGGAAAATCGGAGTGATAACAGATCTCATAAAGGTAAATGTCAAAATTTGTTTAAATGCTTCCGATATAATATAAAACTAAGAATACAATAAGCCAGTAACTTTGAAATTATGAGGAAAATATCGAAAAATTAAAGGTAAAGGATTGGGATTCCAAATTTCACTAATTTAGAGTCTCTCAGTCCCTTCGAAAAAAAGGAATATTAGTAAATGGAAAAAAATTGGCGAGTGCGATGCAATGGTTTATCTGAACTTGGAAAATTGTAAGATTTGGAACATGTATAGATAAAATCACGGATAAGATCATTCGATGAAAATTTGAGCAATAAAGAGTGTAAGCATTTAATTTTAGCTACATTGATGAGAGGTAGAATATGATTATTTATTCATATTGGTAAATGAAAAACATATATTTCCAACTTAATGCATAAATAAGCATCATAGGAGAAAAATACTGGAGAAATATTATGGTTGTGTTTTTGAAACATGCGATATGGTTACAATCTTATAGGCCTTGTTTAAAAATATTAGCAGAAATGAATATCAGAGGTCCTGTATCGGGGGTTTGATATTGGGAGTGGGAAAAGGTAAAAATTGATTGGAAGTTGCGATATTAAAGTTCCAATATGAGTAGTGCTAAGTTTGTTGGGGGTCGGAGGTTTGGTAATATTGGCGATCGACGATCAAAATATTTGAAGCGAGTATGGGATGTAACATTTCCGATACACCGATGTGTGATATGAAACGGTCCTAATAGTTTTATTATGTGGATTTAATTTCATATCGGATCTAAGACATCAAAATTTTTAAACATATGGCCCAACTAAAATTTCAATTTATGAATGGACAAAATATCTTTTAAAACTAAATTTAAATGTCATATCGAGTTCAGGGGTTGTATGGAAATAAAAATATTATGAAGTCATCTATCAGAGAATGAGTGGGAAGGTATATCGAAGGCCTTGTATTGGATGTTTCCTATCGGGAATTGTTAAGAGATGCTTCCTATCAAATGTTGCAATACCGAGGTTTGCGATATGGATGATTTGATATTAGGAGGAAAGGTTTATCGAAGGTAGGAGAGATAGGAATATTAGATATCAGATATATTTGGAGTGTGCTCTATTAAAAACTTCCAATATGCGAATTGTGATCTTTGACGTGCCATTTTTGTGGGGCCGACAACTCTTAAAGTATTTAATTGAAAAGAAAGTGCACAACTCAATTTCTCCTTAAACAATGTAAATTTTGAAATGGAAACTATAAACTAAAAATAGGAAGTCTAGCCAAAAAAACCCCCAAAAAAATGAAAAACAACCCAAAAATGAAAATTGTGTATTCCAGAACGAGGTTTTATTTTTTTCAGTGTTAATTTGCAACATTTTTAAAATATGGCAGTAAAACCAATTTTCATGTGCCAAATAAATGGGAAAAACACACAATGTTTGGTGCTGAATACCATTTTTATTTTCCAGGTACAATTTCAACATATTTTTAGTAATGATGTTAAATATAAAATAATGATGTTTTAAATACATTAACATTATAATAATTTTTATACATGTCATTTAACGTATAATATCATGAGACTAACAATCCTTAAAATTCTAATTGTTTTCAACCTTAGTGTTAAAGATAAAATATATTTCACAATTTTTCACCCATAAAATTAAAAAATATTAACTTTTTAAAATATTTCAACCATGATATTATGAACAAATTATAACCCAATGAAACATAAATTATTTTTCCAAGTTATTGTTGCATTGTCAATATTTTAGACAAATGAATTCATCATAATTAAAACATATAATCCAAAAACCATAAAAATGATGCATAACTTCATGTAAGATCATAGGGAAGTTAAAATATCATTTTCATTTCACAATGAAAACATCATTTATATCAATTGTCTTACACAATTATTAAAATCACTAATATTTTCTTGCACACCATCAGAATTCACATCTTTAGATGAATGACTCGATGCAGATGAGGATGTTCCATATTCTTCTCTTTCATCAACTGGTGCCCCATCTGAGTCAACATGCATGCCCACCACTTGAGGTTTCAAAATTCTTGCAGATATATGACTGGGTTTAGCAGATTGCCATCTCAACACTATTTCTTGTGGTAGAAACCTCTTAAGAATCTGTATTGTCCTGGAGTGAAGAGTTCATCTCTTTGTTAAATTGAAGTCATAAACAAGTATGTCAACTTCCTCCAAATTTAAGAAGTCTGTGTGGTGATGATTTATATTTGTACCCTTTCCTTTTCTCTTTTCGCCAATTTTTTTGTCAACTACTATCTTTGTCTTGTACACACCATTGAATGGGTGTGTGTTTGTGGCATACCAATGTACTTCAACACCTGTAACATCCTCATTTTATGTAATCACTTTTATAACCTTGGAAACCCAAAATGGATAGCCATGCAGATCTTCATTTGGTAAGACATCGATCATGCAACCCTCCTTAATATCCTGTACTAAGCTTCTGTAAAGGTCTTCCATCGCTTCATATTGTGCATGAGATCATCTGGAATCAATATACATTTCTCTTTCCTCCACCTGTGTAGAATTAATAATACAATGTGATTGTTGTTGTTCAAGAATTTTTGTTTCCTCTTGTTCATTTGACACATTTTGTGGCCAAATAAATGTAGTATTCAAAAGCATATCTTCATTTGTTGGTGTTGAAAGGATATCACTTTGATCATTGAAAAATGACTCCCACCAAACTAAACTAGCAACATCAAAGTAATTATATGTATATGTAATGGTTTTTTAAATTTCTTCCAGGAATTCATAATAATCTATATCTCTCTTCTGCCTTTGTGCATTATGAGCTTCACCAACTGATTGTAACAAAAATATGTTTGACACAAATATTGGATGATCTGGAATGAACTTCAAAAATTCCAAATTTGATGATGTCACCCATTCTGCAGTTGTTGAATACTTCTTGGTCCATATAAGTGCTTTCTCATAAATTTGTTTGATACGAAATTGATGTTGGAAGCTAATGTCAGTAATATTGTTCAACAAATTTCTCCTCATCATGCAATCCAAGAATAAACCTTCGCATGTCAACTGTTTCGTCTAGCACATGAAAAATAGGCTCTGTCATATATGATTTTTGAATACATTCAATTAATGATAGCAAGCTTCGAACATTCTTCCTCCTCAATGTTACTGAAAAAATGATTGAATATCTGATCAATATGGTCGTGAGTGTGCCAAACAAGAATGAAAAGAACCTTTACCTTGTGAAAAATTATCAATTCAACAAGCATGTTTAGATATCCAAAAAAAATCTAATTTTTGTTTTCATGACAAGTGTTGTCTAATTGTTGATACAAAATTTTAGGAAGATTACCACCCCAATGAGAAAGCACATCATGAATTATGGTTATTGTCAAATTTCCATCATTATGAATATTTGGAGTTGTGAAGTAAATGCTTGGAGACACTTTTCCATTGAAGACCACACAAATGACCAAGTGAAACTGGATAAAAATTTCCTCTTGCAAATTTTTTGGTGTGTGAACAAAATGTGGTAGAAGTGTTTGCTTCTGGTCCATACCATCAATTATCAAACCCAAATATTTATTTGGATTATCATAACACTTCTTTCGATGCTTGTAAAAAATTTTCCTTTCACTTGTTTGTTGTTCCCGATGCTCTTGAAGGGATTTAACAGTGGAATCTGCACAAAACATAAAATAAACGTATTAATAAATACATTTTCATAGTTGATCAATATAAAATTTAAAAGAATAATGCTATGAATTCTTACCTATTTTTGCTCCTTGACATTTATACCTTTTTTATTTTAGAGAATCACATGTACTGCAAAGCCCCATCCTTGTATTCTTATCAATACAAACATTGTTGAATTGTATCCTCCATATCTGCAGTAAATATTGATATGTAATAAAATGATCATTTCCTTCAACACCTTCTACATATACCTTGTATAAGTTGTATATTTCTCGTCTTGAGAAATTATTTGGAATATGTATTGTATCTCTATTTGGCATACACTCTCCATATTTTGAAAGGAAGTCTTGCATCCATGACATTGCAGTGTTTTCTAGTCGCCCAAAATCTCGTTTATGATGAACTTATGAATAATATGTAGGATCCTTTACCAAATTATCTTGGATTCTTGATAGACGAAAATTTCCAATTGAATGAATCATTTTGAAAGCATTTCTTCAAAGCAACAAGGACCTAATATGATATTCATAACCTACCAGTGTATATTTCATGCACCCCACTAAATATGAATTCTACATGCTTTTATTCATTGACAAATAGTTCTTCCTTTTCCCTAAAGCAAATTTGAAATACATATGTTTCAAGTAATTCTTTTTACAACAGTCACTGGAAATGAGCTCACTGATAGAACTTCTTGTCATGATATATACTACTCAACCCCTTGTATAACTAGAACATCTTGTATTTATACGAAAATGTATACTCCTAATCCTAGAAACAATATTTGCTGGAAACATCTCTATCATTTCATCATTATCTGAACAAGCATTTCCATGATCATTAGGAGGAATACTATTATTTCTATGTTCATTTTCAATATAGTTAGGAAATTCACCACCATCATTGTTTGAAAATTATTCGTTACCATCTTCGGCGGAATGAAAATTTTCAATATCATCATCTATGGTTTTGAAATAATGAATTGGAGGATATTATTCACCATATTTATCTTTCCCTTCATCACTGATGCTCTCAAATTCCATAGGATTAAGACTATGTGGAAGTTGTGACTCTTGATTTATTGGAAATTCTTCATCTTGACGTTTGACACTGCTGCTCCCATATTCCGTATGAGTAGGAGTAAGTGGAAATTGAGACTCTAGATTTATTGGAAAAGCTTCATCCTTCCCTTCATCATTGCTTCTCTTAAAGTCCATAGGGTTAGGAGAAACTGTAAAATGTGACGATTTATTTACGGAATTTTTTTTATTGTGCGATTCATCACTATTGCTCTCATAACCTTAGGATTAGGAGTAAGTGCCAAATGTGACTCTCTATCCACTGAAAATTTTTCATCCTGCCATCCATCACTATTGCTCTCATAGTCTTTAGGATTAGGTCTAAGTGGAAAATGTGACTCTCTATCCACTGAAATTTTTTCATCCAACCATTCATCACTATTGCTCTCATATTCCTTAGAATTATGACTAAGTGGCAATTGTGGCTCTCTATCCACTGAAAATCTGTCATCCTGCCATTCATAACTATTGCTCTCAAAGTCCTTGGGATTAGGACTAAGTGGAAAATGTGAGTCTCTAGTAAGTGGAAATTATTCATCTTTCCATTCGTCATTATTGCTCTCATAGTCCATAGGATTAGGAATAAGTCGACATTTAGACTCTATTTTCATTTGAAAAACTTCATCCTTCATTTTGTCACTACTTCTCTCGTTATATTCATTATTATGAATAGATTTGTTACGTGACAAAGATGTTGATGCTTCATAAAATGAAACTTCAGTAACAGAGGAATACATAACATTCAAACAAGAAATGTTGAATGATGCAAATGATTTCTCTCCCAGTGACAATATATAGCTGAAACAATGAAAAATTCCCTACAAAATTTTTCGCTGAAATTTTTTGCTTGAGTATGTCCCTCCAAATTTTGTTCATACGATTTATTTGAAAATTAGTTATTAAAATATTCTCATAATATGGACCTTAATTTCTAATTAAATTCCCTAGACATTTTTCTCTTAATACTTGTTTTCAAACCAAAATAATTTTAATTAAATTATATAACTTTTACTACATTATAAATTTTATTTTTTAATATTCATCATAGCTTTTTATCCTACATTTACCCCGCCATAAACAATTCTGTTATTTCTGATTTATAAGAAATTTCATTTCCACTATTCCACACATCACGTCAAGATTTCTCGAGGTTTGTTTAAAATCTTGGAGCCATTTTTTAGAGAAACAACATTGTCAATGGGAGATTCTCACTCTTGAAAGGTTAGTTTTGTTTCTATTATTCTGGAAATGAGTAAACTGTTAAAGTTAATTAAAATCATGTTATTTTAAACTGTTAAAAAATTACCAACTTTTACCTTTAATTTTTTTAGGTAGAAAACGAAATAATTTTTGTTTAATCTAAAATTAAAAGAAAATTAACATGCACATTGTGGGTGAGGTTGCTTGGGGTAGCACATGGCCATTTTGTCCCAAGTGGGCATGCCCACCAGCTGCTTGGGCAAAAAGAGGTGCCAATTCTGATAATTTGCTCGCTTGCTCACCCAAGGAGCTGGTGGGAGCACCCACCTAGGCCAGGGAACCTATGCTACAGGCAGATGCGGCCATGAGGTGGTGTCATCCTAAGACGGAGGGCTGCCCATGCTCGGTGGGCCTCGGGCTTGGGAAGATGCCGCCTTGTTGACGCATTCACTCCCATCACACGCCCATGACGTCATGTTGCGAGAAGCCATGCCCATGGGGCAGCATTTGCTCGAGCCAGAGGGCCACCCTTGGGATCAGGTGGACACCGCCTTGTGGGCACATCCACTTGCAACACATGCCCACGACGTTGTGTTGTGGGTAGAAGCGCCCATGGGGTGGCGTCCGCCTGAGCCCAAGGCTTCCCAAGGCAGGGAGGTCGATTGTGAGAATGGGCCTCGATTCTCAGAATCGGCCCCTTGCACATATTTTATTTATTTATTTACTATTATTATTTTTTTTTTAATATGGCCAAGGGGCCGATTCTTAGAATCAACCCTTAAGGCATATAAAAATAAATAAAAATTATATGCTCAAGGGGATGATTTTGAGAATCGGGGCCTTGGGCGTATAAAAGTATATATATATATATATATATATATATATATATATATATATATATATATATATAGTGAGGTTGGGAAGAAAATATTTTTTTTTTAATTTTTTTTTAAAAGGAACTTCTTTTAAATTTAGGGGGGCCAATTCTTAGATCGGCCTTAAAATATATATCTATATATATATATATATATATATATATATATATATATATATATATATATATATATATATATATATATATATATATATATATATATATATATCTATATCTATATCTATATCTATATCTATATCTATATCTATATCTATATCTATATATATATATATATATATTATAGGGGGGTTTGGGAGATGACATGTAAAAAAGGAAAGAATTTTTTTATAGTCTATGTCGGGGAAAAATCTATAAAAATATATATATATTTTTTGACAAGCTTTCTATTTTGTTTATGTAAGATATTTGTTTTTTTGTGATTTAGTAATTTATATGTAGTTATATATGTTTGTAGGAAAATTGCATCGAGGAAGGTTTCTGTCAATCTTTCTGGACCAAAGTCAACATTTGTATCATCTAAAGCTACAAGTGGCCTTCAAAAATCATTGCTGGATGAAATGCACCTTAATGAATCATTGAAAATGTGGGAGATGCATCCACAAAATAAAATAAGTTGGTTTCATACTAGAATAAACCAACAGAAGATAATCATTCAAAATATGCATGGTTTCTAAAATATATAGAAGTCTAATCTCTGCAATTATATCTATATGCTAGTAAGAATTTTGATGTTGAAAATTATGACTTGGTGGGAAAAGTATTAGACCTATATATTCTTCCAAATACAGAAATTGTTTATATACTATCAAAACCGCCCAAGTCACATGATAAACATAAATATCATTTTACATTGTCGATGTATAACACGGGGGAATATTCTTCAAAGATATGCAAACAAATTGTCCAAAATATTACACAGAAGATTGTAAGTATTTTTATTTACACTTACCCCTTTTGTGTTATTCAAATTGTATCACAGTATTTTTAATAACTTAGTTAATATTGACCTATTGCATTTTTTTTTATAGGATTTTTCTGGGGGAATTTCAATTATGTTGGGGGGAATCTATTATATAGAGCGAGATATTATGAATTTTGTCTCCATTTTCCATGAACATGAAGCATAAGATATGGGAAAGAAGGAAAAAAAAAAAAACTTCAATATGCTACAAGATTGTATCAAAGGGATCAATCTAGTAAAGGTAGACATGTTACTTTTCAAAATGAGGAAGTTGAAGTTGAAGTTGAAGCTGGAGTTGAAGATGAAGAATGTGTTGCCATATTTGAGGATTATATTAGAACTGATGTTAGAAAAGAAAAGAGCCATTAAAAAACAAAAAAAAATGTCCAAGAATGTCTCCCTTTTAGTTGATGATGAGGAGATTGTTTCGATTTGAGAAAATATCATAACCAATAGGAGGAAGAAACAAAAAATTTCTTTTTGAAAAAATCGTGGACAATAGTGAAGCGCATAGTGAAAAATCCAAAGCAAGGAGGGAAATAATTACACCAGTAGTTGATTTAAAGGATGGTGTTATGAAAACAAAACAAAATTCCATTCGACATCATTTGGCGAAGAATAATTTAATTGAGGGTGGTCAGTCATTTCAACTTAATGTCGTTCAAGTCTACAAACCCAATGAAGGACAATTCAAGTATCAAATTAGAAAGCCACACCACTTGCATATTTACAATTTTAAAACATTGATGAGGTACAACCCTTTTGCACATGTGGTTGATTATGTTATTCTTGTTGTTCCAAGTCAGGTTCCTAACAAAGAATCATTTGACAAGTCAAAATGTTTTAAATATAAATATTATGTACTTGGGGGCAACCATTCTATAGAATATCAAAGGAAATTAATGGAATAATATCGCAATACCCTACGTTTTGAAACAATGAAATGTATCATTTATGCTGGTTTAACATATACAGAAGCAAAGTTATTGGAATGGGATCATAATTTAGATAATTATTATAGGATGTCTATGACTTTCATCCAAAGGGTCAGATTTATTCATAGTGAATTTAAAGGAAAATGTGGTGGTGATAAGACAAAGGTTGATCATGCATTCCAGAAGGAATGTTGTATGGAAATTGGTTATCAAATCGAAGAAAAAATAAGTTCAAAAGGTGGAAACTTGTAAATTATGAAATATTCAGAGGTATGGATTACATTTTCCAGTTGGTATTTAGAACTGGAGACACATGGGAATTGATTGATCAGATTTTTGAGTTGTGGGAGAATGTTGGTATCAAAATTCATAAGGTTAAAAATTCTAAACCATTGATATGTACCAACAGTAAATAAGGTCCTCAGATGAGGCTCCTTCTAGAATATATGACTATCACACCGTGGAGGTCAATGCAAGGAGTGAAGGATGAAAAGCTTGTCAAAACAATATTATGTCGTGCAAATTCAGGAGAATTATCAATGGACGAAATGTCTGAGGAATTTCTAAAGTAAGTTTGTTATTTTTACTTATTTTTGGATTATAAGTTTCTGTTAAATAGAATATTTTTTTTTTGGTATTATTTGTTATACATAACACTATATTAACATTTTTTACTTCATTTATTCAGTTACAAGGTTTATATGAGAATACAAGAACAAATGGTTAAATTGTTGAATGAAGATAGTTGGTATTATGTTGTTTGCAACAACCCATATTCAAGTTCTACAGTAGTGCTAAAACATTTTTATCTTGCATCTAAAAAGGTATGTTCATTCATACATTCATTCTATTCATATGTTTATTTTTTTATTTTATAACTTATACATTTCTTGTGTATATTTTATTAAAGATGAAGAAGGATAAAAATGGAGCACCAGATAGTTTCAGAAGCTTTATTGAAAAGAATAAAATGGAAAGGATGAGAAAATAACGTCTCAGTGATGTTGAACTTGACCTAAGTCTTAATCATTTCATTTGGAATGGGTTGCACACTATCCAATATCAAATAATATCAAGTGATTGTGAAGACATTGCAAAACACATACATAAAAGGGATTATTCCCTAGTTATTGTAGATATTCCTCATGGTTTCAATATCCCAAACATTGAATATGATAGTAACCCTTATACTTATCAAGCATTTTGTAAAGTGGTTGCTGGATTTCTAGAAGTCACAAAATCACCATTTTGGAGATCTGTGACATTTCATTCATACACATTATTGGGGTTGTTATTACCAAGCTTCAAGGGAAAATAAAAGTCAAGGATGCAACTTACATGGTAAGACGTTGAAATTGTGTGTTTTATTAATGTTTTAAAAATCACTTATGTACAAGTTAATTTAACTTTTACTATTTCATGTTATAGGCAAAATCCAAATCTTATTTGTAGTGGAAATCAACCAATTATAACTGACTGTGAGTTCATTCATGTTGAAATTTGGACAAAGGATGATAGCTACAAGCCTATTCTTTTCAATCAAGTAGATGGAAAGAATCATAGCCAAGTACTAGTCCATGATGTTGTTGTAAAATCTAACATATGAAGATAAAGAAGAAAAAGGAGAGATAGTTAACATATATCAAAAACCACAATCATTGATTAAATATCTTTTAGACTTATGTTCAAATGAAGGATATTGGGTTTTGGATTTATTTTTGGGCTCAAGTGAGTTTTATTATATAAGAATGAATTTCACTATTTTATTTTTTTATTTTTTTCGTGTTTATACTAATTTACTAAATTTTTTATTTTGTAATTGATGATTAGGTACAAAAAACACTAGCATTTTGCTTATAAAAATGAAGAAATTGCATTTCCATTGAAAAAGACCCAGTACAATGTAAATTTATTCAGCAAAGAATCAATGCTCTTCAATTTCGTCCAGATGCAATGCAAGAAGTTGGTTTGAGAAAAGGGGATTTTAATTAATCCTGTGTGACAAAGAAAGAAAAAGAAGCTCAACCACCATTATATGGAATTATTGAAATGTCATACTTTTTGGACATTCATAGACATCAAATATCCATCAGAAGAGGAAAATGATGAAACTGAAGCCAATGATGAAAATGTTGTGGAAGAGGACAATAATGAAACTCTTGAAGATGAAGAGTTTGGGTTACATGATATTATTTATTATTGATTAAGTTAAGCTTCCAAATGAAGCTCAATTTTTGTAACTATTCATAAGTTATACTTGTAATGTTTTGACTTTGAAATTTTATAAGAAGAAATAAATATTCAATTGTTTTTATTATATGTTTAATATTTGTATAATGTGATTTTCACTTCATTTTTATGTGAATCATGTAATTTTTGAAAAAAATATAATTATTATTAACTTTTGACATAAAATTCACAAAAATTGCTAATTTTTATACTTTTTATTTAATTTTTTCCTATAAAAATGGTTTATTTGACACATCAGTTTTAGCAAAAAGGACACAAAATTTGTATTTTTTCAGTTATTTCTATATTCAAAATGTGTTTTTTAATGTAGATTGTTAAAAATTCTTGTTTTTCTAGTGACAATTATTTCATGTGCAATGAAATATTATTTAACAATATATAATTAGATAGAAGATTGACACTTTAAAATTTTGACCTTTTTTGTTTTTTTCACACTGCGAAAAATCAAATATCTCACTACAAAAAAATAAATACTAGAAAAAACATTAAAAAAAAATATGTAAGTGAAGAGGAAGAAGTCAAGTACCTAAAAAATTGTTAAATTTATAAAATAATTATTAGCATTTAATAGATTAGAAAAATTCAAGTAAAATCAAGTCTTCTAAAAAAGGGGGATAATGCTGGCATCAACACTTTTCAAAATCAACATAAAAACACTAACATTTTAAAAATAATGTCTATACTTGGTGCATAAGAAAATTTAATGTGTAAGAAACATGCTAAAAAAAATTAAGAGTATTTTGAATCAGCACTTTCCAAAATCAGACCATTTTTTTCTACCTAAAAAACGTAGGTACTCGTTTCTGTTCCCGTTTAAACATTTACATTATTTTTACAGAAAAACCTTTTTAATCATTTAACTAACCATCAGGAGTATTCGATAAAAGAAATATATTATCGTAACTTTCTTATGAGGAGAGTTGTGATATTGTTATGATTCGATATGAATCTTCCGATAATGTATCAAAGCTCTATTAGAGTTTCAATAAATATAAGAAAAATTAAAGAATTCTCAAATTATGATGAAACAATAAATACTCTCCTGAGCATGTTGCAGATTTAGAAATTTTTGTCCTCTTTCTTAAAGTCTCCAATATCAAGGCAATGAATACCTAGAAAAGAAACAAAACAAAAAAAAGGAATAACTATGAAAAAGAAAAACTAACAATAGATGAAGATGAACTTGTTAATGCATATTTGGAAGAATCTGGACTGTAAGTTTACCTTATGAATCTTCAAATTCTCTAATGTACTTCTCAAAATTTTTATAATCTCAAGACCATTTATTTATTCAGTCTAAAGTGCTAAGTAATGAAGTTTTAGATCACATCCACATCAAATTTACGTTGGAGGACAAGAGTGGTGACTATGAGCTTTTCAGAAGTATTCATGAATTAAGGATTTGTAGGGGAAAAAATTGGGCTCATTACTTTTTTTATTCAAATGCAAATAGAAAATGAATCTAATCTAAATTAATATATTCCTATTGCTAAATGAATGAAGGAAACGTGACTAGGTATAGTCATATTTCCAATGTACCCATTCTCTCATTCTAATTCCTGTATGTACGTACAGTAAAACAATAGTAACAAGGATATAGTTAAATAAATAAATAAAAATCGAATATAGTACGTATAGTAATTGCTAATATAATTAAATAAAATAACCTATTTACAATCACCTTCTCTTCAAATGTCCCTTTCAGATGAATTTCAATCAGATCATATAAATCTGAATGGATTTCCATTAAATATTGGGAGACGCTCTAAAGAGGGGATAACAGGCCAAATTGTGAAAATGAATTTTTAGGTACAACGGCCTATAATTTTTTTTTAGTTTTAGGTAGATATGTTAAGTTATTAATAACCATCTGTGAAGGAAAAATTTTCAAACATCTTTCAAATGGGTCAATGGAAAATGTATGAAAATATGCTATATTCAATAGAAGATCATTAGTTGAATTAGATTGCTGGTCATATTGTGAAACTACACTTTCTTGTTGGCACTGTTTTTTAGAAGAAAGAAGTAATTGATAAGAGATCAACATCAATTGAAATTGGAAGAGAAATAGCTCTTGATGTTCATGATAATAATTTGAACCTTAAATTTCCCTTGTATGCAATGCATAAATTGAGTGTTCAATAATGTGTTGCTCAATATTCCAGCACAAAGTATCTAATAATCAAAAAATTAAAACATAAAACAAATCTGAAGCTAAACAAAATAATTGAAGGTTTAACAATAAAATTAAATCGTAATTGGTACACCTAGTGTTACAACACAATTGGGATTGATTTGAAATGATTCTCTTTTCACAAGGTTTGGGGAGAATAATACAATTAGAATGATTTCTACCACCAAATTGTGAATTAGAGAGAGGATCATGAGTATGAATAGTAATGAGAGATTGAACATCATAAGAATCATAAATTGGGATTTATTCTTGAATGTTGAAATCATAAAGATAATTTTTTGCTTGAGAATGAGAATTGGTTGGATTTTTTCTTGAATTAGAATGTTCTTCATTTCCACATATAATTCATTTCTTATCATGAATATTCAATTGATAATAAGACAAAAAAACATCCTCAATTTCAGAGTAATTATCATAAATGACTTCATGACATTCTCTAGAGTTCCCTTGAATTTCATTCGATGTATCAAAACAAGAAGGAATATGGAATACATTTTCATTAATGCCAGAAGAATGATTAATGATTGATTCTCATCTTGATAAAAAATAATTCACAATTAATTTATATCATCCTCTCTGTTTTATGGAATAACATTATTGTTAAGAGGAGATAAATTGCTATCAGCAAAAATACCAGGATAAAGGGAAAAATGTGAATTTGAAGAAATGAATCTGAAATATTCTCTGTTTGCAGATTCAAGTGCATTTTCTTCAATGAAAATTTTAGATTTATTATCATTCATTTGTCTATTAATGTTTTATTGAAGAATATTGTTTGGATGCCCAAAATTTGACAATTTATTAACATGATCAAATTCAGAAATTTGTACAACAAATCACATATTATTGGAAACTTGCATTTCTTCATGTACATACAGATTTATTAACTATTTTTCTCAATTTACTTCAAGTTGATTTTATGATTTCAAGGCAGTTTTTTCTCTAATACTGATATTGGTATATTAGTTAATTTGATAATAAAATATTACAATCTTGGTGATAGTGGTTCATTAACATTATCATCATTAATACCGTAAGGGGTGTGTACTCAATTTAAGAATTTATCATATATGGACGAGGCCACTTCATCACGATTAACATGCACCTTTATATCAGATTTATTGATAATATTACTAGGAGTCGAAAGAGATTCATCAAATCTTGAATTGTTTCATATAGGATGGGACTGAAAGGAAGAGAACTAATATATTAAAACGAATCTATTAATTCAAATTTTGAAGGTTTTTCTTCAACATTGAATCTTAAAAATTTAAATGAAATGTAATGGTAAAATCAATCAAATATTGATTTTCAAACCTTCGTAAATCTTCAAATTCATCACATCCCTGTTCATAGCCATAACCATCAAATTTACAAAGGAAAATTGTGATAAATTGATCCCAATTGTGAATAGAGGCAACTCGAATATATTGACTCTAGTTTCTAGATTTTCCTAAAAATGTAAGAGTACAAATCCTACATAAAATACCTTCATCAATTCCTTGAAAATTAGAATTTGAAATTTTTTGAATAAATTGAAAGGCATGATCAAATTCAGAAACATTTCTCTTACTGTTAAACTTTACCTTTGAAAAGTGTCGACTTAATGATTTATGGGGGAGTATTGGTAGATGCACATCCAAAGATACAACTTAAAATGAGAAGTTTGAGAGGAGCCATTGTGACTAAATAAAACTTTGAAATACAAAAACTCCAAAGGATAGCAAGTGTTCAAGCCCTCCTTCTAGCGCCAAAAATGTTGAAGGCTCAAAACTCTCTCCCTACAAGATTATAAGGGAGACCACCTTGTCCAGACCGTAAAGAAGCTCCTTTTCCATTTGAAATGGTTGCTTCAGTTGGTTAAAATGGGTCTAGTTACCTTTTCCCTATTATTATTGGTTCAAGATATGTCTTTAGTTATGAATAGGTAGGGACATCGGATGGATTATTCTTGCTGATCAACTAAGAGAATGAACCTTAAGTTGTTTTAGCGGTACAACCAAACCACTCTAAATTTTTTCCTCTTAAAAAGAGGAGTTCTAGAATGAAAAAGTTATGAAAACACATGCAAGATATAATCTAAAATGAAATTAATCTAAGCTATCTTGATTGAAGAAAATTCTAATCCTTCTCTCAATCGAGAGCCAATTAACTTAACAGGGAAAGGAAGCTTTAAAGAATTGGAATTAAGATGGAGGATTAGATCAAGGAGATAGCTCACAAGATCTGATTCCTCATTAACATAAATACTAACAATTAAACACTTAGTAAATATATACATAAGAACCTATTGAAAATATATCCAATTCGTTATTTATCATTATGCATAAGAACTAAAAAGATTCATGATGAATTACTGAATTAGTTTGAATAATGCATCATGTATGAAAGAAAATAATAATTATCCTAAATCATAAGATAGCTTTCCAATATAAGATTGTAACTATTTGTTCCTATGAAAAATTTAATTTTTGTTTTATATCTAAAATTAATCCTGTAAAATAGTCTAAGTAGTATTTTAAATGAATTAACGCTCAAGAATCAACAATAGTGCATGAATCTGATTATTAACTCATACATTTGAAATATAAATTGAAAGATCGAAATAAGAATTTATTTCAGTTAAATTCTGTAAAAAAAAGTGTTAAACATCATTAACTGAAATAAACTTTTATTAATAAATGAAATCAAATTACAGATCCTCATAACACGATAGTAGTGCACAATCCTATGGGCCTGCTACTAATCTCTACTTGCAAAAAGGACCTCTTTCTTACAATAGTAGTACATAATAAAAAAATGTTTCTTCTACAAAGAGATGAAAAAAAAGCAATATCCAGCATTCTACCCTTAGGATTCAAATCCCTACTCCCATACAACACTAAATCCTCATTACAATAGTGCTTTTCAAGAAATCTAGAATTGCAAAGAAGAGAAGCCCCTAATACATTCTACAATCTATTATTTATAATTTTACAAAAAGAATTCCAATAGGAAAGCTATTGAAGAGTACTTCTACTCAATCAATTTTTTTGGGTTCTAAATCCCATCCTTCTATTTCTGGATCATTCTCATTGATTGATATCTTCTTCTCTTTATCTATTCAACTGTTTCCCTCCAAAAAATGAATCAAAATTAAATTAAAATAAAAAATAAAATCAAAATAACAAATCTCGATCTAAAACATATCCAATCAAAACTTAATTACATAATTAAAATAAAAATAAATCTTATCTTTCTATTTATGTATGTGAATATGTCATTGGTTAGGAAGAACACATCAGAATATATTCTCACTGAGTAGAATCCGTGAGCAAATGAAAATGCAAAAAACTAAACTCAAAAATTAGTTTTGCTTAAAAATTTGGATCTTGAACTTCTGTTGAATTTTAGACCAATTAAATGATCAAATATGGTATTTAAAATACCTCATAAATATTCACCATGATTTAATCAATCGAACGAGCCATCCTAGGCCTCATTTGGCCAAGTAAAACTCAACTTATGAGCTTCTAAAGTTGAGGATTAAAAACAACCAGAATTCTGAAAAATCTGTTGCATGGGCTAAAAATGAAAATTTAAAATTAAATTATGATCTTAAATTAAATTATAATTATTAATTAATTAATAATAATTTAATTATAATAAGAAACATAGATTAATTAATCAAAAATTAATTATAAACATAATAAAATTAATTAAAAAAATGTTTTAAAAATTAATTAAAATATAATTATATTAAAACCATATTTATAAAACCTATAACAAAAAACCAAACACCATTCCATTACGTAGCCATGGGAGTTAATGGAGGGAGGAGAGGTATGTGAGGTGGAGAGATAAGGAGCTGAGGGAGGATGAGGTAAGGATGACAGAGGGAGGGGGATGGGAGTTAGAAGGAGTTTGACTAAAAACTTTATTTTAAACAAAAATAGTCATGTTTAGAACTCTTTTGGTAATAATCACATGTAATAGAAAATCGTCAACACGTTTCGAACCAACCAGTGTGGTTCATCATAAGGAGTAGGTGAGAGATCAGATCCTGAAATTAAGTTAAAATAGATGTAGAAAAGGCTAAAATAGCCGTCAGGGTAATGACTAGTTTGACTCTGAAAATTAAACTCAATTAGTAACAGCTAGTTTCTATTATATTTTAGATTAAATTAATTAATTAATTAATTAATAATATATATATATATATATATATATATATATATATATATATATATATATATATATTAGAATGGGACGAGGTCAAAGGAAAGATAGAAAACAACCATAAAAAAAAAGCCGAGCCTAAAAAATTATGGCAAAATAAGAAGGCCAGAAAAAGACACATCTCATTAATGTATTTTGAAAAAATGGTTATAGTAGGTCAGAGGGCCTTAAAGCTTTCCTTAAAGCAGAAAAATTTCCTTTGGTTAAAAATAAAAATGAGCCTAGTGAATGGTCTGGCAGTGTGCACCTTCCTTTCATTCAGGGAACCGCTAATAGGATTGCTAGGATCCTTAAGAAACATAGGGTTTCTTAGTCTTTCAAGCCCCTTAACACAATTCCAAGCTCTCTCAAATCGGTTAAAGATCCGAAAGATCCTAGGGATGGGAAAGGTGTCTACATTATTCCTTGTTCCTGTGGGACACCTTACATTGGTGAAACTTGTCGTTCTATAAATCAAAGGATTTGTGAACATGCTATTGACATTAAAAATGGAAGATCCTGATCCTCTGCATTAGCTGAGCATGCAGAAAATACTAACCATCATATTTTCATCGAAGAAACTAAGGTCATTTCTAGGATTGACCATTTTCATCATCGTAAGTTAGGGAGGCCTTAAAGATTGAAAAAAGACCCGTTAATCACAATAGAGATGACAACTGGAATATTAGCAGGTGTTGGATCCTTACCTTGGAAAATTTGGCAATTTTGGGTTTAGAAATTTGGTTTTTTCAGTTAAGAAATTGGAATAAATTACCGAGATCCAGAAAATGTATTTTTTAACTATTCTAAAATTTGGCTTGGTCATTTTGTCGTGCCATTATTGAAAAATAAAAAAATTAATAAAAATTAACTAAGGATTAATATTTACAATGAAAGACTATCTTGATTGAAAAAATTAAGTAATATACATTTTTTAACATTTTTTTAACCCTGGCGACAAAACGATCGAACTTTAAAGGAGTGTCATTTGCAAATGGGTCAACCAAATGAGGCTAAACAAGTATTGATGGAAAGATTGATAAAACTCAAATTCAATGAAATAATAAAAATAGAAATAGGAAGAAAACATAAAATGGAAAAATTGTAGGACAATTAACTTAAATGAAAAACACACAAGGTGTTTTTTCCAAAAATTAATAGAAAGTGTGCCCATTATTTGAAGTAAATGAGTAAAAAATGAGGGGTGTTGGGTTTCCCTACAACAAAAATAAACACAAGCATAAAATATAAAAGAATCCTTGGACAACTAGTAAAATAGTTCACTTAGAACTAATGATTGTTAACACGTACAACACACCTTCAACAAGATCAGTACCAATGCTACCTAAATAGTTCAATTTCCTTAGTACAGGTGAAAATAAAATACACTGCAAACATTTAAAGACTACTATTACAATATTTACAACATACGCATGAAAGTGTGTTGGCTTAGTGAACCTCTGAATTAAGTATAAGTTCCAAGCTACATCGAGACAGTGAACACCACTAACCTGAGTAGTGGATAATTAGAGCAACCACTTTCTCCTCCAAAAGAACTATCTTCCTTTCTAATGCCTGGTAGGAGAAGCTAAGGTGAAAAGTGATTTTCATGAGCAATGGCGGTGTATATATAACAAATGGGTAATCCATCACCTCCCTTGTGACTCTTGAACTACCCTGATGACTGTTTGACTTCTTAATGACCTTTCGACTTCTTACATGACTTTTCACATCACTTGGATGGCTCTTTAACTTCCACTTTAAAAATTACATTTTTCAATAGAGAATTTACATAGTCGATGAAATTGTGTACGACATGATGATTCATGACATGCCATGCCATGACATTGATGACATGGACTACATGATGACATGGCAATTTCAAGCCACATTTTTTTGTTTCTCTCATTGTCTCAACATGAGAGATGGAACATGGTATTATACTTCCTCGATATGGTATAAGGATAAGAAGTCTGTAATGTGATATTTTATCTACAACTATAGATGTAGCTAAGGTTCCTTTGTCTTCTCCTGATTGATCAACTTGTTCTTGCAAATTATAGTGTGTCTTCTAGCAATGTCTCCTTCTTCATCCCCTTCATCATCATTGTTTCATAACATGATTAAACACATGCAGCTGAAATCCAATCATGAAAATATGACATCAGTACAATAAAAAAACCAGTCTAACATGATGCATTTAACAATCCATTAACGAAACTAGAACCAGATGATAGGCTAGGAAACAAGCTTAGGGATTGCACAGTTGTGCAACTCAGGATGTCAGGGTCAAGGACTGAGCCTAGATATTGCATAGTGCACAGTTAAAGAAAGCCATGGATTTTCATCTACGCAGTTGAGGGGCTCAATAGGTCAGGATGAGGGCTTGAGTGTTGAGGTTTCTCACTATGCAGTAGAGAAACAAAGGTTGAGGGATTGTGCGATTGTAAAATTCAAGAGCTCAAGGTTGAGGCTTGATTCTTGAGACTACACAGTGTGAATCAAAGACTGTCTAAGTGAAAGTATTGCGTAGTTCTGGAACTCAAGGGTCAGGACTGAGCACTGTGACTACGCAGTGTGATGTTCTTGGAGGCAAGGACTATGCATTGTGCATTTAAAACAAGTAAGATTGATGCTTGAGGACTGAGACTTCACATTGCACAATTCAGGAAGGTTGGGTGATGTCAGGTTACTTCATCGGGAAGTTTTTAAGTGTGGGACCAATGAACCGAAGTGAATAATGATAATATTTAAGTATGCTAAAACACTTACAACACTTGATGACACAATATTAATCACCTAGAAAACATGAACAACATAATATCCTCAATACACCAACATTTCAATGACTTACTCCAAGTGAGACAATAAAATATACTTTGTGACAATTGTGACGACACTTGTATGATAGTGCTTGAAACTTTGAAAATGAGTGTGATACATGTTTACATCGTAATAAAAACTCATTAACAAAAATACCATCTCTTGAAACAAACCAAAACCACATTTTTGTGATGTGCAACATTCGCCTATGCTAAAATACAACACTTTGATTTTATCCAAAAGGAATAAGAATACTTAGAGAAAACATGTGTGATAACAATTAATGTTTGCGAAGAAAACTTGAAAATACAAAGTAGGCTCAGATATTAGATGTAGGCCAAAATTTTGGAGGGTGTTGTAGCAGTGAAAACACTTGGTGACACACTAGTAGAATTCAAAATTTTCATCGTTAATGAGTCCTTTCATGCAGTGTCTAGTTCTTCAGGGAGTATTGATTCATTTTTAATATTACCCTGGCTTCCCCACTTACCCTGTGCATAAACATAGTCCCAATTATCATTTCTTAGTTGAACACAAAGATGGAGCCAACAATATCACAATGCTTTGATTCATGAACTTTAGATATTCAGAGTAAATTTCTTCACCTCTAGTGTTGCTCTACTGCCAGCAGGCCTAGAAATTACCTCGACAAAGTCACTTCAGGAACACAAAAATTGCTTCGTTTCCAACGAGTCTCGACAATACCTTAGCAGAGTTTCTTGCTTCATCTCCCTGTGTAGGAAACCTTTCTCTTATTTCACCTTTTATTTATGTCTTTTATATAGTATTATGCATCAAAACTTATTCATTTCATGGGTGGAAGACGGATCCCAACTTATTGAGAGAATAAGAGGTTGTTCCTATTAGGGTCCTATAATTTATAGGATCACAAGGTGATTGGATATTTTCTCTCAGTGATATTAAATTGTAAATAATTTTTCATTTTGCAAGTGATTAAAAAAAAAGATATAAATAATAAAAAATAAAAAATGGAGGGTATATGAAAAAAAAATAGAATAAATGAAAACAAAGTAAGAGAATAAAAAAAAAAGAAATTGATGATGAAAATAACCCAACGAAAAAATAAAACCGAGTGTGAAAGTGATGCAAATTCAAATGCCACTAGAAGAAAAATAGTTTTGTTTTGAAAATAAAATAGGATTTTGTGTGTATATTGTTTTAAACGCCACAACTGTAAATCCCTGTTTTAATCATATAGTATAATCATGGTCAAACATATTTGAATTTCTGTTATTATGATAGAGAAATAATTTAGCCAAACTGTAAAAACTTGGCTAAAATTAGCTAGGTAGATGAAGAATTTGGTCCAATTGTTTAAGTTAGATCAATAAAGGTAAATGATTACATTAGAATTATATTAGATAATTCCCCTTTGAAAGAGAAAAATAACAAGGGTATGCACATTCAAATGCACCATTAGATAGTGAGAAAAAAGCCTAGTAAAAAAATTTAGAATGAAAAGGGATGAAAATGTAATAATTTATGTTTTATACCACATATATTCTTAGTCTAAGTATCTGTGCTTATGTTATAAAGTTTGAAAAAGGAAAAGATCTTTGTTGTGTAGTGGGTAAGTGGTGCGCACTATTCAATGCTCAGGTCATCATCCACCCAAATCAATAGCCTCGAATGCCTTCCAACCCCCCTATCCATCCTACCTTTATTGGCAAAGGGGTGGTATGAAAAGTGGTTTGGCTCACCTCCGAACCCATATAACGTGTCACTCCCTCATGATTTCTCACCCTCCCCCTCTGCATACCACTTACCATTTCTACACCCCTCTGAAAACCATCAAATAACTCCCCTTTCCTGCCAACGCTCCTCGCGTCCTCACTTCCAATCCTTTCATGAAATATGTGCTACCAATTACACATTAATTCTTACATGGATTACCATTTACATTTCCTTACGGTCCCGCGTCCCCAACGGGTGGATACTGCAACCATACAAGCCTCCTGATCTACTCATTTTGCACCATTTTGTTGCATTTTTATTCACCAATGTCATCTCTGCTCTTTCTAATTTTCCTTCACACAGTAAAAGTGTCTTGTAAAAGAAGAAACCAGAACACATTGTGAAAGAACCATCATTGCCAAAAATTTCCTGGTAAATACACCACTGTCAACCTTTTTCATACTATGTGAATTTGAAAAAATGCCTCCAAAGGGAAAAAATAATGATAATTCTAACAATCCAATGATCCCTTCAACAATTGATCTTGACCACATCTCATTGGCTGATGGAGACTATAAAATATCAGAGCCAAAGTGTGAATTCGATTTATTCGAATTACACTATTGGCTCAATGACAATTACCTTGACTAGAGTGATGATATTAGTCTCTGGGAATCTGACTTACCCTTTTAGATGTTAACTCAAACCTACTATTTCCAAAATTTTATCGTCAAATTCCAAGCCTGTTATTTGCTAAGATAGAAAGCCATTATAGCTCACAGTGGTGAAGTTTTTTTCTACAATTACCCTTGAAAAAATCAATCAAATATTGCAGATCCCGTATAATGATTCTACAACCCCTTTCTAAGTGGAAGCTCTAAATGAACTATATTAGAATATCATTTTTTCCCAAAGAGTGGAGATTTTTTTAATCTTCCTCTCTGAGTATGCGCAACTACCAAAGAAAAATCCATCATACCCCTCTTCTATTTTTCCAGACAAGGCTAAGAAAATCATCTCCATACTCTCATGCTTTCTAGGATATTATTTAGATGAATGGGTAGATGAACCTATTTTAGGTCTTATGTCCATTCTCTCTACTGAAGTAAAGCCCTATGCGATTATTGATTTTAGCCACTTCCTTGCTAATAGCATCCATGAAAAATTTCTTAAGTTTCAAATTGAAGGAATATTCAAATATGCTTCTGTTTTTATTTACATGTTTATATTTTACCAAGAAAACAGGTTTCCATTTGCACTACAAAAGATGAATGAACAAGGAGATCCACATTCAATCATTTTTTCGACTTCCTTAGTAAGGAATAATTTAGAAGAATACATTTTAAAAGACTATATTGATGAGTTTATTCATCCAACCACATGTTTACTGAGAGGTAATGGATAACCTAGGGCTAGTGATGAGATTCATAATATTTTACACCTCAGTGAGTAGGCTACGATAGGTGACTGGTACTTGTACCATAATTACACTGGAATAAGAGTGTATTGGTGTGATCTTCCACCCAACAAGTTTCCTAAATACCTCCCAATGAGGGTGTTTTCCTTAGAATATATCGAGAAGATGATCAATTCAGATGAAATTCACTTTGTTTCAGCTAAGAAGAAATCACAGTTTAGAATAAAGACTCAGATTGGACCTTTTATTTGCAACATTAGGATAGCAATATAGGACGCATAAATCTTCCTAAAGTAGATGAAGTTTCCATTAAGCTTCACTTGGTCATATGACCCATTTTTCATAATTGCTAAGATAAGGGTGGAAAAGATAACCACTCCTTATTTTCATACACAAAGACCTGAAATTGAAAAGTACATGAACCAGGCCGAGTGGAAAGAAAACACCTTGAAAGAAGCAGAGAAGAAACTTTTGTATACATCGACTTCATAGGCTACAACACCTCAGGAAAAAGTAGAGAAATGACCAAGGGATGAATACTCTCCGTTAGTCACAGATATTTCATCCAAAGAATTCAAGATTTACAGGAAGAAAGAAAAGTCCAATCCTAAAACAGACTTTGCAAAAGAGGAGGAAGAGGAAGCTACTATAAAACTGAAGGGTTCACCCCCTTCAAAAAATTTAGAGAACTTCTTTACTGGATCTCAAACATCATTAGTTTCACAAGGGAATCAAGACAAAACTAAAACATCATAATTGATTCAAAGACAAACAAAGACAAGTATTTTTGATAAATATAAAGAGATAAAGTAGAAAAATGAACTTCTTAATGTCAACATTTATGATCGATTATGGAAAAAACTACCAAATCCCAACATATGCTCGTATCAGCCTTCAACACTAAGAAAGGAAGAATGTAGATGGCATTCTTGTAGGTACAGGTTCCCCATCCTAAATCTGTAGCTGATTACAAGAAGCTTCATTTGAATTTGATGCAAATGATGTCCATCTTATTGATCAGATGGATAAGCACATGAAATAAGGGGAAATGATATGTTCCACATTGAAAAATACTGCAATTACTCACTCTAAATTGCAAGTATCACTCACCAATATCCAGTCTCAATTAAAAATTGAAAATATATCTTCTTTAACAAAAGATAATAAAATGAAATCCTTAGAAGAGTTGGTCGATAAGATAGGATTTAACCCAGCGAATGTTAAGGTAGCCAAAGAACTGATCAAGAAGAAGAATGATGACATTGATGCACTCAGGAAACAGTTGAAATTGTCACCAACTGAAGATCTACAAACCAAGGTAATAGGGGAGACAGAGAGCCAAAAAGGAAACATGCTAAAGCTAATTATCGAGCAAAATTCAAAAATAAGGAACATTGAAGTAGAGATGGACAAGCTAGTCAAGGAAAAATAAAAAAGTGCACAACTAGTGTAGTCCCAATAGATGTGGTACCTATCACAAAAATAGCACAAAAAATAATGGATACCTCAACTACAATAGGGGTTTATAAATCAACAACATCCCCAACAAAAGACTTAGATGTTGCTGGAAAATTGGTAAAGGACTATGGAGGACATGTCTTTACAAGGAGAAGAAATCAAAAGATTACAAGGACATGTAAATGCCCTTCAAGAGAAGAAAGAAAGGATTGAGGCCTCACATCTAGTTGAAGTACAAAAATCCTAGAAACTCACCCAGAGGCTACAACAGTTGGGGAAGGAAACTGCCATGGCTCAAACCTTAGCCCAAGCTAAGGAATATATATGGATAGATATCAACAAATATATGACAAAAATATGGCCACTAATATAGATTATCTTTTAACAAAATGATCTAATTCAGACATCGAGAGAATTCGTTTAACAGATCAAAGAAAATCTAGAATAAAAACATATTGAAGACATAAATCTCTTCAAATTTATTAACTCTAAAAACAAGTATGAGTTAGAAGAATTGTGGATTGAAGACAAAACTGAAACCATAGTAGAAATCAAGAAAGTGTTAACCAAGAAAAATCTCATGATACATTTGGAGGAAAAATGTCAAGTTCTTGAAATTGGTGTTTAGAGGTTCTTTAACAAGTTTGAAGTGTTGAATAAGAAAGGAGTTCCAACTTTATTAGTGCTAAATGAAAAATTAATCACTTTGTCTGATTAAAACCAGAAATTGTTGACCATGGCTAAAGATAGTTCCAAATTGGTAGGGATACAAGGGTGCATCACAAGTAAAGCTTTCCTAGAGACTCAGGAGTATGATTTAAACATCCAGCATGAAATCAGACATAATTTTATCACTAAGCCCACCTTTACAAAATATATAGAAGTAGATGAAATTTACAAAAAGTTACTCAATATATGCATCCCAAGTGAAGAGAGGTGAGAAAAATTATGCAATTTACTTGATTGAAAAAGTGATTCTATCTTCTGTAGCAGGACCAACAATGCAACAATGTTCAAAAGACAGATCAACAATAGTCTCCTAAAAAATAGTGCTAACAATTCAAGGTAGTTCAAACTTGCCCTATATTCTTGTAATACAAGATGTAATCAGTTTTATATATTCCTAACATGCATATTGATCTGTTATGACATGGTATTTTGTAAATAAACTTATAAATACTTCTTATTCCAAGGTATGAGGGTTGATTTTTTCATCCAAGAAGGCTATTGTATATTTTCAAATTTCAATCGACTGATCAAAAATAAAGAAGGATCTTTCACAAGATTCTTGTGTTAAACTATCGATTGAGTACATCTATAATTGTTTATGTGTTTAATTTATTTGTTTACCATGCTTATGTGTGATCTTAATTTGAATTATTCAAAAAAAAATTGAAGAAATTTTTTGTTTTAATGCACACTCTATTTCTGGATTTGAATAATTTAAATGTTTTCAACTGAAATTAAGTAAATGAATTCTTAATTTCTCTTTACTTAATGGAAATCCATTCATTTATTCTCATCCACTTCATTTAAACCTATAGAATCTAATTAGTTTGACTACCCTGCCTTGTGAAATCACTTTATAAAAGCTGAAGGAGATTCATGTTTAAAGTCATAGACTCCATAGCCCAATGGTAATTTAAAAATTAACCAACCAAACAATCCAAATCAAGAAAACAAACATTGAATTTTCATAACTAGGCTAATATCTTAAACCAAACAAATCTATATCTTACAGAGAGATCCCTATTTGAAGCTGGAAGGGCAAGATCCCAGCTTCCAAAGTGGTTTTGTGGTTACCTCTGTAATTTATTTTTCAACCTTGGAAATTATAGAGTGATAACAATTCCTTCATAGAATCTTATATAAGACATTTGATATTAGTTTTCTCATTTATATTTTACCCTTGTCCTTCTATACTTCAATCGATAACAGTGGAAAAGATTAAAACATAAAGAACCGAGTGTAGGGATGAGGTTTATAGAATAGACATGGATATCATGATTCAACACAAAGCTTTCCTTACGCAAGGGTTGAAATTTTGATCAAAACATCATTAACCAAAAGGCACAATCAAGACAAAGAATAAGGACTAAAGGTTAGCCAAATGTTGCAGTGTCACATGACTCTTTTTAATCTAGCCACATACAAGGGAACCGAAACACACTCACATGATACTTATTCACATAAAAAAATAAAAGAAAATGGAAATTACACGCAACCAAAACAAGCTAACAGACTATGTACACAGGGAAGGGCACAACCATAGACTCTTACCGAAAATATTGTTTCAAATCTTGGGCATTTACAGGAAGAGTGTGAGTCTTCCCATCCAAATATTGGAGACAATAAGTATGATGGCCAAGCTTATCAAGAGAAACATACGGTCTGATCCATAGGGATTGGAACTTAGAGTGTTTCCCCTTATCCTCGTGGGCTTTGTCCCACCTCAAGAAAAGGTCACCTACACTGAATTCACTTTTCCCTGTTGAATTATTGTCAAACCATCTCTTGATATGACTCTAGTGAAGGGAATTTTTTTTTTTTTTTTCTTTATTTCTTCCTGTAGGTTAAGGAGGGTGTTTATCCTACTCTGAACCAAGAGACAAGTCTTACCTTGGGATTCTTGCGAAATATGAAGGGCATGCAGGTAGATGTTCAGAGGTAGGATGGCTTATTTTAGATACACCAGGAAGTAAGGAGAGGTATTTAGAGAAGGTTTAGGCATGAAACGTTCAACCCATAGTGAATTCACCAAATAATAATGACATTTCTTTTGTTTAGAGAAGATTGTATTTTTATTATGCAAATCATATTTTTATTTGTTGCCTAAGGAAGATCATTTCCTTGCACATAATAACTATACGAGTATTTCAATAAATACGATTCTTTAATGCAAAACCATAAAGCTTAAATGGTGAAAAATTCATTGCATTGTTAAAATTACAAGTGAAGTTGGAATGCCAAACCTAGTAATAATATTTTGTTTGAGGAAGTTGATGACTTCCTAATCATTCACTTTCTTGAGGGGAACCACTTATGTCCACTGCATGAAGTAATCTATAGAAATGAGAATATATCGATGTTGATTTGACGAGTGTGGGAAGATCTCAAAAATAATATCTAGGCCCGATTGTTGAAATGGTTCTTCTACAGTGATGGACTGCAATGGGGTGACAAACTTCTTTTCTCGACCGAAACATCTCTGACAGAACGAACATTTGCGGGCATAAGAATGAGAATATTTTCAAAGTTTGGTCCAATAAAAATTGGCCCACATAAATTTGTGCACCATTGTGTCACCTGTGAAATTTCCTTCGACTGGTCCATCACAGAGGTCACACAATTTTTTTTATAAATATTATGCTTCCAAGCATCTTAGTAGGACTCCATTGTGGTGCTTTCAAAAAATCACTTGATGTATCATTTGATACGGTAAAGCTTTCAATCTATTTATCATTTTTAGTATTACAGATAAGTGAAAGGGAAGAGTACCATGCTCAAGATAATGTCACATGTCTTTGTACCAAGAGGTTTGTGTATCAGTGGGGTCAACACATTCAATATTAATGTACATTTCATTTAGTGCGTTTAATGCTTTGGATACAAAAGAACATGGCCTTTTATGGTGTGATCTGGTTTTAACTGAAGATCACATTCTTGTAATCCAGTCATCCAACTATCCCTTATTTCACCTAGCTCTTTTTGAATGAACAACGATATGAATGTTGGGTGTCGCACTAAGAATACAAAATGATTCTTTAGAAGCTAAGGCCGAAAATATTTTACCACCTTATAAAATGTGTAAGCATGTTTTTTAATCGAGGGGTAGTTAAGTTCAGGCCCTTTTTCAGACCAGGAGGTAACTCCGCAAAACTAAAGATGTATTAGATGGAGATTGTGTGTTTACTTATACATGGAGGTGAGACTATTGGGATTCACTTCCTAATGTCTATTGACCTTCCTTATTTACTAAATTACAATAAAATACAATCTCACCCAATCCCTTAGGATTAGGTTTAAACATTTCCCCCTTTAATCTGAAGGGACGTTGGTGAGTCCAAGCATTGTTCTGAACTTTTCAAACTTTTCTCTTCCAAGCACTTTGGTGAATATGTATGCGATCTAATCATTTGTGGAAAAATGACGTAGATGGATAGTTTTGGCCTCAACATGATGTCGAATCAGATGGTATTTTATATTGATGTGCTTTGTTCGATCATGGAACTTCGGGTTCTTGGAAAAATTTATTGCAAAAGTGTTGTCGATCATGAGTGGTCTTGAAGGAATTTGTTTCAACTATGAATCTTCTAGGATTTTCCTGAGCCACACAATTTCCTTTTTTGCTTCAGTTGCTACCACATATTCTGCCTCGGTTGTGGAATCTACTGGAACTGACTATTTGCGTGATCTCCATGAGACAACTCCTTATCCAAGACTCATGGTATAACCTGAAGTAGACACCTCAGTTTCTTTTTCCCCATCAATGTCTGAGTCAAAGTATCTGATCAAGTTGAAATCGCCTACCCATGTATATTTGAGTCCAAAGTCTTGAGTCCCCTTCAAGTACTTTAGAACTCCTTTTGCAGCAGACCGATGTTCTTTACAAGGTTTTTGCATAAACTTGGAGATGATTCCAACAACAAATGAGATGTTTGGTCTGGTTGTAGTCAGGTAGATAAGACTTCCTGCAAGATGTCTATACTTCGTTGCATCCTCGAATTTATTCCCTTCAATGGATGTGAGCTTCAAGTTTTGTTCCATTGGAGTGGTTAAGGGATTGCATTCATCCATGCCAAACTTGTTCAAAACTTCTCCAATGTACTTCTTTTGAGAAAGAAATATAAATTTAGGATGTTGAGTTACTTCAATACCCAGATAGTAATGAACATAGCCCAAATCAGTCATTTAAAAAACTTTCTTAAATTGTTTCTTTATGGATGAAATATAACTCTCATTGTTCCGTGTCATCAAAATATCATCTACATACACACAAGGTATACATCTGTTTTTCCAACTTTATTAACAAACAAATTTGCATCATCAAGATCAAAATGTTTGAAGTCAAGATTCAGAAGATTCTCAGTTAATTTCTCATACCAGGCTTGTGATACTTGCTTGAGGCCATACAAGGATTTTATAAGTTTGCATACTTTGTGTTCTTGGCCCTTCACAACAAATCCTTCTGGCTGGGACATAAAAAAAATCTCCTTTATATCACCATTCAAAAAGGTGGTTTTTACATCCTTCTGATGGAATTTCCATCCCTTCTGAGCTGCTAGGGAAAAGAGTGTTCAGATGGTGACCCATTTCACTGTGGGGGGAAAATGTTATTCATAATCGAACCCTTCTTTTTGTGCAAAATGTTTTCCGCAAGCTTGGCTTTGTGCTTGTCAAGTGAGCCATTTGCTTTGTACTTGTTCCTGTAGACCCACTTACAACCAATTGGTTTAGTTCCCAAAGGAGGATGAACCAGCTTCCAAGTGCCATTATTTATCAAGGCATCATACTCCTTTTGCATCGCTTCATTCCATTCAACATGAGAAACGACTTCTTTGAAGGAAGTTGGTTCATGATCTATAGAAAATTTAAATTCACAGTTATAAGAAATATCCATATCAACAGGTGAATCAGAATGATCTACGTCACCTTCATTTTATCTAGTGGAACTTCTTATTCCCGTCTTTCCAACCTCATTGGGATGAAAATTTTCTAGTGTCTTTGTCAGCCATTTTGAGAGACCTTTCTGAGATGGCCCAGGCTGCTCATTTGACTGAGTTGGAATTGAATCAAGATTCAAACTCTCAATTCTGTCAGTGACATCATTCAAGGTGTCATCCATGGTTGGTTCTTCATGTGGGGGAGAGAATGCTTCGGAAAATGGTTCCATAGATTGATTCAGCATAGGAATCCCCCCTTCAAGATGTGGAGTCTAATTATCAAATTCTTGAAAATACTTTGCATGTGTGAATCTATCGAGGCGATCAATTTTCCGCTCAACAACATTTTCAATCTCGGAAGATTCAAGTAATATGGCATCTCTTGCTACTATAAAATTATAATTGACTTCATCATAGAGACGATATACTTTGGAGGTATTGGAATACCCCAAGAAGATGCATTTTTTGACTTCTAGCACCAAGCTTATTCCTTGTGCCTTGGGTATCAAAGCATAATAGGTGTAACCAAATACCCTGAAATTCTTTACTGAAGGAATGTGGCCATGCCACATTTCATAAGGAGTTTTCCTTTTGATTGAATTTGAAAGAAACCTATTCTTAATGTATACAACACATAGAAATGCATCAGCCCAAGACATCAATTTTACATTCTTAAAAAACATCATGGAGTGAACCATATTTAAAATTTTCATGTTCATTCTTTCAGCTACACTATTTTGTTGGGGATTATAGGGCACTGTTGTTTGATGTTTGATCCCATGTTGACGAAGATAATTTTCAAATTTTTTTGAAGTTTATTCTTTTCCATTATCAGTATGCAAAGAGCCAATATGATTTTGTGCATCATTTTCAATCCATGCATGAAAATTATTGAATGTTTGAAAAGCATCAGATTTGTTCTTCAATAAGTAAACCCAACACATTTTGGTGTAATCATCAATAAATGTCATCATATATTTATTTCCATTTGTAGAAGCAACAAGCATAGGGCCACATAAATCTGAATGAATAAGCTCAATTTTTCTATGTGCTCTGGAATGTGAATCATGAAATGGTTGTTTTCTATGCTTTTCTAGAATACAAGCATCACATTGCTTAAGTTTCCTAGGAATTGTAGGCTGTCCATTTATGCCATTTTTATTCAAAAATCGAAGGCTTTTATAGTCTAAGTGTCCAAATATAGCATGCCATAAAAGACTCTATGGGAATATAGCTTCATCATGATGTGAATTGAATGCAAATTTTTGTGCATGAGCAGAGGAACCTTGCAGCTTCAAGAGTCTTCCTTCTTCTATTGCCTCCATGACAAGTGAGCGATATGATGATTTTCTGACCTCAACCTTGCCATTAGACATGTGAATGGAGTGTCCTTGCTTGCATATGTGGACCAAGGACAAAAATTTTCTCCTCAACTTAGGGAGGTATAGAACCTCATGTAGAAAATGATCTAGAAGACCAAGCAACTTAAGCCTTATTGTGCAAAGCCCTAATGGCTTAAGTTTGGATTTATCTGTGAAGTATACTGATCCATCAACCTTGTCAGTAAATTCTTCAAAACAAAATTTTATAAATGTCATGTGACATGTTGCTCCTGAATCTAGCAACCAATCATTTCTCCAAGAAGTAAATGAAACGTCAAACAAGTCTTCAGTTACTCCATTGTTACAATGTGCTACAACATAATGAGTGGATTCAGGTCCTTTACCTTTATCTCTATCATGAGTTTTAACTTTTTGTTGATTTCTTTGCTACTCAATTTTATCCCAAGGCAACTTACATGTAGATGCATCATGCCAGTCTTTATTGCAGCGTATGGAATGAAGATCAGAATTTTCAATTTGAGTTTGTCTACCCTCCCTTCCTCTAAAATTTCTTATTCCTCTTCCTCTTTAGCCACCTCTTCCTCTGGAAGAATCTTGAGCATGAATATTTTCTCTATGTTCAGAGCATACAGCCTCTTCAAAAGACAGAGGGGATGTCATATTTCCAAAAGCCTTCTCTCTTTCTGCAAACTTTTTCTCAAGGGAATCAAAGGTGATTTTCACGAGGTTTCCACTTGCTTGCAATGACTCAAGATAATGTTAGTAAGTGGGATACACTGCGTTAAAATATGCTATGATAGGTATGTAAACTTCTACACCAATGTTCTTAATGTCATGCATGATAGATCTTACTTCTGAATCTAAAGCAAGAGGATCATCATTTTTCAATTCAAGACTGAACAACTTAATCATTAATTGATGAATTTCAAGTTCTGAATGTGAGTCATAGAGTTAATTTAGCTTGCTAAAGGCTTCATAGGCATTTAAAAATGGTGTAATATGGTGACTCACCTCTTCATTTACGGAAGCTGTAATCAAGGCATAGGCCTTGTAGTTCTTGTTTTCCCAAATGGCGATCTCCTTATCTGTAGTGGTCTTTGCTAGTGGATGGTCTCCTTCTCCTTCACAAATTCCTCTCCATGCTCATTAAAAATGAGAGTGTGCTTGATTTTTCGAGACCATTTAGGATATTTATCCTTGCCGGAGAGAAAAAATCCTACAATAGATATGAGAGAATGCATTCTTTTGAAGAAAAAGTACTTTGCTATCACGGTAAAAACTCAATTCTGGTTTAAATTTTGTAATTTTTTTTTTTTTTTTTGTAATTTTTTTTTTTTTTGGAAAAGTAGAGGGGAGGCATTTTCTAGGGAAATTTTTTACCAGGGGAGGAATTTTTTGGGGGAGGTTTTTTCTGGGGAATTTTTTCACGATGCAATAGCTCCAATAAACCCCCAGGATTAGCGTAATTCCTTCTGTCAGCTCCTGTGACACATCTATGCACTTAACTAAAGTGCTCCAAGAGAATAAGATAATGTTTAGAGTCCAAATATTATTAAGATCTAATAATATTCGACATATCTATTTTTATACTGGCAATATAAAAATAGATTATTCCCAATATGTCTAAAAATATAAGTCCATATATTTTTCCAACTTGACCAACCATCCACAAATAGCATCCTGCAACTCATAGAATATTATCGCCATGTCTAAAAATAGACATAGTCTAAAAATAGACTTCCGCCAAAAATAGCCTGCGGGCCCACTAAGCTCATCATCTTGTTGAATCTCAACAATTGAAACTAGAAAACATAATGGACACTGACAATGGATCTATTTCTCATAGTGAAGACATGGATGAAAACTCATGCTGAAAAAATTCTCCATATAGTCTGCTACGGGATCAATAAAGATATGATATTTTTGATGAATATTTTGAAAATCTTGAGCAAAGAAATACTCATAGCTGAACACTTCACACTTATTTTCCTTGTCATCATATATTTTCAGTCGTGTGTCATCAAATCTACTTTAAAAAAAAAAACATTTATCCAGCTTGATGTCAAAAGATAATAGCTCAACTACTTGTTTTTGTTGGAAAAAAATTAAATAGGCTGCATATGATCTTGAAAATGATGAGACTGAATTTGAGATTCAACATCTTCAATAAATTTTTCAAGCTCATGAGCCAATTCATCTAAAAGTATGAACTTATTTTCAGGATTTCCTTTATATGAATTTAAATAAAAATACAATGATAAAGAAAATTTCTCAACAACTTCTACATCAGTGCACCATCTTGTGAACTCTTGAATGGAAAGAGAGTCTTCCAAAAACTCTGTCTTCTCCATCCATGTTTCGAAGAAAATATGCTAGAAAGCGGAAAATGATTTAATAGACCTAACAGGTAACCTTTCCACCCAGATTTTACACTTTCCTTTGAATGAATCATATAAAATACTAATGAATACATCTTCTTGCTTGACTCTAAGGAGCTCAGTAAAGTCACAAAACTTTGATACATGATCTAAGTTCAATCTTAAATATTCTCCATCAAACTTAGGGCCAATACTTAAAATATATGCATCCTTGGGAAAAATATTTGGAAATCAATAAATTTTTGAAAAGTACACACATGCATACCTTAAAGAAAATGTAGCTACATCTAAGTCTCTCATTTCCCAGTAGTGTTACCATGAAGCTATGAATTATTCAAGAATGGAGTCGCCAAGGTAGAAGTAAAAGCTTCAAGTTCTTTGATCTTCAACTACCTTCAAGAGCTCAGTTCCTTTGAAAAGAATCACCACTGAAAGGAAAAGACCCTCTAGCGGAGGTTATAAAGGAGGTTTTTAGTGTTACAAAATTGGCCGAAATTGTCAAAAAAAAAATTCTACAACATCCATTTTCGATAACGGAGGTTTTGGTGGAGCTTCTAATAGAATTTCAACACAACTAAAAAAACTGGGTAGACGGAGGTTATTAAGGATTTTTTTTTCATTAGCGTGCTATTCAGGTGTCATTGCACCAGTGCATGTAATCCAGATGGTCGGCTCAGGGCAGTCGAAGGTACATGCACCAGGCCGTAAAGGTCAAAAACTGCATCGGGCATACTGTAGGTGGTACAATGCACTGGGCCATTCTAATTGGTATTGGGATTTGTGTGGTGCACATAGGTCGTATCAATGCACAAATTTTGTAGTATTATAGCAATGCACCAGTGCGCAGTATCACATAAACCCACTGATTGTTCTAATTCATATTGGTATTTTTGCAGTGCCCATAGGTCGTACAAATGCACCAGTAAGTAGTCTCACATAAAATGCTCCAGTGCGCAGTTTCTCTGAAACGCACTGAGAGATATAATTAGTATTGGTATTTGTGTGGTGCCCATAGGTCATAGAAATGCACCGGTGCACTTTATCATATACATGCACCGGTATATAGTAACTGACATGCACTGGTGTTCATTTTGTATTTTTTAGAAACATCGACCTGTGACAGTGTAATTATTGTGATTTTTTAAAATTCATTATTCATCAAAAGTCGACATGTATCTTATAACAGTATTCATCTCAATTAATTTTTTATTAGTGCATTTGAATGTGATGTTTGTATTAATTTTTTATATCATATCATCATATTTCACATCTATTCATTATAATATTTAATCATCTATAAATTTAATTAGTGGTGTTACATTTCACAGCGGCAATGGAGAACGCAAAATAATAAAATTAAAACATATTTTATAATATATATATATATATATATATATATATATATGAATAAGACAATATTTGTCATACAAAATGGGACAGTTATTGGTATCCCTTTCTCTTTCAATTGTGACACTATGTCCATTACATTAAATAAAATGTCTGATTTCACAGACAAATATTTCAAAAAATACAATGCCTTGCTTTGATATCCAAACATAATTATCATCATTCTTTGCTTGAACTGTCACCGCTCGAGCTCCTTCCATGACTTGGGTTATTTTGAGGAATGTTTTTTTCAGGGTGTTGATTGTTTTATTCTTCTTCACCTTCCATCTACAAACATAAAAATAAATTGTAATGAGTGTATATACATTGGTGAGAATAATGAAAATTGCAATATTAAATAATATACATTAATGTAAATCGGAAGGAAATGACGTACCATAGCAACAATTGACTCATGAACTATATGCATTCTTTCAAAACCAAATTTCATGCCATCTTTCAAGATTTCATCTGTTGGCGCAGTTCCATACTTTGCTTCCTACCATTTTTATACCCCATAACAAATCATATATTTAATATAAAAGATTTTTTTGTTCTATTAATTATAGACAGAGGTAAGTAAAACAAGATTGATAGATTCTTACAAATTCCACAATTAATTTCTGATATGCCAACATATACTCACAACCCATATTTAACCCAATGTCAATCTATTCGTCTGATGGTTCTTCTTTGTATGTTAGTACCTGTTTGAAGATGTTAAATGATGATTGTTGTAAAACAACTTAAAATATACAAAAATGAAATCTATTTAAGTTGTTATAAGGAAGGAAAAATTACTCACAAACTTAAATATCAAACCTTTTCTTCCTTCTTGTCTTGTTTTATGTGTTGAATGGGTTCCATTTTCTTTTCTTTTTTGCAAGAAAATACTTGAAAATTAATATTTAATGCTAAATTGTTTATTTATTGTACCTACTAATCAAAAAATTCAATGACTACATATTACATTTGAAGCACATTTTTGTTCAGATGGCTCCTCCTACGATGCAATTTTGTCCATTTCTTTGACCATCTCCTTGTACACCATTTTGGACATTCCTACTGGCATATTTCTGATATTAGCTCATTCATCTTTTGAGATTTTCACAATATTCCTGAAAATGTAACATGACAATAAACTATTTAATTTTTATATTGATAAATGAAAAGTAAATAACAAAAGTGATATTATAAATGATGTTTATAAATAATTCTAGAAAAAAATTTAAAGGAAAATTACTTATTCCTTCTTTTTTGTTGTTGTACGTTTTTTCTATTGAAAGTGTGACATGTCTCATTGACCAATTCTCTGGAAACTCTTTCTGTAGTTTAGATAAAATTTGGTTCTTGGAATCATTGGATTGTTTTTTATATTGTAAGTGGAAAGAACATCTATACATTCATTCCACTACATCCCTCAAACTTTTGTAAAAGTTTCCCCCCTTTTGTTAACCTCCAATGAGCAATTCATTTTCATGTGCATGTTCTATTTTTTTTCTTTTCTTAGAACAACATTCCTTTTCTGAGTTGTTGGTCCCTGTAGAATATTAAACATATGTGAATTAATAGATAGTTTGAAACATGTTATGTAATAATTTTAAGTATATTATTAATGAAAATTAAAAAAAGAAACTCAAATTGGATCGATAGTATTTTTTCATTCACCTTATTCATCCTTTTGCAATTTTTCCATCAAGATTTTATGCTCTCTTGGTCCTAGATTAGAAATAATCTTATCGATCTTCATCATTTTTTGGCTGTACATGATACACAGTAAACAATACATATTTTTTAAACTTACATATAGTTCAAAAATAATATTTTTTGTAAAGAATTTACAAAAAACTTGCCTTTTTTTATTTTCTTGATGTGTTATAAGTATTTTTGTTACTTGATCTCTTGTCAGCCATTTATTTATAAATATGAAACCTGTACCATATCATTCATTAATATATTTTATAAATAAATCATCAAATTTTCAGGAAAAAAAATATAAAGAAACCGCTGTTCTTTTAAACGTTGTACGCACCGACGTCGGTGCATTGTGTTATTATAAATGCACCGTAAAAATAGTATAAAACACTGTACATTGCTCTATGTCAACAAGGACCGCCAATGTGTTATATGTTACCCACCGCATAGATTAACACAGAAAAAATAATAAAAATTGTCTAGTGTTAGTTTTTGTAGCATATGGTGTCGTGGAGGGGGCGGTGCGGCCTATTCTTATAAACGCCATGCGTAAACAGGGGACCACCATAGGATGATCTCTATCAACAATGAGACATGATGTGTTATATGTTACATTATGCACTGATTAACACAAAATAAAAAAAAATATTTTTTCCAAACAACGTGTGTGCGATGCGCTATAATGAAATACCGCACCGGTGCCCCATTTTACATATGGCGCACGGATTTTAAAAAAAATTGTTTTTTTTTTTTTTTATCAAACAGTACATGCTCAGTGTGCTATGATAAGATATTGCACTAGTGCGCTAGGTTACGCAGGGCACACGGATTAAAAAAAAATCAGTTTTTTAAAAATTCACACAAGGGCTGATATGGATTGGGATCCGACTATGCAAGTCGTCCCGTGGGTTAGATGGCCTATATATATAGTAATAGAAACCCTATAAATCTAAAATTAAAAGACCTAATTCTGAAATCACAGAAATAGGAAGAAGCAAGGGAAAAAACAAAAATAATGAAGGGTTTAGAGTAAAATGGATTTTTTTTGTTTTTTGTTTTTTTTTTGTTTTTGTTTTTCTTGTTTTTTGTTTTTTGTTTTTTTTTTATTATTATTTTTTGTTTGTTTTATTATTTATTATTTTGTTTTATTTATTTTTTTATGCAGTAAGTAAAAAATTTAAATTTATTGTTCATTTTCAGAATATATATATATATATATATATATATATATATATTCTGAAAATGAACAATAAATTTAAATTTTTTACTTACTGTGTAAAAAAATACTACAGAAAATGTTAAAAAAAATAAAATGTAATCAAAATATTGTTTGAAATTCTATGCTACATGGTTTGAATCACCAGAGGTTTGGAATTCTGATTGTTTGAATAGTTTTGCTCGATAGTATTTCGCTACTCCACAATGCTCTCGTGCTCTCTTGCTGCAATTTTTTGTAAAAATAGTGAAATAATGAACAGTGTTTAGTATTTAAAGAATTTTTTTATGAAATTATATTTTAAAAAATATTTTTCCGCCGATTTTTCAATTTATCTCTTTTTTTTTCACTTAAAAAAAATAAAGATGCACTTTTTTTATTTGCGGCTTTTCGTCACCAGCGCGTCAATTAATAACACCGCATCGGTGTGCCAGTTAATAACACAATGCTGGTGTGCAGTAACTAAAATGCACTATGCAGTTATCTTAACATAAGCACCAATAACAATAAGTCCATTTTTAAGGCACCGAAATTACTTTTAGGTGTGTACACTATAATTTATTGTTGATTTTTCTCAAATGTAGGGATAAAATATCATAATTATATCGAATGGAAAACTCTCCAAAATCCAGATCATTCCATAATATTTCTCAATCTCCATAATGGAGTTCTCCCTATCCATCTTGAGACGTAATATTTACTTCAGATTTTATTTATATTTTCATTATCTTATTGAATTTATGTTTTTTTATCCATGTCAATCATATTAATAAAATTTATAATGTGTACAAATTTGCAGGTTCATGAAGATACAAAATCGAGTTAAGATGCACAAAAAATTCAAACAGCTCCAAAATGTCAGAAGATCTTATCAGGAGCAGCATATCACAAGATGCATTTGGTAGATGAAAATGGACAGATGCTTCACCCTACCAATTGTAACAATATTGCATCTTCTAGCCACAGTCCCAGGACAATGATGGAAATAATAATTGTTTGGGATATTAATGTAATTATTTCATCTTCAAACAAATCAATCATGCATTGTCAATGTTATTACTAATTGATATCATAAATTTTGTACTAATCATGTTCAAATATATTTTTCGAAATTATTTGGATTTTAGTGATGATGAGCGACCTACCTACCATCTTCCATCGCACCACAAGACAATTTCAAATCAAGAGAAGGTTTAATTAAGAGAAAAAATTAGAGAGGAACGATACCGAGAATGGTTGAATCAACCACTGATTCAATTCCCACTACGTCCACATTCACCAATTAGGAATGACTACAAAAATAGTAGCTCTTCACAAGTTGGAAATGGAGTCAATAAAATAGAGGTTGTTATGGATGATTACTTAAGGGATACGACTGCCATGGAGACAATTTTGTTAGATGCATTCCAAAACGATGATCAACTAGGGGATGATGCTCATATCGTTGACCCCTTTTTCAAAAGCCTTAAATTTGCTTCCACCACCCCTCTCTTTGGACCTGGTTGTTAGTCAAAGTCTACCGAGTTGGGGACAATGATGTTACTGTAAAACTTGAAAGCAAAGTTTAGCTTTTCAAATGCATGTTTCTCGAAAATTTTGAGGTAAGTTACCATAAAGTCCTCCCTTATATAAATTTGATAAATTTAATCACACAATTAACATTAAAAATGGTCAATTTTATGAATATTAATAATTATATTAGCATTAATGTATATTTAATATTTTCCATGACCACCAACTATGGGTTATTCCAAGATAAGGTTCTTCCGAGTGATAATGTCTTGCCCGGTAGCTACGAAGAGGCACATAAATTGTTGAAAATGTTGGGTGTTGAGTACATATCATATCTTGCATGTACAAATGATTGTATTCTATATAGAGGACAATATACACACAAAGAGATATGTCCGAAATGTGGGCATGACAGGTATGATAAATAAAAAAGAAGGGTAAATCACGTGGTCCTCCTTTTAAGATATTGAGGCACATTCGTATAATCCCAAGGATTCAAAGGCTCTTTCGTTGCAAAGAATTAACTATGTTGCAGGGATGGAATGCTTCACACAGAAGTGAGTTGGGAGTTATGTGAATCCCAACTGATTCAATAGCCATGAAGCATATAACGGATACATGGCCTGAAAAATTCAAGGGTGAAGTACGAAGTGTACGACTCATCATAGCCATGGATGGCGTCAACCCATATTCCCTCCAGAACACCAACTATTATGTTTTTCATGTAGTAGTGATCAATAACAATATCCCCCCATGGTTTTCCATGAAGAATGAACATCTTATGTTGGCTCTCATAGTCCCTGGTAGAAGACAAGTGAATAATATGGATGTCTACTTATAACCACTGGTAGATGAATTGAAGGAATTATGGGATGGGATAAATGAATATGATGTATCAAGACCCATCACAACAGAGAGGATTTTTACGTTGTATGGCATATGTGCTTACACAACACATGATTATCCAGGATTAGGAGTTTTCTCTAGTATATTACATGTTTATTGATTTGTTTATATACATAACAATACTATTTCGCATATTAGTTATTTAATTCATTGTAATTGTTCTGAGCTTCATGATATTCATTAACGTGCCATGCATATAAATTGTATGCAATAATATCGTAGGTCTTGTAACAAAAGGGTATTTTTGATGTAAATTTTGTGGACCTTCTCTAAAAGCTATATGGTCCAACGACCTACGAAAGCCAGTGTATGACTACTCCATGGTATTCCTCCAAGAAGAACAGCCTTATAGAAGAGCAGCATCCACTTTCAATGGTAAACGAGAGAGAACCCAAAGGCCTCCAATAACGACAACAACTGAATGGCTTAGAGCATATGAGATAGAGAAGGAGAAGGAGTTCATAGAAATGTTTGATTTCAATGGGGAGCCTATGTTCGATGATCCAGAATTATTCGACACCTATGTTGAGAAATTTCCCATTGGGATGAAAAGGAAATGCGTATTTTATAACCTCACATATTGGGAGCATCTTAAGATTACCCACTTATTAGATCCCATGCATATATTTAAAAATGTTTAATATTATTTATGGAGGCACATATCATAGAAAAAAAAGTGACACATTGGTTGTTAGGAAAGATCTTATTACTTCAAAAACTAAAAAGAAACATTGACTGAGACGATTAGAAAGTACATTATCAGAGGCAGGCACTGGTCCCTCTAATTCATGGTATTTCAAAGAAGGTGATGTCCCATGGATTTTTAAAAAAGATGATCTTTCTTTGGCAAAGGAATTTATAATGGGTGTGAGGGTGCCATCTTCATACGGGTCTTCACTACGACGCTGCTTCACTATGGATGACCATTTGTCAGGGTTGAAATCACATCACCATTTGAATCTTCTAAGAGTACGTATAATGTCAAAATCATGATTTTATTATTTGTTATATTAATAAATTTTATCCCATGCAGGGATCATAAAACATAACTAATTTTGTATATTATTTCACATGTTTATAACTTTCTAGTGTCATTATCCTTTGTTCATGCGTGGGTGTGTGAAACATGAATTCCCTCAAGACCTAGGATGTGCCATATATTAATTATCTGCATTTGTACATTCGAACACGTCAAAGGAGATTCATGTGGCTAGCATTCCATGGTGGTGTCAGGGGATAGTTGATATTTTTTTTATGTTTGAGAAGGAATTGCCAACGAGTTTAATGGACTTGCAAGTTCACCTTCTAATCCACCTATTAGATGAGGTTGAATTAGTTGGGGTGGTTTCTTGTCGTTGTATGTTCTTCTTAAAGAGGTACATGAAGAAATTGAAAGGTTTTTTTCCCAAAAGGAAAAACCCAAGGGGTCTATAGCAGAGGGGTACATATCATATGAGTCTTTCTATTATGCCAATGATCAAATCAATCATATAGAAAACAGAATAGGTGCGATGATTTGGGATGATGAAAGGGATGAAGACAAAAGAGAAGGGAAGCTACTCCAAACGAATGGAAAAAAGCGCTTGATAAAGAGTAAGCAACTTAAAAAATTTCAAATTTACAAAGTAAATATTCATGTTGAACTTTGATATAATGTATATTTTTATCTCTATGTACTATATGATGTCGTTTTGATTTCATTAGCGAATGTAGAAATTGAAGCAATCAATAAATTCGTTCTTTACAATTCCTAAGCGACACAACTATGGGTCGCATTGTACGAACAAAAGAGGATGAAATGGGATAGTGACAGGAAAGAATTCAGACGGTTGAATGGTAGAAGTGTGCCTTATCCTGATCATTGAAAATAAAATATGCCAAAAATATGCTCCAACAGTTGGGTTGATGACCAAGTCGGAGATAAATACGGTGCAACCGGTCATTACCTACGTGCTGAAGAGGATGCGCTAAATGTAGGGATTGGGTGCACCAACTCAGTCATAATATATTTAATTTATCTGTACATTTGAAACTTAATAATACACCTTTCAAATGTAATTCTATATTTTATATTTTAACTGTTGGGTTATTATAAGAAATATGACACTCTAATTTTTTAAATTTTTTATAGGTCCATTTGTTCCCATTTATGTGGGCATATGGTCACTATTTTCACACAAAAAATGTTGATGATGGACACATGGCACAAGACTGTGTAGTGGAAGTCGAGTTTAATCAATCTAGTCGATCTAGCCACCGTGATCAAAACCTAGTACAGGGGACGTTAGGTTGCATCAGAAAGACACAAGAGATCATTGAAGTGGATTTCTCTTCTTTGTAATGTGTTATTTTTAGGTGCAAGTGGCATGACACCTTTGATCGAAATAATGTAAAGGAAGATCACGATATTAGGTTGATATGTATCAACTCTAGAAAGATGTGGGATGAAGCTAAGGAGTCCTATGTTTTCCGCAAACATTGCAACCAGGTGTTTTTTACCCAGATGTGTTGGATAGGGATTGGTGGTTCGTACTGAGACATGACCCTAGATCAAAACATATTTTTGAGAACAATAGTGTTATCATGCCAAGCGAGCTGGAAGATAATGAGGGCGATCAAGAAAACTGAGAGTGATATGGTACATGTATTATTTCATCAATATTTATACTTTTTAAGATGGGTTTTTATAAATAAGAGGACTTAATTACCTTATAACTTATAAGATTTCTTTTTCGAAACATTATAATATGTCTTTTTAATTAATTGGTAATTTTCACTATGTTAATGTTAAAATCAATATTTCACTTGATAATTTGCAATTATGTTCATTTAAAAAACAATAGCATAATGTATAAAGTTCTTTTTTTTGGTATGTAACATCATAATAAAATAATGATAATTCTAAAGTACATGAATTTATTTGCATTATCTTCCAAAATTTATTATGTTACAAAAATCATATTATTCTTGATTTATTATTTTACAATTGTTTACAATTTTACAATTTTACAAATTTACAAATTTTAATAAAATCATTTCACATTAATACAATTAAAATTTTACAAATATTTTACATATGATTACAATTAAAATTACGATTAAAATCAGAATTAGAATTACAATTACAATTACAATTTTATAATTTCACATACAATTACAATTAAAATTACAATTACAATATTTACAATTATAATTTTAGAATTTTACATACAATTAAAATTACAATTAAAATTTTACAATTACAATCATTTCGCATTAATATAATTAAAATTTTACAAATATTTTACATACAATTACAATTACACTTACAATTTTACAATTTCACATACAACTACAATTAAAATTACAATTACAATTACAATTACAATTTTACAATTTTACATACTATTAGAATTATAATTACAACTTTACAATCTTACATATACATAATTACAATTAAAATTACAATTACAATCATTTCACAATAAACTAAATATTACAATTAAAATTAAAATTACAAATACAATTACAATTTAACAATTTTACATACAATTAAAATTAAAATTTCAATTACAATCATGACATAACATTTAATAAATATCATGATTTAATATTAAATTAAATAAACACCACGATCATGATAACCATCGTACAAATATCATATCCGACTAAAAAACACATTCAATTCACTAACGTCATCTAATCATCGTGATCATGATCATCCAACAAAACACAATTACCATTGTATAACATCATCACAACACAAACATCAAATATACATCTAATGTCAAATAACTGCTATCACATACATATCTATCTGCAAGCTGCACATTAAATGAACATATCTAACATGACCTAACAATATGCACATCATGATGATCACCAACATGTAAATTAAGTACAACTGCAACATGAACATAAAATACAGGGACCATATATATATATATATATATATATATATATATATATATAATGTAAAAAATATATAACTGCAATATAAATGTCAAATATCAGCTGGTGGTACATCATCAATAATAGTACTAGTCAAGGCCTACTCAGTCAATGGTGCAGCCTTGACAAGCTCAAATAGATGTCGATCATCACGTACCTACTAATCTGGTGGTGCTTCATGCTGATCAAGGTTAACTGTCAGCTGCTCATGATGACTCGACATGGATTCTCCAGCCTGGTCATGATCATGAGTACTACTGGATGCTGCAGGTTGCTAATCATGATGACTCAACATAGATGGTCCAGCCTACTCATGATCATGAATGCATGTTGTAGGCTGAGAAGGCTGGCTCGACGTGGATCGTCCAGCCTGCTCCTGATCATGACTACTGGTCGATGTTGCAGGCTGCTCATATATGGCGTGAGGTGAACGATGATCACTCCCCTTATCATAATCATCAGATGATGCGTCATTGCTCGATTTTCGATGTACTACGTCTTGACCATGCCTACGTCAAAAGGCCCTCCTCAACCGCGTAAATAAGCTGGTAGCTCCTACGACATGTTGCATCAGGGTGAACATGTCACGTGGCATGCCTCTCCACATCTGTACCAGCCTAGCATCGGCCCGTGTCTCTCTCATAGTGACGAGGCTCACCCCCCCCTCCATAAGCAGTGCACAGAGTTGGTCGCCCAAATCCATCCTAAATATACTGTCAGCCCTACGCCTTGCAAAAGGCGGTACTAGTGGACCATGAGGAACAAGTCTGTCTGCACCAGTCTAATCCTCGACATATTCAATCTCTTAATCATCATCAGGATCTACACCTGGATCATTTGGTGGTGATGGCATCTCATCGCCATCAAATGACCTAATGTGTGCAAAATATATATAAGTACACGACAATAATTAGACAATTTCATTAAGTAGTTTAATAAAAGCATGTTAAAAAACATGTTAATATAAATTTAAATAAAACAGTAATATTACCTCTATCATCTGGTGGCTCATCATCTGTGAAGAGGATGTTGGCACACCCTCTCTAGTCCAAACCAGCATATGAACAGGGTACTAGAAGGAAGGGATGCTCATCAACACTAGCTAGCAACTCTACTGCATCATGTGATATCCTTGCGGAAAACTCTTTCTCGCCCCTCTTGGGCATCATTTGTCCCCACATCTGCATTTGTACATGCAGCATTGACCTACGAGGATGCTAAACAAAAGTAGGCCTCGCCTCTGGAAACCTCTCAAAAAATAAACAAAATAGCTCTGAAGCAAAAGGTAAGTTTACCCTCCCTTGTGCTTGAGCATGATAGCTATTTAAAGTTGTAGAGAACTACTGCAAAAAATGACGGACCACCTCATAATTCATGGCGACTTTAATAAAGAATCAACATAAAATAGAAGCGGGAAACTAATGCATTGCCTGTCGTTGGTATGGTGTGTAATGGTCGAAATTAGTAGTGAGAGGCACCTCACCTCCTCTCCACCAAATGAAGCAATACGTAACTGACCTCTGTAGACCTGAAAATCTGCAGAAGAGAGTATATCCATGCTAATTTATCTCTAGGAGTAGAACAACTGACTACCTACTACATAGCCAATGGGGACCTCTAGTAATGAGGGAAAATACACCCCTCTCCTTGATAGGCTAGTAATGAAATAGATGTCCTCCTCAGTGGGCACGTACCACTGGTTAGGATAACCCAGAAAGCCTGTAGGTGGGAATTCCACCTGTGGATAAGCTATCATAAAAACCCACCACGGCCCTTAGGGATGTAGCCTCCTCATAGAACTTAAGGAGGCCTATATCCCTTAGGAGCCCCTGGGTCGTTGCTCTAATAGGGCGAGGGTACGTATCTCTCTCCCTCTCTCCTGCCTCCCATAGGAGAACCACATTATATTGGTCCGCCTGTTGTCACTGTTGTTCCCTCTCTTATCTCCTTTGACATCGCTGAATGATTGACTTATTAAATACAATTTTTTTATTAAACGAGACATGTAATTAGGAATATAGATATATAATTTTTTTTTGAAAAATAAAATAAAAAAATAGACTATGTGCCACAAAAAATAGGCATGCACCGGTAACGGTGCATCTTTTCTTCTCGTGCAATGGTAAAAACATCATTCATGTAAGCTGAGGCATATGAGCTCTTATAAAACAATTCTGACAACAAACTAGATACATAAAGGAAGTTGGAGCATAATTATCTATGAATTCTAAGTGATTATGTAAGAGTAAGTTGAGATAACATTAAAAGCATGAAGGACACAAATACATAATAACTCACGAAGAATCTCAAGTCTGAAACAAAGTTTTATACAAATGTATATTAAGTGAGTAGAGAAAAGGTTACAATATCAGTATTGGTCATAACATCCATCCAAGCTTTCTAACTCTAAAACTCCTCATTTTTAGAGTGAGGACTCATAAAAATGATTTTCCACCTTGCTAGCTTCGAATTCCTACCTTAGAGACCTATTTAAAATAGGATTACCTCACTTGGAGACTTCCTAGGGATATTTTCTATTTGGCAGAGTCTGAATACAAAAAGGACTATTCTTTCATTAAATAGCTCAAAAAATCCCTTTAATAATCCTTATCAAATGTAACCAACTAATTTTCTGATTCTACTCGACTATTGATGTGTCATCATACCACGCAGATGCTGAGCTGGAGCTCTTCCAAGTCGAATTTTAAAACTTTTACACAAATTTGGTTAGTGATCATTCTGAAAAATAGGTCTTAAGGATGAGTGCATAATTTCCAAACCCTAATGGATTTGCAAAAACTGAGAGATGTTTTTGTAGATGGGCTTGTGATGAAGAAAATTTTCCTTCAGATTACTAAAATTGTTTTTCATTTGGTGATAAATTGAACTTGAAGTTGACTACTAAAACAATCATGTACAGGAATTTCATAGCACCCATTCCATAGCAAACAAAAAAATCTAAATTTTGCATAAAGTTTGACCTTTCTGACTATTGCAGGGTCTTAGGTAAAATAAGGTTAACACAAGCCTTCATTCACCTTTGTCATGATATCCTTTTGGAAGTTTCACCTCAAAAAATTCTATGTCAAGTTCCTAGCGAAAACTCGGCTTCAAGCCTAGACCTCGCTACAAACTTGCCTAACTTTCCCATATTTTGAAATTTTTACTCTTTATCTCCAAAAAAGTTGTTTATAGCTCTATAACTGATTTGATTTAGTATCCTAAACCGGGAAACTTTTAAGGATGGAAAATTATTTTGAAGTTTAAAAAATTGGCGAATCTCACTAGTTCCTAATACGCAAACTATAAAATTTCTATTGATGTATTTGTAAAATTATTAAAATTTATAATGATATTATATATATTGTCTATATAATGTTGGTGATTTTTAAGGTAAAATAATTTTATATTGTAAAATTTGGGTGAATCATTTTTATAAAAAAATTGAAATTGGCGAATCTTTTTTCTGGAAAAAATTTGGAAAATTAGCCCACCTGTTAATATTAGCCCCTAAAATTTTCCATGATCGTAAGACAAAATTGGCCAAAAAGTGTGTCTTACCATCTTTCAAGGGGCAGCAGGGTCATCCACTACAATCATCTTCAAACACTTTTTTCTTCAATTCTGCTTACACCATCTCCATTGAAGCAAAATGACATGTTGAGGTGTCAACAACCATGATCAAGTGGCAAACTATCATGCTAGATTTCAGGTCCTTATATTCTGAATTTCAAGATGAGTTGTGTATTGGTGAGGTGGAAAAAATGGTGTGTTGGTAGCCATGTTGTCCTTTTGCCAATTGATCTTCATCAAAATGTGTCCCAATGACACTCCTCAAATATTTTGATGACTCATCTACTCTCTAAAACACATTAAATGCTTCAAAAATACCAAACCTTCATCTTCCTATAAAAACAGATTTTTTAGTCAAGTTCGTAGCGAATTATGACTGTTGTACACTAATTTTGCTACGAACTTGTGTAGAAGTGCCAAATTTACATGAAATGGCCAATTTCACTTATGAACAAGATATTTTTGGGATTTTTGTTTGACATTGATAGCGACCACCTTAATTATGACCTTTAAGACCCCCACATGTACATTTTTTTGAAAATTAATGAACTTCATGACCTTATTTCACCCTAATGACCTAACATAACTTTCCTAAGACCAACCTAGACAAACCTAGTCGTTATCAAAGATAACCATTAGGGGAATTTTGAGGTCTAAAATGGGCCTCCTAAGAAAAATGTACAAAAAAAATAAAATTTATAAGAACCAATAGGATTCAAGATGATGATGTCAACCATGGGGGATGGTTCACCTTTTTTGGAATAAAAAGAGTAAAAGTATTAAAAAATAATAAAATAATACAACTACTTTTTTCAACTTGTATTTTCAACTTATCTCCCTAAGGTTTTACTCAAATTTTGAGTGGGAGTACTCGTTGGATGTAAAATTTAATTCCTCATCCAAGGAGTACTCATGTTGCATACTTTCTATGGACCCTGCTACACGAAAAATGATAAATACATGAAAAAGTGTGTTTGCAATCATGTTTTTAATGTATTTATTATTTTTCATGTAGCAAGTTCCATCAAAAGTATGCGACATGGGTACTCTTTGGATGAGAAATAAAATTCTGCATCCAGCGAGTGTTTCTGCTTGAAATTTGAGTAAACCCATAGGGAGATAAATTGAAAATACAAGTTGAAAAAATAGTTTTTCCTTTTTTTCCTCTGAAATTTGATGATGTAATCAAATCTTATTTTATTATTTCCACTATTATATTATAATTTTCTTAGGGGGCCCATTTTAGACCTCAAAATCCCCCTAATGCGAAGAGATAAGGATTTGTAAGGAAGATAATGACATAATCATATAGGCACAGGAAAAACAAGCAGAAGTAAATGCGTAAATTCTTCAAAGTTTGTTATATTTGTAGTGGCATAGGCCACTTCATATGGGAATAATTGTGCATATGGAAGTAGGTCTCCAGGTGATTACAGGCCGGATAGAGATGACACGATTAGATATGGAACATTCCTGGACAATACAAATAGGAAAGGAGTTAGACACATGTACTATTCAAGTTTTGATTATGATAGGAATTATGATCATTATCGCTATCATCCTTATAGGAGGAGTGACAGGGGGTATTTTTCAGATGATCTTAAGAAAGAAACATTGCCTACCTTTAACCAAGAGATGAAGAATCACAACATGAAGATGCATGGTTGCTTGGTATGAGAAAAGTATTCAGGTTGCATGAATACTTAGAAAACATGGAAGAGATAATAGCCACATTCTGTCTCAAAGTTAAAGCAGATATCTGGTGGGAATATATGAAGAATTTCAGGGGTATTTACAAGGAGGAACTTACTTGGAGTGAGTTTGAGAGACGATTTTGGAAGAATTATCTGTCAAAGAGGTACTATGATACTACAGCTAGGGAGTTTTATGAGTTGCAGATGGGTTACATGATAGATTATGAGTATACTAGCAGGTTCTTGGATTTGTTGAGATATGTGCCTTACCTCAAGGAAGAGAAGGACAAAGTTTATATATTCATCAGTGCGTTTCTAGTAGCCTACAAATATCAAATTGAGTTCGATGAGCCTAGATTATTAGAGGAGGCCATTCGAAAGTTGAAGCATTCTTATGATTAGTCAAAGCACAAAGATAAGCCTAAGCATGATTTCAAAGGAAATGAGAAGCTAAGGGAAGATAGACACCAAAGCAGGAAAGACTACAAGATGCAAGTGAGAAAGAAAATGTGGTTCCTTACAAGAATTTCAATAAAAATGGGAAGGGACTTGGAGAGTAGCAGACTAGAGGTGATGATAGAGCACCTTTGAAGTGTGAGATATGTGGCCAGGGTCATCTTAAGAGGGATTTTCAGTAGTATCAGGTTGGTAGACCCCATATCTATAGTGTATAGGAGGCACATACAGTTGGGGATGTTGGGATTAACATTCCTTAGATTTATGCAATTGTGGACAACAAGCAGGCATATCATCAACCTTCTATCATTGACATGGATAGTAAGGAATATTTTAAGGATGGAAGTTTATCTTAAAGTTTAGAAACCTTGGCGATCCTTATGAGTCCGTAATATGCAAAGTGTAAAATGATTGGTGATATTTTTATAGAAATATTTATATTTCAAATTATTTTATATTAGTCTATATAAAATTTTGGCGATTCTTAAGGTAAAGCAATCTTTTATTGTAAAATTTTGGCGAATCCTTTTTAGGAAAAAAATGGAAATTAGCCAATCATTTTTTTGGAAAAAACATGGACAATTAGCCCACTTGCGAATATTAGCCCCTAAAATTTTCCATGATGGATACTACGCTTTCTGATCAAGCTATTTCTATTTCACTTTTTCCTATATATAATTATAGTTATTTTAATCCTAACCTGGTGGATAAGTGTGGTTTGAGAAAAGAAATGCATGTCAAGTCTTGGTTAGTGTAGTTGGCTACATGCACAAAGAAAAGAGTTCACCATTCGGTAAGATTTGTGCATTTGAGTTAAATGGTATGCCTACAAAAATGAAATTGAACATATTTTTGTTGGAATCATATAGTATGATATTGGGTATGGATAGGTTATATCTTCATAGGAACAAGGCAGATTGTTATTAAACATCCATTTAGTGCTTGGATGACAATGGGGAACCAAGAGTCTTCATTAGGGGAGTTTTGAGGTGTAAAATGGACCTCCTAAGAAAAATGTACAACCAAAATAAACTTTATAAGAACAAATAGGATTCAATATGATGATGTCAACCATGGGGGATGATTCACCATTTTTAAAGTAAAAGGGTAAAAATATTAAAAAATAATAAAACTACATTTTCAACTCGAATTTTCAACTTATCTCCCAAATTTTTTACTCAAATTTCGAGCGGCAGTACTCGTTGGATGAAAAATTTAAGTCCTCATCCAAAGAGTACCCATGTTGCATATTTTCGATGGACCTTGTTACATGAAAAATGAGAAATATGTGAATCACGTTTTTCATGTATTTCTCATTTTTTGTGTAGCAGGGTCCATCGAAAGTATGAAACATGGGTACTCCTTGGATGAGGAATTAAATTTTACATCCAACGAGTACTCCCGCTCAAAATTTGAGTAAAAACTTTGGGAGATAAGTTGAAAATACGAGATGAAAAAGTAGTTTTTTCTTTTTTCTGTCTAAAATTTGAAGATTTCATTAAATCTTATTCTATTATTTCCACTATTATTTTATAATTTCCTTAGGAGGCCCATTTTAGACCTCAAAATTCCCTTAACGATAGGGAAATAAGAAATCCACATTAGTTGTGATGGTGAAAACTATGCAGGCTAAGTGCAGTCGTAGGAAAGGGTGGGTGAAATTCACAATACATATATCTAGTGACAAGGGTAAGGAAGTTGAAGATGTAGATGTGTTGAGTAGGTATCTAGTTATACAAAAGTTGAGGATGTATTTCCCCCAGTTATTTTAGATTTTCCGCCTCACAGGTAAATATACTTTTCTATTGAGTTGGTACTAGGGGAAACACCAACATCAAAGGCACGTTATGGAATGTGCACACTTGAGTTGGTAGAGCTAAATTTGTAGCTGAAAGAGATGCTTGAAAAATGATACATTAGTCCAAGAGTATCACCATGGGATGCATTAGTGTTTTTCGCGAAGAAGAAGGATGGTACTCTCAGACTTTGGATTGCCTATAGGCAGTTGAACAAAGTGACCATCAAGAACATGTACCCATTACCAAGGATCCTTGATTTGTTTTATCAGCTGAAGGGAGAAACAATTTTATCTAAGATCAGCTTGATATCAGAATATCATTAGGTACACATCAAAGAAGAGGATGTCTACAAGACATATTTCCAGACTAGGTATGGGAATTATGAGTTTGTTGCAGTTCCATTCGATTTGACTAATTCTCCAACTACCTTTATGCGTTTGATGAATAGTGTGTTGTTCCTTATCTGGAAAATAGGGAAAATTTTAGGGGCTAATATTCGCAAGTGGGCTAATTTTACATGATTTTTCCAAAAAAAATATTTGCCAATTTTCCAGTTTTTTCTAAAATTTATTCACCCAAATTTTATAGTATAAAATTGTTTTACCTAAAAAATCACCTAAATTTTATATATAATATTATAAAATTATTATAGATATAAGTATTTTAAAAAAAATGTCCACAAAATTTTGAAATTTGTATATTATGGATTAGTAAGATTTATCGATTCTTCTAAACTTTAACGTAAAGTCTAATCCTTAAAATTTTCCCTGATGGACAAGCTTATGATTGTATTCATTGATGCCATGTTGGTGTATTCTAAGAATGAGGAAGAGCATGTCGAGCATTTGGAAAAAATGTTGAGATTGTTGAGAGAGGATCAGTTGTACTCTAAGCTCAACAAACGTAGCTTCTTTTGTATTGAGGTACATTACTTGGGACATGTTGTCTCCAAGGTGGGAATAGAAATGGATCTAGAAAAGATAAGAGCTATCGTGGAATGGGAAGATACTATAAATGTAGATTAGGTGAGATCCTTCATGGGATTGGTAGGTTATTATAGGAGGTTCATAAAGAAATTCTTATAGATTTCTTATCCAGTTACAACCTTGCAGAGGAAGGGTAAATATTTTGGGTGGAAAAAGGAGTTTGAGGCTAGTTTTGAGCAGCTTAGGAAATTGTTGACACATGGGTTAGTGTTGAAGATTGCAGATATAACAAATAGTTTATAGTATGTACAAATGCTTGCAAAAGAGGGCTTGTTGGAGTCCTTATGTAGGAGGGACAAGTGGTATGCTATGACTCATGGAAACTAAAAGAGCACGAATAGAACTATACGATGCATGACCTTGAGCTAGCAGTGATCATACATGCAATGAAGATGTGGAGGCACTATCTTTTGGGAAGGAGGTTTGTATTGATGAGTGATCACAGTGGGATGAGATACTTGTTTGACTAGCTAAATATAAATAACAGACAAGCTATATGGTTGGTTACAATCAATTAGTTTGAATTTGAGATCAAATAAATCAAAGGAAAAGAGGACAGGGTCGCAGATGCTCTTAGTAGGTGGATACAGGTAAATCACACTGCAACTATGATCTCCTATTGGAGGGATTTACACGATAGGATATTACAAGTAGGTTTCCAGGATGTCAGGTATATGGACCTTAGGCACATCTTAAAGTAGAGTAAAGGTAAAACTTTAGGTACAGGTATAGGTACAGGTATAGGCGTACGGGATGTCGACTATCGTCTCACGACAGATGGATTTTTCAGGTTTAGAGATAAGATATATTTCCTAGATAGTAGCAAGCTCAGGAAGGTGATCCTGAGGAAGTTTCATGCAAAATCATATTCATGACACCAAAGCTATGAAAATACATTTAATGCAGTGAATATCTTATATTATTGGTCAAATATGAGGAATGACGTAGCAAATTTTGTGGCTAGGCATTTGGACTGTAAACATGTAAAGGTGAAGTGTAGGCATCTAGATGGACTCTTCCAAGCTATTTCAATTCCAGAATGGAAATGGGAGTTCATTTACATGGACTTTATCACATGTTTTTTTAGGATAGTGAGACAACATGATTCAATGATTCATGGTTTTTGTGGACTGGTTCACAAAGTTAGCACACTTCATTCCAGTGAAGACTACGTATTCAACTAGAAATGTAGCATAAATGTTCATCAGATAAATAGTAATATTGCATGGTGTTCCAAATAATATTATGTCAGATAAGGATGAAAATTTCACTTCCAAGTTTTGGAAGGAGTTTTTGTTGGATTGTGCACAGAGTTGGCTTCACTACAACTTATCATCTGTAGACAAATGGACATATAGAGAGGGTCAACGGGATCTTGGAGTACATGTTGAGGATTTATGTGATGCATAAGCAGAGGAAGTGGGAATAGTATCTCTCATTGTAGGAGTTTTCATACAACAATGGGTATCATGAGTTATTATGAATGAGTCCCTTCGAGGCACTATATGGGCGAAATTATAATACTCCCATTAGTTAGAGTGATCTTGTTAATAAGCTATTTATTGGACCGAACATGTTGGCAGATATGGAACAAGAAATGTAGATTATAAAGAGGAATATTAAGGCAACACAAGACAGAAAGAAGAGTTATGGAACAACTATATTGCAGGCCTTTTGAGATCCTTGAGTGGATTTGAATAGTGGCCTATCAACTTGCACTGCCTCCAACAATGAAATTCCATGATGTGTTTCATGTTTCATTACATAAGAGGTATATAAGGGATGTTGATCATGTTATTGATTGGTCTGTATTACAAGTTGAGAAAGAAGGAGAATTCTAGTCGAAACCTCAATGTATATTGTAGCGGAAGCAACTCATGCTCTGGAATAGAGCCATAGAGCAGGTTAAAGTGCAGTGGAAGCACTTTGGGTCCAATAAAACTACATGGTAGATGACAGATCAAATGTGGGCTATGCATCCTTCATTGTTTTCCGATTGAGGAAAAGAAGTTTAAGTTTTATGTTTGGTATATGTTTGGCATATGTTTTGGTGATTTTTCAGTATATGTACATATGATATGCATGTAAATATTGCCATTAGCTAAGTTATAAATCTCCACTAAGCGGTATGGATGTTATATGATCATGTTATCATCATTTTTACTTTTGAGTAGGTTTCTCATTGTAAATACTACATCGAGCTAAGTTATAAAGCTCCATGAGCAGTATGTTTACTTTTCAGCATTTTTATTGAGGTGTAGGTGTGGTTTAACACCGAGGACGATGTTCCCAAAGGGGGAGGGTTCTATAAGAGACCTGTGCAAAAGTTCATGTAATAAAAGTTAATGAAGGAAAAAATGAGACCACGGTTAAGGGACACTTATTCCAAGCTGAATGTTAGGCAAATATATCCTAGTGGGAACCACTCGATATCTGTTTATGACTAAGGAAATATGGCAAAAGGAAATGGATAAGGAATTAAGGAGGAAAAAGTATTTTTGGCACATTTATTTATAATATTAAAGGAAACTAGGAGAAAAGGAAGGTAAAAGGTCACATGTTGCATGTGAGGAAGAAAATGAAGGAAAATAATGGAAAATGAAGAAAATAAATGCCTCATTGATAAAAAGGATTTTAAGGATCAGTGGGTACCTTTCTTCAACTAATTTTTGGAGCTCTCTCATTATTGATACATGGTAAATCCTAAGGGTGGTGTCTCGGTTTAGGGTATAATGATTCAGGATTTGATTGCGTGAAATCCTAAGAGACAGGGAGATGAAAATTTCCTGAAGGATAGTGATGTATTCTGGATGGAATTAAGTTCAGTTAGGTTTTCTGATCAGGACACCAGTTTTTGTGTGATCACATGTTGTAGCCACAACACCCCCATACTTTTTAAATTAGGTATGCAGATCCTCAATGTAATTTGTTTCTCATTTCACTTCAAGTTTCTTTTTTTCCTTGATCAAATTTGTGTAAAGTGTCATTTTCCGGTGTATGGCCCCTTTCTCACATGATGATACTTGTGTCACATCACGTTATTATTCTTCCCCTCAAAGTGATGCTTGCATCACTGGTCTCACTTTTCCATATCGCCTCATATTTTTCATTTTATTTTCTTAATAAAATTACCTCAATGCCACCTCCATTGGCTTCACCTCTATCATCGCCTTGGTAACCTTATTATTAAAGGTAAATTATCTCGGTTTCTTATTTGACACATGCAATTTAGGCACATGCCTTTGAAAACTTGATGATTGGAACACCTTGCTGCATTAAATCCCTTTTGATTTTATTGATGGGTTTTGGTCCAACTTTCCTCTCACATGGATTTTGATGCTTGCAAAGTTCAAATCAACTTGTTGAAGTTCAAATTAGTTTGTTGTAGTTCAGGTCAGCTTGTTTGGGACGTGTAAATGGCATCTTCCTATCCATGGAATGCCTCTGTGTAGTCATATTTTAATGTGGCTTTAGTAATTCTATTTGTATGCATTTTTTTTATGGAGAATAACCTTAATATCATTTAGGTCTAATGTTTTAATATATCATGTATTTTAAAAAAATATGTTATGATTGTAATAAACTTATAATATATATACTATATATAATATGTATTGGTCTATATAATTTCTCTCATATCATGGTTAATAATATTTTTTTATATAATAGTATATTGATATATATTATTATATGGTATTTAACATTTTTGAAAAATGGCTTTTGTTGATACAAAATAAATTAATAGAAATTATATTTTTATTATTTGTTTCATAAAAAATGAGTTAAATAAGATTTTCTTGTAAGATAGATAATTATTTATTTGTCTTTACAAATTCTTCTTAGTGTTGCCTTATACCGAGTGCAGAAGCTTATTCTCTCTACCTATATAAAATTTATAATTAACTCCTTATATGTTTTATCTCATGTATGTAAGTAAGGTCATCTTGATAGTTTCCTATTAGGATTATTTTGTTTACTTATGTGCTAAATACATTCGTAGATTTGCAAATTGCTTTGGGATTTGCGAGTGAACCTTCATCCTAAGATCAAACATAGTCCTTATCCTTCCCATTATAACACTTTAGATCTTTACTAGGGACAAAGTTATCCCATGCTTAGTTAGGATAGGTTTCCTTTTATGTTTTTTTTCATCACAAAACTAGTTGCATTTGATTATCTTATTCTTTAAGTCTCCTTGCATAGGAGCAAGCCTTACAGTGGCTTGACTAAGCCCTAATTTTAGTCAAATCATAAAGGATCATTTCACCTAAATGATGTCATACTGATGACTAATTTTTCCCTTCAATTTGTTAACCCTGATAAGAAGGGAAAATTTTAGGGGCTAATATTCGCAAGTGGGCTAATTTTCCATGGTTTTTCCAAAAAATTGCTTCGTCAATTTCCAATTTTTTGTAAAATGATTCACCTAAATTTTATATTACACCACTATTTTAGCTTAAAAATCACCAAAATATTATATTGAATAATATAAAATCATTGGAAATATAAATATTTCTAGAAAAATATCACCAAAACGTTTACAATTTGCATACTAGGGTCTGGGAAGATTCGCCAAGGTTTCTAAACTTTAATATAAACTTTCATCCTTAGAATTTCCCCCCCTGATAACCATCATTCATAAAAAAACTAAAGATTTTCCTTGTGCATATTGTACATACTAACTAGGCTAGGTTAACTTAGGCTAGTTCTAGGACACGAGTAACTAGAAACCTATTTGAACAAGTCATGATTGCTATCACAACATAAAAGAGTCTAATTGGGACTCTGACTGGGATATTTCTCACATGTTTATCCAAGATATTTCGAGGCATCAAAATCATGGTATGGTGAGGGTGGAGGTGGTTTAACCTTTGGATTCTCGTGGTTGGTTTTGGATTGGTCAATTATCCATGAGATCCCACATTCATGCTTTGAATATGGCACAAGGGTGACTGAATGGAGAGATATTTGGCTCAGCCATGTCTATGGTCAGGTGGTACATGGAAGTCCTGAACCTAGTTAGTTGTTTCCTATGTTTGATGAAATATAAGTTCTCTTTCTTTTGTACTTATTAAAGTATGGATTTAATGTTTGTTATCTCATTATTTTTTCCATGGTTTTATGTTGGTTATTATAAGCATGGTTAAATGACTCGTTCAATTCATGGTTGTTTCATGTATTTACTTGTAATTATTAAAATAATGGTTGTAATACCTAATCGATGTCATATTTGTTCAAGGAAGAGGGTGGTGATCCTTATTGTAATGTTTGATAATATTTTTTAGTCATTCATGCTCTCTCTTGTATCCTAGACCTATAGATTTCATTCATGTCAAGTGTTTGATAGAATGTCAGTCTTGGTTGGGGATACTTAGGCCTAGTCCTGGAGTCAGTTTTTGGTTTATTAGCATTTTCAGCATATGTTTGATGGATTCTGAAAGCTACAGGAAATTCTAGGCAGTGTTGGGGATTATGGGCCTAAAAAAGTGCCTTAAATACCACGGACATAGGCACAGGTCTGGGAAAACGAGTCCTTGGATGCACACACGGTTATCTTGTTAGAGCGTCCAAAGCCTCGTAGACACACCCTTTCCCATATTAAGTGAGTGTCCAGAGGTTTCCTTCAGTAAAAATTAGTGGTACATAAGGAAAATTCAACTTGATGACTGGGGCAACCTCTGACGGTCCCATAGCAGGTGTAGGGAGTTTGTGTAATGGTTTTCCGTGTCGATTCCACTTCCTTAAAGTCACCAAGGAGTTTGAGTCTACTCTTAACTACCCTAAGCTCATGTTTACCCTAGTTGGACACTTAATTCAATAGATGTGAGGGGAGGTGTACGTTACAGAATTAAATGATATCTCATATTTACGAAATCGTTCAAAAATATGTTTCAAATGGAATAAGTGATTTGACCTTATTTTAGAAAATATTGTTACATCATCAAGGTATACCATAATGGTTTGAGAAATAAGACCATAGAATGCGATGTCCACCATACGTTTGAAAGTTGAACCAACATTGATAAATCCAAATGGAATTATTTTGAAAGCAAACATGCCCCACTTAGTTCAAAATTTTGTTTTATGTCTGTCAGGTTCTCACATTAGAACCTGGTTGTAACCTTACAAACTTCTCACAAATAAAACACATCTAACATAGATATTTTTTGCAAAATCTAATCCATTAAAGGAATTTGGTAGTTCTCTTTGTCTGAGGTGCGATTAAGTTTATGAAAATATACACACAAGCATATTTCCCCATATTTCTTCCTTATAGGGAATATATTTTAAGCCCACGTTAAATTTTTCACTTTGAATATGATCCGAGCATATATTAGCTTTCGCAATTCTTTCTGAAATAGAGGCTCAAGTGCTGGATGAACTTTCCACAAGTTTTGTTGAAAAGGTTTGGCCGCTTCATTGATTGGAATCACATGGTCAATTATCCGTGTCTCATAGTTATTGAAATCATTATATGTCCACCTGAAAATTTCTTGGTACTACTTAAAATAATAATGAAAGCTCATCAGTCCTGGGGTGTGAAACAAATACTAAGATTGACATACTTTGGATCTCATGTGACAGAGTTGAACTGTGAGTTTCATGTTCACCGGTCCCTTGAAGTGATTTTACAAGTAATACAACTTTTCAAGTGACACCACACCCTTGGGCATTGGGTTTTCTTTGTTCACTTGCACTGCATCATGTAATGCTCTATTGTTCTCATCCTCATCAATGGATGCATATTTAAATACATCAACACTTGCCATAAAGTCCAATATCTGTTGGCCATCATTAAAAATGTGAAAGCTAGTTATATTACTAGGAACATATTGCTTATAAATAATTTCAATAGAAAATCCATCCCTTAGCAATGACAAACTAGCAACAGAATTAGCTAATGCATTAGTAGAGACATTATAGATCCTAGGAACAGAAATAATATTGAAATATTGTAGTTGTGAAATTAAATGGCATACCTCCTATTTATAACCTTTAATATTAGGTGACATATAGTGTATTCTATTATGTACCTTTCGTGCAATGTTCTCAAAGCCACTTATTGATTTAAGTACCTAAAATTTCAGGTCGATGGATTTATTTATGACCAAAATGAGTACTTCATATTATGCCACTTTTTTGGTGCACTCAAATTCCAAGCACCAAAATATCAGATGCTTTCATTGTTGCAGTTCTACTAAAACAAAACTAGCTCCAGAGACCTCCCATATTTTTCAACCGTCAAAATATAAAGTCCCAAAATTAGAAATATTAGAGCTATTTCCTACACTACTACTACCTATGTCTATTGTATAAAGGTCGTTATCACTAGTTGGATTTATAGGAAGGCTTTCCAACAATTCATCTGGTGGGACTGGCAAAGGCTGAGCTAGATAACATTTGTGATCGACTTCCAAAACAAAGTTCCTGAAAATGCCTTATGCAAAACTCATTGGTTCATTTTTCTCTTCAATTTGTGTCATAGCGTGCTTCATGTATGGCTCACTATCAACTCGAATATGATTATTCATGTCGTGGTATGGAAGCCATAGATGAGACTAGTCCATCGCAAAGTATCCTTGAAGTTTTCTCGACCAATATTTTCTTAACAATAAACAATATACTTCTGGAATATCCACAACTACAGTATTGATAAATTGATGCACTTGATTATTAGAAGAAATATGGATAAGAACATTCTTGAGTTCACGTATGGCCAAGAAAAATGACCTATCCAGCTATATAATTTGTTCGTCAGTCTTATCCCGTTGTGAATTTATTTTCTTAGCAATTGACAATGACATCACATCCGCGGATGCAGCATAATCGACTAAAAAATTGTGAACATTATAGTTGAAAATTTCGAAAGTTAGCAAAAAAGGTGGGAAGAGTGTGTTAGAATTTAAATTTACAACATTTACAATAGATTTGAGGATAACATTAGAGTTAATGGACATTATCTATGATGCAGAATCCTCTTAAAATGTATGAGTGTGTGATGAGACTGCTTATAGAATCAAGTCACATAGGCCCATTATCCTTGTGAGCTCGAAGAGTGAAATTTCCGCATGAGATATTTTCACATTTTCCACGATATTGTAATTTTTTCTAATCGATGCAATGGGTTGTGCTGATGAGTCAAGTGGTGTAGCTTTATTCATAGTAGAAAGAGTGTTGGAATTGTATTTTTTGTTGTTGTAACTGTTCTTTGAAGCAGGAGTAGATCCAAACTTGTTTTTTGGATTATGAGCCGGATTTGAAGGTGGAAAAATTATGTGTAACAACTATATCTTGATCTCTTACTCATAAATAGGACCTTTTCTCCTTATATTATAATGAACATTTGATTACTTGGGTGGATTTTCACTCATTTTTGGTTGATCAACACTCTATTTTTCAGCGTTGAATACAATAATAAACATGTTAATTAAATGTCTAGTGCTTGTGCTATCTTCAGTCGCAACATGTTTTCATGTCTCTTCATTCTACTCGGAGTGTTATTTTTTCAAAAGAGTATCGACAAAATTTTCCATCATAGTGTTCATATTATGATTCCATTGAGGGCATGTTTTCTCAGAATGTTTCTCTTGATGAAAAGTTCATAAATTATCCATGCCCAAACTTTCGATTTTGAACATCGTGTTGGAACTATGAGAATATTTGGCTTGTTGTGAATTGTTTTTTCTTTTAAAAAATGGTGTCCTGGAAGATTTTCTACTGGTAGTTGATGCCTCCATTGACTTTCTTTTCAATTCTGAAGCTTCGTTTATGAGAAACCTCATAGACTTAGTAAATATTTCCATGTCGAAATAATATTTGTCCTTAGTTCTACTAGAAGAGGCCCGATTCTTATCTACATCGAGAACTTCTGTAAATTTCAAGTCCAATGTTTCCGTCATAGATCTATTCACAAAAATTGAAATGTTAGTTGGCAGGGCGGGTGTGTAATGATATCTAGTGATATCATTATGGGGTTGTACATTCATGGGGATCTTGTTTAGTAATAGCATAAATATTTTATTAAAATAATTTATTTTTTATTTTTCCCCCACTTTCATATTCCCAAGTTATTTCAGCATCATGGTGGTAGTCTTGTCATCAACACATTTCTCAAGAAACAACTTCTTAAAACCCCCTCTAGTTTTAAATTGAATACATTGTAATACTACTATATCATACAGGTGCTCTACCTTCTAAGGTATATTGAAAGATGCTATAGGAGACATTATTGAAACGTACCTCAAGAGTATATAGATGTATGCATAACTCTTCTATATGATCTTATTCTTTTGTCTTCTTGTTTGGATCGAAATTTAACAACAAATTTTCTAGATGTTTCAACATATTATGTAAATTGGATGAAAGAGTGAGTGGCCCTTGGTCAGGGAAAATTTTAGGGGCAAATTTTAGGCCAAAGGAAAATTTTAAAGGGTTTTAAATTTTGGTAGGGCGAATTTTTTATATAAAACCCATTTTATATAGTTTTATATAGTTAGACCTGTAATTATTTTAAAAATAATGAATTATTAAATGTTAGCCCAACAAAATAAATGCGCTTAAAACTTAAACCATGGAATTCGCCTCCCGATTTTCTGGTTTGGAGCTGATTTCAATGGCATTTGCCTGGATTTACTGGGTCGGGGGGAGGGATTGGAGTGATTCACCCCCATTTTACTGGTTGGTCTTGGAAGTTGGAGATGTGACAAATATTTAATGGCATTCACCCGAATTTACTGGGTCGGGGGAGGGATTGGAGTGATTCTCCCCCATTTCAACTGGTTGGGGCTTGGAAGGGGCTTGGAAGTTGACTGTTGGAGGTGCACGGTGGTCGGATTATATGCAGGATGCATTGACAAGGGTAAAAACTTACAAAATTTGGTTCCAGTTCTGATGACACTGCACACAATGACAAGGGCATTAGGGAAACAAGAATCAAGATCTAGTTCCAGAGAGGTAGCTACCTAAAAAGGGATTTAGAGTGCCAAGATGGTATATTTCCCTAGTGCCATGGAGCTAAACCCACGAGGAGGAGTTTGGACAGTGGTGTATGTTACGTTGCAACTGTAATTATATATATATTTTATAAATTTGCTGAGTCTGAATGCTCCAAGTGTGCTGGTGATTGCTTCGGCCTTCGATGAGTCTAACAACAACACTCTGTAATTATTATTTTTTAGTAAATTTTCCAGTTTGAATGCTTCAAAGTTTGCTGGTGAATGCTGTTGATTACTTCGATGAGCCTAAAAGTGCTAGTCAGTGGTGAATGCAGGTGCTCTGTGGGTGATTTTTGGGTGATTTGCAAGACGTAAGGCAAAATCTAGAAGTTTACATTTGTTCTAACCCTCTTTTAAGCTCACAATCGCTAGAAATCCAAAAATTTTACACTTTCAATTTTCTCGATACTTATCGATGATGGAATCTGCTTCTCCCTGATTCTGTGAGTCAATCTCACCACATACTGTGTAGGTTCTGTGAATATCGTATGATTCATGCTAGTTTCACTAGTTAGCATAAGAGATTGATTACATTGGTTTCATACTAGTTTGATTGAGTACGGAAACATATGTCAGAGCTATTACCCTTCGATCTTCCCCCGGTTCTATTAGCTCTACATATTCTAATGACCTAAAAGAATATACAGAAACATGAGATCCCAGTGTTTCCTCTTGTTGGATAGTTGAGTAGTAGCTTCTTCCTTCAAATTTTGAGCTAGATGAGTTGTGGATAACTCTCTATGGGATATTGGACCTTTTTGTCATTTTAGATAGAATGAAAGAGAGAGAGACTATTACTAAATGTTTTCCAATTTAATATTTGTCAATTAAAATAGGTTTATATGACATTGAAATGGTTTGGGCCAAGATTTAGATGAAAATATGTGTATAAATTACATAAAGGGGCAGGATGCCATAGCTACACCAGAATTGAACTAGTATCCCACAGTCGGTAGCATGTCAATCTAATTCCAGCCAGCTCAAAATAGCTTTGTAGCTTTTATGCGTCTCTAATAAGTATCTACTTAATTCTGCAATATATTTGTCTCATTTTCTTCAATTTCTTTAGCAACTTGTTTGCAGAGGTGTTTGATTATATAGTTTCTTCCAATGTGTCTACCCTATTGGTACATATTTTTGTATTCATATATACTAGAGGCATATGTATGTTATGGAATGACATAAATGATATTCTGAAATAGCGTTGAAATGTAAAATACTGAAAGATGTTAAGAAGCGAATTTCTTTAGACATGGGACAAGACAAATTGGTTCACTTCATAACTTTGCACAAATTCATGAAGCAAATAAGGAATTAATGCTACTCGACCATTTTTTGACGACCTTTCCCAGAGATTCAAAATTTTGGACAAGTTTAGTTGAAATGAATAATTGTAACCACTTTCATCAAGTTGCAAATAAGTTGAGAAGTCTCCGATATGGGTCAAGAAACAACATCCTTTATACGAGTGGTTAGATGCTTGAAATTTGAAGCCTCACGTGTTTGGTAATGGCACCTATGTTTTTTCTAGTGAAGAAATTTCAATGTAGTTATTTCATATTTATTTCATTTCATATTAAACATTGTAGTAAGCTACCAAATAAGTTGAGAAGTTTCCGACATCGTTCAAGAAACAACATCCTTTATACGAGTGGTTAGATGCTTGAAATTTGAAGCCTCATGTGTTTGGTAATTGCACCTATTTTTGTTCTAGTGAAGAATTTCAATGTAGTTATTTCATATTTAGTTCATTTCATAATAACATTGTAGTAAGCCACTACAAGAAGCCTCGACTATATATGTCCTTGAAACTAGTATAATTTCATTCATATACTTTGTTTCCTAAGTAAATTATAGTTTACATCTATGTATGGGATGCCCATCCATGAATACGTAATATAATATTTCACTACCATCTCGAGAGTTGATAATCAAACCACTTATAAAATAGTACTCCAAGTGATGTTACACTTCATCTAGTTTCTAGTCGAAAATCAATCACGTTATGAGAACTACTTTGGATCAACTGCAAGTTCTTTTCAATTTTGCAACATTTAGAACTGATTTTTCCAATGTTCTCATCCCTAATATTCTTATATTCATCATTGATAATTTTACTATGGAAGCCCCACTACTTAAGTAAGCATTTTATACTGGAAGCCCTACTGCTTAAGAAAGGGATTCATACATTCTATCTAACTATTATTGTCTTGAATTCAGTTAGTGCCATGCGAATATCTAGTTAATGCATCTTTTCCTATGTTTAGCTTTTATATTCAAATCATCAATGGTTGATTGAATTGATTTTTTCTCTCTACTCTGCATGGTTCTAGCTTTTTCATGCTTCTATGTTCTTTCTTCATCTTGGGATTTGACTTCATAGATCATTCGCATCTTTCTTGTAGTCAATTTAAGCTGAGTCCCTAGCATCCTTTGGCCTTTGATTCTCTGTTTTCTAGAGATCATCATCCACTTCTAAATGTTTGGCTTTGAATTTGAATCCACAACTTAATTTCCTTTCTCTCAAGCCCATTCTTCAAACATTTCCCTCTTTTGTCACTAAAGGGAGACTTGGTTGGTAAACTGGGGGTGTTGTTATTCACCCAAAAATTTTCAAATCCTAACACAAACATTCTACCCCCCTACTCTTTGTCTATGAAAGGTGCTACTCGAAAATTTAAAAATTCTCTTCTTTTAGTTTTTGAGCTAATGTATCATTCAATTTTGTTTAGTTGTTCAGCTTGAAGTCAAATAACTTGTAAAGAATCTTTCTTCTTTTGTCCTTTCTTTCAATTGATTTTCAAAAGAGTGGAGTCTAAACACTTACCCAAATAAATGTGTGTAGTTTTCCAATTTGGAAACAATGAATAAGCGTGAGTGATGATTATTAATTAGTTGAAGTTCTCCTAGTGACCACTGACAACTAACTTGCACAGAACTATAGAGTAGATAAAGCATGGTTTCCTTCAGCTTCACCAACTATTCCAATTTCTCATGTTCAATTTGTTAAACATGATCATTGAAAATATTTGCATTCACCTTCTCATTAGGGAAGGAATTGAGATGTCATAAATATGTGTCTACTGAAGTACTATATTCCTTGGCTTACCATTTCTGTAAATCCCTTCTCCATCTATGGGGAAATTTTGTATAAGGGATTCTGTAGAATCACAGATGCTTCATTGATTTCACCATCGTCCTTAGGATTATAAATTACCTACAATCTCCTTTTATGAGTATTGATGGTTTTAGGGGTAGCAAAAAAAATTTCAAGAAGGTTTTCAAATGGGGTTGCAGTTTATGAAGTGGAGTTTATATATATATTTTTAAATAAATGTTTCTTTAACTATTAAGGAAATGATATGCATATGGATTTAATATAGGAAAAAAGGGCTACAAATTTAGCTTCCAAAATAAAATCCAGGAGTCAAACATAGATCAACAACTCACGTAATGTTTACATGTCTTTTCCAGGAAAGAGACTACAAAAAGCTACCTAAGTAAATAAATACTAAGAATTGACCACACTAGTTACAAAAGGAGGCTAGTCATGGTAATTCTCTATGGTAGGGCTCTAAGCCAAGATATGGGGATTGAAACTAGAAAACTATAGTGGGTCCACCCGTCTATAGGAAGTTAGGGAAGCTTGAGACCATATGGCAAAGGGATAACATCGTTACCTGCATGTTTCTTGGCGGACTATGTTGGAATTTGGGTAGCTCAAAGGAATTTTTGAGAGGTGAAAACCCACCAAAAGGAGTTGGTTGGGCAAGTTACCCAAGTAGTTGGAGTTTTGACCCAAAGATGTGGGTTTGGACCCAAGAAAATTAATTATTTATTCTAATTTAATGATTAAAGGTTAAGTGACAAAGCCCTTAAAGGATCTAGGACTTTGCCTAAGAAACCCTTAGGGAAAAGTATAAATAAGAGACCAATGGAGAGCTCTCACATCATCAAAATCTCATTCTTGTGTTGAACAACAAGCGTAAAAGAGAGTTGAGATGCTAAAGAAGAATGCATGACTAGGAGAAAGATGAATGATATGGTCTGTTTTTTGTTTTAGGAGAAGGATTCTACCCGAGAGAAGTAGGTCGAGTTACCTATTGTTGGAAAAGGAGGATACAACCTCTTGTATAAAAGAAGGGAGGCTATCGAGTTTGCAATCTTGGTCTGACCATATATTTCTATCTTGCTCAGAGAGGGTTGAGGTTTTTCTTGTGCTGTAGGAGGAGGCTTGGTCTTTTTTTTCTCTAGAAAAGGGTTGTTGAAGCCTTAGAAGGAGGCAGGAGGCTTCAAATCTCTCACAATTAGAGAAACAAGGTTGTTAGGCCTCAATTTTATGAACAAGCAGAGGATTGAGGTACAAAGAGAGGGTCGTAAGCAGAATAGGAGGATGCCATGAACCCTCAAGATGATGAATAGTTATGGCTAGGCATGATTGGGGGGTAAAGGAGGCTAGCCAAGCCCTTCATAATTTCATATTTGAGGAATTTAATTTTATTTTTGTTCTAAGAAATTTTATATTTTATTGAATGCCAAATCAGATTTGGGTTCAAGAAAACTAACATGGTATTAGGGCAGTAGTCCTTGAGCATGAAACTAAGGGCATTTGACACAAGTACCAATTCAAAAAATAACAACCATTCATCAAGCATGTTTAAGGGTTTAATTCACCATGGTTACCAATGTTCGATATGAAGACATATTGGAAGGGGGTCCTCAAATTATCTTTAATGGAGGATTCAAATTATAACTGTCCCTAAGGAAAATAAATTGTGGAGCATCATAAATGAAAAAAGCCACATATTTTGTTGTTTGGTATATTTCCATGTTCCATAAAAAAAGAGAACAAAACTAGAAAATTCTATGGAGAAGGGGATTCTTGTAGGGTACAACGTGACCTCAAACCTAGAGAGTTTTCATTTCTTCACTCTCGAAAACAATGATAGGAAGAGATGTAAGGGGAAGAGGATCAAAGGGCTCTCAGGAGGTATTCTAACATAGATTCCCTTATAATGGAGGTTCAAGAGTAGGAGACACTCAAGACAAAAACAATACAAAAACCTTAGGATATTGTGACACATAATTTCCTATAGAATAAGTAGGCCAAGCAGGAGGAGTAGGATAGCGTGAAAAGTGTTCCTTTCTCTCAGGCTTAGACTTCTAGCGCATGGAGGAACAAGGCCAAGTGGGTAGAGAAAATAATGAGAGATGCTCAGGTGTATGTGGGTAATCCTAGATATTTAGTCAAATAAAGCAGGGCAACATAACAATATTCCAGCTATATGGCATTGATGAGTGTGTTGATTGAGTTTTATCTTTCAAGCTTCCAAGAAGCATCCAAGCATTAGGTGTGGATGGATGCTATGGTGGAAGAGTATTTTTCCATCATGAAGAATAATGTTTGGTAGGTTGTGCCATGACTAAAGGGTAAATCTGTCATTGGCTTAGATGGGTCTACAAGACTAAGCACGCTACAGATGGTAGTGTGTAAAATTTTAAGGCTTGATTTGTGGCTTAAAGGATTTTCATAGAAAGAAGAGATTGAATATGATGAGACCTTTGCCCCAATTTCACTACTAATTAAAATTATACTTTATGAAGGTGACTGTAAGAGGTATTCTTTTTCATCGTATCTTACTGTTACAAAACTTGAAGTTTCCCATCATTGAACCAAGGAGATAGTTCCTTATTAGAGATTATATATTATTCTTTTATGATCATGGATATTTTTGTTAGGCCTACTCCTGCATGTCATGATCATAAAAGCTGTCTTTAAGGGGTATAGTGCCTTTTATTAATGTCACATGAAGAATTCTAACTGTAGACATCCTTCTTGTCTGGTTATGTGGTGTACATGTCTTAAGATATTGACTACTTTCATCAAAATTTATTTGTAAATATCTTCAAGAGAGACACTTGCAACTTTTCTTGGCTCATTGAATTGTATCGATTTGAGTTGTGTATATATATATACCAATCTTCACACTGAAAGTATACATAGAACTTATACTACAAATTGTATCTTCTAAGGTCACTGTAGCTAGATGATAAGCCTGGTGAGCCTTCGCTCTCGGTATCCTTTATTCTTAGAAATAATCTGGGGAATATTAGTTCCTATGATCAAATCCTTTTAATATACTTATGCTTAGGAGGTGGTCGTATGGTGACTGATTTCACCTCTTATAGTCTTAAAAATAGTATTTTCTATATATATGCCTAGAATAAAGGGTCTTTAGCACCAAATTTTATGTGACATACTACTATAATATTACTGAAATACTTTCTCCAAGATGATGACATGAAGGAGATTGATGGCTCAGTTTATAATTATTAGCTTTGAGTTTATTTTATGCATAAAATGGGTTTCAGTCCTCTTGAAACAGAACATAACATAAATTTATGAAAGAACACATAATTCAAATATTTTGGAGTGATTCTAGAGCATGTCAAGTGTGCTCAGAACTTCGATATATATCCCAAGAATTTTCGTAAAGAGAGATTATTTTCCACCAATTCAGATTCTTCTAATGGAGATTAGACTAGTACCTTCATTGTTCTGCCTTAGGTTACCAAATTATCCTTTTGGTCCTCTAGAACAAAAAACATCTCTGCCATTTGTGCTAGTGTATGTGCCCAAAATAATTGAGCCTTAATCTTATATAATTTTATTTCCCTGTCCAAAAAAATCACATGGAGGTCTCATCTATATGTAAAATAGATAAATCTAGCAATCTAATCCCTCACAAAAAAAAATATTTTCTAATTTCCTAAAATTAGTGTGCGTCCAAACTCCAGAACATAGATACCATGTTTATTTCAAACACAACACTCTTTATGATTTGTATCATAACCTATACAATGAATCAGGGATATAATAATGGATCCATCTTTGGATCTTTGAAAATTTAATTCAAATTTTAAAGTATCTTCTCATAGTGAGTCAGGGTATGCATTACTTGTATAGGCCTACAAAATCCTTTAATCCTCATAACATTTTCATGATCTACCTCGATTACTTGTAAAATTTTATCCTTCTAATTGTTTGTTCCATGGTTATTTATGCTTATTTATATAAATATGCATGTCTTATTCACTACTAATTATAATTATACTTCATGAAGGTGACTGTAAGAGGTATTCTTTTTCATCGTATCTTTATTTTTATAGAACTTGAAGTTTCCCATCATTGAACCAAGGAGATAGTTCCTTATTAGAGATTGTATATTATTCTTTTTATGATCATGGATATTGTTGTTAGGCCTGATCCTACATTTCATGATCATAAAAATTGTCTTCAAGGGGTATAATGCCTTTTATTAATGTCACGTGAAGAATTCTAACTGTAGACATCCTTCCTGTCTGGTTATGTCATGTACATGTCTTAAGATATTGAATGCTTTCATCAATTTTTTTTTGTAAAGATATTGAAGAGAGACACTTTCAACTTTTCTTGGCTCACTGAATTGTATCGGTTTGAGTTGTGTATACATATATACCAATATTGACATTGAAATTCTACATATAACTTATACTACAGATTGTATCTTTTAAGGTCACTATAGCTAGATGATAAGCCTAGTGAGCCTTCGCTCTCGGTATCCTTTATGCTCAGAAATAATCTGGGGAATATTAGTTCCTATGATTAAATCCTTTTAATATACTTATGCTTAGGAGGTGGTCTTATGGTGACTGATGTCACTTATTATAGTCTTAAAAAAAGTATTTTCTATATATATGCCTATAATAAAGGGTCTTTAGCACCGAATTTGATGTGACATACTACTATAATATTAGTGAAATACTTTCTCCCAGATGGTGACATGAAGGAGAGTGATGGCTCAGTTTATAATTATTCGCTCTGATTTTATTTTATGCATAAAATGGGTTTCAGTACTCTTGAAACAACACATAACATAAATTTATGAAACAAAACATAATTCAAATACTTTGGAGTGATTCCAGAGCATGTCAAGTGTGATCAAAACTTCGATATATATATCCCAAGAAGTTTTATCTAGAGAGATATTATTTTTCACCTATTCGGATTCTTCTAATGGAGATTAGAATAGGAATTTCATTGTTCTACCTTGGGTTACCAAATTATCCTTTCGGTCCTCTAGAAAGAAAACATCTCTGCCATTTGTGCTAGTGTATGTGTGCAAAATAATTGAGCCTTAAGCCTATATAATGTTATTTCCCCATCCAAAAAAATCCAATGGAGGTCTCATATATATGTAAAATAGATAAGTCTAGCAATATAACCCCTCACAAAAAAATTTTATTTTCTAATTCCTAAAATTATTGTGTGTCCAGACTCCAGAACATAGATACCATGTTCATTACAAGCACAACACTCTTCATGATTTGTATCATAACCTCTACACTGCATCATGGATATAATAATGGATCCATATTTGGATCTTTGAAAATTTAATTCAAATTTCAAAGTATCTTCTCATAGTGAGACAGGGTATGCATTACTTGTATAGGCCTACAGACCAAACTTTTAACACTTTCCATTACTGGTGAGTTTTTTTGGGAACAGGAGTTTATGATTTTTATCATAACCTTTACACAGGATAAAGGGTATGATAATGGATCCATCTCCGTATCTATGAAAAATAACTTCAAAGTAGGAGACCTATTGGCATGAGACCAACATTCCTTTTATGCAATTACACTTTTGATGCCAAGGCAAAGCTGAGTTCGTTGACCTGGGAAGAACAGTGGGGGTTGATCATAATGCTAAGGAGATTAGAATGTTGGTTTCACAAACAGATAACCATGCCACCAATGCTGGTGGAACCGAAGGAACTACATCAGCTTATTATAATTCTTTCCAGATTGCTCAGGGTGAAACCAAGGTTGTTTTGGGAAGCATGGAAGGTAGCAGTGGTTGCCTAACATTTAGTAGCAAGGTATTCTTATGTTGATTGAAGATTCCTGGAATGTCATGAAATCTTATGGTTACAGGAGGGTCAATTATTTGACCTTTCTAGTGACAGTCAGGTTCCTAGATATTCCTAGAATCTGCAATCCTCATAAGTTCAGCAATCATTTCAATAGCATGTGTTTATTTTTAAGAGGTAACATGTTTAAATCCAAAAGCATTGAATACCCCTTTGTAAATTCACGTATGTATTCCTTAATAGATTTTAATATTCAAATAACTCTTTATTATTGTAATTAACTACAGGGAGACTTTTTTGGGCAGTTTGATTGTCTACTGGGTGTTCTATGTAAATGAATGATTGTATTCATGTCGTTTATGTGCATGATTTCTTGATACGAAATGTGCACTCTCTTTAGGAATACAAAGGGCATGCAGAAAATTTTATTTTCTATCTTATGCCTGGAACACCCTATTCACATGCTCAATATACTCTAGGTGATCTCTTAGATTTTACTGGCATTGAAATATAGTACACTTGCTCTCTCTTCTTCTAAATTTAACACTATATGTTGTTGTGTAAGCATGACGTATTCTTTACACATTTCAAGATACTAATTTGTGATATGTTACATCTTCTTCCTTATTCCTCTTGACATATAAAAAATACTTGATCTCCTCCAAACAAGTAGTAACTTGTGGTGGGACAGTGACAGTCACTCCTCACAGGCTAAGATCACTTGCAAAATGCCAAGTATAGATTCATAATAGCCCAATGCTTAATTTTCCTATTATTTCAAAAATTTATTAATGTATGTAGGATATAAATCAATTTTTTGTTGATGAACGTTGATTACATACTGGGATATAATCCTATGAGGATGTCATACATGGTTGGATATCGTTCCCTCTATCCAAAAATTATTCATCACAGAGCCTCTTCTCTGACCTCCAAGGCCAATCATCCTCAACCCATTTCATGCAAGGAAGGCTTCCAATCTTTGTACAACAGTGCACCCAATCCCAACATCTTGGTGGGAGTTGTGGTGGGAGGCCCAGACAACATGTATAGGTTTACTGATGTGAGAAACAATTATGATCAATCTGAACCTTCCATCTACATTAATGCACCCTTTATTTGGCCCAAAGACTATTGTTATAATTCTGAAATTTCTTCGTGCTAGAGATTTCAGGGTGAATGATGCACTCATCATGTTGCAGAATATTGTGGCATGGAGGAAGGAATTTGAGCTCACAGTATAGTTGAAGAGGATCTAAAATTTGATGAGAATATGAATTCAGTGGCTTTCATGCATTGTTATGATAAATTGGGTCACCCTATGTGTTACATTTCTTATCATATTTTTCGAGAGAAGGAGCTCTACTAGATGATATTTGGAGACGATGAGAAGCTGAAGATGTTTATGAGATTGAGGGTCCAAAGTCTGGAGAAGGGCATCGAGCTCCTAGATTTCAAGCCTGGTGGTGTCAATGCCATGATTCAGATCATAAATCTTAAGAATATTCTGAAGAGAGAATTGAGAGCTACATCAAACCAAATTGTTGCACTTTTTCAAGATAACTACCCAGAGATGGTAGCAAGAAAGGTCTGTAACTGCTCAAAACACACATGTTTTTTCCTTTCTCGAGCTTTCCAAGAAAAATCTATCTGAATGACTATAAATGATCAGAAGGATGATGTTATATGTCCTCATAGATTTGGTGTTTTGAGAATTTTGGCACACCAAAAATTGGAATTTCTGATGCATCTCTGGATATTTATTACTTGACATATGGTTTCTAGTTTCAAATGGTGTCAAATTACATATATCTTCAGCCTATATTGAAAAAGGCTAAAAGCTACAATATATATTTTACAGAGAGGTTCCTTTTATATAGGGATCTAATAGAGATGTTTATGAAGATTTGGTTTTCTATATTTTGTATTAAACAATACAATAGTTTCCCACAAAATATTTGTGTATGGACATTTAGTTATTAGTTACTTGTACTGTGAAAATGCAATAGACGATAGTATTCCTACAAAAAATTATGTATAATGATTACATCGACATTTTCTTTCCTTTGCCTTTCTACCTTTCCAAAGGCTTCAAAAAACATGTCTAGATGGGCTAAAATGCAAGGAATGGTCTTCGTTTGCCTCACGTGCATGAAGGATATCTACTTCATCAAAATCACTCGAGGCTTCCACTGGGCCTCTGTCTTTCTAAGGTTCCTACCATTTGTGTGTCAGAGCAGACCACTGCTAGAATGGAAACCTGGTCAATGGTTTAACACTACGTCAATCTTACCAGTGAAATGACTATAAGCTATTGTTTCTTGTGCCTATGTCCTCCAATTGTCATTTTATTTTTCCTTATTGATTAAGAGAGTCTATGCAATGCTGCTAGGTATGAGGAGTTAATACGTATTTGTGTTGTGTTTCAGCAAGTGAAAAACAATTCTCTCAAGTTTTCCTTGTATCAGCGCATTTCCAGTTTTGTTTCTTGAATCATAGCTTTTTTAATCTCAGTGGACCTTTGTGACATTTTAAGTTCAACCTCATTGTTATTTTCACCCATAATTACATGGTTTAGAGATGGAGGAGCATATATAGTCATTTATTTTTATGGTCACAATTTGCCCTCATGGGTTTTGTTTTTCATGGTCAATGTAATGGTCAATATTTTTGTTTCAAAGGGAAATCTCATGGGAAACCCAAGGATGCTTCATCACATTTGAAGATGGTATCCAGATTCTGAAATAATCCCATTGGAAAGATTAGTGCAACTTACCCAGCGGGGTTTAACAAGGCACCTGTTAGTATGGAACTAAACAAATTCTTAGCAATATGGTGACAACCAGTTGAGATATAACCCCTTGTGTTAAGGTAGCTTCCACTGTCACATAATACAGTGAGGGAATTAGGATTTTCACAAGAAACTTATAGAGGAAACACTTTCTTTCTATCTTATTTTTTCAAAGGGAAATATCATGGGAAACCCAAGGATGCTTCATCACATTTGAAGATGGTATCCAGATTCCCAAATAAGCCCATTGGCATAGATTTGTGCACCTTACCAAACGGGGTTTAACAAGGCACCTACTAGTATGGAACTAAACAAATTCTCAGAATTATGGTGACAACCAGTTGAGATATAACCCCTTGTGTTAAGGTAGCCTCCACTATCACATAATACAGTGAGGGAGTTAGGCTTTTCACAAGAAACTTATGGAGGAAACCCTTTCTTTCTATCTTATCGAAAAAAATTGAAGAAAATGAAATCACTCTATGAATGAAGTATAGTAATGGACTATTTTATCACTCTAGGACTTGAATTCCAATCTCATCAATTGTAGACTACATATCCTCAAACATACTACCTTTGGATTGTGACTTCCAACTACTGTTGCCTCTGCCAGAATTCAAATGATCTGATTTCAAGTACAATGTTGAAGAATTTCTCCAATCTTGCTAATTTTCAAGTATTCCATATATAATTAAGTCTTTTTTCTATATTCAGTTTGCAAGTGTGGGATTTTGTTGGGCCCTATAAGGGAGAGGATATTATACTTAGTTTATCAAATAGACAAATCACCTCTTAATTATTATTCTCTCTATTTTTCAGGTGTTCACAAATGTCCCTGGGTATTTTAGTGCACTGTACTCCATGTTGAGCCCTTTCTTGATAGAGCATACCAAGAGCAAATTTGAAAGTTGTCTTTAAATGTGATATCCACTAATTCCTGCCTTGAAGATAATCCACCAAACAATCCTTTCAACACACTGATTATCACAAGGCTAGCCAATCCATAGCTTGGCTGACCTTTCCAATCAATATTCATCAGTCAACATAGCTTCATTGTCATAAATAATCCTTACCTCTAGTTGCTATCCTTCTCCTTCAAGATTGCCAACTCATAGGGTCTTCAACTAGTTTCCCCAAATCATTGATATGTTTCTCCAAATCACAGAACCAAGGTTTTTAGTTATGCCTTCATATAGTCCAATAATATAACATTTCAAACACCATTGTACTTGGGTCTTTCAACTGTCCACAAGTGCTCTTTGAAAACCATTCATTAACAAACAAACCAATCTATTAGAGAAACATACCTTGTTTCTCAACTTCCCCTTATCCTTCTTGTTCTTGGTTTTGTGTTCTTGCTTCAGAAACCAGACCTATGATCAGGGCATGTTGTAACCACTATTACGGTCATGCCAACTCGGCCTTCACTGCTTCAGAGAATGTGGTTTCCATTCTTCTATCAAGTCTTTCCATACGTTGGGTTATACGACACCTTCTAGCCTATTGTTGCACCCTTTTGGTCCTCAAAAGGATACCTACAGTAGTTCAGTTTCCCACAAATATTTGTAAATATATTCCTCCACGGATGCAACACATAATTACTTGTGATGTTTCACACTTTGGATGATCTTCCTGTTCTAGCTCTTTTAGAAATAACATTCCAACCTAGCAGACTTCCTCTACGAACCAAGCACCCTTGCAACATTCTTGAATATTAATAGTCTCTATCTACCTTCAGCCCTCTCTAAAATCCTTGCTCTACCCAGGTATTTATGCAGCCTGCTAACCTACATTCAAACAAAGCACAAGAACCCTACAACAGCCTTGTTGCAACTTGGTCCTACACTAGATTATCTCTAGATTTTAGGACATAAATTTATTCAAGGAACAGAGATAAGGATGGCCTAACAACTTGGCCCTATGATACTTTTCATCATTTCATATCAAAGATACAAACTTGACTTCTTGGTATAGCTATTAGGATCTCAACTCAGATGATTTTCCTCTAACCTGTGCCAAACCAATATAAAAAAAGACAAAGAAAAAAACCTCGTTCTTACTTTTTTTCCTATTTAGTTCTGCTCATCTAAGGTATGTGAGGTTCTCTTGAGGAGAGATCTACTGTTGTTCAATGTATAATATTATACTCTTCTTAGTAGTTTTCCTTTTCAAGCTTAACCCATAGATCGTTGTTATGGCCTAGCTCAGAGAAAGTAATTTGAGTAGTCATGCATATGCATTGTCTTAGAGACATTACATGTCAAAGTTTTTCCCTTTGCAGCAAGCAGAAGGCCTCCAACTCTGGATCATTCTATAGATGTGGTGTTTTTCCATCAATTACTTATTTTTGGATTTTTCACCTTCGAAGAGTCGTCATACATAAATGGTCTTATTGGATAAGCAAGATAACTATGGTCCTAAATTGTAGCACCAAAATTATCACCTCAAAACTTGGATTGCACACATTACTTATCTTTTGATTATCCTTAATTCCTTCAAAACATAGCTCTTTGGAATGTTTGTAATTTGATCCTTCAAATTGAAAAACAGAAGTAGACCTTTGAAGAATAGAATGTAATTCTTGTGGAGAACCTATTACTACTTCAATCACATTACTATATTTGAATGCTTTCGAGAATCTGCTATAGTACATCATTTTATCTTTTTTCCATTGGAGGTATCTTCAACTTATGCAAACCTCAGTGATCTTCAAGCCTTCTTTTTCCAACCTTAGCTCTGATACCATGTTGGATAATCAAAGGCAATGTAATTCTATATATTGATGTTTATTGATTAGTAATGGAACATCATGATTGAAAGTTAAATGAAGGTTTTCACTCCTTACATGTATAGAATTTAAATGGAGATAAAGAACTAAAAGGAAAATTGCAATGTTTTATGTGTACTCTTACAAGGTCTTGAAATGAGAACTGTAATTCAAATTTTCTCATTAATGGTTTATAAACTGAGGCTAGCTGCTTGTAAGTCTATCTTTTGGAATGTCACATTGTAGCAGAGATTTACTGTTTACAGATGACTTATATTTCGAAATGAAAAATGATTCTTAGCTCAACATGTTTTCTTTTTGGTAAAACTAAAGAAAATATTTTACTTCAAAGTTTAGTGTTTTATAATAATTTAGCAGAGCTCTAGTATCAGTACCTCACCTACCTAAGCAAAGAGCTAGTTACTTTATGGGCTCTCTCATTATGAAAATGGCTATGGATTCTTTTTTACATTCTCGACCAAGACGAATATTTATAGGAAGGATATAGATTCTGTGTGATATCAGAGCCAAAGTGGAGATGCTTGTGAACCTTATCTAGGGAGGGAAAGCCATATCTCCATGATGCACTATTATCTATATACATGTTTATTGATTAGTAATGGAACATCGGATGATTGAAAGTTAAACGAAGGACTTCACTCCTTGTATGTATAAAAATTAAGTGGAGACAAAGAACTAAAAGGAAAGTTGCAATATTTTATGTGTACTCTTACAAGGACTTGAAATGAGAAGTGTAATTCACATTTTCTCATTAATGGTTTATAAACTGAGGTTAGCTACTTGTAAGTTTGTCTTTTGGCATAGCACAATGTAGCAGAGATTTACTATTTACTGGAGGTTATCTCAAAATTTATTTAAGGTACCATGGATCTAAATTTCTTATGAACTTTCAACACTATAACAAACATTGGTGCAAATTGTTGATCAATTCTCACTTGGTTAGGGTTATAGATGTTAATGAAAATTTTGTGTGCATGCATGAGAGTTTGGTGCAAATACACAATGTTGTGTAGAATTAGTGTGATAAATATGGGATAGTGCAAAGCATAGTTTTGAATATTAGTCTAAGTTGACTCATACCTAATAAACTTATTCAAGTTGGTTGTTGTTTGAACATTTAATTATTGGTTTAATGGACAGAAGATCTTGTAGGCCCAAATACCAAAGGGCAAAATGGAGCCCATCATGGGGTTATATTTGTAATTCTCCACCACTGCTACCTTCCGTGCTTCCTCAAAATCCTCTCCAACCTCAATATCAGTGCTAGTAGTAGCATGAGAAACAACATTACACTTATCAAAACTAGAAGAACGTGTTTTCCAAACTGCACGAGAACTGCTTCCCTCACGAGTCACCATGTGCCATGCTTGGTCTCGGTGGTTCGCTTCGTTCAACTCCTGGTTCACCTACCATATCTTCATTGGAAGCAACACCCTAAACTCCACTAGACAATGATTTATGATTTTGTACTAGTGATTTGCTATTTGTACTCGTGATTTGGCATGATTTTACAAGATAATATAATCTCGTGAGACATTCGCCAAAAAATTAGATACAAATATTATATTATTAATAAAATCTCCTTCCATTTTTCCTATGTATCATGGGGATTCGCCCATTTATTATACATATAAATTTAGGGGGGTTTGTAATCTTCCCAAATGGGAAAATCAGCAATACATGCATTAAAACCGCATTTTTCAGAAATCCGTGTTATAAAAATGAATAAAATACTATGGATCCTTTATATCAGACATTATATCAACCAAATACAAGAGGAAATCAGAAACAAATCACTTTTTCATAGTTAAACAAGCCTCCCAAGCCCAAAAGAGCCCAGAAACACTACAACCCCAAGATTACTGCAACACAAAAATTACTGCAGAAAGTGACAACGTATTTTATTGAGGGTTATACTCAAAAATTAAGAGAAAAACCATATCTAATCATATATTAATCAAACATAGCTCAAAACAGAGATCTAGTCTCTTTTACAGAAATCCAAGATGACCCGGTAAGGGTTTCTTGATGCACATGAAGTACAAGAAGCATATGATGTAGATCTATGGCTGAATCATGTTGTATGGCTGAAGCTCTACATAAAAATGGACGATCATGCAAAGAAATGGTTGTAGCTCCTCCTACTATCTTTTCGAGAAAAAAACTGATCCCCCTCCCGGGAAACTAGCTCATAAAACAAGTGTTTAAACCCTCCCACTGCAACACCCTAAGAAATAACATAGTTTCTGCAAGGGATTGCACTGTTGCTAAAGATGAATACTTGGCCAAAAACCATATAGTGGAAAATTTAGCACAAGATTCTCCTCTTAGATCCCTTAAACAAGTTCTCCAAGAAAGAGTAGAGAATTCCCGCATGAGAAAACCCTTGCACTAAACAGTGCAGAAAACTTAGCTAAACAGAAAAAGAATGAAAGAAGTATAAACAGACGACATAAAAAATATAATCCTCAATCATGCCCCATATGGCTGCCATTCCCTCCATTATATAGTTGATGAGCTTCCTCACCATGGGTCCCACTCATTCATGAGGTTACTTCCATGCAAAGGTTCCTCCTGCAAAATTACATTGTCTCCATTAGTCCCACTCTTCTATTTATAACGCTACTTGATTTATTCAACCATGACTTATTCTCCATGCATTTTCTCCATTCACACCCAAGGTATCTTTATTCTGACTAGCTAGATTGATCTTCATTCACATTGAGCTATCTTTATTTATGATCTACTCCTCACATATTAATGTTGTTGACTTGGTCAAACCCGACCTTGTCCACACATATTATACCTTGTTCATACATGAGGATGTTTGATCTAGTTATTAACATGATCCCTTTTCACAATAAGAGGGATTTTATGCCTACTTAAGAAACTTATGGACCTCCTTACCCATTTATTCATCTAACTAGATGTTAAAAACAAAATTAATATTCGTATTAGTTGCATGCTAATTTACGAATATTACAGTCTTCCCCTCCCAAATGTTTCTTGTCCTCAAGCAACTACAAGCATGCTACAAAATCTCCCCTCCTCCTCTTGGGGCCTCCTCATCCAATAGTCTCCACTATTGCTTTAGATATTCTGCAACAATTATGTCTCCCAATGGTTCCTCCCAAGTGTGTAAGTTGGCCTTTGGTGGATAAAACAAATGGTTCTCATCATGAAAGAATGGAAGGTCTATATGGAAAAATTCTTGTTGATCAATGGAATTCTCATGATAGAAGTGATGAAAATCATGGGAAAATTAATTACCAATGAAAGACTCCCATATCCATGTTATCATCCAAATGAAATGAATCACCTCCCAGCTTGGTAATTCATAGAAAAGCTCCTCCCAATTTCTCATGAGAGGCATGTCCCAAGTGCTCGAAACAATCATATGGCCTACCTCATAAAGAAGCAAGTGATCTACTATAGTGGCCATATCATCTCCCATGCTCCCCTTGAATAATGTAGTGCAAAAGGTGTGGGAAATTTCATTCCCCAAGGACACATCCAACCGATGTGTCTCTCCTCCAACCATGTTCCCAACAAATATAAGAACATCTTCAGCATATGGGATCAAAATTAAAGTCATGCTAGCTTCCATATGTAATAAAGGAGAAGGAAGATGGTCCCTCATGTGCAACCAAGGCAGTTTTACTCCTAACTTCCATAGAATATGATATAACAAGTGTTTTTCCCACCACTTGTTTGCTGCCCCATTATTCTTGCATGTTTGGAGAAGGTGTATGATGGTTGGTTTTAATGAATCACACCATGATGAGCACATCATCTCCCCAAAAAATTCTATGGAATGATCAACATCACCATTTATTATGGCCCCAAGTAGCCCATGAGGAAAATAAGAAAGAGTGCCCCCTCTTGGAGAAATGGCTTACACATGTGTGTTAAGAAAATGCAAGTATATAGTAAATACAACATGATGTTCAGAAATACAATCTTTACCAAACACTTGGTTTGAATCAATGAGGTAGCTCATGGATGAGCTCCCTCTCACACCCAATGAATAAGGAGGTGGTAATGATAACTTTTCCCAAGATCTATATCCCTCCTCAACCTGCAAAAATGTACGCACTTCCTGATGTGATAGTGCATATCCTCTTTGAATTTCTTCCATGTGAATCCTTCCAAGATAATACGGTATGATCTAATGAAACTAGTGGGTTTAGAGAGCAAGATCTTATAGGTTGCATGTAGTAGTTTTTCTTTGAGCATGGAGTCTCTAGTAAAATAGATCTGGTCATGAAAGTAAATTACTCCATCAACCAATATATACATCCTATCCATCAATTTCCCCTCAAGAACCTTACATGTGAAGAGGTTCTTAAGTATTCCATCAAGATTTGGGACTCCCAATATGGATCTAGGCTCCACAACAATGACAACGATGTAGAAATTTGAAATGTAGCTCCTGTCATAACATGGCTCTCCTCTTTGACATGCTTGATGCCAAAGTCACATGTTGGAGTACTATCACCTTTATTTTGTTGCCTCTCTTGTAGCTGATATTTCCCAAGACAAGATTGAAGTAGATGGAAGTGAACCTCCCCTTGGAAATTATGTTCCTTCCAAAACTTCCTTAATTTGGCCCATGCATGCAAGAGTGTTGATACCCTCTTTTCATGTTTAGAAATCTACCTCATGTGTGGGAATATCATCTTCTACCCCATGAAGATGGAGTATCTCTTTGATACCATGCTTGTATCATCATATATTCTTGAATCATCATCTTTCAGCACAAATAGATGAGTGGGAGATGGAAATGACCATAACATAAAATTTCTCATCCCTCCTTTGAACCCTCCAAAGATTCTCTGCTTTATGCTAGCTTCTCCCAAGGCTCCTTATTTAGTCAAATATGTCCCTGCTACACATAGTTGAGAGAACACTTTATTTTTCTTCCAATTAGGGGGTCTCCCTGGTGGAATGCCTCCATGCAAAGAGACATCAAGGCATAGAGCAGGATGTATATGTGTGTGGACTGCTTTGTCCTTGCCTTCACTGCACAAATCCTCCTACGTATTTTGTGCCTTAATTCTGAAATAGAGAGGGGTGTGTGCTCCTCATCATCTAATGCTTTTCCTCCCCTTTATCTCCTTCTTTCTTCAAGATCTCACCATTTACCAATGATGGCACATGCTGCACATGGATTGTGCCATGATCTCCATATGTGAGATTTTTCGAAACTCCTGGCAAGAGTGTAAGAGTTTCTCTCCTTGGAGAAAATGCTCTATCTTCCTCTCCAATACGTACTGGATGTGCTCTTGATATGACTGTGTTTTTTTCTCCAGGCTTCTCTTCCTCCTCATTAATAGTTGAAAATTCCTCATCAACAATACGAGACCTTAGATCTTGGTCTTCCCTTGAAAGAGGAATCTCCATGTCTTTCTTTTGAGAAGAAAGCTCATCATGCAATGGGGAATTTTCCCTTGGAAAGGTATACAAGTTTTCATCCCCCTCAATGGTTTTCTAAAATGGAGTTGGATTTATAGATCCTTCCAAGTCATGCAAAGTTTTTGTTTGTTTCGATTTCATAGGCTCCATAGAAGGTGTTTCATCAAACCTTTCCACTACTCTTCTAATAAACCTTACATAAGTATATGTATTTGCATTATTTAAGGAAAATGACTCAAACAACCACCAAGCATAAGCCTTACCTTCAAAATGCAGTGCTGCTACTTTAATGGCTTATTTTTTCTGAAACTTGATGTTGCTGCACATAGGTGTCTAGCTCCTCCACCCAAACCCTTGCTAGACATTTAGGTGAGCCATCAAAAGTAGATAGAAAGAATCTACCCACACTATGTTGCTTGCTCCTTTTTCTCATTTCCTCCTTGATCTTGCAAAATCCTTGGAAGTTCAAGTGATCTTTGAACATCTTATATTGAGATTATTACTCTTGAAAATAATCACCAACAGTCTCCTTCTTTGGCACATCTCCTTTATCCATCTCATTTGTCATGAACATATGGCTGGTAGAGAATTTTAAATCTGATGGTGTGGCTGAATATTGACACCCATAATATGAGGAATTAGAGCTTTTGTCATGTCCAAATCTTGTTGAGGGATCTCCATGTTTTTCCCTCATTTTTTTGATGTCTTTAGTGATGCCATGCAAAGTGTGTAGAAGATGTTTTGAGAACTTCTTCCCTCTAGAAAATAAGGGTTTGCCTTTATCCCTATTTTAAATCCTCTCCTTCTCATGAGAAGAGTCCGTAATGGTTGAATTACATAGGTTGAGACAATATTAGAGCTCTAATACCACTGTAATATTCCCAAATGGGAAAATCAACAATACATGCATGAAAATGCATTTTTCAGAAATATGTGTTATAATAATGAATAAAAACCCATGGATCCTTTATATCAGACATTATACCAACCAAATATAAGAGGAAATCATTAAAAAATCACTTTTTCATAGTTAAATAAGCCTCCGAAGCCCAAAACAGCCCAAAAACACTGCAACCCCAAGACTACTGCAACACAGAAATTACTGCAGAAAGTGACAGCGCAATTTATTGAGGGTTGTACTCAAAAATTAAGAGACAAATCAGATCTTCTCATATATTAATCAAATATAGCTCAAAACAAATATCTAGTGTCCTTTACAAAAATCCAGAATGACCCGGCAAGGGTTTCTTGATGCACATGAAGTACAAGAAGCATATGCTACAGATCTATGGCTGAATCACATTGTATGGCTGAAGCTCTGCATAAAAATGGCTGATCATGAAAATAAATGTCTGTAGCTCATCCTACTAGCTTTCCGGGAAAAAAGCTAATCCTCCTCCTGGGAAACCAGCTCATAAGAAAGGGTTTAAACCTTCCCACTGCAACACCCTAAGAAATAACACAGTTTGTACAAGGGACTGCGCTATTCATAAAGATGAATTCTTGGCCTAACACCAGATAGTGGAAAATGTAGCACATAATTCTCCTCTTATATCCCTTAAACAAGTTCTCCAAGACAGAGTAGAGAATTCCCGCATGAGAAAACCCTTGTACTAAACAGTGCAAAAAACTTAGCTAAACAACCAAATAATGGAAGAAGTCTAAAAAAACCACATATAAAATATAATCTTCAATCATGCCCCATATGGTTTCCATTCCCTCCATTATATAGTTGATGAGCTTCCTCACCATGGGTCCCACCCATTCATGAGGTTACTTCCATACAAAGCTTTCTCCTCCAAAATTACATTGTCTCCATTAGTCCCACTCTTCTATTTACAATGTTGTTTGATTTATTCAACCATGACTTAGTCTCCATGAATTGTCTCCATTCACACCCAAGGTATCTTTATTCTGACTAGCTAGATTGATCTTCATTCACACTGAGCTGTCTTTATTTATGATCCACTCCTCACATATTAATGTTGTTGACTTGGTCAAAATTGACCTTGTCCACACATATTAGAATTTTTTCACACATGAGGATGTTTGATCTAGTTATTAACATGATCTCTTTTCAAATTAAGTGGTATTTTATGACTACTTAAGAAAATTATGGGCCTCCTCACCAATTTATTCATCTAACTAGATGTTAAGAACAAAATTAATAGTCCTATTAGTTTCATGCTAATTTAGGAATATTACAGGGTTCTTCAAAATTTCTCTGCCCTTGGGCCATTCAATTAAAATATACACCAGAAATGCATGTTTATCTACCCTCCTCCTCATCCTATAAATATGAAGAGTCTTCTCCCTCACTATTAGGATCTGCGATGTGATTAGGGTGCTCCTCGCTAGAAAATTGAAAATATTCTCCTTCACTGTCTAGATTCTCCTAAATAGGTGGAAGTTCCCCTCATTTCTCTGTAGGTTCAACCAACTCTTCAAGGGTTTTAATAACCAAATATTCCACCAACGAAAAAAGAACGCCACTAGGAGTTACTTCTTTTCTTACAGGCTTATGAGACATAATTGTAGTGACAGGGAACAAACCAAGAGATTTCACAAGCTGACGAGTGATGGCTAATATAGTTTGGAGTTGATTGTAAGTAACCTAAAATGCTTGTATAGGGCTGAAGTAAAAAAATTATTCATTTTTAAGAGTATGAATAGGAGTGGAAATGAGAATATGGTTGCCTTGTGCAGAGTTTCATTTGTTATAATGTTAAGAATTTTTAGCCATAAAAAGGTGGTTCCCCTCCTTCTAGCACCAGAATGTTGATGGTGCTAGAAAGCACCAACATTCAAGGGGATCTCCCTGATGAAAATTCCCTATTAGACTTCACACTGTTTGTTGTAGGAACCCTTCAGGAATAAAGTCCTAGCTGCCATATTATTAAAGATTTTCTTTGGCTACAATGTTTAGTAGAAGATATTGCTGCACATGTAATTTCAGATTAGAAAGTGAGTATGCCTTGTGGTTTTTTAGTTGAAAAATGTATGAAGGTTCCTCTACCGTAAGGGGAGATAAAAGTGAGCCTTTTAGAGACAAGTAATAGTGCTAGTCTAGGAAAGACACACAAGCATAAAATATAAACGAATTATTGGACAACCAACAAAGTAGTTCACTTACAATAAATTATTGTTAATACATACAACACACCTTCAAAAATATAAGTACCAAATCTACCAAAATAGTTCAATTTCCTTAGTACAGGTGAAACAGCATATAGTGCAAACATTTAAATAATAGTCTTACAATATTTACGAAAAACACATGAAAGTGTGATGGCTCAGTGAGCTTCTAAATTAAGTATAATTTTCAAGATACATTAAGAAAGTGAACACCACTAGCCCCAATAGTGGAGCATTAGAGAAACTACTTGCTCCCCCAAAATAACTATATTCCTCTCTTTTGCCTGGTAGGAGGAGCTAAGGTGAAATTTCCTTTACATGAGAAATGAGGGTGTATATATAACGAATTTGTAATCAATCACCTCCCTTGTGACTATTGGATTACCCTCATCACTGTTTGACTTCTTAGTGACCTTACAACTTCTTACATGACTTTTCACATTACATAAATAGCTCTTTGACTTCCAGTTACAATTATATTTTTCAATGTAGAATTTACATAGTCCAAAAACTCATGTGGCACATGATGATTCATGACATGATATTACATGACATTGATGACATGAAAATGTCAAGCATAGTCGAAAAACTCATGTGGCACATGATGACTCATGACATGATATTACATGACATTGATGACATGGAAATGTCAAGCCCCTATTTGTTGTTGATTTATTTGTATTCATGAGATATGGATCATGGTCTTCTAGTTCCTCCATATGGCGTGAGTGTAAGGAGTCTGCAATGTCATCTTTGATATCCAACTATTGTCGCAACTAATGTTACTTTTTTTTTTCCCGATTGATCAAATTGTTCTTACATCTTCAAAAGTATCTTCTAGAAAGGTATCCTTATTCATCCCCTTGATCATCATCCTATCATCATATGATTTAACACCTGCAACTAAAATCCACCCATGAAAAGACAACATTAGTCTGAAAAAACCCATAGTCTAACATGATGCATAACAATCCATTAACTAAGTTGGAACCGAGTGACAATCTTGGAATCTGGCTTAGGGATTGTGCAGTTGTGCAAATCAGGATGTCAGGGTCAAGTACTAAGCCTTAAGACTAAGAAATTCCTAGTTCAAGGAAGCTAGGGCTTTTCATCTCCATAGTTGAGGGGCTCAAGAGGTCAGGTTGAGGGATTTAGGCTTGAGGTTACCCACAAATATGTTTCAGAGGGATAGAGGTTGAGATATTTTACAGTTGTGGTTCAAGGGCTCAAGGATGAAGCTTGATGCTTGAGACTGCACAATTCATAGAAAATTATAGTTGAGGGAAAGGACTACAAAATTCACAGCAAAGTCTAGCTGAGGGCAAGGACTGCACAATCCTAGAGCTCAAGGGTCGGAACTGACCATTGTGACCGTGTAATGCAAAACTCTAGGAGGAGGTGACTATGCATTACGTAGTTCCAAGAAGAAAGGCTAAGGCTTGAGGACTCATACTATGTAATGTGTAGTTCAAGAAGGTTGAGTGATGCCAGGTTGCTTGGTCGAGAATTTTTCTAAATCTGACTAAGTGAAGGACCAGTGAATCGAAGTGAACAATGATAAGACTTAAGTATGACCACACACTTAGAAAAATTTATGAAAAAACATGGATCACCTATAAAACATGAATATCATACTTTACTTAATGCGATGACACTGCGATGACTTACCCTAAGTGTGACACCAAAGATTCACTTTGCGACGATGGTGATGACACTTGTGCGACAATGCTTGAAACTTTGAAAATGAGTGTGATACATGTTTCCATTGTAGTAACAACTCATTAACACAAATACCATCCCTTGAAATAAAAAAAAATCATATATATGCAATGTTCGACATTTTCCTATGCTAAAAGAAGACATTTTGATTTTCTCCAAAACAAATAAGAATACTTAGAGAAAAAATGTGTGATAACACTAAATGTTTGCAATGAAAACATGAAAAGAAAAACTAGGCTCTGAAATTAGATGTAGGCCAAAAATTTGGAGGGTTTTGTAGCAGCAAAAAGAGATACCTAAAAATCCACCTTCAAAAACATTCAAGGTTTGTATGAGAGGTTGTTCATGTTGTTTGGCTTATGTAATGCTCCAACTATGTTTACGAGGTTGATGACAGATATATTGTTCCCTTTTATAGATTTATTTGTCATTTTATATTTGGATGATATATTAGTATGCAGTGCTAACTAGGAGGACCAAATCTTAAATTTTACATAAGTGCTAGAGACATTAAAGAAGCATAAGTTTCTAGCATATCTCAAGAAGTGAAAGTTTGTACATCAGTCTTAAGTGTATGTAGGTTATGTAATAGGGGATTTGAGGTGATGGTAGATCCTACCAAGATGGATACCATCATGAAGTGGCCAGTTCATACTATTTTTTCCAAGTTTAAGAGTTTCGTTGGAAACACACATTACCTATGGATGTTCATATCCTCCTTTTCAATAGTAGTAGCACTAGTGCATACCATAATAGTGAGTGGAAAGAGTTTATATTGGGGAAAGGTTTAGCAGAGGGTCTTTGAGGATTTAAGGAAAAAGATAAGTCAAGCACCAATTCTGGAATTATCAATACTGCAACCACCCTTCCAAGTAGAGACAATCGCAAGTGAGTATGTTATGGGAGAAGTCTTGATGAAAAGAGCAAGGTCTATATGCTACCAATCTAAAGTATTTCATGGGGTGATTCTCAACTATCCTACCTACGGAAAGGAGCTTTACACCTTTGATGTAACTTCTACAATTATTCTTTGTTTCAATAAAAAGTTTCTTTGTGGCCAAAAATATGTCCTTTTACAAAGTGAGGATTGTTATTTATAGCCTTTTTCTGAGTTACAATACCATGGTTAGGTACATAGTTGGATACAATGGGCCAATACCATTGGTAAATACCACTTATAATACCATGGGTAAATTCCATGTGTGAATGAATACCATGGGAGGATACATAACATGGGGGAATGAATATCATGGATAGATGTCACTTCAAATACCATGGGCGAATAAATACCATGGGTGGACGAATACCATGGGTGTAGGCCACTTTTCATCCAGATTAGCCTTAGTTCATATTATACAGAACTGGAAACACTATATGATGTGAAAAGATACAACCATTTACATGGGTCACTGGTTATTATAGTAACTGTAGGCCCATAGTAAGCTACAACAAACCAAACATTACAAGTGGATGGGGTTTCTACAATAGTTTCATTTAGTGAACAAGTATAACAATGGTAACACAAACAAGTTGGCTAACATGATTTCAAGGTCACCCACAGGGAAGATCATAGCTATGGAAAATTTTATGTAGATGAAGCCATTCAATTGTGATGCATATAAAGAAAAAATATCGAATAAGGACTTCAAGGAGGCATTTCAACAGTAGAAGAGCCAGATTCATGTGTTCATAATGGTGGAAACATAGTTGAATACCATATTTGGGTGGATTATACTATAGCATGGATAAGTTATGTATTCCTAAAGGTGAAAAATTGCAAATAGTTAGAGAGGCTCACACCACCAAGGTTGTAAATCACTTTGGTGTAGGAAAGACAATTGAAAACTTGTAGAGGTATGTCTATTGGCCCAAGATGTAAGAATAATTAACTAGGTTCATAAGAGGATACATGCTTTGTTGTACCAGCAAGCCCACTAATAGGAAATAGGGTCTATATCATCCCTTACATGTACCTTCTCAGCATTAGGAAAGCATTTCCATGGACTTTGAGGGAGTATTACCAACATGCAGGAAGCAACATGAGTACCTACTCATGGTAGTTTACAAGTTCAACAATATTTTTGGTGGCTTGTAAAAAGACCATTAGTGGGAAAGAAGCATCAAACTTGTTCTTTAGACAGGTCTAGGTGAAATTTTGGATACCAAAGGTCATTTTTTTAGATAGGGACATGATATTTGTCAGTTTAGTTTAGAATGCATTATGGAAGAATATGGAAATTGAAGTTAAAGAGGTTTATAACATTCCATACATAGATATATGGCTAGATAGAAGTAGCCAACAAGACTTTGGTGCAGATTTTGAAGGGTTACAATTAGAATAATTTGAATACCTAAGATGAAAATATTGTGTATATATAACATTGTTTTTACACATAATTCCATAATTCTATTTATAAGTCCTTATTTGTAAACTTATTTTGGATATTTTCCACCTTCACCATTAGAGATTACATATGGGGAAGATGGAGGAGTGAGTAAGGATATTGCAAGGGATGCCTTGAGGGGAGAATATTTTTTTGAGAAAATAAGGTGAATCCATATACGGATATAGGTGAAGAAAAGTATAAGGCCATGCATGATCAACATAGAATAGAGAATTCCTTTAAAGTGGGTAACAAAGTACTGTTATAGTTGAACATGGAGAGGCTTAAGAGTCCTAGGAAAAAAATAAAGGCTCTACAATATGGTTCCTTTGAGATACTTGAAATAGTGGAAGATAATGCCTATAGACTTAGTCTACCCCATACATGTGCATTTCATTATTGGTGAATATTGAGTATTTGAAACTCTATGAGCCTTCCATGCTAGATGAGGAAGAGTAACACGTTTTTCTTTCATTAGAGGATTTAGAACAAGATTCTCATATAGACTTGATAGAGGATACAATTTTGTAACAATGGTCAATAAATACAATATAGGGGAAACATGAATTTTGGAAGATTATATTGAAAGGAAAGTGTTGGACACCTAATCCTCCTAGGGTTAGTGTGGAAGGCTAACAGTGAATAGGGAGTTCAAGAGAGCATGGAATGTGGAATCCAAGAGTCACACCTAATGTACTATAAAAGTATATCATTGTGAATAACATGAGAACTAACACTTATATTTATTATTCTTGTCTTTTTCATGCTTGTCTTTGACATGGTATTAGAGCGGGAGAATTCTGGCCCTGAGCCATTGGTTTTGTGGCCTCTTTGGGAATCTAATTTTTATCTAGTTTGAGCGCTCTCCCATTCTGCATGTTACCTATCTTAACTTGTTATCTTTTCTCATTGATTCCCCTAATGTTAACTATTTCACTAGTAGCGTTCCATGCATACTTGACACACCTCATTGCTCGTCCATATTTTCTTGCCAACTCTTGCAGTGAACAGACCTATGTCTTTGTCACTTTGTGCACTGCTCCCAAAGCACCCTTTAAATGTTCTTCATTGCCTACTTCTGAGCAGTCATGAATATTTTTTCCTATTTTTTTGTGGTTCAAAACCCCAACATCCATTTTTATGAGCTAAACCAACTATCGAAAACCCTAAAAATGTTTGCGCTCATCTGCGTGGCCTCTTTCATTTGTGTGTTTGGTTTAATTTGTCTTGCTCTACCACACTCTTGCCACCTTGTGTGTGTAATGCTGCAAGCTGCAGAAATCACAATCGACTACAAAATAAAAGGAATCTCTTCAACAAATTTGGGCTTTGGAGCGGCAGTTTCCAACGTTATTTTCGGTGACAGTAAGTAGTGTTTTGGGACTCCATCAAACACAAGGCTTTGTAGTAATTCTATAAAATATACTCCCATATCATTGTGGTTTCCAGCTGCATGGAACTACACAAAATTCATTATGGTGGTGAAACTCACAACATCGATTAAAGTTGGAGGCACTCTATGCAAGGAACATGTGTGGCTTTGGGCGTAGTTCTATTTTAGTTGTGTTACCATTTCCTGGATTCCAGGCAGTCCTCTGTCGACCCACCATCGCAAGAAGCCTCCTCCACATCGGGCCTCCATCTGCTCAAGCCTCCCACATGTTGGTGCTCAGACATCACACTCTTCCTTCGCTCTCGTCCTCCTCCCGTGACTTCATGCCTCTCCAAATCATATTTGGTCGACACCTTGGACTCTCGTCCCTCCACCTGCATGGCCTCCACATGCTTCCCTCACCTCCCACTCCCGTTTTCTCTCTCCATCAATGCTCCCTCCACTTGCCAGCCTCCCTCCACTTCATAGCCTCCCTCCTACATCTTCTAACCTCTCATGGCTCCCCTCAGCTTATGCACTTGGTGATAGGCGTCCATAATTATCCTATGTTCTCCCTCTTACCAAGGTTTGACACATCATAATCATGGGTGAAAAACAAGAATTGAGAATGCTCAACCCTGAAACACTGCTTCTGCAACCTACGCTATTCATCGGTCTCCATAGAAAATGGTTTCCCATAATCCAACTCTTCTTCAAGCAGATGCAGTGTGACCACTCTAGAAAACAAGATGGAAACATCTCTAGCCACAAATTTTGGCACTAAATAACCACCGGTATTTACGTGCGTCTACCATGCATGATTTATTTATATGATCCTTCCATTTCATAAGGATGGCCAATGACCTTGAAGTATTATGGGTGCTTTAGTTGATTCTTTGTAGCAGTCGAAGAGAAAGTTTCTGAGGAATATTGAAAAACTAACATTTGTAGATGATATTGGTAGTCGTAAGAGTCTTCAATACAAATTTTGGTCTTCAAAGAAAAATTTCAAGATAAATATCATTACCCACCATAATTTGGTTCGTTAGATAACTTGCAACTACTAATAGTTGTAATTGTGTTGATAATTTTTTTGGCCGTAAAATTTGAGAACTCCACGATATCATGAGTCCATGAAAAAATGGTGAGACCTTCATGATATGTTCATATGGTATGCTTTGAGTTCCGTTTACTGTGCATAGTGTTGCATTGAAAAGTTCCTACAAATTTTATGATGTTGTGTCCCTTGAGCCAAAACTTGGTGCAGATCGAATGTAGAACAACTTCTAATTTATTTGAAAATAAGTTGAACCTAACACTTCTCATTTAGAGAGTTTGATTTGTTAACAAAATGGGAATACATTATGTAATATTAGAGTTACTAAATACTCTCACACATTCTAGTGCCAATAATACAATTATGATTGACAAAGCCATTCTCACAGATATTCAAATATTTCTGCAAAATACAAAAGAGAAGATTGAATTTTTGTAGCTTGAGTCAGAGCTACAATGAGATGAGCTTCAATAGAAGAGTTCTCATTCTAAACTTTTTTTTTTATAGAAAATTTAGACAAACTCCCATCAGTAACAAAAAACTATTCAGATTACTGAGTCGAGTACAAGAGCATATTTGAATGCAAAAGAAAAAATCCAGCCTGCACTTCCCAAGCCCATCATCAAACCTTGGGAAGAGCTTGTCCATAACAAGAAAAAAATAGGTCTTTGATATGACAAGGATGTGTCATTCCATATTCCAGACTATTCCAAGCCGATTAAATTTCAAATTGCAAGATTTATTTATGATAGTTCACCTTCAACTATTCCAGATTTTGCTCCTCTTCCACAACAAATTGTCAAATTCCAACACTATGACCTAGTTAGCCATATGAAAAATCATTGTTTTGATATTCACCCGTGAAATAACTGTGGTCAGCACACTCATTATTCACACAAATGCTTCAAAAACAAGCCTCCTGCAAGAACAAATATCCACCTTGGATGGATCGCTTCTTGGAAATGGGCATCAACATTGAAGAAGATGTTTTAGTCATATGTCAGAACTTGTTCTAGTGTATTGAATAGTCTTGCAGTTGAGTTTTTGCCATCATCTCACCTTTTATTTGACAGGGGGGAAATGATGGTCATCTACAAGCTTCAAAGCCACTTCAAGTGAGCCCGCGCCACAATCTTCCATTCCAAATTCCGAGTGGTAGCCAGAGACACGACAGTTCAAACGAGCATGAGACACAACCTGCCATTCCATATTCATGATTTGTATCCAAAGACACAGATTCCGATGAGCATTCCTTTGGTCGATGATCAGCCTTAAACCATCTATGTGAGGTTGAGATTCTTGCTCTTCAAATAATTGGGGACACTTCCTCTAGTAGAAGACTTCAGCTTCTTGCAAATTTTGTAAGAGTTCCAGGAAATGCATCAAACATTTCAGAGTTGGTGGTCATCCTTAAACCATAGCAGGTTGTAGACCTCCCTTCTTACAGGTTGAATGTCTCACTCTTCAAAATATTAGGAACACTTCCTCTAATATAAGACCTCAACTTCTTACTAGGTTTGGAAGAGTTCCAATAACTGCAATAAGTGTTCCAGTGTTGGTGGTCATCCTTAAACCACCTCCTTATGCCAACATTTTAGAGAGCTCATTCAGCCTAATGCTGATATGCATACTTTTCACATTTTTATCACAACTCTCTTCTTGGACTCATACATACCCCTTTGGATTAAGGGGGGTAATGTAGGACACCTAATCCTCCCAAGGTTAGTGTGGAAGGCGAATGATGAATAGTGAGTCCAAGAGACCTTGGAATGTGGAATCCAAGAATCACACCTAATGTACTATAAATTTAGATCATTGTGAATAATATGAGAACTCATGCTTATCTTTCTTTTTCTTGTCTCTGTCATGCTTTTGTTTGATAGAAAGCTTCCATGTAAGGCTAAATGGTACACCCAAGATAAGGTGGAGGGAAAATTTCCTCACCTTATCCAATAATGTATTTTGGGGACCAAAATTCTTCTTGACTTGGAAGGTTTGATCTATATTGGATTATTATATTGTTTTTAAACCATCTCAATTATTTCAGAGTGGAAAACGTGGATGAATGCAATCACACAAACATTTTTACTAGTGAGACCAAGTTTGGAAAATTGGGGTTTGAAACCTTCTAGAAGAAGTTTTATACATAAAACAACATTTTTGGGGTATAAAAATTCACTAGTTAAGAACCACAGAATTATATCCTATTGTAAACACAAATTCCTTTCTAGTGGTACAAGAATTGCCTAAATTGAAGTCCATATGCAAAAGTTATGCCACTTGGAAGTTGACCTTCTTCTTTTGACTGCCATAATTGAAGAGGATGTCGCATTAGCTCCCACTATTCATGGAAAATGGGTTATCTACCTTATAATGATGAAAATTACTTTAGAGGAATAAATATTGTACCTTTAGTTAAGATTTCGAGTCAAATCTAACCACCAGTAGCCTATCGAGCTATGTTATAACTCGACCAATAGAAGGAAAATGGGTTTCATTCTATTTGAGTCATTTTACTTTAAAAATGATAAAAGTAGCCATGAGAACATAGAGAGAGAGAAAATAGATAGGATTTCTATGTTGTAACATCCCAGGCCACAAGCCTCACTTCTTTGTACTTGCATCCATTTTACATTCATAGAAAGAGAGCATAGTGGCATCACCTTTAGGCTGGGTTACCTCCCAAAAGTATTTCCCAACTTATATCTTGTGTTGATTTTTGGTTTGTGAGTTTTATTTTGTTTTTATCTTTTTTGAACGTAATTATAACTTGCAAGCATATGCAATAAAGAATAATTTATAGATCTATAAATATAGGGAAAAATGAAACCTCATTTTTTAGATTTTAAATTTTAAGAATAATTTTATTAGATATGTTGGGATGAACTATCTAGTGGAATATCCATGATAGCTTATGGATCATTCTTATTCCAAATATTTTTAGAATTTTTTTAAAGATGTCCAAGCCTAATAAGAATCTCAAACTCATCGAAGTTGATTCTTTCCTACACTTACAAGGTGACATAATGAATATTCTACAAGAATTTATATTTCCCTCTGTCCCATCATATTTTTATTCTGTAAATATCTCTATTTTTTTAGCAGTTTACATATTTTCCTGGTCATTTTCTTGATTTATGAGGTGGAAGTTAACTTCAATGGTTCATAGGTCAATATTGTATGTTTTGTATTTTTCTTTCAAAAGAGATACTCTTTTAATTTGGGGGAAGTTATTTTCAATAAAATTTCATATTAGTTGGTCAATTTCAAAAAACCATAAAAATTATAAATGATGGCATAAACAGTAATGGATATAGTCTCATGCAACATATTGTATTGAATACGTAGAACTAGCTAAATTATGGTATTCTATTTTTTTCCAAGGAAAAGAAATCAACCTCCCTCTCAGTTCGAGGGCTAGAGTGAGGTTGTTCATATTGTTAGGGTCCTATAATCTATAGGATCTCAAGGTGATTGATTATTTCATCTCATATCTTTCATATTATAAATAATATTCCATTATTGTAAATTATTTCCAAAAAGGTTAAAACCTTAGGAAAAATATTCTTGCACATCCAAATGCAGCATTAGGAGATAATTAAGAATGTTTTGATTGAATTACTCACATCATTTAAATGTTATTAAATAATTTGTAATAAGGTTGGGTAATACAAGTTTTAATTTTGTCAAAAAGGCCAAAACTGGTGAAGAATGGCTTATCCAAGCTTCTGGAGACCCATTATAAGTTAGAGGTGCTCAAAGGAATTACTTTAAAAACCTTTGGAAGTCATCCTAAAAACCCCACTGCATTACCATGTTTCATTAGTGGACCCACCTTTCCTTTGCACATCGGCTTATTGCAAAACCTTTTAATTTTTGTCTGCTAAAAAATTTTTGAAATGCGATATGCGATGAAGTGGGACCCATTCACCCACCGTGTGCAAATAAACCTTACCTTTTTCTGCCTTTCCGCTTATCTTTCTACTTTACCTTTTCCACATCGCTATATCATTGTTTTCAGTTACCTCTGCCTTCTCGATTCCCCAATTGTGATTAAAGTGGGGCCATTTCTTGCTACCATGTCACCCTTTCCCCCACCATCCATTGCACATTGCAAAATATAAACTTCTCAAATCAGCGATTATAACTTTTCTCGCTTCGCCACAAAAACTTCAAAGTTGCGATGTGCGATATCCATCGCATCGCAAGATCAAAACTTTTCTTATTTCACCACACCGTTTCGCACCACAAATAATATTTTGTAGCTTGGGAAATATACCTCATCGCATATTAGCAAAAGCAACTTATTACATTGCTCCAAAGGTTAAATATTCTGATCACCGATTTGCGATATATATCGCATTTCACATATTATAAATTTTTTCTCATCGCATTTCACAAAATTTAAATTTTAACCATATTCTCGAAACCTATCCAGTCTCGATTGCGATTTACGATGCAGTCAGTCCCACCTTACCCTCCATGTCACCTCCCTCTCCCCGCACTTCGCACTTCACAAGATTTAGAGTTTACTCCCCCCGCGCTCGTAGAAAAACCTTAAGATTTGTGATTTACGATAGGCGTCGGGTCCCACATTTCCTACCACGTCACCTCCGCACTTCGCGTCGCATCGCTGATTCCATTTCTCATATCATAAAATGTAAAACATGCAATGTGCGATATTTATATGGATGCGGTGAAGTTCATAACTAAAGTATACATAATTTGAAATCCGGGTATATGGGCTTTTTACGTTGTTTTGTTTAAAAAAGGGTTAAACATGACAGAAAGGATGCAGGTAGAAAATAGACACCATGAATAAAGATAGGAAAAGGGCATCCATACAACATATTTCACCAGCATGGCACTCATTTCATCTACCAACACAATAGTTAGTTCATCTGTCAGCACATTAGTAAAATGTGGTCCACGTCCTAACTATTCCCACTACATCGGCAACTACAGTTTTACAACGCATTCCACTAAAGCTATAATTTTGTAATGGTTAGAGTTTTAAATCCAAATTTAATTCTAAAAATACCATGTCTATTAGAGACTATATTATAGGAATTATTATTGTAAAATTTTGTATAAATACTTCAGTTTTGAAAGTATCAAGGGTCGATTGATTGAGATTAGGATTTTTTCTGTCTCTTAGAGTACTATAAGATTTTTCATAGCATTGTAGAATTAATAATAATCAGACCATTTGTAGGATTCTTGTGGCTTAAATACTATTGATTTTTTCCTTTTTTTATTATGTCTCTTTGTCCTCCTTCATTGTAATCATCTGAATTCCAATTATAAAGCATAAAATGTGCTGAATAGGATTTACTGTTGAGTACCTTATTTTGGTTGCGTTTACAATAATATTTTTTTCCAATGAAGTCCAAACTAATGAATTCTTAATTGCTCTTTAGTTCCAGGCTGAATATTTTCATATTTATGTCATAATCCATTTATAAATTCGACAAGATCCAGTAAATACTCCTAGCTTTCCCCGTGTTCACTCTGTGAAAATTTGATGCAACTATCCAGTTATATTTTGACTCTATTTCCCTATAGATAGTAATCAATTGAATACAACCAATTTTCCAAAACCCAAAACAAAAATGAAAACCCAAGTACAATCATAACTAGCCTAAAAACTTACCCAAACAAAGTTAAATCTTAGAGAGAGCTCTCTTTGAAACTGACAAGGCTAGATCCCAGTTTCTAAAGTTAGTTTGATGTTGCCTCTGTAATTTTTGTTCAGCCTCAGAATTACAGAATGCTAACATAGTGGCGACTCCACTGGGGACAAAATTTATCTTCCTCAGAAAGTACATCAAAGTTCAGATCTGATTACTGATGGTGGATAGTGACCAGACACAAGAAGGCTACAATTATTCACCTGGTGACTCCATGATTCAAAGAACCCAACTTTTGAGCATTCATGGCGACTCCACAACATGCTGACAAAAGTTCCTGCTAAAAAAAATGACAAGGAATTAGTTATCAGAATTTCATCTTGGTGAAGATTTCCTAGAGGCTGTCTTTCTCATTTTAAAATCAAGAAAATTTAGTCCTGAAGCTAAAACATGTTTTCTAGAGATAGTTGTTGAACGATATGAAACTGATATTGAAATTTTGAATTCTCAAATTTAGTCCTATAATTTCCGACATCCTTAAGAATTCTTGGAAAATATTATTTCTCCTAAGCAAGAGGAAATTGTACTACCTCTTGACTTACATAGCGATGATGATTGTGCTTTCAAGTACCAAACTAAAGATGTGGGTTCATGGTTTAGTATTGAGGACACAAATACTCAACAAGTCATTGAAGGCTTAGAAGAAAATATGATACGTCTTGTTTTTATTGATCCTATAACAGAGTATATGGAGGTTTTTCTTAGCTCAAATGCTCAAACATGTACTCTTTATAAGGGTTAGATACATCAGCCATTGCCATTTCATATTATAATTTTGGTTATGAGGACACATAATCAAGTTATATTGCTGATTTTCCTAACAGATAATAAAGTGGTCCATCTGTTTTTGCTGCTACTTGACTGGATACACTCGAATTATTGTATCATTTAGAACAACAACAAATTTCAGTAGGGTAGGTAGGTGTGCAAAAAAGCTCTTTGTTTTGAGAATTTTTTCAAATTGTGTTTTAGATTTCAGTGTGAAGAAAGTTCTTATTTCAGTTTGAGATTTTCAGTCATAGAGGTTTTGTAAGAAAACATGTTGTAGATTTGGGATTAGCCCAATGGATCAGGCTACTAGTCTACGGTGTTCTTGGAACTTCATAAGGAGAGTGCCATCCCCGGATGAAGCCACTGCTAGCTAGGTCCTATAATCTATAGGATCTCAAGGTGATTGATTATTTCATCTCAAATATTTCATATTGTAAATAATATTCCATGATTGTAAATTATTTCCAAAAAGGTTAAAACCTTAGGAAAAATATGCTTGCACATCCAAATGCAACATTAGGAGATAATTAAGAATGTTTTTATTGAATTAATCACATCATTTAAATGCGATTAAATAATTTGTAATAAGGCTGGGTACTACAAGTTTTAATTTTTTCAAAAAGGTCAAAACTCATGAGGAATGGCTTATCCAAGCTTTCAGAGACCCATTATAACTTAAAGGTGCTCAAAGGAATTACTTTAAAAGCCTTTGGAACTCATACTAAAAACCCCACCACATTACCATGTTTCAATGGCGGACCCACCTTGCCTTTGCACGTTATCTTATTGCAAAACCCTTTAATTACCGTCTCTTACAAACTTGATGAAATGCGATATGCGATGAAGTGGGACACATTCACCCGCTGCATGCAAATAAACCTTACTTTTTTCCTCCTTTCTGCTTATCTTTCTATTTTACCTTTTCCACATCACTATATCATTGTTTTCACTTACCTCTTCCTTCCCGATTCCTCGATTGCGATTAAAGTGGGGCCATTTCTCCCTGCCACATCACCCTTTCCCTCACCATCCATCACACATCGCAAAATATAAAATTCGCAGATCGACGAATATAACTTTTCGCACTTTGCCGCAAAACCTTAAAACTTGGAATGTGAGATATCCTTCACATCGCAAGATCACAATTTTTTTTGTTTAATGACAATGTTTCACATCACAAATAATATTTCGCAGCTTGGAAAATATACCTCATCGCATATCGGGGAAAACAACTTATTGGATTTCGCCAAAAGTTAAATCTTGCGATTGCCGATTTGTGATATATATTGCATCACACATATTATAACTTTTCACTCATCACATTTCACAAAATTTAAAGTATAACCATATTCATGAAACCTATCTAGTCCCAATTACGATTTGCGATGCGATCGTTCCACCTTACCTGCCACATCACCTCCCTCTCCCCACACTTCGCACTTCACAAGATTTAGAGTTTACTCCCCCCGCGCTCATAGAAAAACCTTAAGATTTGTGATTTGTGATATGCATCAGGTCCCACCTTCCTTGCCACGTCATGACTACACATCGCATCGCATCGCCGATTCCATTTCTCATATCATAAACTATAAAACATGAAATGTGTGATATTTCTATGGATGTGATGAAGTTCATAACTGAATTCTACAGAATTTAATTTCAAGGTAGATGGGTTTTTTATGTTGTTTGGATTTAAAAAGGGTTAAACACGACATAAAGGACTCGGGTAGAAAATATACAGCACGAGTCAAGACAGACAAAGGGCATTCATACAATAGATTTTGCCTGCACAACACTTAGTTCATGTGCCAGCACAACTATATAATGTGGTCCATCTCCTAACTTATCCCACTGCATCAACACCTGTAGTTGTATAATGCATTCCACCAAAGCTATAAATTTGTAATAGTTAGAGTTTTAAGTTCAAGTTCAAGTCTAAAAATACCATGTCTGTTAGAGACTATATTATAGGAATTTTTTTTGTAAAATTTTGTATAAATACTTCAGTTTTGGAAGTATCAAGGGTCAATTGATTGAGATTAGGATTATTTTTGTGTCTTAGAGTACTGTAACCCTTTTCAAAGCATTGGAGCATCAATCATAATCAAACCATTCACTGGATTCTTGTGGCTTAAATACTGGTCATGTTTTCCTTTAGTTATTATGTCTCATTATCATCTTTCATTGTAATCATCTGAATTCCAATTGTAAATAAGAAAGCGTGATGAATAGGATTTATTGTTGAGTACCTTATTATAGCTGTGTTTACAATCATAATGTTTTCCACTCAAGGCCTAACTAAAGAATTTTTAATTTCTCTTTAGTTTTGCTGAATATTTTCATATTTCTATCATAATCCCTTTATAAATTTGAAAATATCCAGTAAATACTCCTAGCTTTCCCTCTGTTTACTCTCTGAAAATTTGATGCAACTATCCAGCTATATTTTGACTCCATTTCCATATAGACAGTAATCAATTGAATACAACCATTTTTCCAAAACCCAAAACAAAACTCAAATCCCAAGTACAATCATAACTAGCCTAAAAACTTATCCAATCAAAGTTAAATCTTAGAGAGAGCCCTCTCTGAAACTAGCAGGGCTAGATACCAGTTTCTAAAGTTGGTTTATGTTTCCTCTGTAGTTTTGCTTCAGCCTTAAAATTACATAACACTAACATAGTGGCGACTCCATTGGGGAAAAAAATTATCTACCTTAGAAAGTACATCAAAGTTCAAATCTGATTACTGATGGTGGACAGTGACCAGACACAAGAAGGCTGAAATTGTTTACATGGCGACTCCATGATTCAAAGAACCCTGCCTTTAAGAATTCATGGCAACTCCACAACATGCTGACCAGATTTCCTGCTGAACAAAATGACAAGGAATCATTTATCAGAATTTTAGCTCGATGAAGATTTCCTAGAGGCTGTCTTTCTCATTTTGAAATCAAGAAAATTTAGTCTTGAAGCTAAAATTTTTTTTCTGGACATAGTTGTTTAACGATATGAAACTGGTATTGAACTTTTGAATTCTCAAATTTATTCCTATACTTTTCTAGATTCTCAAGAATTCTTGGAATATTCCTTCTCATAAGCAAGAGTAAATTGTACTACCTATTCACTTACATAGTGATGATGATTGTGCTTTCAAGTACCAAAATGAAGATGTGGGTTCAAGGTTTAATATTGAGGACACAACTATTCAATTAGTCATTCAAGGCCTAGAATAAAATATCATACATCATGGTTTTATTGATCCTATAATAGAGTATATGGAGGTTCTTCTTAGCTCAAATTCTAAAACATGTACTCTTTATAAGGGTCAGATACATAAGCAATTGTTATTTCATATTATAACTTTGGTTATGAGGACACATAATCAAGTTATACTGTTGATCTTCCTGACAGACAGTCAAGTTGTCCATCTATTTCTGCTGCTACTTGACTAGCTACACTAGGATTATTGTATCATTTAGAACAACAAAAAAATTTAGTAGGGTAGGTAGGTGTGAAAATAAGCTCAGTTTTTTTAGCATTTTTTCATATTTTGTTTCAGATTTCAGTGTGAAGAATGTTCTGATTTCAGTTTGAGATTTTCAGTCACAGAGGTTTTGTAAGAAAACATATTGCAGATTTGGGATCAGCCCAATGGATCAAGCTACTAGTCTATGGTGTTCTTGGCACTTCACAGGGAGAGTGCCATCCCTAGATGAAGCCACTGTTATCTGGGTCCTATAATCTATAGGATCTCAAGGTGATTGATTATTTCATCTAATATCTTTCATATTGTAAATAACATTCCATGATTGTAAATTATTAAAAAGGTTAAAACCTTAGGAAAAATATGCTTACACGTCCAAATGCAGCATTAGGAGATAATTAATAATTTTTTGATTGAATTAATCACATCATTTAAATGTGATTAAATAATTTGTAATAATTCTGGGTACTACAGGTTTTAATTTTATCAAAAAGTTCAAAAATAGCGAATAATGGCTTATCCAAGCTTTCATAGACACATTATAAGTTAAAAGTTTTCAAAGAAATTACTTTAACATCCTTTAGAACTCATCCTAAAAACCCCACTGCATTAACATGTTTCATTAGTGGACCCACCTTTCCTTTGCACATCAGCTTATCACAAAACCCTTTAATTTTCGTCTCCTACAACCTTTTTGAAATGAGATATGCGATGAAGTAGGACCCATTCACCCGCCGCATGCAAATAAACCTTACCTTTTTTTGCCTTTCTGCTCATCTTTCTACTTTAACTTTTCCACATCGCTGTATCATTATTTTCACTTACCTCTACATTCCTAATTCCCCGATTGCAATTAAAGTGGGGCCATTTCTTCTTGCCACGTCACCCTTTCCCCCACCATCCATCACACATTGCAAAATATAAACTCTGCAGATCGACGATTATAAATTTTTCACACTTTGCCACAAAACCTTAAAACTTGTGATTTGTGATATCCATCACATCAAAATATCATAGCTTTTATTGTTTTACCACACCGTTTAGCACGAAAAATAATATTTCACAGCTTGGAAAATATACCTCATGACATATCATCAAAAACAACTTATTGCATTCCTCCAAAAGTTAAATATTGCGATCATTGATTTGCAATGTATATCACATCACACATATAATAAATTTTCTCTCATTTCATTTCAAAAAATTTAAATTTTAACCATATTCCAAAACCTATCCAGTCCCAATTACGATTTGCGATGCAGTCAGTCTCATCTTACTAGCCATGTCACATCCCTCTCCTCGCACTTCGTACTTCACAAGATTTAGAGTTTACTCTCCCTACGCTCATAGAAACACCTTAAGATTTGTGATTTGGGATAGGTGTTGGGTTCCACCTTCCCTACCATGTCACCTCTGCACTTCGCATTGCATCCCCGATTCCATTTCTCATATCATAAACTATAAAACATACGATGTGTGATATTTCTATGGATGCGATGTGCAATATTTCTATGGATGCGATGTGCAATATTTCTATGGATAAGATGAATTTCATAACTAATGTCTACATAATTTCAAGTCCGAGTATATGGTTTTTTTACACTTCTTTGTTTAAAAAACGGTTAAACATGCCAAAAATGACCCGGGTAGCAAATAGACACCATGGGTCAAGACAGGAAAAGGGCGTTCATACAACAGATTTCGCCAGCACAACGCTCAGTTCATCTGCCAGCATAGCAGTAAAATTTGGTCCATGTCCTAACTGTTCCCACTACATCAGCACCTGCAGTTGTACAACACATTTCACCGAAGCTATAATTTTATAATAGTTAGAGTTTTAAGTTCAAGTTTAAGTCTAAAAATACCATGTCTGTTAGAGACCGTATTATAGGAATTATTTTTGTAAAATTTTGTATAAATACTTCAGTTTTGGAAGTATCAAGGGTTGATTGATTGATATTGGGATTATTTTTGTCTTTTAGAGTACTCTAAGTTTTTTCAATGCACTGGAGCATCAATAATAATCAGACCATTCACAGGATTCTTGTGGCTTAAATACTGGTGATTTTTTCCTTCTGTTATTATGTCTCATTGTCATCTTTCATTGTAATCATCTTAATTCCAATTGTAAAGTAGAAAGCGTGATGAAGAAGGTTTACTATTGAGTACCTTATTTTGGCTACATTTACAATCATGATGTTATCCACTGAAGGAAAAACTAAAGAATTCTTAATTTCTATTTAGTTCTGCTGAATATTTTCATATTTCTGTCATAATCCATTTATAAATTCGAAAAGATCTAGTAAATACTCCTAGCTTGCCCTGTGTTTACTCTATGAAAATTTGATGCAACTATCCAATTATATTTTGACTCCATTTCCCTATAGACAGTAATCAATTGAATATAATCAATTTTCCAAAGCCCAAAACAAAACTCAAAACCCAAGTACAATCATAACTAGCCTAATAAATTATCCAAACAAAGTTAAATCCTATAGAGAGCCCTCTCTGAAACCGGTAGGGCTAGATCCCCGTTTCCAAAGTTGGTTTCATGTTTCCTCTGTAGTTTTGCTTCAGCCTTAGAATTACATAACGCTAACATAGTGGCCACTCCACTGGGGAAAAAAATTATCTACCTTAGAAAGTACATCAAAGTTCAGATATGATTACTGATGGTGTACAGTGACTAGACACAAGAAGGCTGCAATTATTCACCTGGAGACTCCATGATTGAAATAACCCATCTTTTGAGCATTTGTGATGACTCCACAACATGCTGACCAGAGTTCCTGCTGAAAAAAATGACAAGGAATTAGTTATTAGCTTGATGAAGATTTCCTGGAGGCTACCTTTCTCATTTTGAAATCAAGGAAATTTAGTCCTGAAGCTAAAACATGTTTTCTGGAGATATTTGCTGAACAATATGAAACTGGTATTGAAGTTTTGAATTCTCTAATTCAGTCCTATAATTTCCGAGATCCGCAAGAATTCTTGGAAAATATTCCTTCTAAGCAAGAGGAAATTGTACTACCTCTTAACTTACATAGTGAGGATTATTGTGCTTTCAAGTACCAAACTGAAGATGTGGGTTCAAGGTTTAATATTCAAGACACAACTACTCAACAAGTCATTGAAGGCCTAGAAGCAAATATCATACATCATGCTTTTATTGATCCTATAATAGAGTATATGGAGGTTCTTCTTAGCTGAAATTCTCAAACATGTACTCTTTATAAGGGTCATATACATCAACAGTTGCCATTTCAAATTATAAATTTGGTTATGAGGACACATAATCAAGTTATACTGTTGATTTTCCTGACTGACAGTCAAGTTGTCCATCTGTTTCTACTTCTACTTGACTGGCTATAGTAACATTATTGTATCATTTAGAATGTCAACAAATTTCAGTAGGGTAGGTAGGTGTGAAAATAAGCTCAGTGTTTTGAGCATTTTTTCAGATTGCGTTTCAGATTTCAGTGTGAAGAAAGTTTTGATTTTAGTTTGAGATTTTCAGTCACAGAGGTTTTGTACAAAAACGTGTTACAGATTTGGGATCATAGCAATGGATCAGGCTACTAGTATACGGTGTTCTTGGAATTTCATAGGGAGAGTGCCATCCCTGGATGAAGCCATGGTTAGCTGGGTCCTATAATCTATAGGATCTCAAGGTGATTGATTATTTTATCTCAGATCTTTCATATTGTAAATAATATTCCATTATTGTAAATTATTTCCAAAAAGGTTAAAAGCTTAGGAAAAATATGCTTGCACGTTCAAATGCAGCATTAGGAGATAATTAATAATGTTTTGATTGAATTAATTACATCATTTAAATGTGATTAAATAATTTGTGATAAGTATGGGTACTACATGTTTTGATTTTGTCAAAAAGGTAAAAACTGGCGAAGAATGGCTTATCCAAGCTTTTCGAGACCCATTATAAGTTAAAGGTGCTCAAAGGAATTACTTTAAAAACCTTTGGAACTCATCCTAGAAACCCCACCGCATTACCATGTTTCATTGGTGGACCCACCTTGCCTTTGCACATCAGCTTATCGCAAAACCCTTTAATTTTTGTCTCCTACAAACCTTCCAAAATGCGATATGCGATGAAGTGGGACGCATTCACCCACCGCATGCAAATAAACCTTACCTTTTTCCGCCTTTTTCTTATCTTTCTACTTTACCTTTTCCACATCGCTATATCATTGTTTTCACTTACCTCTGCCATCCCTATTCCACGATTTTGATTAAATTGGGGCCATTTCTCCCTGCTATGTCACCCCCACCATCCATCACACATCAAAAAATATAAACTTCAGAGATTGGTGATTATAACTTTTCGTACTTTTCCGCAAAACCTTAAAACTTGCGATGTGCGATATCCATCGCATCGCAAGATTGCAACTTTTATTTTTTAACCAAACCATTTCGCATCGTAAATAATATTTCGCAGCTTCAAAAATATACCTCATCGCATATCGACAAAAATAACTGATTGCATTCTGCCAAAATTTAAATCTTGCGATCGCTGATTTGCGATATATATCGCGTCGTACATATTATAACTTTTCTCTCATCGCATTTTGAAAAATTTAAAGTTTAACCATATTCCCAAAACCTATCCAGTCCTGATTGTGATTTGCAATGAGGTCTATCCCACCTTACATGCCACGTCACCTCCCTCTCCCTGCACTTCGCACTTCACAAGATTTAGAGTTTACTCCACCCACGCTCATAGAAAAACCTTAAGATTTGCAATTTGTGATAGACACCAGGTCCCACCTTCCCTACCACATCATCTTCGCACTTTGCATCGCATCACCAATTCCATTTCTCATATAATAAACTATAAAACATGCGATGTACGATATTTCTATGGAAGCGATGAAGTTCATAACTAAAGTCTACAGAATTCCAAGTCTGGGTATATGGGTTTTTTATGTTGTTTTGTTTAAAAAAGGGTTAAACATGGTGGAAAGGACTTGGGTAGGAAATAGAAACCATGGGTCAAGACAAGAAAAGGGCATTCATAAAACATATTTCGCCAGCACAACACTTAGTTCATCTGCTACCACAGTAGTAAAATGTGGTCCAGGTCCTAACTGTTCCTACTACATCAGCACCTGTAGTTGTACAACGCATTCCACTGAAGCTATAATTTTGTAATATTTATATTTTTAAGTTCAATTTTAAGTCTAAAAGTATTGTGTCTATTAGAGACTGTATTATAGGAATTATTTTTTGTAAACTTTTGTATATATACATCAGTTTTGGAAGTATCAATGGTCGATTGATTGAGATTAGGATTATTTTTGTCTCTTAGAGTACTGTAAGATTTTTCAAAGCACTGGAGCATCAATAATAATTAGACCATTCACAGGATTCTTGTGGCTTAAGTATTGGTGATGTTTTCCTTCTATTATTATGTCTCATTGTCATATTTCATTGTAATCATCTGAATTCCAATTGTAAAGCAGAAAGCGTGATGAATAGGAATTACTATTGAGTACCTGATTATGGTTGCATTTACAATCATAATGTTTTCCATTGAAGGCCAAACTAAAGAATTTTTAATTTCTCTTTAGTTCTGCTGAATATTTTCATATTCTTGTCATAATCCATTTATAAATTCAAAAAGATCTAGTAAATACTCCTAGATTTCCCTATTTTTACTCTATGAAAAATTGATGCAACTATCCAGTTATATTTTGAATCCATTGCCCTATAGACAGTAATCAATTGAATACATTCAGTTTTCCAAAACCCAAGTACAATCATAACTAGCCTAAAAACTTATCCAAACAAGGTTATATCTTAGAGAGAGGCCTCTTTGAAACTGGCAGGGCTAGATCCTAGTTTCCAAAGTTGGTTTGATGTTGCCTCTGTAGTTTTGCTTCAGCCTCAGAATTACAGAACATTAACATGTACTAGGCTAGCCCAAATATATAATCACTTAACGGTTCTCAAGGCTTGAAGCGAATAAAACGATATTCATAGGCACAAATCCATACAAGAATATTTATCAAGGCATTATAGTTCATCATGTCACCAACAAGAACTTGAACTTGGGTGTCGAAGATAATACCCATTCCGAACAACCACTCGAGATAACCCAAATTGATAGTTCTAATATCATATATTGTGGAAGCATAAAGCCCCATTTCATTATTATCAAGTCTAGGATAATTTTTCCTATGAGTTTAACCATATTCTCATAGGTTAAGAGCCCAAAAGAATTTTTGATGAAGCATCATTTTTTCTAATAGGAAAAGATGTATATAAAGAGTGAGAGGATAATACTCTCATAAGGATACATGGATATCACGGAAAACCCTTACTACTCCCCAATTTTTTTCTTGGAAGAAACTTTGTTCCAAAAACATGCATACAATACCACTTTTGGTTGATTTCAATTGATAAAACAAGGAAAATAGAATTTATTACACTCCCTTTTACAGTAGGAGAGATTACAATAATAAAGTTTTCCTATTTTGAAAATTTTGTTGAATTATTAAAATATTTTAATTTAATTGAAGATGAATCCTTCCAAGGATTCGATCCAAAATACACCATTTCTAGTCACTTGGAATCCATTAGATATGCCAATTTATTCACAAGGATTTCAAAAGAAAGTGGAGAGAATAAATTTGGCACTTCTAAAACACCTACCTCTTCCTACAATGTTCTAACTCAAACTCTTAATCCACTCAAGAACCACAAAATGGTCAAAATTCCTCTTCTACAGAGAGGAGAAAATAATAAATTACTATAACAGGACACATTAACAACCAATACTCTTGTGATGGTGATGGAGAAGATCCACCCACTCATGTTTCTTTTGAAAAATCACATGTAATTTAATCATATAAAAGTTAAAGTTTAAGTGAAAGAGGAGTCACATAAGACATAAGTACCCATGGTAAATGTTAGTGGATAGTACCACACTTCCAAAAATGCGTAATTTCTTGAATCATTGAAGCCATAAGTTTTTTGAAGCACTAGTTGCAGAAGAGCTTGTGACATTTAAAGATCAAAATTTAAGCATGCACGATACCCATTATGATAAATCTACAAAAAATATACAATTTGAAAATGTGCAAATAATAAAGACAAATGAAAATGAAGAGAAAAATAAATGATTTAGGAGTTAGAACTTTTGTACTCCTAAAACTACATCAAACTATAGGGGACCCTCTTACTCTTTTAGTAACAGAGCATCAAGTTGAAAATTTTAGATTGAATAAAATGATACATGAACTTGAAGAAGATCTAAGTCGAACACCCATTTTCATGACTCCACTAGATTTTAAGGAACCCAAAGTAGCAGTTATATTGGGCATACCTTGAAATATAAGAAAAAAACACATTTTCCAACATGGATTAGAACAAGCCCGCTAACAAGAAATAAGGTTTATATCATTCCTTAATTGTACCTGCTCATCCTTAGGAAATAATTTACATGGACTTTGAGGGAGGATTTCCATCATCTAGGAAGTGACATGAATACCTTTTCATGGTATTACAGGCTCAACAATATTTTAGATGCCTTGTAAAAATACCATCCATGGTAAAGAAGCATCAAACTTTTTCTTTAGACAAGTCTAGGTGAAATTTTGGATACAGAGGGTTATTGTTTTAGATATGGAAACAATATTTCTCATTTATTTTTGGAATATATAGTGGGATAATATGGACAATGAAGTTAAATAGGTTTACAACATTCCATCCATAAACATATGGGTAGATAGAGGTATTCAATGGGACTTTGGTGCGACTTTTGAAGGGTTATATTATAAAAAATAAAATGCCTATGATGGAAATATGTCATATATATATAACATTGCTATTACATAGAAGTAAACACTTCTATTGCGAAGTCCTAATTTGAAACTTGTTTTGGATATTTTCCACCTTCACCATTGGATACTTCTAAAGGGAAGGATGGAGGAGGGAGGAAGTATCTTATAGGGGATGCCTCGAGGGAATTTTTTTTCTAGAAGATCAAGTGAATCCATATAGAAATATTGGAGAAGAAAAGTATAAGGCTAGGCATGGTCAACCTCGAGCAGAGAAGTCCTTCATAGTGGGAAAAAAAGTATGGTTACAGTTGAACATAGACAGGCTACATGGTCCTAGTAAAATAATTAAGGATTTGCAATATGGTCCCTTTTACATACTTGAAAGAGTGGAAGATGACACCTATAGAATTAGTGTAGGCCCATAGATGTGAATTTACTCATTGGTTAATATTGAGTATCTAAAACTCTATGATCCTTCCATGTTATATCAGGAAGAGGAACAAGTCTTGCCTCCTTTAGAGGATTTGACACAACATGCTCAGGTGGAGTTCATAGAGGATATAATTTTACAAAATAGGTCAATAAATACAAGATAGGGGAAACCTGACCTTTGGTATATTATTTTGAAAGGAAATCTTCCACATAAGGCTAAATGGTACACCCAAGAGAAGTTGAGGAAAAATTTCCTCATTTCATTTAATAGAAGCTTTTGGGGACCAAAATTCTCCCAAAATTGGGAGGTTTTATATGGATTCAATTTTTATTTTTCATCCATCTTAATTATTTTATAGTGGAAAAAGTGGATTAATCAACTCACAAGAACATTTTTATGAGCGGGACCAAGTTTGGAAAATTAGGTCTTAAACCTTCCATGAGAAGTTTTATACAAAAAACAACATTTTTCTCTTGTTTTTGGTGCGTGGAGTTCATCACTTAATTTCCGCACCATTATTTCAAGTTCTACACACAAATATGTTTCAATTGGCACACAAATTTCCTCAATTGGAGTTCATATGCAAAAGTTATGTGACTCAGAAGTTGACCCTCTTCTTTTGACCACCATCATTAAAGATGGTGTCACATTAGCGCCCATTATTCATAGAAAATGGGTTATCCACTTGATAATGGTGAAAAGTACTCTATAGGATTTAATAATGTACTTTAGTTAATATTTATAGTCAAAGCTAACCACTAGTATCCTATCGAGTTGTGTTATAACTGGGCCAATAGGAGGAAAAATGGTTCCATTCTATTCTAGTGCATTTTCTCCCAAAAATGAGCAAAGTAGCCATGGTAATATCAGAAGAGAGAAAATGAATAGGATTTTTTCATTGTAATAACTCAGGCCACCAGCCTCACCTTTTTGTGATTGCATCCTTTTTCCATTTGGAGAAAGAAGGTAGAGTGACATCGCCTTTGAGTTGAGTTTCCTCCCAAAAGTGTTTCTCAACTTATATCTTGTGTTAATTTTTGGTTTGTATGTTTTATTTTGTTGTTCTCTATTTTTTACATAATTATAACTTGCATGCATATGCAATAAAGAATAATTTATAGATCTATAAATCTAAGGACGAATAAACCCTCATATTATATATTTTGAATTTTAAGCATACTTTTATTATATATATTGGGATGAACTATCTAGTGGGATATCCATGGTAGTTATGGATGATTCTTAATCCAAATATTTTTAGAATAATTTTAAAGTTGTCTGGGCCTAATAGGAAGCTCAATCTCACTGAAGTTGATTCTTTCCTGCATGTAGAAGGTGACAGAATAAATATTCTGCAAGAATTTATATTTCCCTTTGCATCCATCCCATCCAATATTTCTTCTATAGATATCTCTATTTTTTCTAAGAAATATGTATACATTTTTCTTGGAAATTTTCCTAAGTTATGGGGTGCAATTCAACTTAAATGTTCCTAGGTCAATATTGTATGTTTTTTATTTTTCTTTGAAGAGAAACACCCTTTTTGATTTGGCATAAGTTATTTCCAATGACATTTCGTATAATCTGATCAATTTATGAAAACAATTAAAAAAATAAAATTGAAATGATGGCCTACCAAGTAATGGGAATAGTCTCATGGAACATATTCTACTGACTACAAAGAACTAGCTCAGTTATGATATTCTATTTTTTTTTCCAAGGAAAAAATTAGCCTCTCTCTAATTATGAGGGATAGAGTGAGGTTGTTGGTACTAGGATAGCCGAGAGACATACTCACTTAAGAGTTTGCAAGGCTCAAATCCGATAAAACAATATTCATAGGCACGAAGCCATTACACCAGTATATATCAAATCATTATAATTGTTCATTATGTTGCCAACAAGAATTTGAACTTGGGTGGGGAAGATAATATCCATTCTGAACAACCACTCAATATAAGCCAAACCAAATTGATAGTTATGGTATCATAGCTTGTGTAAGCATCAAGCCCCATTTTATTTTTATCAAGTCTAGGATAATTTCGTCTACAAGTTAAACTATATGCTAATAGTTTAAGATCACAAAAGAGTTTTTGATGAGGAAAAAAGAATCTGATAGGAAAAGAGATATATGAGGAGCAAGAGGATAATACTCTCGTCAAGATATATGTATATAAAGGAAAACACTACTACTCCCTAAGTTTTTTCTTGGAAGAAAATTCGTTCCTAAAGTATGCAAACAATGTCACTTTTGGTTGATTTTATTTTATAAGAAAAGGAAAAGAGGATTTATTACATTCCATTTTACTGCAAGAGAGATTAAAATAATAAAATTCTTCCCATTTTTCAAAAAATTTTGAGGTTTTAAAATATTTTAATTTAATTGAAGTTGCATCCATGGATGGATTCGATCCAAAAGGAACCTTTTCTAGTCACTTAGCATCCACGAGATATGCCAATTTATTCACAAGGATTTGAAAAATAAATTAGATAGAATAAAGTTAGTACTTCTAAAAGACCTATATCTTCCTACAATGTTGTGAGAGAAACAAGTACCAATATTGAAGAAAAATGAAGGAAAGAGGGAAAATCCCCTCAAAATCTCATTCCACTCCGGCACCACAAACTAGTTAGAATTCCTCTTCTACATAGAGGATAAAAGAAACAATTACTATAAGAGGAGACATTAACGACCAATACTCTTGTGATGGTGATGACGGTGATGTACAAGAGCTACCCACTTATGTTTCTTTTGAAAAATCACATGTAATTTAATCATCTAAAAGTAAAAGTTCAAGTAAAAAAGGCATTGTAAAATACGTAAGGGCCCATGGACATGTTAGTGGATAGTACCAAAGTTGCAGAATGGGTAATGCCATTAATATTTGAATCCAATAGGTTTGTTGAAGCACTAGTTGTCGAAGATCTTATCTCATTTAAATATCACTATTTAACCATGCGAGATACCCATTATGATAAATCTACAAAAAAGATACAATTTGAAGTGAAAATAAAAAGATGAAGGAAAATGAAGAGAAAAGTAGATTCCTCAAGAGTTAGACCTTTTGTATTCCTGAAAATACATCAAATGACTGAGGATGCTCTTACTCTTTTATTGATAGAGTAGAAAATTTTAAAATTTGAGATTGAAGAAAAGGATACATGAATTTTTTTTTTTAGAAGAAAAAAACCACTGTCTATTAAAATATAAACAGTACATAATATCAAAACATTGTCTGAAGTATCTCAAATTGAGATCATCATCCTAGAAAGACTCTATCCATAGAAAAAAATAAAATGAGTGCAAATCCACATAATAATTCCATACAACAAAATATTCTCATACATAGAGAAAGCATCTATATATGACTATAACATAGTTACGAAACATAAAAAACCATTCTGCTCATCCCCTGTGATCCAGGGATTAAAACCATTGGAAAAAAAAGCACAAAAATAGATTTGGCTCGCTTGCTATCGATTCTTCCCACATAAACCTGCACAGATAACACAAAAGGTTTCCCAAGTAGGTTTGCTTGATGTAGTATGCCAAGAAATCCCAGTCTTTTGGATTAAGGGATGGGGATTTTAGTGGCCCATATGCATTGTCCATTCATGAATTGATTTACCTGCATAATACCAAAATTCATACCAAGACCCTTTTTAGAGAGTCCATCAGCTCTGGTGTTATTTTCCCTGAAGATGTGGTTAATAGGCGGATTGCTCATTTTAGACCACAATTGTTGAGTTCTCATAAGCCAACCCTGTGCTCTTGGAGAAGATAATGTAGCAATCCCAACCACGACATCAATGATGATTTTAGAATCACCAAAAATGCAAACCTCATTGATTCCCATGTTATGGGCAGCAAGAAGACCACACCATAGGCCCATCAATTCCACCAAATTGTAGGTACTCAGGCCACCATTCCAGCATATATGAATCTGCTCAGCCTATGAGATATTAACCCATGCACCACATCCCATCAAGCCCTCCTCACATGCTCCATCAAAATAGATAGCAGGAAAAGAAATGGGATGAGGCATATTCCTAATAGATTAATTAGTAACTCTTACCTCAATAGTATCCCGATCATTGATCCATTTAATGATGGATGAATGAATAAGGGAGGTGGAGAAGCTCATCCCCTCAAATAAAAGCCTATTCCGAGCTAGTCGTACTTCGCACATGAGAAAGAAAGGCAAGGATTGAAATTTCCTGTGGATTTTGTCCCATCTTTGGGTGGCCGCCATGAAGTCCCTTGGGGTCCATGATGAGTTAATAATATGGAAACTAGAAATTTTCCATAACAATAACCCTTGGGCCTGCAAAGAAAATATGTTCACCAGTTTCCTCATGACTTAAACATAGAGCACACCTACCAGGACCTTGGAAGCCCCGTCTTATGAGGGAGTCCCATGTTAGAATTTTTTTCTTCCAAACCAACCATCAAAATAGTAGAATCTTAGTTGGTATTTTCCTATGCCAAAAAGTCCAAAAACCAGTGGAAAAATCCAACTACGAAGACCGAGAATTAATGTAGAGATAAGCATCCTGTACAACCACCGAGCCCTGTTTCATATCACCCTCCCATGTGATAATGTCACCTTCTTTCTTATGGCATAAGCAAGCTGCTTGAATACGCTGCATATACTCCCTCCAATCCACTGCATCCCGTCCATTGAGGCCAAGTAGCTTAGCAGATTTCAAGATGGGAGCACCATGGGCCTAGTAGTGGATGACTTGAAAGAAATGTATGACCCCACGGTGGGCAAGTCTGTGAGAAACCCTATGGTTAGGGAGCACATCAACATTCATGCCATATATACGATCATACCATAGGATAATCTTCTACCCATTCCCAAATCTCCATATGAATTGTTCAGCAAAAATTGGAATTATTTTCTTGAAACCTTGCCAAATTGCAAAAATGTTTTATGGACATATGAATTATTGGCAGTATATTTTACGTAGGGTATCACCAATTAAATATTTAGAAAGTATGATATCATTCCATATTCCATTGCCATTGATTGCTCTCCAAAGAGATTTGATGAGAAGAGCAGAGTTAAATGCTCTTGTGTTTAGTATGCCCCAACCACCCTAATTTTTTGATACACATAATGTTAGGTCCTTATATTACTAGTATAGTCCCTTATTGTTGTTTATGTAACCCCCTTATTGTTATTCTTGTACCCCTGTAACCCCCATATTGTTATTATTGTGCCTTTACATTTTATTGTTAGGTTGGCTAGGATTACATTGTGGCCCCATGGACTATTATATATAGAGAGGAGGTTTTGTCATTTGTATCATCCAAGAATTGTTCATTTGTGTAATGTATAGGAGGTCTCCCCCTCGAAGTGGATGATTTCCAAGGCGTTGATCTCTCTTTTCTTCTATTTTGGAGTTGGTTTCATAACATTTGGTATCAGAGCTTTGGATTCTAGGGTTTTGCTCCTCCAAACAGGTCATCATGGAATTTTCCCTATAACTTTTTTTCTACGAAGGTTTAGAAGCTAAAATTTTTAGAGTGTGAAGCCGAAATCCTGAGGAACATCATCGCAAAATTTCAGAGCTTGGTTTGCAATATTTTTGTAGATATGATCTGTGGAAGTTAGGGCTTATTGTAGGCTCCTCAATTTAACCTAAATAGGTCATCACAGAATATTCACCATATCTTTGTTTCTACAAGGGTTAAGAAGTTGAAATTTTCACAGAGCAAAGCTGAGGAACCTCCTGTAAAAATTTCAGATCTTGGTTCGCAACATTTTGGGAGATATGATCTGTGGAAGTTAGGATTGTTTCAGGCTCACGAATTTCATCTCAAAGAGGTGATAGTGGTAAAAACATTATAACTCTCTCTCTGAGCATCGGATTGAGATTCTGTAAGAATTTTCCACAAGCACACGGAATTTTGTTTTCTCTATATCAATTTTAGAGCCGAAAGAGAAAACAGTGATACTTAGCAGGTTGTACAAGTTCCCTCTACTGAACCAGTCCATAATTAGGTCATCGTAGGAGATTGGGCATAACTTTGCCTTCAAGAATCCAAATCAGGTAAGACCTATGGCATTCAAAAGAAGATTCAGAGGGATAATTTAGGGCTGAATTTTAGATATTAAAAATTGAAAATCACAGAGATAATTTAGTTTCAATATCAAGCTTCTCAAAATCGAGAAAAAAGTGTGTATTTTTTTTCAAATTGCATAAGTCTTGTATGAAAAATCAGTTCTAGGTGATTCCAAAGGCCTATTGAGCATGGATATCAATATTGGTTTCTAAAATGCCTCCTGAAAATAATTCAACACCCATTAAACCTTCATAAGGATCTACTATGACTCATGAAGACAAAGAAATGCAACATGAGATATCAAAATTCCAAGAGCAAGTGCACCAAATTTCGCTATCGCAAAGAGAAAAAAAAAATGAAATTGAAGTTTTGAAGAGAGGCCTGGAAACTAAGATGGATAGTTTGAAGAAAGGCATGGAAGCTAAGATGAATGGTTTGGAATCAAAGATGGATGGCATGGAAGTTTGCATGGAAGCTAAGATATATGAAATGTAAGCTAAGATCGATGACAACATGGAAAACATGAAGAATGATCTAAAAGTAGACATCAAAGGTTTGGAAAAGTTGATACAAGAAATGTTTCCTAATGGAGAAAATATAGTAAAGGAAACTCATGATGAGAACAAAATAAATGTTAATCATGATTTCATAAACTCTAATGTTGGATTAAAGGACCACCATATTCCAAAGATGGATATGAGGAAGTTTGATGGCAAGGATCCAGTAACATGGATACTATAGATGGAGCAATATTTTGATCTCAATAATGTGCAAAACACACAAAAGGTACACATTGCAATTTTACATTTAGAACAAAATACATTTGTATGGTATCGATGGCTTTGCTCCCATAAAAAAATTGTCACTTGGTCAATTTTTACAGAGGAAATGATAGCACATTATGAGGATATTAAGAGCAACACCTTCTTTAGCCAATTGATCAATCTGAAACAAAAGGGTTTAGTGGCGGAGCACATTGAGGAATTTCAAAAATTGAATATAAGGGTAACTGATATTCCAGAGGAACACAAGATTGATGCCTTCATAGCGACTTTAAAGGATAACATCCAACATGAAGTTTTTGTTTGGGAACCAGATTCATTAGAGAGGCATTCAGGTTGGCAAGAAAAATTGAATGTAAAATTATGGCGACAAGGAAGCCTACCACTCACATATATAAAGATGGAAGTGTTGCTACTCCTAGACTTCCACAACCTACAAGGTTAACACCATAACAATTGGAATAAAAAAGAGCAAAAGGGATTTGCTACAGTTGTGATAGAAAATACATTAAAGGTCATAAGTGTGCTAAGAAGAAATTATTTTACATAGATTGTGCAGAGGAGGAACAAAATGAACAAGAAACTTCAAATGTAGAGGATATACACCAGGAAGAAACCCTAGAAGAAGAAGAAATGAGTTCGACCATATCATGTAATGCATTGGCAGGAATTACCACTCCTCAAACTCTCAAGATAGAAGGACATATTAAGAAGAAAAAGGTAATAGTGTTGATTGATTCGGGTAGTACCCATAATTTTATTCATTGTATGGTAGCCAAGGAATTGAATTGTTTCCTATAGCCAACACCAAAATGTCAAGTGATGGTTGCAAATGGAGGAACTATAAATTTCTCTGGAAAATGCCATAATATCAAGCTATCCATGGGGGAATATGTATTGAATAGTCCAATGCTTTCCATCCCAATGGGAGGTGCTGATGCTGTACTAGGAGTACAATGGTTATAATCTTTGGGAACGGTAGATTTTAATTTTCAAGAACTTTTCTTCAAATTTTTTTCAAAAGGAAAGGAAATCGAATTACGGGGTATCACAGGGAAGCTAGGCAAGATAATAAGCTCTAATGTCATGACAAAGCTTCTGAAGAAAGAACAACGAGGTGTAATTGCACAATTATGCTCACTAGAAGTTCCAACATCAAAATCATCTATTTCTCTAGATCTCCAAAGAGTCTTGGACAATCATTCCAAGGTGTTTGATACTCACAAAGGACTCCCACCTATTCATGATCACGATCATGCTATTCATTTGATTCCAGGAAGTGTTCCTTCAAACATCCAGCCTTATAGATATCCTTATGTCCAAAAGAGTGAAATTGAATGTATGATTGCAGAAATGTTAGAAGCTAGTATAATTCAACCTAGTCAAAGTTCTTTCTTTTCTCCAGTAGTATTGGTGCACAAGAAGGATGGATCATGGCGCATGTGTCCAGATTATAGGGAGCTCAGTAAGCTCAATATTAAAGATAAATTTCCCATTCCTGTGATTGATGAATTATTGGATGAATTGCATGGAGAAATTTATTCTACTAAGTTGGATCTTCATTCAGGATATCATCAAATTAGAATGAACACTGAAGATATTCCAAAAACCACATTTCGAACTCATGAGGATCATTATGAATTTTGAGTTAGGCCTTTTAGCCTTACCAATGCACCTTCTACATTTCAAGGGTTGATGAATTCCATTTTCAAACCCTTCCTTAGAAAATTTGTGCTAGTATTTTTTGATGATATACTAATCTACAACAGGTCTTGGAAGGATTATGTTCAACATGTTGACAAGGTGCTCAAACTATTGGAGGAGAAACAATTATATGCAAAAACATCCAAATGTTTCTTTAGAGTAAAAGAGGTGGAATATCTGGGTCATATTGTATCTCATGAGGGTGTTAAGGTAGACCCTAACAAAATTAAATCCATTAAGGAATGGAAAGTCCCCACAACCATAACATAGTTGCGTGGATTTCTCGGGTTAACAAGGTATTATAGCAAGTTTGATAAGAATCATGGGAGAATAGCAGCACCTATAACAACATTATTGAAGAAAGATGCATTTTCATGGACTCCTAAAGCAACTAAGGCATTTGAACATCTTAAAGAGGCAATGTGCCTAGCACCAGTCTTAGCTACGTCAGACTTCACAAAAACCTTTATTTTGGAATGTGGTGCCTCAGGAAATGAAATTGGTGTTGTTTTAATGCAAGAAGGAAGACCCATTGCTTTTGAAAGTCATTCAATCAAAGGAAATTATTTTAAAAAGGCTATATATGAGAAGGAAATGTTGGTAATACTATATGCACTAAATAAATGGAGACCTTACTTAATGGGAAGACACTTCAAGGTAAAAAATGATCATGATAGTCTTAAACACTTTTTGGAACAAAGAATATCTTCGGAAGAGAAGCAAAAGTGGGTCATAAAGATGTTGGGTTATGACTTTGAAATCATCTACAGAAAAGGGAAGCTAAATTTTGTTGCGGATGCACTCTCCATAAAGGATGAAGAGGTGGAAGCATTGCTTTGTGCGATTTCTATTATCCAACTAGATTGGATAACCGAAGCAAGGGATGAATGGAAGAAGGACGAAGAAGTTTGGACACTCATTCAAAAGTTGCAGCAATATCCTAGTACATCTGATACATTTAGTTGGAAAAATGATTCCTTATGGTACAAAGATCGCTTATATATTTTCAAGAATTCCCAACTAAAAAAAAATATTATTTTGGAATTGCAGACTTCTCCTTTAGGAGGACACTCGGAATTTTTAAAAACTTATCACAGGGTGAAGAAATAATTTTTTTGGGATGGCCTTAAATCTGATATTCAAAAGTTTGTGGTGGAATTTTTGGTTTTCCAGCAAAATAAAGTTGAGACAATTAAGACCCCGGGTCTTCTACAACCTTTCTCCATTCCAAGTCAACATTGCAAGGATATTTCAATGGATTTTATCACAGGTTTACCTAAGTCCAAAGGAAGGAGTGTCATCATGGTGGTAGTTGATAGACTTACCAAGTATGCACACTTTTTTGCATTATCTCATCCATTTAAAGCAAGTACAGTTGATACTGCATTTATGGAAACAATTCAAAAGCTACATGGAAACCTGAAGATTATTGTAAGTGATAGAGATCCCATTTTTGGAGTAAATTTTTGGACAGAATTATTTTCTTGTTTGGGTACTCAACTAGCTCATAGATCATCTTATCATCCTCAATCCGGTGGTCAAACAGAGATAGTGAATAAATGTTTGGAAGGCTATATTCGTTGTTTTGTATCTGATAAGCAAAAAAAATGGGTCAAGTGGTTACCTCTTGCTAAATGGTGGTGTAACACTTCCTTCCATACTGTAGCAAAAATGACCCCATTTATGGCACTTTATGGATATCATCCACTGTCCTTCACATCCTCTTTAAGAGAAAATTCTATGGTTCAAGCAGTGGAGGATCACATCGAGCATCATCAAGAAGTTCTCTGACTCTTAAACGATAACCTAAATATGGCACAAAGTCGAATGAAACAACATGAAGATCAACATCGTAGTGAAAGAAATTTTGAGGTGGGAGACTGGGTATTTTTACGGTTGCAACCATACAAACAAATGTCCCTCAAGCAAGCTAAGAAGGATAATAAATTATCGCCAAAATACTATGTTCCTTACAAGGTGTTGCAAAAGATTGCTACTATGGCATACAAATTGGAGCTTCCTACTTCTTCGTGAGTGCATCCAATTTTTCATGTTTCATGCTTAAAAAAGGTTATAGGGGACAAACTTCCAGTTCAAAAAATATTGCCAAAACTTGATGAGGAAGGAAAAACCATATTGGAACCTGAAGCAGTCACAGAAACAAGAACTCAATAGCTACGAAATCGATCAATTTCAGAGTATCTCATCAAATGGAAGAACTTTCCCACTAAATATTCTACATGGGAGGATGAGAATTTTATACATAAGCACCCGGAGCTACTCAAGAATTGAGGACAACACTCTTTTGAAGGAGAGGAGCATGTTAGGTCCTTATATTACTAGTATAGTCCCTTATTGTTGTTAGTGTAACCACCTTATTGTTATTGTTGTACCCCTGTAACCCCCATATTGTTGTTATTGTGCCCTTACATTATTATTGTTAGGTCGGCTAGGATTACATTGTGGCACCACTAGGATTACATTGTGGCCCCATGGACTCCTATATATAGAGAGGAGGTTTTTTCATTTGTATCATCCAAGAATTGTTCATTTATGTAATGTATTGGAGGTTGCCCCCTCAAAGTGGCTGATTTATAAGGCATTGATCTCTCTTTTCTTCTATTTTTGGAGTTGGTTTCATAACACATAACAACTCAAACTTGCATAGATGATTTTTGTTGGTCATACCAGTGCCTCCCCATAAGAATTTGGACAGAATTCGATTGATATGATGCACAATTTGCTCCGGAAAGTAAAAAAGGTGACCCCAGTACACAATAAATTGTGTAAGAACTTCTTGGATCATGATTAGTCTACCACCTAGCGAGAGCCACCTATGAGTCTATTTTCTTATCTTGATTTTTAATTTCAAGGATACATGAACTTGAATAAGCTCTTTGTCCAACACCCTAGTTCATGAATCCATTGTTTTTTCAAGAACTCAAAGTATCAGTTACACCGGGCATACCCCAAAAGATTAAAAAAAAACAACGTTCTTAATAGGGATTAGAGCCTACATCACAATGAATATTAACAAGTGACTTGAAATTATAGAATAAGCATGGGAAATTTCCATACACCTTAGAAATTTATCTGAGAGAATTAAATCAATTTTTTTGAATATTTATGAATGGACCTTGAGTTATCAACAATTTGTTGAATATAATATGAATACATTTGTAAATAAAATCAACTCTTTAAGTGAAATCCAAATACATTAGCAATACTTGCCTACTCCAAAGATGATAAAGCAAATCAAAGTAGTTTGGTCTACTCGAATTAAGATACTTGAGGGTGCTCTTTCTAAATTTTGTAGCATCGATGACCACAAAAACAAAAATTTCTTCAGAGCCATTAAAATTGTTAATGATTTTACTGTAAATTGTATGATTAGGGACTCTTTAAACGAATATTTTGATGCTATCATAGTATCATTGGGGGTCAACTTCAACTATCTGGTTTAATTTCAACACACCGAATTCAAGAAATGGTTGGTTGCGTTCATTAACAATAATAACGAAAAATTGGATAACATTGCACAACTGTAGTTGGATGGTAATGAAATAGAAGATGAGATATTTACTTTGAGAGTGAAGCAAGACACAATTGTCTTACTCATGAAGGACTACATGAAAGAGTGGCTCAAGAATTTCTTGAATGAAGTCATTGACCCACAATAACTTCTTGAGCAATCGGGATAACAAACAATTGCCGAGTCAATAATATATAAATTTCGTGTAAAACAACCACACTAAGAGAGAGGATTCATTCAACTTTTGATCATTCTACAATTATGTGAGTGCAGTGTGATTCTTCTTCTTTGAAGCAATTCTCTATTATCCACTTAGTCTTTGACTTATCCTACTTTATTGAATTGATGTATGTTTTCTCAATCCAATCCGTAACTGTGTTTTCCCTCTTTCTTTCAAGTACCCTTTTCACTACTATTGGTGCACTAGAGTCCAATTCTAGTTCCTTAGGGGAATTTTATTTTATATTTAAGTAACAAGATTTTATGATTTTTCTTTAAGCACTTAGATTTTTAAGTTCATAATTTATTGTTTCGACTCTCTATGAAAGCTTGGTTTAGGAAGACATGTCATATTTGATTCTAAAAATTTAATTTTCAAATAAGAAGTAAGAGTCTCATGAATATATTCCTTTTCTCTTATGATGTTAAATGGATAAAATAATTTAATAGTTCTATGATTATCTAGGAGAATACTTTCTATTTCCGTCTATTTGAATTTGCTTCAAATATGTTTCCTCATGTATGTTTATGGATGACAATGTGAAATGGATTTGTGAGTACATAATAAATTTTGCAAATATTTCATATTACTTTGAGAAAACCTAGTCCACTCACATGTGCATGTGTTGAACGCTTATTTTTTAATATTCAAGTTATATGCATACAATAATGTCATCAATAGAGGAGTACCACCTCGATATAAAGGTGGAGAAAACCTAGAAACAAGGCTTAAGAGATTAATTTTTTTTTTGAGTCAAGAAAAGATATCAACAACTAAACATTCTACTCATTCGTTAGGGATTCCCCCTCTACATTGTTATCACTAAGGATCAATCAATGTGCCATAATTGTAGAGGAATAAAGACTTACATTAAGAAGATTCATTGTTGCAATACATTTAATGATGGTGCTTCAATTCTATCTTTCTTTTAGGGATAGGTTTGTCTTGTTGTTCACATCCAAATCTAGGACCATCAATGCAAGCTCACCTAAATTCCTAAGAATTTTTCCAGTTACCATATTATTGCTCAATATAAGGTAATTGAGGTTCATAATATAAGCTAATTAATGCAAGCTCACCTAAATTGCTAGGAATTTTTCCACTTACCATAGTATTGCTCAATAATATAAGGCAATTGAGGTCCACAATATAATCTAATTGAGGTTCCCATAGATAAATTAATTAAGGTGTTTCATATTTCCCCTAGAAGAAAATTTTCTTCCAAATCAATTTCACTAAGAGCTTCAAAGATCTAGAGGATTGCATCTTATTAGTTGAATGCCTCACGCTCATATGATTTACTAAAGAGAAATTTCCAAGCTCGGGAGGAATTCTTCCACTAAATAAGTTTGGCACTAGTAGAATAAAGTTAGTTTCCTTCCATCTTCCCAACCATGGAGGAAGAGGGCCACTAATTTTTTAATTTTTTTTAATTTGGCAGAGAAAAATAGTATAGGGATGACTTCTAAAGTATCAAGAGATATGGTCAGAAATTGGAGAACATCAAAATTATAAGATTTGTGCATTTTCCCAATCCATAGGGGATTGTAACATTGAGTTATATTGATCAGTATTAAAATGGTGAGATTGCTTAAATTTCCATGGCTTCACTCATTCAAACTCACCACGTTCGCAATATCTGGGAAACAATAAGAGAAAATTGTTTTACATGCGTAGAGACACCAACCTAATTAGCTTCCCTAGCTCGAGTCACGTGAAAAACTAGCTGTAAGAAAATGATTGCGCAGGTTAAGAACAACTAGATTTCTGAGGTCACATAGTTGGGTTCTTATGCTTCCTAAGAAACTATTGCCATGGAGGTCCAGCTACCTTATTTTAAATACGGCATGAAGCTCTGTGGATATGTTTTCGATGAAGAAATTTAAACCCAACTCTAGCATATATAAGTGAGCAAGCAACCAAAACTTTGGAACTAGCTTCCCTAATAAATTTTTGGAGTGTAACGCAAGCTCTTGAAGCCTTTGAGACTATTAAAGAATGTAATCCCAACCACCTGATAGGTGTCAAAACCGTCAGTACAAGTGTCTTAGTTCAATTTCAGTTAGTCGAGTTTAGTCGAGTTACACTACAGTCATTTATTGCTGATGTTTCCAATGTAATCCTATTTAACTAATTCGTAATATTGAGATGAGAAATCCTCTACTCCATTTCTTTTATGTTTTTCAATTCTTGTCATGGTATTGGAGCTAGTTTGCATAAGCCTCCCCAGAGAGCAGCAACAGAGCCAAGTTGTAGCAGTAGAGAGGAGAGGCGAGCCTACATAAGACTCTTTGGAAAAGTAGTAGAAGTTTGAGGAATATAGAAGACGCCTCGTGAAAAGAAGCCAAAGAAGCTGAAGAAGAAAGAAAGCCAAGCGAAACCAGGGAAAGCGCCGGCAAAAGAAATAGAAGAAAGCCCAAAAAATATTTTTTTTAGCTGCATAACGCACTGATTTTTCAAGAGATCAGTGCTAATATTAACACACTGGTCGTTAAGAAGATCTACGTTATAACGCGGTAGACAAAGCCCAATGGTAATGTTAGTAATAGCTTCCTTGCATTGATTCCAAATAACGCGAGGCCAGATTCCCATGACCTTCGTTCACCTACATGCGGGATCCGGAGTATATCACCAGTGTTAAGGTATTGTTTATTGTATTCAAGGGTTTAACAAAATGAATGGCATGAATATATGAATGTGCATGAATGTATGCATGTGCATGATTCGAAGGAATTTTTTTTTGAGCTCAAAAATTGAAATGTGTTAACGATTTATGAGAAATGCCATGTAAATTTTTTAAAGTTTCTTTTTTAAACTTTAAATTTGGAAAGCATTTTGAAAATGGAGGAAAGCCCATTTAAAAGTATCGATTTAAAAGAGATGAAAGCCCTTTGATATGAAGAAATTTTTTTAAAGTTTAAAAAAAAAAAAAACTTAAAATTTGTAAAGGTTTTATGAAAAAAAAGGAGCTCATAAAGAGAAGGAAGTTTAATGGTTTATGGCATAAATATTTTTTTTGAGTTAAAAAAAAAAAAGACTCAAATTGATTATGGGTATTGCGATATTTTGAAGAAGAGGTTTGCCAGATTTTTTGTTGAGTTGTAGTTAACACTCACAAATGGGAAAAGCCAAGAGGCTAAAGGAAAAAAAGAATATGTTCAAGATCTTTTTAGATCTGGAAATCAAGAGGCAAAAAGACGCCTATGCATTAAGATGCATAAAAGAATCAGTCGATGAAAGTATACTTCCCTTGATTTTAGATGCCAAGATAGCCAAAGAGGCATGGGATACCCTTGAAAGGTGTTTTGGTGCAAAGGGAAGCATTAAAGATGAAGGTGGGTCTGTAGGAGCAGATCTACATCGAGATGAAGAGTTTGTTGAATCCCACCATGCACAGCCATAGGTGGATGAAGTCTGTGAAGAAATTGCAGAAGCAGTAGAGAGAGAGCACGAAGATGCTTGTGAACCCCACTATACACAGCTACATGTGGACAATGATTTGATAATCTCAGCAACAGAGCTTGCTGACTAAGATTTGATGATACCAGCAACATGGCTTGCTGACGAAGATATGATGAATGCAACAATAGAGCTTGCTGAGGAATATGTGATGATTCCAGCAACACAGCTTGCTAATGACGATATGGTGATTCCAGCAACAGAGCTTCCTGATGATTTGGTGATTCCAACAACAAATCTTGCTGACGAAGATTTGTTGATTCCAGCAGCACAGCTTGCTGATGATGATATGCTGATTCCATCAACTGAGTTTGCTGATGATATGGTAAATCCAGTGATTAATATTTTTGATGTAAACTTTGATAATGAATCTTTGGCTAGTCATGAATGGTTGCAGATGATGCAACAAAAACATGATATTGACATGATGTTATTTGGTGAGATAACCCCACTGCAGTTAGTGGAAGACAACCTGTTTGCAGCAGCACAAGTTAGTGAAGAAGACAGAGAGACAGAGACAGAGAAAAAGATAAAGACAAAGACAGAAGCAAAGAAAGAAGTCTGCAAAGGGAATGCAGAAACAAAGATAGTGACAGAAGAAAAAAAGGAAAAACAACAGAGGAAAGCTCTCACTGCAGAGTAGAAAGACCAGAACCAATGTCTTTTTGAAAATATTTTTAATTCTAACATTGATTTTAAGTGTGTAGGTACAAAGATTGATTATGAAGAAGAACTAAAGTTTATTGAAACATGGCTTGCAACAGCATGTCTAGTTGAGGTCTACACAGAAGCTGTAGATATGAATGTTGAAGACGACATGCATGATGAAAACGTGAATGAAATCTTCATGCATTGGAGTTATGAAGAGATAAGATATTGTTCTAATCTTATGTTGCAGCAGTTTGATGATGAAAAGTGCACTACAAAAGACAATATGTGGCAGCAGCCCACATTTCTTGAAGATGTCCAGAACATGCTTAGACAACCTGGAACAATAGAAGACCTACACCAACAAATGAAGAAACAGAGTTCTCAAGGATATAGTAAAGTCAAAAATTTAAAACAATTCAGAGGCTACAGAATCTGGAAAAACAGAAGAAGAAAACCAAATCTAATTGAAGTCAATTTTTTTTAAATTGTAAGCCTCGCTGAGACATAGACTAGCAGGTATCTGAATTAAATTTTTATGTGGTTGAAATTAAAGAGGAGTGTTAAAGAATGTAAACCCAACCACCTGCTAGGTGTCGAAACCGTCAGTACAAGTGTCTTAGTTCAGTTTCAGTTAGTCGAGTTTAGTCCAGTTACACTATAGTCATTTATTGCTGATGTTTCCAATGTAATCATATTTAAATAATTCGTAATATTGAGATGAGAAATCCTATGCTCCACTTCTTTTCAGTTTTTCAACTCTTGTCACAGACCTTAGATGCCAGAGCACATTTCTCCACTCATAGAGTTTTGTGTTTTAGGTTGGTGAACCCCCAAACTCCTTATGGAATGGTTCCAACCATGAGATTCAAATTCAACAAATCAGACCTAAGCTCCGAAGAAATGGGACCTTGCATTCCCATATGCGTAATAGAGATGTTACGGATTACCCCTGGTCGGTAGATGAGTGAATCACACATTCGTCAGCTTCTCCAAAACTTTCTCCTTAAGCTTAAATGGCGATCCCATCTTCTATGTAGAATTCCTTCCCTTCACCGCTTCTGGCCAAAGCCCATCAATACTACCATCAACGCCCTTTAAAACTACAAATCCTACCAACAAAAGATTGTTTTATAAGGATGCTAATGCCAATAGCATGGACCGTGATGGAGTCCATGCTCACGAAGTTGCTTTTGGTGAGGGAACATCCCTTCACGAACAAGCCAGCAGAGCTACACAAAACCGACTTACCATCTTCTAGAAAACATCTCCGGAGTTGCAGCAATCTTCTCCGGATCTATTGGAATCTGACGATACTATAATTCAGAGCTCTCATAGACCTGGAAGTCTTATTGATTTTTCAACAATTTGATCCATTCAAATTTCGAAAAAAGTTTTAGAAATATTGTTCCATGATGTTACAATAAGTCATAGTTCTTACGGAACTCGAACTCTGAATGTTTTTTTAACCATATAAACCATTTAAAATTACCATATTCATCTAAATTTTGACCCCAAAAAAATTCCAATAAAACTTCCTACTACAATATTAAGCTTATCCCATTAATAAAAATCGTTTCTAAATTAATTAAGAAAATAAAAAATACAGAAAATCTTACTTAATCTATAACCTAACCTAAACTATACATCGAAAAAAAAAGACTTTGGAAGGCAGGGACTAAAAACCCACTACATAGAATCAATAATGAAGTAAATTATTTAACCTAGAAAATATATATTTAGAGAATTGTACATCAATAGTCCACTTACTTTGGAACGCAGGGACTAGTACCTCACTACATAGGATATATAATGAGGTAAGAGATTTAACCCATTTTCCTAACTTTTTCTTTGGGTAAGACATGTATTTAGAAAATTGCACATCAATCTAGGAAGGATTTTTCTTTAGCTGGTATGTCGAATCGAAGCCTCTATCATTATCGCAAATCAAAGCTCTATCATTTGTTGCATCTTTCTAACTAGATAAGTGATGTTGATGCTGGTTGAATAATGCAAATCACCACATTTGTCCATTTAAATTGTTTTAGTGCTAGTTTAAAAATACAATTAATGTTCTTGAATAACCAAACCTTTCTAATGCTCTCTCCTCTAGATTTACTGGTATTCTCTATATCTTCCTCATTTTGGCCATAGCCACATAATTGGCATACTAAACTCTTGCCATTATTATGATTATGGAGAAAATAACTTGCTACGATAATTTGAAAATCAAAAGCATTCTATGATAGCATATTTTTTAAGTTTTGTTACTAGTATTCACTTTTTAGCCCACAAACACAGTTGTAATCAAAGAAACATTGCCTATTATTTTAATATTTGACAAGAAGCAGTGATTAAGTCCATCTCCATATAAGTCACTTTGAAGAACCTTCATATTTTTCCATCTTGCAATACATAATGTGTTCTTTACAAGTGATTAACGTGAAGATGAAATGTCAATATATATCCCCACCCATATTCTCACCCAAATCATGGTATTTATAAAATTCTATATCATATCTACATACAACATGTAAAGATAAAATCACCCAAATCACGGTATTTATAAAATTCTATATCTACGTACAACATGTAAAGATAAAATCACACAAATCATGGTATTTATAAAATTCTATATCCACATACAATCCCATTCTCACGCTCACCCAAATCATGGCATTTATAAAATTCTATATCAACATACATGTAAAGATAAAATCATGTGCGTCTGAACTTGCCACCCATAAGAAGCTCTTGATTCTGGCCATCTAAATCCCACAATGTCCCTTCCTATTATGACAAAAATTCCCATGCATATAACCAAATTAATACCAGCGAATCTTATAAAGTATCAATCATATACAGCCCCTCATATTACAACAAATATTCCTGGATAAGAACTATTGCACATTGGCAAACTAAAACCGGCGATTCTTCCAAACTCTTGCCATTTAAGATGAGCTTTTGTAGTCTATTTCAACATTGATTAGGATCCATAGAGAGAAGGAATCCTCTTTCTCTGAGATAATCACATTTTTTCAAAAGCAACCCACCCAGAAAACCATTTATTAGACAACTAAAGTTGCAATGAAGGCACTTTGGTACCAATTAGGCTATGTGGGGGTTGGAGGATGCCTTAAAAAAGGCATATCCATTTTTTTTTTCATCGCAAGTTGCATCAATGTCAAAGCTAAATCAAGCGGGTAGGAAACATAATGACCTGGTTTTGACTCTTTGACTCTTTGGATGTATTAGATGGTTCTATGTATATATTGTAAATAAGTGGTTATAAACACGAGTTGAGTCATGACCCCCTGTGTGTAAGTGTTGCAAATATGCTTGTGTAGCTGAAGTCCAAGGCCTAACTACTGAATGGCTAGACATATAATTGCAGTTAATATGCCTTCTGTGTACTGTGTTGGCTAGACTTGCAGTGAATATGCCTTCTGTGTACTGTGTTCTAGACTTTTACAGTAGAAATAGTGTTGTTGAAAATAAAGATCCAAGATCCCAAGGGAGGGAATTATTGAAGGAGAAGTATCAGAATAGGACAAAAGCATATATACAAGACACCTAGGAAATCAAACTCCATCCCTAGTATGAGAGCATCAGCAAAAGTTTCTAGGAAATCAACCTCCATCCCTAGTATGAGAGCATCAGCAAAAGTTCCTAAGATTTCAGAAACAAAACATTAGATGCAAACATCTGAATATAAGATACAGTTAATTATAGGCTTTACAGGTCACTTTCTTCCAATGAAATTTGATCTGAGTTAAACCCACATAGAGATTTAAAATTATAACACTTAAGATTGCAAAACAAATCATTGAAGTTGTCTCACGAGATTAAATAATATGGTTATCAAAAAGTGTCTACCATGAAATCTGCCCACTTCCTGTCTATTAAACCGTTTCATCAATATATGGATGTATTTTGAACCCATTATTTTTAACATCTTTAAGACCTTTCATCATATCATTATTGCTCCTCCATCTAGACACGTGCATGTTGTAGGCTTCCAAACTTTCATTGTAGGCTAGAAGCTTTCTTGAATCTTTACCCAAAACTCCCAGGTAAACCTTGCGAGCTTTCCCTTCCTTTTATTAAGCTGGGCTCTAATTATTCGATATGTGGGCGTCCTATTGACTCTAACCAGCAAGATTCAGCATATAGAATAAGCACGTTATTTAACGCTGTTAAACAAATTGGTTATTGGTGCTCATTGGAATGTCAGATTATTGCTATTTAATCTGACTGTAAGATGGTTGTTCCTATGATTATAATATGTGTGTTGAAAATAATGTACGAAGGAATGCAGTGTATAGGTATGAGTCTGATTTATTTTATGTGAACTTTGAGTTTAAACCATGCCCAGTGTTCAATATATACTAAACTAGATTGCCAGCAAGAAGAAGGGATAGTTCCAGGAGAGAATAACATTGTTATATATTTGGGGAATGAATCTTAATTGGGCAAGTGAAGATAATCAGTTTTCTTACAAACCTCCTATTATAAACTTGTTCATATACTGGAGAAGAATTGCCAGACACCCAAAGAAAAGATAAAATTGGTATAAAGTGAGTTTTTAACTCAATGATCACATATACAGAATATTAGAAGATTAACAGATCTACACAATAGGCAAATGAAATTCATCCCAATAACAATCCAGATTAGCCACTCTATTAGTATTGCCCCAGACATGGCATTTGGCTTTCTTTGCTTCAAATGGCACTTAATGGGGTTATTATAGATCTTCTCTGTTTCTTCTTGGCTTATCTACTGGCAAGCACCAAAGTTTCATCTCCCTTGTGTGCTTTTGCACCTACGAATATTGCCGTCTCTCCATTGATCATCGCTCACAACCCCTAATTCTATGTGGTCGTAGCAGTGCTTTAAGTGCTCCAGCCAGGCTTTCAAAGAGGGCACTTCCCACTTAATTAAGTGAGCAAGCAATGTAAATTTATTGGATCAGGGTTCTGCTCATAATATTTAATATAGCCTATTTAAGGACAAAGAAACTCTGTTTGTCCAAATAACCAATGAAATAGGTGTTTCTATGCCAAACACGTACTAATTGCTGTGCTCAACTCTATCATTATCTACCATATTTAACACTGTGGGTATCAGCCAATGGACTGACTTTGTTTGTAAGAAGAACCCTACCAAATTTAAAAGTTCCATTCCATTAAAATGTTCGAAACATTCCCCTGGAGTTTCGACAATGAAATTCTTCCGCACTCCTCTCATTCCAATGAACAACAACTAAAGCCAAACCTTATTGCAATATCCATGCAATGCAGTAATGACATCAATGACATCTTACCTATCTGCAATCAGAGATTGTTGAACCAAACAGAATTGGAGAACTGCATTTTTTTCTAGTATTCTGAATATGGCTATTTTAACTTGAAGCAAACATATCACATAAGGACTATACATGTCACTGAGTTATATCTTGAATTGAGGATTCTTACCTATCTTTTGTTCATCACTCTTCACTGTCATGCCTGCTCATGTTCAGGCGTGCAAATTAGCTGATCATCTATAACAAGACAATGTTCCGGCGAAAGGCGACGAATGCCTTCTTCCAGAGGAATAACTTTACCTTCTGGTTAGGGGATAAGGAGGAATCTTGCCTGGTCAAAATGTAACGACAACTTGTCGTGCAATTGACGTAAAGTGCAGTGTATTCCCAAAAATAAAGATAAAATGTTCGAAAATAAAGTGGATTCAAGTGATACTTCGGATTTTGAGGAACTTCCTCATGAGTGGCTCTAACGCATTTTAACATGGTAGTTAATATTAAAGTGAATGTTAATGGGATGTTTTAATTTTTATATTAAGAATACTAACGATGTGGCAGCATCAATATGTTAAAAATACGAGAGTGCAGCGGCATCAATGATCACATGTTGATCCCTATATGGTTCAAACAGTTGTATGAATATTTATCCTTGGGGATTGTCCAACACTCCACAGCTCTTATGTGCATCGTATGTTATCAAAATATAAATCTTGAAAATAAGAGTGTGTGTAATGTTTTAAATTGAGGGACATTTGAGAAAGTAAATATAATAAACCTATAATGAATCAATTATAATTTTGAAACACATCACTTCTATATATTTGTGAAAGGCACTATTTCGTTATATAGTTTTTTTTTTTTTATGTATTCGAATTTCATGTTTATTTTAGATTGAGAGGTATCAAATTTTGGGAGATATTAATTTTTTAATATTTTTATATATATACATACAGGTTATATGTCAATATTATGTTAAGGAATGAAAGAATTAGGTATCATATTGAGCAACACAACTTTTCATTTTTAATTACTTTATGTTGGGCACCACTTTTTTTTTTCTTTTTTTTAATTGCTTTGTATATAAAGAGAGTGATTTTATTTAGTTTCAATGGTACTAGAGTATGAACTCGTTGATAGTGTTGGATATCGCGAATATACACGGGATATCTCTGATATGAGGTCCCAATTAGACTTCACACCATTTGGTGTAGGAGTCTCATTCGTGAATACGGTCCGACTGCCATTTACTTAGAAATTTTCCTTGGATTAAACAATTAGCAAGAGAGAGAAGTGTACATGTGCTTTTGAATGAGCAAGAGAGTGTGTCTTGTGAACGTTCAATCGCACATGTATCAAGGTTCTTTCACTGCAGGGGGAGAAAGTGAGCCTCCAAAAGAGAAGTAATAGTACTAATCTAATGGAGACACATGCACATAGACAAGAAAAAATCGTTAGACATCAAGCGTATTAGTTCACATAGATGCTACGATCGTTAAATCATCACAAGACATTTCCAACAAGTTTAGCACCAAAGTCACCGAAATAATTCAATTACTTCAATACATGTGAAAGCCAACATAAAACACAAACATCAGAAGAATAGTCTTAAAACATCCACAATATATGCATGAAAATGTGTTGGCCAAATGGCTTAAGAAAGAGTTCCAAAATACATGAGTACAATGAACATCAGTAGCTCCAATAATGGAGCATTAGAGCCACTACTTGCTCCACAAAAGTACTAGTTCTCTCTCTCCAATACCTTGTCGGAGAAGCCAAAGTTAAGAGTCCTTTATTTGAAAAATACGGATCATGTTATAACTTGAGGCATGACTTTTCATATCCTAATGGCTCTTTACTTTCCAACTTCAAATGACCTTTGGACTTCTATAACCCTTAAACTTCCAAATGACTTTTGGAATTACATGTCTTTTGGACTTCTTCACATGGCTCTTTTGTCCATAAATGATCCTTGGACTTCTACTTCTTTTTCTTTACAATAATTACATGATTACATCATAATTTCCATGTCATCGTGTGACGAGAACATGACAAGTCACAATCATTGATGACTTGGACTCGTAGTGACTCATGACATTGATCCAGTGGATCAATAAAATGCTCAAAATTCAAAGTGATCGAAATGGCTCAAAACCAGTGCCAAAACAAAGATCTCATCGCCGTTAACCCAATGAAATTTATTTCACTAAAAAATGATATCCTATGCTCCTAATATCGCGTTATGACCATTTTCTCAAACAACTAAAATTTTTAAAATGAGGTTGTAGGTACACCCTGGGTAGGGTATATGTATTTTTATTGGCTAGTGTTTTGTTGACAAGTGTCCATCGATGGTTGGTTGTTAATGGTGCAATGTGATTGGCTTATGGCTTGTAGAGGTGGTCGAGTTAGGAGAGGCCACGTAGGCTAATGGGTAGCCGCCACGTGGCCTCTCGAGATTGGTGAAAAATTTTGTTTGGGTCTTAATCGACCTTCGAGGAATCAAACACATGGCATACGAAACGACAACATAACGCTGCATTGACCCATCTAATTTTTTTGTTTATTAACCATAATGGGCGATCACTATTTAAAGTTTCATGGGTTTTTTTTTGGGGGTCCGGGTCAGAGTTAACCCCTGGCCCCCGATCGTCCTAACCCACGAGACGTGGTAGGTAGTCAGGGGTGTGGGGTTAACCCTGAGCCCAAATCACAATTCAATGTTACACCACAATTTTTACCACCAGTCAAACCGACGGAAACCACAACCCAACATTACAGTTCAACGTTTAAACCACAGTTCATGGCACAGTTGGTAGGCGGGTTGAAACTTGATGCCAGAGCATCTGAACTTAGCCAACAATGTGATAATATGTTCACATGTTGTGGCTAATTTGAGAAGAATTAAAAATTAGCATTAATATTTTATTATTTATCTATTTATGAGAGTAGTTAGTTGTTTGTATTTTGTTAATTAATTAGGAATATAATTAAAAATTGGTTTCTTTCCCTGCGTGGAAATAGAGCCAAGTAGGCATAAGGACTTAAAAATAGGAAGGCATTGATTTGTTGAAATAGTTCGAAAAGAAATATAATTTAAAGAGAACAGTTTCACAGGAAAATTATAAATAATAGGGAATAAGAGAGGAAAAAATAAGAGTGTGAGAAGGATTGTAATAGTGCGAAAATTTCCAAGTGCAAAGGAGCAGCAAATGTAAAATTCGCCCATAAGTACTGATACAATTTTATCATCATGGTTATAACTCTTTTCGTGTGTCCAATCTGACTTTTATAGTTTGTGTGTATTTGACTCTAGGATACATTATCTAAATGCAGAAGATAAGTGTGTTAATTACAGGAACAGGTGTGCAATTGGGAGACTTTGATTGGGAAAAAAAAAATCGATTCTGGAAAGTGGATGGGACGGCTTCAACATGAAAGCCAAAGCTACAATTGGACTAGCATAGAATGGCAATAAAATGCTATAGATTGGAATGCTAGTAGGAGTGTGGAGGCATCAGAATGTTGAACACAAAAATTAGAGACCGATTGAAATGAGACTTGAAGACTAACAGGGAAAGTAGAAAGCCATTGTTGCAGATTCGAACCTGAAAAATTTCCAACCAGTGTCAACATTTTAATGAGCTCGCTGTCACACTATGTAATATGTATGTCAATAACAATATAACAATGGTTAATAGAAATCGAAAGTCGAGCTACCAGCCATGCAGTAGCATGCCAAATCGACATCTCTTTGTTTATATCCAATGTTGCCTGCCAAATAAACAGTTCATTAACGTTTTACTGACATTTGAATCAAGAATGACGTGTTCCCTTGATTCTGTGTTCTAAGTTGATTGTATAAACCGACCACCTCATGTATATATCTATATATATATATATATATATATATATATATATATATATATATATATATATATATATATATATATATATATATATATATATATATATATGTATATATATATATTGCGGCTTGTATTCATTTCTTCTATACAGATTTCTACCATATCATTGTGGTAGAGTCGGATCACACTGGTCAATATCTGTTAAGAGGGGAACGAATGTGATGAATGTGTCCATAAAGAAACAATACATGCTTTATCACACCAGATTACAACAACACGAAATGGATTAATGGGATTGAAGTGGTAAAGGGAAGTTATGTTCATTACATGTAATTTATTTTAACGTACTTTCTGCATTGAATTTTGGTATCAGAGATGTTGAGTTTTTCTTGAAAGTTGCAGACAATGCCACCTAGAAGGGGAGCTGGAATAGGTCGAGGGAGACCTATAGCAAATACAGTTCTGCTAGAAGAAATCTGACACCTGCGTACAAGGATGGCAACAATAGAAACTACTCAGAGGAGGGAAACAGATGATGGAATTGGCAGTGCAAATGAAGAAGAAACCACTGAAGAAGAAATAGAAGAAGAAAGCGAGGCAGCTAAGGTTGTCAAGATGCTAGCAAAAGCCAGTGGAAGAAAAAAGGTAGAAGTACCTTTATATGATGGAAACGTTAGTGTGGAAGTACTAATGGACTGGACCAATTCATTAGATAAATTCTTCTACTATGAAGAAATCGATGACAAGAAGAAAGTGAAGTTTGCAGCCACAAGATTGAAGGGTCATGCATCATTGTGATGGGATGAACTACAATTGTCCAGAGAAAGAAAATGGAAACCCAAAATCAAGCAATGGGATAAGATGGTCAGTCCATTGAAAGGTAAGTTCATGTCAAAAGATTATCATTTAAATCTTTTTAGACAATTGCAAAACTTAAAGCAGAAAGGAATGACTATCAACGAATATACTGAAGAATTTTATACGCAGAGTATTAGAGCAGGACATGTTGAAGATGACATAAAAAAGGTAGCTAGATATATAAATGGTTTAAGATATGAAATACAGGATGAAATCGGCTTATTAAATTTGAAGATGATTGAGGATGCCTATCAAGAAGCTTTGAGGGCAAAGGAGAAAATGTTGCACAAAAAAAATCAGAGGAATAGAGGCAAGAGTCCGGCAAGAGGAAGAGGAACATTTAAGTCTAGATTTCAACACTCTCAGAATGTAGCAGGGAGTTCAAGTAATAGATCACCACAGAGAGGAGACTTTGGTTGTAGAATTTTTCTGTCCAGAGGTCGAGGGCAAGGAAGAGATATTCAGTGCTTTACATGTGGTGAGTGGGGACATGGGCCATGGGATTTTCCTCACAATAGACCAAAAACCCAATGAAATGTGAATGTTGCTGAAAAAAAGAAAAAAATTCCTCAGAATATAGCCAAAGAGGAACCACCTGAGGTTGGAGAATCCTTGTTGTTGAAGAGGATATTTCTTAAAGCAGCTAAGGAGGCTAGAGAACCAACTCAAAGAAAGAATCTGTTCAGAACTATATGTAAGTCAAAAGGTAAATGTTGGAAATTGGTAATTGATAGTGGAAGTACTGATAACCTTGTTTCTATAGAAATGGTGGATAAATTGAAGTTAGAAAAAATGGTACACCCTACTCCTTATAAAGTATCATGGCCCCAAAAGGGCCATCAAATTATTGTAACTGAAGAATGTAAGGTCGAAATCCAGATTGTACTTACAAGGATGTTATTCGATGTGATGTAATGCCGATGGATGTATGCCACATATTGTTGGGAAGACCTTGGCAGTTTGATCGAAAAGCCATACATGATGGCAAAAGAAAAAATTCTACTCTCGAGAAAGATGGGAACATGAATACACTGCTGCCATTGAAAGCTGAAGCTGAAGAGGAAGCACCTGGAAACAACATTATGTTGATGAGTGGTAAAGCCCTGTTCCAAGAAGTCGAGAAAGGAAAGGAGATGCATTTTGTGATTGTAGGGAGACCCAAGGTAATTTTAACTTCTACAAATTTAGAATATTTACCTGAAGAAATTCGAAATATGTTGAATGATTTTGATGATATTATTGTGGATGAGTTTCCAAATATGTTACCTCCAATCAGGAGTATTAGTCACTACATTGATCTAGTCCCTGGAGAAATTTTTCCGAATAAAGCAGCCTACAGGTTAATGCCGCAGGAAAATGTCGAAGTTGGAAGACACATGCAAGAGTTAATGGATAAAGGATTAATCAGAGAAAGCCTCAGTCCATGTGTTGTACCAACAATACTCAGTCCAAAGAAAGGGGGTGAATGGCGCATGTGCACAGATTCTAGAGCCATAAATAAAATCACCATCAGGTATCGTTTTCCTTTACCATGAATGGATGATTTAATGAATTTTTTGAGTGGGTCGACATATTTTTCTAAGATAGATTTGAAGAGTGGGTATCATCAGATAAGAATTCGAGAAGGGGTGAGTGGAAAATTGCATTTAAAACAAACAGTGTTTTGTATGAATGGTTAGTAATGCCTTTTGGACTTACTAATGAACCCAGTACCTTCATGAGGTTGATGAATGAGGTTTTGAAGGAATATGCAGGTAAATTTGTAATTTTTTATCTTGATGATATTCTCATTTTCAGTTAAAGTAAAGAAGAGCATCTGGAACACCTTAAATTAGTTCTAAAAGCTTTGTAGAAAGAAAAATTGCTAATAAATTGAAGAAGTGCAGTTTTATGAAGGAAGAGCTAATTTATTTGGGATTTGAGAAAATGGTTGACATGTATAAAGATGACGCAGATTTTAAAGAAATTTATGTAGCTGTATAAAATATAGCAGTTCATAACAGAAGCCATTGGTTGGATTATCTTATCTAAGGAGGATAATCTGCTATTCAAAATTAATAAATTATGTATTCCTAAATGTTCTATGAGGGAAACATAGTCGAGGCCTATTTGGATGTTTTGGACAAGACAAGGCCTTTGCTTAGGTAAATAATTTTTATTAGTGGCCAAAGATGCAAACTGATGTTAAACGGTTTGTGGAAAAATGCGGGATTTGTCAGCATGTTAAGGGGAAAAGTCAGAATATAGGATTGTATCAACCATTACCAATACTCGACCGACCATGGGATGCAGTTAGTATGCAATTTGTTTTGGGTTTGCCAAAAACTCAAAGGGGAAATGACTCCATTTATGTTGTTGTGGATAGATTTTATAAAATGGCTCATTTTATTTCATGCAAGAAAACAAGTGATGCAACACATATTGCTAGTTTTTTTTTTTTTCAGAAGTCATAAGATTACATGGAGTAGCTGTAAGTATTGTGTCTGAAAGGGATACCAAGTTTGTGGGAAATTTCTAGAGAACTCTATGGAAGAAACTGGGTACCAACCTTAGTTTCAATTCAGCATATCATCCTCAAACGGGTCGACAGACTGAGGTAGTGAATAGAATTTTAGGAAACATATGGAGAAGCTTGATGTATAAAATTCCTAATTAGTGGGGTTTAGCCCTTGCTCAAGATGAGTTTTCTTATAATGATACTCCAAATCGAAGTACTGGTATGAGTCCATTCCAGATTATTTTTGGAATGCATCCAAGAGGTATGTATGAACTCATAGATCTGGGAAAACAAGAGGTAAGGAGTGCAAAGGCTGAAGAGTTTTCAAAACATATGCAGAAACTACAGGAAGATGTCAACAACAGATTGCAGGAAAGCAGTAGAAAATACAAGCAAAGAGTGGATATGAGAAGGCAAGAAAAGGAATTCCAAGTGGGTGACTTAGTCATGGTATATCTAAGAAAAGAAAGATTTCCTGTTAGAATTTATAACAAATTAAAAATGTAGAAGATAGGGCCATGTAAAATTGTAAGGAAATTTTCTTCAAATACATGTGAAATTGAATTGTCAATAGGAATTGGAATATCGCCAATATTCAATGTTGCAGATTTGTATCTATACCAAGAACTAGAAGGAGAACCACAAGGGGACTCCACAACAGAAGAAAACTCGACAGTAAATTGGGAAGAGCAGATGCCCAAAACAGGAAAGAAGGAAGTCGAAGCCATTTTGGAGAAAAGAGTATCAAAGGAAACTAGGGGTCAAACCTATTATTAGTATTTAGTGGAAAGACAACCGGTGGAAGATGCTAGTTGGATAACTGCATCAGAGCTACAGAAGTTTGGAGTAGATCTTGAAGCGTTGAGGAATCATTTTTTCTTCCCCGAGAGTTTGATGCAGGAGCATCTGAGCTTAGCTAGTAATGTGATAATATGTTCACATGTTGTGGCTAATTCGAGAGGAATTAAAAATTAGCATTAATATTTTATTATTTATTTATTTATGAGAGTAGTTAGTTTTTTGTATTTTGTTAATTAATTAAGAATATAATTAGAAATTGGTTTCTTTCCCTACATGGAAATAGAGCCAAGTAGGGATAAGCACTTAAAAATAGGAAGGCATTGATTTGTTGAAATAGTTCGAGAAGAAATCTATTTTAAAGAGAACAGTTTCACATGAAAAGTATAAATAATAGGGAATAAGAAAGGAAAAAATAAGAGTGTGAGAAGGATTGTGATAGTGCGAAAATTGCCAAGCGCAAAGGGGAAACAAATGTAAAATTCGCCCATAAGTATTGATATAGTTTTATTTTCGTAGTTATAACTGTTTCTGTGTGTCCATTCTGCCTTTTATGTTTTACGTGTATTTGAATCTGGGATACATTATCTAAATGCAGAAGATAAGTGTGTTAATTGCAAGAATAGGTGTGCAATTGGGCAAACTTTGATTGGGAAAAAAACAATTGATTCTGGAAAGTGGATGGGATAGCTTCAACATGAAAGCCAAAGCTAGAATCGGGCCATCATAGAATGGAAATAAAATGCTGTAGAATGGAATGCCAGTAGGAGTGTGGAGGTAGCGGAATTTTAAATGCAAACATTGGAGATTGATTGAAATGAGACGTGAAGACCGACTGGGAAAGCAGAAAGCCATTGTTGCAGAATAGAAGTTGAAAAATTTCCAACCGGTGTCAACATTTGAACGAGCTCACTGTCACACTGTGTAATATGTATTCCAGTAACAATATAGTAGTGGTTAATAGAAATCCAACGCAGTAGCATGCCAAATCGGCATCTCTTTGTTTATATCCAATGTTGCCTACCGGATGAACAGTTCATTAATGTTTTGCTGACATTTGAATCAAGAATGACGTGTTCCCTTGATTGTGTGTTTCAAGTTGATTGTATAAACCAGCCACCTAAGGTATATATATATATATATATATATATATATATATATATATATATTTATCTATATATATGTATATATATATATATATATTGCGGCCTGTATTCATTTCCTCTATATAGATTTATACCATATGATTGTGGCAGAGCCGGATCACACTAGTTGATATCTATTAAGAGGGGAACGAATGTGATGAATGTGTCCATAAAAAAAAATACATGCTTTATCACACTAGATTACAACAACACGACATGGATTAATGGGATTGAAGTGGTAAAGGGAAGTTATGTTCATTACATGTAATTTATTTTAACATAATTTCTGCAGCAAAACTTCCCATGGTGGAACCATGGTGATATAGTACAGTTAAACAATGGGTTTGGTTAATGGTATGGCATGGAAAATTCAGATCTTAACCAGTGGGGTATGCTTACCCAACCATACCGAAACCGAGTCATAGATTGGTCTTCTGAATGGCGAGATTTGTTTTTTCAGTTCGTGGGGGTTATTGTACAAATTAATGAAATGAAAATTTGGACTAGAAGCGGCGCAAATCTCTCTAGTGTTGGGAAAATTTTTCATTCCACGTGGCCAAAAAGGGCGGAATTTGTAAGATTGATTTCAGGTGGGTGAGAATTGGAGGACAGTTAGTAGGAAACTTTCTCTGGAACATAACTCAGTCATTTTTTGACCTTTTTGAGTGCAGAAAGATCCCAGTTAGGGTTTTTTTACTATTGGAGAGTCATTGGAGACAAATTTTTTTCATTTTGAGGACTGAAAATTCATGTAAACACTTATTTTTTATCATTATGAAAGTGACCCAACATTGGAAGCTAGACCAAGACATGTAGCCCATGAGGGGTGAACTCCTTCATCATTTCTTGCCTTACGTTTGCTGTTATGGTACCGTTGTCTCCATTATTGGTTGTATAAACAAGTGTAATTAGTTTTTTAATGAGCTATTGTAACTTGTTAAATTGCATAAAAAACCTAAAATTTCACTTGCAAATTTTACGATAAACCTTCAAGTTTACATATACAGATGAATTTGGTATCAAAGCTTTGGTTCTTTGGTTTTTTTGAGGGTTTAATTCTATTGCAAGTGTTTCTAATGCTTACAATTTTGAACCTCAAAAGAGGAGAAGGAAAACTTGTGGGAGAAAGTCCTCAAGCTAGTTCAAGGAGATCACATTTTCCACAATATCCACCAGAAGTTTCAATTCAAGTTTCACAAAAGGCCTCACCAGTCATGTCCTATCAAGGAGAGCCTGATAATATGACTGAGAATGAGAAGGATTTTAGGAAAGCATTTTTTGGCATGACCAAGATGGTGAAAGTTCTCTACGAGGAGAAGCATTGAAGGTTGCAAGGTGAAAGCTAAAATCCTCCAAAGGGAGATGGAGGAAATAGAGACAAGCCTCAAAAATGGAATGGAGTTAATGGTGATAAACCACCTCCAATGCCACCTCTCTTCTCACCCTCATCTTCACCATCATCATATTCTACATCAACCCCTTCACAAACACATCCACATTCTCCAAAGGGACATGGTAAAAATCAAATTTTGAAACTTAACATAAAGTTTGAATTGCCTATGTATAATGGAGAGGTAAATGCTGAGAAATTAGATAATTGGGTTCGTCAGCTTGAAGTGTATTGCAGGATAAAGAGGATCAAAGATGATGAAACAAAAATTCAGCTTGCTTCATTAAGGTTGGATAGTGCAACATTCATTTGGTGGGAAGCCAAAACAGAAGAGGACATCAAGAAAAGAGGTAAGATCATAACTTCTTGGAATTATTTTGTGGCTACATTAAGAAATTTTTTTTATCCTTTAGCATACATGCAGAAGGTTATCATGGATTGGAAAAACTTTAGGCAATTGAAGGATCAAAGTATCCAAAGTTATACCCAATAGTTTAGAAGGAGAGCATTGATATTGGGTGTAGATTTATCCTCCTAAGAAACTTTACTCAAATACATTGGAGGTTTACATAGCTACTTGAGAGACACTATTCTCATGTTTAACCCTACAAATTTAGATGTGGATTTTGTATAGACAACACTTCTAGAAGCAAGAGGGAAAAATGCTCCACAAGAGGGAAGCAAAAGTCATTTAAAGTTGGAGACAAAGGAAAGTGTAAATTCAAAGGGAAAGGGAAGAAAAATGCTTCCATCAAGAAACAGGGAGAAAAATTAACATGAAAACATTGTTCAAAGGAAGGCCACGATGAAGATCACCATTAAAAACTTCATCCTGAAATGAGACCCAAAAATTTTAACAACAAAGGAAAACAAAATAAAACTACAACTACAGAAAAAAATTTAGGATCTGATTCGGGAGATGAAACAAAGGTCACATTTAGGGGATTGAAAGGTAAGGAATTAATTACATGTACTAGTTATTCAAATATCCACAATGAAACTAAAAATGAAAAATAAAGAATAGAGATTTTCCATATTAGAGGTATCTCAAAACATAACAAAATTTGCACTCTATTCGATAGTGGCTCACAAGAAAAACTCATTTCTAAAAACACTTTCAAAAAGTTAAATTTGGAAACCATTCCTCATCCTAAATATTATCCTTTAGGTTGGGTGTGTGATAATGAAAAGTTGCAAGTAACTGGAAAATGCAAACTTGAATTCATCATTACTACAAACTTCATTGATGAGGTAGAACTTGATGTAGTGCCACTAAACATATGTCGTATTTTTTTGGGAAGCCCATATATTTATGCCATGAGAGATATATTTCATTTCCATAAAAAAAAATATCATTTGTTAAAATATGGTATTGAGTACATTGTTAGAGCCCATCGCAAGAAACTAAACTTTTCGCTTGTGAATGTTAGAAAAATGAAGAGACTTGTTAATGATATGTATATGTAAACTTGAAGGTTTATGGTGAAATTGCAAGTGTGATGTTTAAGGTTTTTAGGAAATTATGTCAATTACATTAACATGTAAAAATTATTTTAAACTCCATTTTGTTGAAAATAATGAAGAAATCAGTACCATAACAACATACAGAAGACAAAAAATGATGAAGTAGTTTGCCCCTCCGGGGCTACATCTCCTGGTCCAACTTCCAATGTTGGGTCTCTTTCATTATGCTCAAAAATATGTGTTTACATAAAGTTACAGTGATCAAAACAAAAAATAAATGTCTCCAATGCCTCCAGAATAGTAAAAAACCTCTATCGGGTCTCTTTCTGGACTCAAAAAGGTTAAAAATTCATTGCGTTATGCTCCAGAGAAATTTTTCTGCTAATTTTCTTCCAATTCACAACCATCTTCTTTCCATTCTACAATTTCCGAATTTTTCAGCCAAGTGGAGCGACAAATTCACCCTGCACCAGCGATATTCGCGTTGGTTCGGGGGCAATTTTTCGAACCATTAAATGCCCATGTCGCCCCACAAACCAATAAAAAAACACCAAGTGGTGCAATTGGTGTCATCGAATAAAGGGTCAGTTTAAACCGATTCCCGTCAATTCCTTAACTCGAATCTTGAATCTATGGTTCATGGCTCATTGGTTTAACACCCATTGGTGGTAAGGGTTGATTTTGCGAGCCATATCTTTAACCAAGCTTTGCATTAAAACTGTGGTTCAGCGGGTGTTATCACCATGGTTCCTACCATGTTTTAATTCTTGGTTCCAAGCATTGTTCCACCATGGCATAAAACTTCACCATCGTTCTTCACCATTTCATGTGGCATACCTCCCACAACCATCAGTTAGCTTCCATTTAACTGACCCTACATTAAACCATAATATATATTTTTATGCCTTGTGACCTTCGATTTGGGTGGTTGTTTAACTATACGGTGACTCCGGTTGGACTATGGTCGACGAAATATAACACAAAACTTAACTGTTCTCTGGAGCTAAGGATTAACCTCATGCCCCGACCACAAAACCATAATCATTCAACCTTAAATATTAGTCAACCACTATAGTTTAACAAGTAACATGTTAGGAAGGCTAGTCTTGGGCTTTGATTCCAGTCAGTTGGCTGTTCGTTCGAATCCGTCGAAGGTTTGTTGAGGTTGTACCAAAGTTTTAATCCAATCTCGGGAGGCCACGTGGCAGACTCCCACTGGCCGATGTGGCCTCTCTTCATTAGGCCACCCAATAAAACCTTCATCCAATGAAATTGAAGCATAGAAAAATAACTAGCAGTGGACACTTTTCCTCATATCATTAGCCGATAGGATGTACAATCACCTTGTAAAATCATTTCCTAGTTAGCGTACAAACTACTGACTCGACATCCTTGCAACCACATTTTTAAAATTTTAGTTGTCTAAAAAATCGATAAAAACATGATATTGGGAGCATAGATATCAGTTTTTAGTTAAACTAGTTGTGTTGGATTCATGGCGACGAGGTCTTCGCTTCGAAACAAGTTTTCGGCCATTTGAATAATTTTGAATTCTAAGCATTTTATTGATCCACTGGATCATTCCTCCCCACTAAAATATTTTGGACCCCAAAATATCACTTTCAGTTAACAAAAATATGAGGGCACAATTCCATCACCCTTCCAATATCAATCTATTGAGATTTACTTGGATTTTTTCCTTTGAGCCCCACACGAAGGTACTCCATGTTCCCTCATTTTGAAATCCTTGTTTTCGTGTCAAGGATGGTGTCTTACTACATTTCTTCAAGATATTCAGGAGAGAAATATTCAATTGGAGGAATATGAACATTCTCTCCTTGATATTCAATCAAAGAAGGCTCATACAACTATAAATTATCAACATTAACAACTGTACAAATTTTCATATATGAAGGAAAACCCAACCTGAAGACATTATTACCAATTTTATCCAAAATTCTAAATGGACCATATCAAATTGGTTTCAATGTTTTACCTTCACCTTGGAGTCTCTCTTTTGTAATGTGAATCCAAGCTTCATCACTGACTTGGAAACTGTGATCCACACGATGCTTATCATGTCTTGTATTGTACTTGACTTCACTCTTCTCCAATTGTCCTTGAATTGTTTGATGTACGAATTGAACTTATTCAATGAATATTTTCGCTTATCTATGTTACTATGCCATGAAATATAAAAATCCTTCTGAAATATAAAATATACAAGAGATTTAGGCAATTGTCCCAAGCATGCCTCAAATGGCGATGTTTGAGTCGATGAATGCTTGGCCCAGTTGTAAGCATGCTAAGTATAGTGAAAATTTTCATCCCACAACTTAGGATGCTTGCTGCAATAATCTCAAAGAATATGTATCACTGTTATGTTCACCACCTCTGTTTGGTCATCTTTTTGTGGATGGAATGTTGTGCTCTTTTTCAAATTGGTGTCCATGAGTCCCCACAAGCTTTACCAAAATTTCCCGACAAAGCGAGAATCTCGATCATTAAAAATAGATGTGGGAAACCCAAAATGTATCCATACATTCTAAAAGAACGATTAAGAAGTCTATTGAGCTGTAACCTCCTTTTTACAAGGCATCAAAATACACATTTTTCTAAACCTATCCACAACTACATAAAGATAATCATTATCTCTCCTAGACATAGGTATACTTCATACAAAATCCATAGAAGCACTTTCCCATGGAAGGGAACATACTGGAAGTGGTGTATAAAATCCAAAATTTCTATTGCTAGGCTTATTGACATCAAATAATCAACATCATCTTAGAAATCATGAAACAATTTCAAGCATACGAGGGCACTAACAATTCCTCTGTAATTGTGCCACTGTGTTACCTACACCAAAATGACTAGCAATAAGGAAAGTATGTGCTTCCCTTATGATGTTGACTCTCTCTCCTCGTGGAATACAAATATTTTCAAGATGGTACAACATGTTATCATGCACATGATAATACAATTCCTCTACGTAGTTTCCTTGACACAAAGTCGCATATACATCTTTGAAATCATTATATAAAGCATATTATTAAGCATAGCTCTCATGCATGACAAAATTATGCTTAAGAATAATGGTTTCAATAAAAATTGGTATATAAATAACATTAGAGACCTTGTTATCAACATCTTTCTTATACCTTATCACCAAGTGGAATCGTTGATGAAATCCCATCGATCTGAAGTGCCTCACTTTCTGCAGCTTTGTTTGTGATTTCAAGTATGTTAATGGATGATTATCCATGTGAATGATTGTTTCCTTACCCACCACGTAATGTTTCCATTTTTTCACAGCTTGCACCAATACATACAATTCCTAGCCATATGTAGGATAGTTAATCACTGCACCATTAAAATTTTCTGAATGAAAATAGATGGGCTTACCATGTTGCATCAAGACTACACCCATGGCATAGTCACTTGTATTAGTCTGTATATCAAATGATTATCTCAAGTTAGGAAGTGCAAGTACATGAGCTAAACTGATATTTTACTTCAATGCATCGAATGCCTTTTGTTGTTTGCCTCCCCACTGAAAAATCTTCACACTTGTCAATGCATGCAATGGAGCTGCAATGGAAGAAAAGTTAGAAATAAAATTTCTCCAATATTTGGATGCTCCCAAAAAACTTCTAAACTCTGTCACTATTTTGGGCTTTGGACAATTCAAAATTACATAAACCATGGAGGGACATATTTTCAAATCACCTCCTCATACAATATGACCCAAGTAGACTACGGAAGTTTTTCTGAATTCACATTTCGAGATCTTTAAAAATAATTGTTCTTTCTTCAAGACATATAACACTTGCTTGACATGCATGACATGTTCTTCACGGGATTTTATGAGAACTAATATGTCATCTAAGTATACTATCACAAATTCATATATATAATACCTTAAAACATCATTCATTACACACATGAAGGTAGTAGGAGCATTACAAAGCTGAAAGGGCATAACCAACCATTCAAACAATTTTTTTTTTTTTTAATGTTGTCTTCCATATGTCTCCTTCAATGATCATTATATGATGATAGCCACTCCTCAAGTCCATCTTAGTGAAATAAACAACATCTTTCAATTGATCAGTAAATCATCGATTCTAGGAAGAGGGTAACGGTTCTTTACCGTAGTATTGTTCAATGCACGTATGTCCACACACATGCTACATGTTCCTTCCTTCTTTGGCACTAAAAAAATAGGTGAACCACATGGCAATGTAATTGGCTGGATGGTTCCCTTATTAAGAAACTCTTTGATTTGTTTCTTAATTTCTGAATTTTCCATCACTGACATCCTATACATGCCAATGTTAGGAAGAGGACGACTTGCTACAATTTAATTTGATGTTGGATTCTTATTTTGGGAGGCATTCCATTAGGCTCCTAAAACATCTCATCATACTGGTTAACAACCTCAACCAAATCAGATTTCAACATTGAATCACAACTTTGAATGGCTTCATTCTCAACATCATTCTTGGGTTTTATCATCAAAAGTACAAAGTTATTTCTAGATTTAACAATTCTATTCATTTGTTCAACATTTACAAGTGGAAGGTTTAGTTTCTTACGATGGGATCTAACAATGTACTAAATAACATCTTTAAACGCATGATACTTGTTTTCATGGCGATGAAATATAAATCTTGTTTCATAAAGGTATGGGATTCCAAAAACAATACCACATGTTTCCAATGGCACTACATCAAGTTCAACCTCGTCAATGAAGTTTGCAGTAATGGAAAATTTCAATTTGGATTTTCTAGTTACTTGCAACTTTGCATTGTCAAACACCCTACCTAAAGGATATGGTTTAGGACGAGGAATAGTTTCCAAATTCAACATTTTGACAATGTTTTCATAAATTATATTTTATTGTGAGCCACTATCAAGTATAGTATCAATTTTGTCATGTTTTGAGATAACTCTAATATGGAAAAGCTCTATTCTTTATTTTTCATTTTTATTTTCATTGTGGCTATTTGAATAACTACTACTAGCAATGGATACCTTATATTTCAATCCCATAGTTGTGACCTTTGTTTCATCTCCCGAATGAGATCCTAAATCATGTTTTGTAGTTGCAACTGTGTTTTGTTTTCCTTTCTTGTTAAACCTTTTGGGTCTCATCTCAGGATGAAGTTTCCAACAATGATCTTCATCATGGCCTTCCTTTGAACAATTCTTGCATGCTAATTTTTCCCCTTCTTTCTTAATGGAATCATTTTTCTTCCCTTTTCCTTTGAATTTACCCTTCCTTTGTCTCCACCCTTAAATGGCTTTTTGATTCCTTCTTGAGTAACATTTTCCCTTATTTCTTCTAGATGCATTGCCTGTACACAAAATTCATATAAAATTATAGGGTTAAACATGAGAATAGTGTAGTGTCTTGAGATGATAAATTTGCACCCAAAATCAATCCTCTCCTTCTAAATGCGTGGGTATAAATTTGCACACTTTGACCCTTTAATTTCCTAAAGTTTTTCAAATACATTATAGCCTTCTACATGTACGATAAAAAGTTAAATTTTCTTCTTAATGCAACAACAAAATCATTTCAAGAAGATGAAACCTAACCATGTTTCTTCATGTCCGCTTGAGTTTTGGCTTACGACCAAATGAGTGTTGCACTTTCCAACCTTAATAAATCAAGTTGAATCTTGGTTTCATCATCCTAGATCCTTTATATCCTCCAATGTAATTCAATATGAGAAACCCAATTATCTAATTTTTTGGCATTTACCTCTCTATTATACATATGAAATTCAAATTTTATGTTAAGTTTAAAAAGTGGAGTTTTATAGTGTCCCTTTGGAGAATGTGGAGGTATTTGTGAAGGGGTCGATGTAGAAAATGATGATGGTGAAGATGGGGTTGAGGATGGAGGAGAGGAGAAAGGTGGAGTTAAAGGTGGTTTGTAACCATTCCCTCCACTCCCTTTTGGAGGCTTGTCCCCATCTCCTCCATCTCGTTTTGGATGTTTATCTCCATCTCCCTTTGGAGGATCAACCTTGTATTCATCTCTTCATAGAGAAATTTCACCATTTTTGTCATGTCAAAGAATGTATTTATAATTTCCTTCGCATCCTCAGACATATTTTTACGCTCTCCTTCATTTATAATGACCAGTGAGGCTTTTGGTGAAACTTGAGGTGAAATTTGTGGTGGATATTGTGGCAAATGTGCTCTCCTTGACCAAACTTGAGGACTTGCTACCAAAATCTTTACTTCTCCTCTTTTGAGCTTCAACCTTGTAAGCATCAGAAATACTTGCAACAAAATTAAACCCTCAAAACAACCAAAGAACCAAATCTCTGATACCAAGTTGATACATAAAATTGAACGTTTATGGAGGAAATTCCAAGTGAAATGTTTAGGGTCTGAGGAAATTTTGTAAATTACATAAACACATAAACATGATTTTAAACATCATTTTTCAAAAAATAATGAAGACATTGGTACCATAACAACACACATAAGAAAACAAATGATGAAGGAGTTCACCCCTCTAGGGTTACATCTCGTAGTCCCGCTTCCAATGTTGGGACTCTTTCATAATGCTAAAAAAATGTGTTTACATAAAGTTACAGTGCCCAGAATGCAAAAAAATATATCTAATGGCTCCATAATAGTAAAAAACCCATATTTTGGCTCTTTCTACACACAGAAAGGTCAAAAATTGACTGATTTGTGCTCCAGAGAAGTTTTTCTACTAATTGTCCTCTAATTCACACCCATTTGCTATCCATTCTACAATTTCTAACTTTTTCTGCCATGTGGAGTGACAAATTTGCCCCGTGCCGGTGAGATTCACGTCAGCTCTGGTGTAATTTTTCGAACCATTAAATGGCCTATGTTTCCCCACGAACCGATAAAAACACGCCAACTGACGCAATTAGTGCCATCAGATTGGGGTTCGGTTTGAACCGATTCCCACTGATTCCTTAACTCGACTCTTGAATCTATGGCTAGTGATTGGTTGGGTTAACACCAAATTGTGGTAAGATTTGATTTTTTGCACCATATATTTAACCAATATTTGTATTAAAACTGTGGTTTTACAAGTGATATCACCTTAGTTCGTGCCATGGTTTAAGTATTGATAACGTTTGATTTTACGCGCCATATCTTTAACCAATATTTGTATTAAAATTGTGGTTTAACGAGTGGTATCACCATGGTCCATGTCATGGTTTAAGTCTTTTTTCCTAGTTTTGTTACGCCATGGAATAAAAATTCACCATCGTTATTAAACATTTCATGTCACATACCTCCACAACCGCATGTTAGCTACCAGTAAACTAACACCACATTAACCCATAACATATGTTTTTATGCCTTGTGACCACCGGTTCATGTGGTTGTTTAATTGTGTAGTGACAACGTGTGGGTTTTGGTCGATGACATATAACACAAAAATTAAATATGGTTTGAGGTTGGGTGTTAACCCCGTGCTCTAACCCCCAACACCATAATCATTGAACCTTAAATATAATTCAACCACTATTGTTTAACAAGTAACATGTTAGACAGACCAGTGTAGGGCTTTGTTGTTAATCCTACAGCTGAATGAGTTGGATTAGATTAGGTGGGATGTCTTTCAGCACAATGATATAATCCAACAACAATAGGCTAAATGGGACGACAAATACAGTATGAAGAAGCAATTCAAAGAGGGAGACTGAGCATTGTTGTATGATTCAAAAATTAAGAATTTTAAAGGGAAATTTAACAGACATTGGTTGGGCCATTATGAAGTTGAAAACGTTTTTGATAATGGATCTGTTCAGGTTAAAAATATTGATGATGGGAATGTTACCTTCTTGGTGAATGGGCATAGACTCAAGCTATATTAGAAACCCCAATATAAGGAGGAATTTGTGGAAGAAATTGTGAAGAAAAAGGAGCTGGAAGTGGTGGAAGAGGGAGTCATTCCTTTCACTACCTCTTCTTTATTTCCTGCTAACACATTGACCTCACTTTGTTCCTCGTCGTGCTTAGTAAACCATCAGATGAATTTCTATTTGGTACAGGTTTATTCCTTTTTCTAGGACCAATGGACTAGTTACATAAAAGGATCCCCCTTGGAGACTTCTTTTTCAGTATTTCAGACTCTCTAAATTGAAATTTGGCGAGCATGGACTTCCCTCGGCTCATGAAAATCACAAGTAAATGATCCTTTGGGATCCTCTCAATAAATTCTATTTTTCATATAATATTTTGATTTCTGGTGTTGGATTGATGTGGGATTTCTTAAGGCCATCCTTCCAACAATCTTGGCCCATCGACATCAGCAAATTATCTGGGTGCAAGATCAAAGAAATTTGATGCCTTGAAGCTTGTATGCCTTAATGACAGGCTATCTTGCCAAAAAAAATGGGGATTCATTATGGCTCCTTGAATGTTGGATCCTACAGGGGGTTTGAAAAAAACTCATAAATTCACACCTGATAGGATGCATAAGATGTACATGTGTCCTCACTCTCATTAATGGTGATGGGCCTCACATTGGTTAACATATAACCTTAATGGCTGGTAATCCAATGAGATAATTGCACATTCAACATCAACACCTCAATTCATGTGCAATGAAATGTACAAAAAGGGGAAGAAATGGTTTTCCGGCAAAAGGATTTCCTGTAGAAATTTCAGCAGTTGTGGCTCCATTTCCTGTAGCAACACCACTGATTTCCTGAAGAAAAAATTGTAAATAAAACATTAGCTTAAATTAATATGATAAATTACTGATCATTTTCATTATTAGTTGAGATCATGAACTATACAATTTTGCATATGATGTGATTTCAAGGTGGGTTATTATTTCAAGACGAAGGCAGTCGTCATCCAAGTACTGAACCATTGGAAGGTAAGATCGGCAATGTACGGTTACTGACATGATGCTTAAGGTGAAAGGTAATGAAGCTTTAATTTTAAAAAATTGCATGAATGTAAGTCATGGTAACCCTTGCGGAAGAAGGCGGATACGAGCGGTTACGTCATAAACCGAGGTCCATTTCCGACCATCATTACTTTGACACATCCTTTGGTGATATTTTTGGTATTCATTTCATAGGTCGAATCATGATGAAAATCATGATCACAGCCTGCTTTTTTTGAAATTTGCCACATTCCTAAATACTTTAAATTTAAACTATCATTGTCGATTTTTTTTGCAAAGTCTTAAAGGCATCTCTGTGAGCTTAATGAAATTTGTTCTCTCTCATTACTATTGATGTCAATAATGTGTTTCACTGTTAGATTTGAACCGTAGAGTCCCACATTGTTGGACGTTGACCCTCAAAGTGAAGAAAGACTTGAAAAGGGAGGGTGGACACCTTTGTTTCTAAAATTTAGTCGGCATAATTCAGAGGCAAAAAATTCCTTCACTCTGAATATAAATGGTGACTGGACGCAAGTGGTAAATGTTCAATTTTGGTTGACAGAGGAGCTAGTTGCTTGAGCTTGCGACATCCCACAGGAAGGGGAGCATTTGTTCAAGAATCAATGGTTTAACAAAGACATTTCTGCTTCCTTCCTCTAGAAAAAACATGAAAATCGAGATTGGAGTAAAGGGAACCCACAAGAATACTTTCGAAGTAAGTATCAACATATTTTGTTTTTCCTATAGAAATTCATAACCTATGAATGTTATTTTGGGCTACCATTTTTGTTTCATATTCGCCTTCTTGGCCACTTCCAAGACAAACCTTTTAATTTTTCCTACTATTTATGAATGTCCTTGATGAAAATGTCCACTGCCGCCAAGGAAAGGGCAGCCCAAATAAAGGAGAACATCTATCACCATGGTTTGATAAAAACTATCATGAGAGAGGTTCTGCATAAGAAAAAAAAATGTGGGAAGAATTTTTGTCAAAGAATTACTTCATGGAGGATGAGAAGGACCTTGGTCCTTCAAAAACCAAGAAGAAGATCTAGCAGAAGAGCTGAAAAGGAAACCACGAACCCGTGGTCCATTGACATAGGAGGAAATGAAAGATGAAGAGGTGGTAGTGACTATAGAAACCACGGGGAAAAAGCCCAAATTGAAGGGCACTTCCACCCCTGATAAATGATTTACAAGGAGCCATGCTACAAAGATGGAAAAAAAGGAAATTGCAGAAGAGGGGATACCACCAAGTAGAATTGATAAAAAGAATGATAAGCCCTAAGGCTTGTCCAAGGGGAAAGGGAAGGTCGAGAAACTTGAACTTATTGATAGACATGAATGGGAGGTTGTGTCCTTCCAAGATCCACTGCTGCAGGAAAGCGGGAGTAAGACAGCTGAAGACTGCCAAAGGCAGGAGGAGCCGAGTTTTTCCCAGTCCTCCTAAGGACAGCATAGGGGGGAGAGAAAAAATAGTCTTGGAAGGAATTGGAAGAAATCATCATTGAACTTACTGTGTTAGAGTGGGCTCTGCGACATGAAAATAAGACCCTAAGGGAAAATAGCCTATGCATGCAAAAAGAGCAGGATGAGTGGCATTAGAAGGAAATCTGGATTATGAAGAAGGAATAGGCCCAAATTTATCACTTGAAGAAAAAAACATGAAGCATATCAGAGTGAGGTTAAGGTAGAATCCAACAGGGCCCAATTAGACCACTTGGATGCAGTAGCTCCAACACAAGGCAAGGACTGGTTTTTCTTTTGAGGGTGCAACATTTTTTCTTGCATAAGGGACATGAAAGAATCTATGTGTGGGGGAGATGTTGAGTCCCAATGTTTCTCAATTTGGGTATCCTTCTAAGACCTTTCTTGCCCCTTTTTGAACTCTCTTTGACCTCTAATTGCTCCTATTTTGTTATATTACCTAAGTTTTGACAAAAATGGTGCTATGTGCTTAAGGTATGTAAATTATGTTAAAAAGTATCATTTTATCATGTTCTTAAGTATTCCTTGAAGCTAATTGTTTCATAATTGAATTATCAAGTTGATTGATTGAATTCTTACGCAGATTAGTCATCATTTGAAGCATCTCCGTGATTTCCTGTAGATAGTCCGTCGTCGCCGATTTCCTACACGCACTCTGTGATTTCATGTAGATGGGGATTTCTTGTAACCACCCAGGTTTCCTTCAATAGAAGTGATGGTTGGATATGTTCCACATAGTCTCAAGACGAACAGGAACATGGGTTTTATGCGGAAATCTAGCTACATGGACGTTGTCCTATTGGCTGCCTCAAATTCATCACTGAAACCACCTAGCTGTTTAATCCTCTTCTCGATGTCTACATTGGGAAAAGGTCCAAAAATTTAACGAAATTAGTTTGATCCATTCTTTCAGTCATGGATCAAACTCAGTAGAGCCATTTTTGTCATTTTATTCCATTATTGATAGTAAATAGCTATAGCATAGTAGTTCTCCTAATTCAGGAAAAACACATGCCTCTGAACTTGTATAAATTTCATTATGTTTCATTTGCAAAGGGTTGGTTGATCTAACATATCATATTTGTACATGACTTTAGTACTCTTCATATTAATATAAATTTACATGTTTTGTTCATTTTTCTGAGTAAACCCTTTTAAAAATGAAGGGGTTGTGAGTAAGGGAGGGCCCCATTTGCTCAAGACTCCATTAGTTATAGTATTGTGTTATTTTGATTATTTTTATGCAGTGATAAAATTATTTTCACATCTAGTGTTTCTCTTTTCTGAATTTTAGCAGCACATGTAAAATGGTTGGATGAAAAAGTTTATTTGGTAAATGTGTTTGGAATCATTTAATCAAGTTTTAGCTTCTAAATGTAGAAATTATACAACATGCATGTTTATCTTGGATTCAATCGATCTAAAAATGTATTAAAGTTAAATATTGAATCACTTCTACAAATATTTTTTGGAATTAAAAAGACAATCGCTAATAACATGAACATGAAGAAATATCAATCACACACAACAAAAATAATTTCCTGGGGAAAGCTTACAGCAAAAAAACCCACTATCTTCTATTGTATATTAAGCATGGATCATGAAACAATTAGATACAAAACTATTCTCCCAAGAGCCCTCCAGTACTCAGCTAATTGTCTCACACTATCATATGAAAATCTGACCAACACAGCTAATTCTCAACCTCTAGACAACCTGCCTTTCTTGTGCAATCCCTGATGGAATAGATCCCTAAAGGATAGGAATTATTTCCTTCCTTGACTACGCAAGTATCATGGGCACTCCAATGGGTGTTTGGTTGCATGTGTGCAACCCAATAATCCTACAACTGATATTCAACTTCCCTTTCACCTAGAACTCAACTGGGTCTCCACTTGATTTGACATGCATGCAACTAATAATAGTAGATCCTCAGTCGCATGTGAGATCACTGATTGTGAATTAATTAATATTTAATTCAGTATATCTCTCACTAGTGTATCTTCAGTTACAACTAGCACAAATGAGTTTAACTCACTTAACTAAGTTGAACTACTTACAACTTGCATTAACTAATTCACCAATGCACCTTGAACTATGTTACAACTAGAATTACTTTGCATGCCTCACCAACTACTTCTAACTCAAAATCCACTAGCTAACTGAATTTATCACTTTCAATTAACTGATTCAAGTCAACATTGATAATAAATTATAGTTTAATGTACATCTTAATTAAGGGATAACCAAAATAGTCATGCACCAAAAAATAGCACTGTGGTCCCCACCCTAGTCTAGGTGCTTAATGTAACCAGGTGCTTAATGCACTAGGCATGGGTGCTAAATTTTCTTGTTGAATGTCAACACTCCCTCTCAACAAGAAAGGGATTATCCTTCACCTCGATCATGTCTTTATGGTATTCAAATTTTCTCCTTGTGAGTGCCTTCATCAGAATATCTACATCCTGATCTTCGGTGGGAATGTACTGAAGAAAAATTATCCTTCTTTGCACACAATATCTAAGATTATGGTACTGGATATATATATGCTTGGACCTATCATTAAACACAGGATTAATCGAGAGTTTAATGCAAATTTTATTATCACAATGAATCATTGTCGGATTCATCTAAGAACCAAACAAACCAACCAAGATCTTTCTCATCTAGATAGCCTCCCATGCAGCTTGAATTGCTGCCATGTATTCGGCTTTTTTTGAACTGAGTGGGATTGATTGTTTCTTCTCAGTATACCAGGAAATTGTTATCGATCTAATTCTAAAGATCCCTCCTGATGTGCTCTTTCTATCTGATAAACTGTCAACCCAATCTGCATCTATGAAGCCATGCAACTTCACTCCCTTTGTTTGTTTGTACCATAGACCATACTCTGATGTGCCACTCAAGTATCTCAGCACATGCTTCCCCACCTTCCAAAAGAGCTTGGTAGGCTTATCCATAGATTGACTCAGTTGGTTAACTACGTAGCAAATGTTTGGTCTCGTGTTCACTAGGTACATTAGCAAACCCACTAACTATCCGTAGAGAGTAGCATCCACTACCTCTCCAGAAGTAGCATCCTCTTTCCTCCAATTTCTTGGAAGAAGAGTATCCATGGGTTTGCAACTCTCCATGTTAAACTTACCTAGTATCTCCTTTGCATGCTTGCCTTGAGACACAAATTTCAGCATCCCGTTGCCATATTTCCAATCCAAGGAAACACTGAAGGGGGCATATGTCCTTCATTTCGAACTCCCTTGCAAGCTCCTCCTTGCATGAGTGTATCAGCTACTCATCACCAGTCAAAATTAGATCATCAAAATAAAGAAAAATGATCAATACCTTACCCTCAACCAAAATCTGGTACAGGTTTTCTCTGCTTCAGTTTTGGTGAAGCCTAGTCTGGTGAAATAGTTGTCTACCCGAGTGTACCAAGCACAGGGTGCTTGCCTCAACCCATACAATTCTCTTTTGAGTCAGCACACATGCATCTCACTGTTGAAGATATCGAAACCTTTAGGTGCTCTATGTACACCTCTTCCTTAATGATCCCATTGAGAAACACAGTTTTCACATCCATCTAATGAATGTGCCAACCCATCTGCATCTAGAGTGCATGGATAGATCTTACGGAAGAGAAAATTGCAACAAGTGCAAAAGTCTCATCATAATATATCCCCTCGATCTATGAGAATCCCCGAGCCACAAATCTAGCCTTGTATTTCTCCACACTCCCATCAACAACTTTCTTTACCTTGTAGATCCATCTTGATCCAACCACTAATTTGTCAACCGGTCTTGGGACTATCTCCAATGCACTGTTCTTGATAATGGAGTAATACTCCTCCACCATTGCATCAACCCAAGTTGGTTTCTCCCCTGCTTCCTGAAAGGAAGATGGTTGAATCAGAATACATTTTCTCATAAGAGCCATGTATCCAGTAAATCGGTCAAGAGACTATCTCTCTTTGCACTATGAAGTAGGGGCTCCTTCATTCTCTACAACATCAAGTATCAATCTATCAGCTTCCGTGGTAAAGCTTCAGCCATTTCTGATGGATGGGTCTGGATGAGTTTTTTCCTCCACTCCATGAACCTCCTCATGTGGCTAATCCACATCTTGAGACTCATCCTTGGGAACCAGTAGTTACTCCTCTGCATGCAAGTCCAGCTCCCTTTCAAGGGACAACCACATGAATTTCTCCTCATCAAATTTGATATCCTGTTGCAAAACAGTCATTCTGCTGTTTGGAAAATACACACCATAATTATGGGGTGTTTCAGTGTACCCCAGAAAAATCCCAACCTCAGTTGTTGGTTACAGCTTCCTCCTGGCACATAAACAAATGAGCCAAATATCTTAAAGTGTGAAACATTATGTTTCTTACCAATGAAATCTTCTTCAAGTGTACTCATGCCAAGTACTCTATGAGGACAACTGTTTTGCACATGTATCGTTGTTTTGCATGCTTCCACGCACAGATGCATTGGTAGGCCTTGATCATGCAACATTGCTTGTGCTACACCCATAATAGTTTTGTTCTTCCTCTCCGTGAACCCTTTCTATTGTGGGTTATGAGGCGCTATGAGTTCTCTTCAAATTCCTTCTTTGCTGCAAAAGTTCTTGAATTACTTAGAGATGTATTCTCCACCATCATCGCTCCTAAAACCCTTCACTTTCTTCCCCAACTCTTTCTCCACTTGTGGCTTAAACTCACAAAGAATAGAGAATGTTTGTTCTTTCTTCTTCATGAAGAAGATACAACACTTATGAGAAACATCATCTAAGATTACATAGTACTTATGTTTTTTTGTTGAAGCAACTGATAAAGGACCACACACGTCTGTGTGAAATCTCTCAAGGATCCCTGAGCTCGGTTTTCATTCTCATGAAAGGTGGCCTTTACATATTTTCCCATATGACATGCCTTGCATGTGTCTGACTGAACAAGTGTACCACTGCGAAGACTAGTAGAAATCCGCTACATGACTTTCAAGGCTCCATGGTGAAGATGGCCCAATTTCTTGTGCCATAATTCGCCCTCATCTTGGCTCACCACTTGATATTCCTGGCGCATAATTGCTACACAACCATCTACCTCTAGCTTATAGAGATTATTAACTCGAATACCTATCCCCTTGGCTTGTCTCGTTGTTTTATGTCGCAGGAAATATTTTCCATCACTAAAAACAAAATCATAGCCTCTATCCTCCAACATTGCGGCAGAGACCAATTTTTTCTTGAGACCTAGTACATGTATTACATATTTTAATTGAAATGGTTTTCTTGACTCCCTCTAAAAGGTAATGTTACCAATATCGGTAGCACTGTATCGTCCGTTGCTGCCCATTTCAATATGTATTTGGAGATCTTTCTCCTCCAAGTCACTAAAAAGTTCCTTATCTCCTATCATGTGAAAGGAAGTGCCACTATCCAAATACCACACAGATCCCAATGCACTGGAAACCATGCATATGATCAATGAGAATTCAAGCTCAAATTATGAGGCAAGGGCTTCACCAGCTGCAGATCCTCCAACCTTCTTTTTCTTCTTCTTTTGTGGACAATTAGTAGAAAAATGCAATGCTCGTGACAATGAAGAAACTTCACCTTGGACATGTACTGCTTCTTGCCATTCTTGGACTTGGATTTATAATGAAATTTATTCCACTTCCCCTTCCTTTCCTTGGAAGCCAAAGCACAATCCTCTTCATCCTCATTCTTCGATGAAGATCCATCTCTCGTGTTCTGTCTAAACTCATCCTACACCAAATCCGACCATAGTTGTTCCTAATATGGAAATTTTTCCCTTCCATTGAAAGAGTATTGATAAATGTGCCAACACTTGGGAAGTCCCAGGAGATCCAAGCTCACGAAATCATCATCAACAACTGTTATTCCAACGCTCCCTAGTTCATTCCAACATTGGACAAACTTTGTTAGATATTTTGGAATGGTCTCACCCTTTTCCATCTTGATCTTCCTGAGTTTATCTTTGAGCACCAATTTACTATGGTCACTGTTGCTTTGGAGTAGATCCATCAAAGCCTTCCACATTACATATGGTGTGGCTTTCCCATGGAGGTTTGAGACAATGTGGTATTGTACTCCCTCCAACAGGATCCTCCTCGCCTTTGCCACTTTATTTTGCCATGCATCAAGATTTGCACCATCTGTCACAGTGGGTTTAGGAACATCATTGTCAATGAATTCCTTCAAGCCATTTTATTTGAGTACTGCCTCCATCCTGTCCTTCCAAGCAATATATTTCGAGTTGCCCTTGAGTGAATAATCTAACCTCAAGCCATTGAAAGCCATTTCGATCTTGAATCAGTTGTAGCACCAAGAAAGTATTTTTGCAAATTAAAATTCTATCTAGTCATAAAGTCAACTCTTGCTTCACTTCTGCAATTTCCTGTGCTCTGATACCGATGTATAAATTATACAGAATGCATGTATATCTTGGATTCACGTATCTTGGATTCACACGATCTAACAGTGTACTAAATTTAAATACTAAATTGCTTCTACAAATATTTTGCAAAATTAAAAACACAGTCACTAATCACATGAACATTAAGAAAGATAAATCACACACAGCACAGATAATTTCCTAGGGAAATCTTACAGCTAAAAACACCACTATCTTCTATTTTATATTAAGCATGGATCATGAAACAAATAGATACAAAAATATTCTCACAAGAGCCCTCCAGTACTTAGCTAATTGTCTCACACTGTCATATGCAAAACAAACCAACACATAGCCAATTCTCAGCGTCCAGACCATCTTCCTTTCTTGTGCAATCCTTAATGGAATAGATCCCTAAAGGATAGGAATTATTGCCTTCCTTGAATGTGCAAGTATAATGGGCACTTCAATGGGTGTTTGGTTACGTGTGTGCAACCCAACAATCCTACAACTGATAGTCAACTTTCCTTTCACCTAGAAAGGAACTGGGTCTCCACTAGATCTGACGTGCATGCAACTAATAATAGGAAATCCTCAGTTGCATGTGAGATCACTAATTGTGAATTAATTAATATTTAATTCACTAGATCTCTCACTAGTGTATCTTCAGTTAATACTATCATAATTGAGTTTAACTCACTTAACTGTGTTAAAATATTTACAACTTGCATTAACTAATGCACCACTACACTTTGAACTCTATTACAACTAGAATTACTCTGCATGCCTCACCAACTACCTCTAACTTGAAATCCACTAGCTAACTGAATTTATCAGTTTTAATTAACTGATTCAATTCAACATTGAGAATATATTACAATTTAATGTCCATCTTAATTAAGGGATAACCAAAATAGAAATGCACCCAAAAATAGAACTGTGGGCCCCACCCTAGTCTGGGTGTTTAATGCAACTAGGTGCTTAATGCAGTAGGTGGTTAATGCACTAGGCGTGGGTGATGAATTTTCTTGTTGAATTTCAACACTAAATGTTAAATTGATTTTCTTATGGTTGTTTGCTTGGTCCTTTATCTTTTCTTATTGACATCAGAAATATCAAGAGTTGTAGAGGGATGATTGAATCCACTCCGTAGCCTTTGTTTCTAGGTGTTGATGTAGAAAAAAAGACATTAGAACTGTGTATGTGTGGCTGATTTAATTAGGAAGCACTTAAGGTATTGGCCTACATATATTTTGTGCAACATGTCATAATATTACCTACCCTTGGTTGATAATTTATGTTGTCAAATTATAAATCTATAACTTAACTCAACAATACCTTTCAAGTGGCACACTAATTTCCTCAATTGGAGTCTGTATGCAAACATTATACCCTTCAAAAGTTGATCCTCTTCTTTTGACCACCATAATAAAAGAGGATGTCCTGTTAGCTCCCATTATTCATGAAAAATGGGTTATCCACTTGATGATGATGAAAATTACCCTATAAGAGTCAATATTCTAACTTTATTTAAGAGTTGGAGTCAAAGATAACCACCAATACCCTATTGGGTTGTGTTATAACTTGGCCAATAGGAGGAAAAAGGTGTTCCATTCTATTCAAGTGAATTTTTTTCCAGTAATGAGCAAAGTAGCAATGAGCAGATAGGGAGGGAGAAAAAATATAGGATTTTTTCACTGTAATAATCCAAACCACATGCCTCACTTCTTTGTACTTGCATCCATTTTCCATTAAGAGAAAGAGGGAAAAGTGGCATCACCTTCTAGGTGGGTTTCCTCCCAAAAGTGTTTCCCAACTTATATGTTGTGTTAATTTTTCGTTTGCAAGTTTTATTTTGTTGTTCTCTATCTTTTACATAATTATAACTTGTATGCATATGAAATAAAGAATAATTTATATATCGGGAAATCTAAAGAGAAAAAACCCCCATATTGTAGATTTTGGATTTTAGCATAATTTTTTTAGATATGTTGGGATGGACTATCTAGTGGAATATCCATGGTATGTTATGGATGATTCTTATTCCAAATATTTTTGGAAGAATTTTAAAGTTTTCTGAGCCTAATAGGAAGCTAAAAATCACTGAAGTTCATTCTCTCCTGCACTCAAAAGGTGACAGAATGGATATTCTGCAAGAATTTATATTTCCCTTTGCATCAATCTCATTCAATCATTCCCTTATAAATATCTCTATTTTTTTTTGAGTAGTATATATATTTTTCCACGTAGTTTTCCTGAGTTATTTGGTTTTAGTCCACTTCAATGGTTTCCACGATAACATTCTATGTTTTGTATTTTTCTTTGAAATGAGACACCCTTTTTTATTGGAAGAAGTTATTTCCAATGATATTTTGTATTAGTTGGTCAATTTCCAAAAAATTAAAAATTAAAAATGATGGCCTACCTAGTAATCTAAATAGTCTCATGCAACATATTCTACTGACTCCATAAAACTAGCTCAATTATGATGAGTCTATTTTTTTCCAAGGAAAAATATTAACCTCCCTCTAAGTCTGAGGGCTAGAGTGAGGTTGTTAGTACTAATCTACCCATAGATATACTCACTTAAGAGTTTTCAAGGATCAAATACAATAAAACAATATTCATAGGCACAAAGGCATTACAACAATATTTATCAAGGAATTATAGCTCATCATGTCGCTTATAAGGATTTTAACTTCGGTAGGGAAGATAATATCCATTCCGAACAACTACTTGAGATAACCCAAATCGATAATTTTGGTATTGTATCTTCTAGAAGAATAAACCCCCATTTCATTTTTTATGAAGTCTAGGATGATTTTTTCTACGAGTTCAACCATATGCTAATAGTTTAAGATCCCAAAAGAATTTTTGAGAAAGCAACAAATTTTCTGAAAAGAAAAGAGATATAGAAGGAGTGAGAGTATACTACTCTCATCAATATATATATGGATATCAAGGAAAACCCTTACTACTCCCTAAGTTTATTCTTGGAAGTAACTTTGTTTCTAAAGCATGCAAACAATACCATTTTTGGTTGATTTTATTTGATGAGAAAAGGAAAAGAGAATTTATTACACTCCCTTTTATTGCAAGAGATTACAATAATAAATTCTTCCCACTTTTCAAAATTTGTTGAATTATTAAAATATTTTAATTTAATTGAAATTGAATTCATCCAAAGATTCAGCGCAAATTTTTTTTTTTTTTTCTAGTAACTTGGAATTATTGAGATGTGAAAATGTATTCTCAAGGATTTCAAAAGAAACTCGAGAGAACAAATTTATCACTTCTAAAACACCTACCCCGACCTACAATGTTGTGATAGAAAAAGTATCAATATCGACGAAAAAATGAGGTAGAGAGGGAAAAGGTCCTCAAACTATCATTCAACCGAGGCACGACAAAGTAGTCAAATTTCCTCTTCTACTTGTAGGAGAAAACAAAAAATTACTATTAGAAGAGACATTAACAACCCATACTCTCGTGACGGTGCTCGAGAAGAACCAACCCATTAAGTTTATTTTGAAAAATCACCCGTAATTTAATCATCTAAAAGTAATGGTACAAGTAAAAGAGGGGACAAAGAATACATAAGGACCCATGGACATGTTAGTGGAAAGTATTAGAGTTCCAGAATGGTTAATACCATTAATATTTTAAGCCCATAGCTTTGTTAAAGTGTTGCTGAAGAGATTATCTCATTTAAATATCATTATTTAACCACGCGAGATACCCATTATGATAAATCTACAAAAAAAAAAATATATACAAATCGGAAAGGTGAAAATAATAAAGACAAATGAAAATCAAGAGAAAACTAGATGCTTCAAGAGTTAGACCTTTTGTACTCATAAAACTACATCAAAATACATGGAAGCTCTTACTCTTGTAGTAATAGAGTTGCAAATTAAAAATTTGAGATTGAAGAAAAGGATACAGTAAATTAAAGAAACTTTTAGTCCAACACCCTTGTTCATGACTCCATTGTCTTTTCAAGAACATAAATTAGCAGTTACATCTGGCATACCCCAAAATATTAGAAACTTACAATATAATTGTTAACATGGATTAGAACATACACCACTATGAATATTAATAATGGCTTGAAATTATAGAAGAAGCATGGGGAATTTCTCTACACTAGAAATTTATCTTAGAGAATTAAATCAATTTTATGAATGTTTCAGAATGGACCTTGATAATTATCGGTAATTTTTTGAAAATAATATGAATACATTTTAAATAAAATAAACCTTTTAAGTGAAATTGAAATACATTATTAATACTTGCTTACTCCAAAGACAATAAAGAAAATCAAAGTAGGCTAGTCTACAAGAATTAATATACTTGAGGATGCTCCTTCTAAATTTTCTAGCATGGATGACAACAAAAGTAATAGTTTCTTCAGAGGCATTACAATTTTTGATGACCTTAATGACAATTGAATGATCAGGGACTCTGTGAAGATCCCTAAAGATGTTTAAAGGAAGAATTGGATGTTATCATAATAACATTGGGGGTTGACTTTAACAAAACTTTCAACAAGCCCAAATCAAGAAATGTTTGGTTGTGTTAACAACAATAATGAAAAACTGGCAAACATTGCACAACTCTAGTTAGATGCTAAAGAAATAGAAAATGAGATATTTACTTTGAGAGTGAAGAAAGACATAATTGCCTTACTCATGAAGGACTACACCGAAGAATGGATCAATAATTTCTTGAATGGCATCATTAACCCACAATAACTTCTTGAATGGTCAGGATAAAAAACAATTGGTGATTCAATTCTATATAAATATCGTGTACAACAACCACACAAAGAGAGATGATTCATTCCACTTGTGACCCTTCTACAATTTTGTGAGCATTTCTTTTTCTTTGAAGAAATTCCCTATTCTCTACTTAGTCTTTGACCTATCCAAATTTATTGAATTGTTTTACATTTTCTAAAGTCAATCCCTAGCTGCATTTTGTCTCTCTCATCCAAATACCTTTATCAATACAATTGGTGCACAACAATCCAATTCTAGTCCCTTAGGGGAATTTTATTTTACATTTAAGTAACAAGATTTTGTGACTATTCTTTAAGCACCTGATTTTATTTTGAAACTTTAAGTTCATAAATTAGTCGTTTGACTCTCATTGAGAGCTTGCTTTGGGAAGGCATGCCATATTTGATTCCAAAAATTTAGTTTTAAAATAAGAGGTAAGAGTCTCGTGAATGTATTCCTTTTGCTCTTATGATTTTAAATGGGTGAAATCATTTTATAGTTCTATGATTATGTAGGAAAATACCTTTCTGTTTTCATCTATTTTAATTTGCTTCAAATATGTTTCCTGATGTATGTTTATGGATGACAACGTGAAATGGATTTGTGAGTACATACTTTATTTTGCAAATATTCATATTTACTTTGAAAAATACCTAGTCCACTCACATGTGAATCTGTTTAATGAATTTTTTTTAATATTCAAGTTATATGCATACAGGAGTGTGATCAATAGAGGAGTGGCACCTCTATAAAAATTTAAAGAAAACCTAAAAACAAGCCTTATGAGGCTAACTTTTTTCCTTGTTAAAAAAAGAGATAAATAACTAGACATTCTACCAATTCCATGGGGATTCCCTCCCTACATTATTTTTATGAATGAATCTTTGTAATGAGCGTGTGATACTTTAGAGGAAGAAAGACTCACATTAAGAAAATTTGTTGTTGTAAAAAATTTCATGATCGTGCTTGAATTCTATATTTATTGTAGGGATAGGTTTGTCAGAATGTTCGCATCCAAATATTGAACCATCAATGGAAGCTCACCTAAATACCTAGGAGTTTTTCCACTTACCATATTATTGCTCAATATAATTTAGTTGAGGTTCCCACAAATTTATGAATATGTTTCTAATGTCCCCTAGACTAAAATTGTCTTCCTAATCAATTTCACTAAGATGTTTGGCATTGTAAAGATTTCTAGGACAATATCTTATTATTTGAATGTCACTAACCCTCATATGACTTACTAAAGATAAATTACCAAGGTCTAGAGGAATTCATCTTCTAAAATAATTTTTTGTGAGAAGAATAAATTCAGCTTCCTTGTATCATCCCAACCATGGAGGAAGAGGGCCCCTATTTTTATTTATTTGGTAGAGAAATGTAGTACACAGATTCTTGCTAAAGTATCTAGAGAACAAGACATAAATTGGAGAACTTGAAACTTCTAAGATTTGTGCACTTTCCCAATCCAAAGGGGATTATAACATTGAGCTATATTGATCATTATTAAAATGGTGAGATTGCTTAAGTTTCTATGGCTTCAGTCATTCAAACTCACCATGTTCAAAATCTATGGGGAAACATTGAAAGAGAGAATTTTTTCACACCTAGAGACACCAACCTTATTAACTTTCCTAGCTCGGGTCACATGGAAAAATAGTTGTAAGAAAATTATTTCCCATGTTAAGAACCATTAGCTTTCTGAGGTCACATAGTTGTCTTCTTATGCTTCCTAAGAGACTCTTTCCATGGAGGTTTAACGACCTTATTTTAAATAGGGCATCAATCCCTATGGGTATATTTCAGTGAAGAAATTTAAACCCAACTCTAGCATATCTAAGCGAGAAAGAAACCATGAATATGGAACTAGATTCCTTAATAAATTATTGGAGTGTAACATAATCTCTTGAAGGCTTTGAGACATTAGATGCTAGTGTGTGATTCTCCATTCAAAGAGTTATGTGTTTTAGGTTGGTAAGGCCCCAAAATTCTCTTGGAATGGTTCCAACCATAAGATTAAAAAGCTCCAAATGGGACCTAAGCTCTCAAGAAATGGGACCTTGTAGTCCCATATGCATAACAAAGATGTTACCAACTACCCCCTAGTCGATATATCAGTAAATCACACATTCATCAACTTCTCCAAAATTTTCTCCTTAAGATTAAATGACCATCGTATCTTCCATGTAGGCTTATTTCCCTTCATTTCTAGTGGAAAAATCCCATCAATACTACCATCAACACCCTATAAAACTACAAATCATACCAACCCAAGATTTCCTTTTAAGGAAGCTAATGTCAATAGCATGGACTGTGATGGATTCCATGCTCACGAAGTTGCATTTGGTGAGGGAACATCCCTTCATGAATGAGCTAGTAGACCAAGAAAAAAATGGCATACCATCTTGTACCAAACATCTCCAAAGTTGCATCAACTTCTCCTGCGTTATTGGAATATGATGATACAATAAGTCAGAGCTCTCATAGAACCGAGACCCTTATTGATTTTTGAACAATTTGATCCACTCAAAATTCAAAAATTGTTTTCAAAATATTATTCCATGATGATACAATAACTTAGAGCTCATTTTTTAACAATATGAACCAATTAAAATTTTAAAAAATTAGAAAAGTGTTTTAGAAATATTGTTTTTCCATACACAAACTTAAATCATGGTAGTAGTTTCTAAAAAATACTACCATATTCATGTCAAATGTGAAAAAAAAAAAAAAATCCTCTTACTACAATATCAACTTATCCCATTTAATAGATTCCAATTAAAAGTAACAAAAATAATTTCTAAATTAATCAAGAAAATAAAAGAAGGGAAAATCTAACTTAATCTAGGTTAGTAACAAAAATGATTTTTTAACTAATCACGAAAATAAAAAGTACAGAAAATATAACTTAATCTATAACCTAACTTAAATTATAAATGAAAAAAATAACTTTGGAAAGCATGGACTAGTAACCCACCTCATAGAATCAAGAACTAGTAACCCACTACTTAGAATCAATAATGAAGTAAAAGATTTAACCTATTTTTAGGAGGACATATATTTTTAGATAATTGTACATCTATATTCCACTTTGGAAGGCATGGACTAGTAACCCATTGTATAAAAAATATAATGAGGTAAGAGTTTTAACTCATTTTCCTAACCTTTTCTTTGGGTAAGAGGACATATATTTTGAAACTTGCACATCAATCTAGGAAGGATTCTTGCTTGGTTGGTATGTGGAATCAAAGCCTATATCATCATTGCAAATCAAAGCTCTATCATTTGTTACATCTAAGTATACAAGTGATGTTAGTTGCATAATTATGAAAATCACCACATTTATCCATTTAAATTGTTTTAGTGTTTGTTTAGAAATGCAATTTATGTTATTAAGTAACCAAACCTTTCCAAAGTTGTCTCCTCTAGATTTACTTACATTCTTGATCTCTTCCTCATTTTGCTGATAGCCACATAATTTACATACTAAACTTCTGCCAACTTTGCCATGATCATTAAAGCCTCAAAACCATTATATAATAACATATTCTTTAAGTTTTGTTACTTGTATCCACCTCTTAGACAACAAAGATAGTTGCAACAAAGAAACATTGCCTCTTAAGAGATTTTTGACTTGAAGTAGTGCTTACATCCATCTCAATATAAGTGCCATATAAGTCACTTTGAATTGAGAACCTTCTTATTTTTCCATGTTGCAATACATAGTGGGTTCTTCACGTGGTTTTTCACATGTGGATGAAATTTCAAAATATATGCCCCATGAAGAACAAACAATATCGTAGTTTTGTCAATGCATATTATTATATATAGTATAACAACTTTCCTTCCTGGCCCATCCTCATCCACCATCTAAAACCTAAAATGTCCCATCCTATTATGGTGACAAATTCCTAGGGAATAATTATTCCATACAATCAAATTAAAAGCAGCAAATCCTATAAACTCGCAATCACATACAGTCCCATTATATTATAACAAATATTCCTAGATAATAACTTTTGCACATTGCCAAACTAAAACATGTAATTCTACCAAAATATTTCCATTGAGATGAGCTTTTGTAGTCTATTTCAACATTGGTTAGGATCCATGGAGAAAACGGATCCTCTTCAATACAAGACTATTACATTAAAAAAAAAAATCACTAAGAAAGTATTTATCAGACAATTAAAGGTGCAATGGAGGTACTTTGGTCCCGAATAGACTATGTGGGAGCTGGGGGATACCTTGAAAGAGACATACATATTTTCATGTTCATCTCAAGTTGCATCAAGTTAAATGCTAAATCAAGGAGTGGGGAATGTAATATCCTGGTTTTGACTCTTTGTATGTATTAAATTGGATTATTTATATATTATAAATAAATGGTTATAAAGACAATAGTTTAGTTATCTGAACTTAAACAAATGACCCAGTGTGTAAGTGATGCAAATAAGTATGTGTGTTTTCATAGTGTGAAGCTCAAGTCCAAGGCCTAACTACTGAATGGCTCTACATATAATTGCAGTGAATATCCCTTCTATGTACTGTGTTGTAGATTTTAATAGTAAAAATATTGTTGTTGAAAATTAATATAAACATCCAAGATCCAAACAGAGGGCAGAGGGAATTATTAAAGGACTTAGTATCAGAATATCACTAAACTATATATACAATACACTTGGGAAATCAACCTCCATGACAACTATGAGAAAAGGAGAAAAATTTCTTGAGACTTCAAAGAAACACTACATGCAAACCTAAACCTCTGAGTATAAGATACAGTTAGTATACTTTACAAATAGCTTTCTTCCCATGAAAATTGAATTTGAATTAAACCCATATAGAGATTTAAAACTATAACACTAAAGGTTACAAAAGAAAACAAATTATTGAAGTTGTTTAATGAGATTAAATAATATCATTATAAAAAAGTGTCTGCAGGCTTACTGAGAATACTCGTTATGAGAGAATACACATTAATGAGAGTGTCATTATGAGAATACTCTAATATGACTTACTGCAGGCTTGAAGCCAAACAATGCTTCAAAAGGAGTTTTATACTCAAGACTTTTAGTAGGACTCCTATTCTTTAAATACACTTCAGTATTAATAGCTTCTGCCCAAAAAACATTGGTTATATTCTTACCTTTCAACATACTGCAAGCACACTCCACCATTGTTCTATTTTTCCTCTCAGCAACTCCATTCTGTTGAGGAGTGTAAGGTGTTGTAAATTGCTGCTGTATCCCATGCTCGTTGTAGTATTTGATGAAAACTCCTTTCTTGAATTTTCCGCCTTGATTTGATCGAAGAATCCTGATGGACTTTCATGTTTGCTTCTCAATCATATTTCTGAATTGCTTGAAATATTCAAAAACATGACTTTTCTGTTTAAGAAAATATACCCATGTGAATCTTGTACAGTCATCAACAAATATTAAAAAATAATAGGCCCCACCTAACGATCTTGTCTGCATCGGGCCACATAAGTCAGTGTGTAGAAGTTCGAGTATATCCCTCTGTTTTCTGTCTTTAATGGTAGGAAATTCATCTCTATGCTTCTTACTGAATGCACATGCTTCACAATCAATATGCAACTTTAAGTCAGTGTGTACAAGTTCGAGTATATCCCTCTGTTTTATGTCTTTAATGGTAGGAAATTCATCTCTATGCTTCTTACTGAATGCACATGCTTCACAATAAATATGCAAATTTTTCAAAACAGGAAGACCATCTACCATACCTTTGTTCTGCAATAGAAGGAGGACATTGAAATTGATATGCCCAAGTCACTGATGCCACACATTTTCAGCAGAATTATCTGATGACATCAAGGCTTGCTGTGGCATACTCTTCACATCCAGTTTGTAGAGTCCTCCTATGTGAATACTGGTAACAATAGGCTTTATCTAGTCCAACAAGTCTTTAATAATACAATGATATTTAAAGAACTCTACTTTGAGATTCTGATATGTAATCTTTGACACAAAAATCAGGTTTTTCTTAATGCCAAGAATATACCACACATAAGATATATTCATGATCTTTCCATCACACAGAGTAACAAGGAAATCTCCATGTCCCTTTATCTCATACCCTCTATTATCTCCAAGGTATAATTTTACTCTAGTGTTGGATTCTCTAAAATTTCTGAACCATTGCTTTTTACCTGTCATATGTGAGGAGGCTCCAGAATCTATGAACCAAATATCTGATTCATCCTCCTCAGTAGCTAAAGCAGTCTCAGCCTCAGCCATAAACAATTTGACATCCAGATTTTGATCTGCATCTACATTAGCCAAATGACCTGCATGTCTTCTCTGCTTGTACCTCTCCTCATTTGCATTTTTTTTGTGGAAAAATTTAGCAATATGGCCTATCTTACCGAAATAAAAGCATTTAGGAGCAAAGTCATGTTTATGTGAGGTCATACTTTGTGGTGTCCTTTTTCTTGATGTGTTGCCTCTCCTGTGATCAGCCATTGCTTTCCCTTTTGGCTGCAACTTTGTTATCAGTGCAAGGTCTGAATCTTGAGGTTTGAGAGACAACCTCCTTTCCTCTTCCTGTAGTAAAATCCCAGTAAGCTCTTCAAAGCATGGAGGCTTTTCTCTTGCATTCAATCCGGTTATAAACATTTGATAATCATCTTTCATGTCGTTCATGGTAATTGTCACCAGATCATCATTTGCCATGATTTGACCGATATCAAATAATTTATCTTTAACTTCCTTTATCCAGGATATGAATGAAGAAATAGACTCATTATCCTCCATCTTGATTGAGAGGATCTTCTTCCTAAGACACAAGGTTCGACTGGTGTTCTTGATCTCATACATATCTTTGAGAACTATCGAGATGTTATTCGCTGTCTTGCAATCTCGAATATGAGGGATGATGCAATCTTTAACTGATAACTTGGGTAGCACCTTTGCCTTCATCTCCCTTTTCTCCAATCTTGAATTGTTGTATTCGATCCATCATGTGTAGTAGTCGGTTTGACTTCATCACCAGTGGAAATGTTATAAGCATTTTGTCCCTCAAGCAAAGTCTCGAGCTTAAATTTCCAATTTGTATAATTGGAACCATCAAGCTTGTTGCTTTCGTTTAGATAAGATTCTACCATCTGGGTATTCATCTTGGAAAGAATAGAAAAAAAAATACTCCAGCCTCTAGTAACTTAAAAAAAAAAGAATCAACCCCAGATCCACTGTAAAAGAAAAAAACTATCCCGAAATGTGGAGATTTATTTTAAAAACACAACAAATCATCTGAGTGGATCAGTTAACATCATTGATTGACTCTCCAAACGCAGAAAATCCTAGACGCCGCACCAATCCACCACACTGCCGATCTTAGGCTCTGACAATCGGGTGCTAAGCAGTCACATAAAAATAAAGTGATATGCTCCATAGATTTTCGGTATGAGGAAGTGAGGATATGGACACATCACGACTCTTAAATGAAGAACTTAACGAACTCCTTTCTTGAATTAGACTCCATGCAACATAGCTCCATGTAGCATGGGAGTGCTCTCCCTCCGCAGCACAACTCCTCTCGTTGGCAGCGTTCCAGCTGACAGCGCTCCTCCACGCTCTCTCTGCCTAGCTCTGATTCTGGCCTTGGTGCGTTCAAGTAGTGGCACCAACAACACCTTCAGGCAACTCAACAGATGTGGCTCTGCAGGCTATAGACCATGGCTCTGCTGGTGGCTAAGGCTCTGGTAGTCTTACTTCGAGCCAAGATCTAGCGACATGAAATCTGATCACAACCTTTTTGCGCTCATGTGATTCATGAAATTCCCACACGATAGGATCAGTCCACGTAGGCAGCGTTCCTAGTTGTGGATGGCTACGTTCAAGCTTGGCAAGCTCAGCCCAGTCCACGAGCAGTGTTAGGATCGCTCACCACGTTTCCATTGCGCTAAGTCCAAGGGTAGCGTTCCTTTGTAGTGCACAGGCAGCGTTCCTTTCAGTGCACGGGCAGGATTTCCTCTCCACACAGAGGGTAGGCTTAGCCTTCACCAGTGCAGGGTAGCATCAATTTAATAATAGATTTTGTAGGTAGATTAAGCCAGATCTCCAAATGGTACATCACTTCACCCAACATCAGTGCTCCTCTACGTATCCTCACCTCCTCAATCCCTACACACATCATTCGTTCACTTAGCTTCGACCTGAAGCTCTGATACCATGTCAACAGTTGCACAGGGAAGACATGTATTGGCAAACAACATAGAAGGAGCTCACAGGTACGAATCACCAGCAGCTCCTACAAGCAAATGCACCCGCTTGGGCTTCACATTAAACTCCAATAATAAATAGATACATTTGTTAGGGATAGTAAAACAGATTCCTGAATAATAGGAGCTGAATGTCTAAGAAAAACCTTAATCATAACTAAGTAACAATATACCTAATCTCCATTAATTCTAACACTCTTGCAAACTTTTCCATGATTGTTAAAGCATCAAAACCAATATTCGTGATTATGGAGAAAATACTTTGCCATGATCATTAAAGTATCAAAACCATTATATAACAGCCTATTCTTTAAGTTTTGTTACTCGTATCCACTTTTTAGACAGCAAATATAGTTGCAACAAAGAAACATTGCCTCTTAAGAGATTTTCAACATGAAGTAGTGCTTACGTCCATCTCGATATAAGTGCCATATAAGTCACATTGAATTAATAACCTTCTTATTTTTCCATGTTGCAATACATAGTATAGTGGGTTCTTCACGTGGTTTTTCACATGTGATTCCCCTATATTGTGTGGATGAAATTTCAAAATATATGGTCCGTGAGGAACCAACAATATCGTAGTTTTATGAATGCATCTTATTATATATAGTATAACAACTTTCATTCCTAGCCCATCCTCACCTACCATCTAAAACCTGCAATGTCCCATCCTATTATGGCAAAAAATTCCAAGGGGATAATAATTCCATACAATCAAACTAAAAGCAACAAATCCTATAAACTCTCAATCATATAAAGTCCCCTCATATTATAACAAATATTGCTAGATAATAACTTTTGCACATTGCCAAACTAAAACCTGTAATTCTTCCAAAATATTGCCATTGATATGAGCTTTTGTAGTCTATTTCAACATTGATTAGGATTTATGGAGAAGAGGGATCCTCTTCAATACAAGACTATCACATTAAAACAAAAAAACTCACCAAGAAAGTATTTATAAGACGACTAAAGGTGCAATGGAGGCACTTTGGTCCGAAATAGGTTATGTGGGAGCTGGAAGATGCCTTGAAAGAGACATATATATTTTCATGTTCATCTCAAGTTGCATCAAGGTAAATGCTAAAAGGAGTGGGGAATGTAATATCCTGGTTTTGATCCTTTGTATCTATTAAATTGGATTATGTATATATTATAAATAAATGGTTATAAAAACAAGAGTTTAGCCATCTGAACTTAAACAAATGACCCAGTGTGTAAGTGATGCAAATAAGTATGTGTTTTCATAAAGTGAAGCTCAAGTCCAAGGCCTAACTACTAAATGGCTATACATATAATTGCAGTGAATATCCCTTCTATGTACTGTGTTGTAAATTTTTTACAATAAAAATAAACATCCAAGATTCAAACAGAGGGCAAAGGGCATCATTGAAGGACTTAGTATCAGAATAGCACTAAACTATATATCCAATACACTTGGGAAATCAACCTCCATGCCAACTATGGGAGAACGAGAAAAAGTTCTTGAGACTTCAGAAAGAAACACTACGTGCAAACCTAAACGAGTATAAGAAACAGTTAGTATACTTTACAAATCACTTTCTTCCCATGAAAATTGAATCTGAATTAAACCCATATAGAGATTTAAAACTAAACAAATCATTGAAGTTGTCTATTGAGATTAAATAATATCGTTATAAAAAAGTGTCTTCCATGAAATCTGCCCTCTTCCTAATAATATCGTTATAAAAAGTGTCTGCCATGAAATCTGCCCTCTTCCTGTCTGTTACACTGTTTGATCAATATACGGATGTATTTTGAACCCATTATTTTTAACATCTTTAAGACCTTTCATCATATCATTATTGCTCTTCCATCTAGACACTTGCATCTTCTTGCTTTCAAACTTTCATTGTAGGCTAGAAGCTTTCATTACCCAAAACTCCCAGGTAAACCTTGCGAGCTTTCCCTTCCTTTTATTAAGCTGGGCTCTAGTTACTCGATATGTGGGCGTCCTATTGACTCTAAGCAGCAAGATTCAGAATACAGAATAAGCACGATATTTAACGCTGTTAAACAGTTTGGTTATTGGTGCTCATTGGTATGTGTGAAAGATTATTGTTATTTAGTCTGTCTGTAAGATTGTTGTTCCTATGATCATAAAATGTGTATTGAAAAGAAAGTACGAAGGAATGCAGTGTACAGGTATGAGTCTGATTTATATTTTGTAGACTTTGAATTTAAACCATGCCCAAAGTTCAAATATACTAAACTAGATTGCCAACATGAGGGATAAGTCCAGGAGGGAATAACATTGTTAAATAATTGGGGAATGGAAGAGATTGAGTCGTCTTCCAATCTTCCTATTATAGACTTGCTCATATACTGCAGAAAATTGGCAGAAACCTAGAGAAAATATAAAATTTGTATAAAGTGAGGTTTTAATCCAATGATCACATATACAGAATATTAGAATATTAACAGATCTACACAATAGGAAAATGATATGAAACACGTAAAACATTGTACATAAACGGTAAATAATATGCCAAATATATAATGAACAACCATGACAAACACGAAAATACATGTCATACTGACAAAGTTGGTTGAGCCTCCTTTGAACTGACAATAGAGTTGTAACTATCACTCCAGCTTCGCATCCCAGAGGTTATCTTTCAACAGTGATCATATTTGATTCCCAAACACTTCAAAATTGGTATTGGTTCATCCCCCAAGAAAACGAGGGTGATTCGAACCAGCCAAAACCTTCCTTTATAATGAGTTTCTCACTGAAACCTTTAAAATCCCACAAAGCACAGAGCTCTCCCAAAGTAAGAATCCTTTCTAGGCCTCTGGAATCACAAATAGAGTTATGGCCACCAATATTTAAAAAAAAAAAAAGTGGCTTCTTAACGCAAGAAAATGATGTGCTTAGCTGCATAAATTCACCCCAATCACAACCCAGATTAGCCACTCTAACAGTGTTGCCTCAGACATAGCATTAGTGTTGCCCCCAGACATGGCATTAGGTTTTCTTTGCATCAAAATGGCACTTAATGGGATCATTAAATATATTCTCTGTTTCTTCTTGGCTTATCTACTGGCAAGCACCAAAGTTTCATGTCCCTTAGGGGCTTTTGCACCTCCAAATATAGCCTTCTGTCCATTTATAGCCCCTCACAAACCTTAATTGTATGCGGTCGTAGCAGGGTTTTAAGTGCTCCATCGAGGCTTCCAATGCTTAATGAATTAATGGTTAATTTAAATTTGATTAGGTGAACTTATAACATCTAAAATATGAAAACTCTCATGATAATGATATTCATGTAAAATATAGCTTATTTAAAAAAGAAAAAACTCCATATAAATTTGTGCAGGTGGCTAATGAAATATGCATTTGAATGCCAACCACTCCCTCATTCCCTCGTTATTGTGGGAAACTCTGTCACTATCGGCCAAAGTTTAACACTGTAGGTATCAACCAATGAACTGACTTTGTTTGTAAGAACAAGCCCACCAAGTTTAAAAGTTCCATTCCAATGAAATGTTCAAAATATTCTCGTAGAGTTTCGACAATGAAATTCTTCCCCACTCCTCTCATTCCAAAGAACAACCACTACACCCAAACCTTATTGCAGTACCCATGCAATGCAGTAATGACATCCATGACATCTTACGTATCTGCAATCTGAGATTGTTGAACCGAACAGAATTGGGGAACTGCATTTTTTTCTAGTCTTCTGAATATGGCTATTTTAACTGCATTTTTTTCTAGTCTTCTGAATATGGCTATTTTGACTTGAAGCAAACATATCACATTCACATAAGGACTACAAATGTCACTGAGAGATATCTTGAATTGAGGATTCTTACCATTCTTTTGTTCATCATACTCTTCACTGTCATGCCTGCTCATGTTCAGGCGTGCAAATTAGCTGATCATCTATAACAAGATAATGTTCCGCCGAAAGGCGACGACTGCCTTCTTCCGGAGGAATAGCTTTACCTTCTGGTTAGGGGATAAAGAGGAATCTTGCCTGGTCAAAATGTAACGACAACTTGTCTTGCAATTGCGGTAAAGTTCAGTGTATTCCCAAAAAGTAAAGATCAAATGTTCGAAAATAAAGTGGATTCCTCTTGGACAGTCATTTCTATGTCGGGTACCGAACCATCCAGTTGGCTTTCATTAACAAACACGCGTTATGAGAGTGTCTGTACCCAGGAATGAAGTGATACTTCGGATTTGATGAACTTCCTCATGAGTGGCTCTAAAGCAGTTAACCATGGTAGTTAAGATAAAGTGACTGTTAATGAGATGTTTTATATTATTATTATTTTTAAGAATACTAGAGAGGTAGCAACATCAATATGTTAAAAATATGGAATTGCAGCAGCATCGATGACCTTATGTTGGTCCACCTATGGTTCAAACAGTGGTATGGAAATTTATTATTGGGCACTGTCGACCACTCTACAGCTCTTATGTTCAGGGTATGTTATCAAAATATAAATCTAAAAAGTAAGTGTGTCAAATTCGACAAAGTAAATATAATGAACCTAAAATGAATCAGTTAATATATTTGTGAAAGATATCACTTCCTTATGGGTTCCTTTATTGATATATTTTTGTGAAAGACAATTTTCTCTTTCTATACATAAGAGACTCTTTCTTTCTTTACAGGTTATATATATATATATATATATATATATATATATATTTTGCAACTACATGTTAAGTATGGAAATATTAGGCATCATATTGAACAACACATTTATTTACTTATTTTTGGATTACTTTATATTGAGTAACACCTAAGTAACCGGATTTGTCCAAAAGGGTCAACGAATCCCGAATCCCCGTATCGGATATGAATTCGTACCGGATTCAGCCCCAATTCACCGGGTACGGTGTATCCCAACCGTACCTTGTTCGGATATGTCGTACCCAGTGAACCGGATACGGCCGGACCCGCGAGTTAAAAAAATGGCATTGTTTCTTCTATAAAGTGAGGTTTTTCCTCATTGTTTCTTACCCATTTAATTTTGTGAAGTGAGAAGGAGAGCTAGTGTGAGCAAGGAGCAAGTGTGAGCAAGGAAAAAGAGAGTTCTTTCGAAGAGATTCGAGCATTCGGTAAGTGCATTGTCCCTCTATATTTTGCATTTAGTTCGCTGTTAATGTTTGCATGTGCATATGTTTTATATATTTGGTTATTTTTGTTTATTTTTTACAGTATTCATGGCTCAATCAAAGGCAACAAGACAGGGGCAAAGAAAGGGGAAGAATGTCCCCATTGGAGATGCCCCTCCTGTCTCTCTTTCATCAGGGTTTGCAAGTATTCCATCCATTGGAAGTGGGGCTGCAACAACAGCTTCAAATGTGCAGGGAAAACAAATTGTTGACCCCAAATACCCATTGCGGAAATGTGTGACAACAGAGGGAGGGGCAGGAAAAAAGGGAGGAGGATGAAATTGTTCATGGAAATGCAATTTTGGCAATGGCCATTTCACTTGCACATATTTCCATGTGAAAGCTCATTTGTTGGGTATTCCAAGTTGTGGCATTAAATGTTGTACAACAATTAAATCGCCAAAGAGGAAGGAATTGGAGAAAGAGCAGGGTATTGGTGAGGCAAATGTGGCAGCAAAATTAAGAAAAAACAAGAATGATGACCCCCTTCCATTCTTAAGGAAAAACAACAAGAAGTTATGTTTTGAGACTTTTAGTAAGGGACAATCAGCAAAGAGAAAGGCAATTGCAGTTGGTCCAATGGACAAGATTTTCCAAAAAGAGAAGAGGGAAGATCTTGATTTCACCATTGCATTTTTTTTCTATCAGAACTTCATATCCTTTAATGTTGCATGGTCACCTCTATTTATTGAGATGTGTCGAGCTCTTAGTCATGGGGCTCCATCAGGGTATGTGCCTCCTAGGTCAGACAAGCTCAGAACCACATTGTTGACAAAGACAAAGAAATAGGTGGACAAAATGCTTGAGCCTATTAAATCAGCATGGCCAACATCTGGGGTTAGCATTATTTCTGATGGATGGACAGATCCAGCACGCCACCCACTCATCAACTTCATGGTGTCATCCTTGAATGGTCCAGTTTTCTTGAAATCAGTGGATGCACTAGGACAGTACAAGGATGCACAATATATGGGTGAGTTATTTCTTAAAGTTATTGAAAATATAGGTGTGGATTGTTGTGTGCAAATCATTACAGATAATGCACCTGTTTGCAAGGCCGCTGGCATGATTGTGGAAGCAAAATATCCACAAGTATTTTGGACACCTTGCATTGTCCATTCATTGAACTTGGCAATGAAATCTGTTGCTTCTGATGTGCTTTGGATTGGAGCCATTATTGAGGATGCACGACATATCCGCAACTTTGTACAAAACCATACAAATTCCCTCACTATCTACAAGGAGTACAAAAATATATCATTGTTGAAGATTACAAATACACGGTTTTCCTCTTCGTTCATAATGTTGAAGAGGTTGAGGGAGGTCAAGACCGCTCTTGGGTCCATGGTTATTTCAGATTTTTGGTCTTTTTGGAGAAAGACGGATCAAGTAGCCTCAAAGAAGGTGAAGGACACAATGTTGGATGATATATGGTAGGAGAAGGTAGATCTAGTTATTCCGATCATGGAGCCTATCATTTCATTGCTCCGATTTGCAGATACAAACCAACCCATCCTAGGAGAGGTTTATGAGGGATGAGATTCCATGATTGAGTCTATGAGGACCATTTTTTTACAGAGTCAGTGCCCAGAGTATGAGACATCACCTGAGGCCTTCTTCACCGTCATACAGAATATTCTTGTCAGTAGATGGGACAAGAATTGCACACCTTTACATTGTTTGGCTCACTCCTTGAACCCAAAATACTACAGCCATGAGTGGCTGAATGGTGGACCTTCTCGCAGATTCCCTCCTCACATGAATGCTGAAATCTCACAGGAGAGGAAAGATGCATTGAGGAGGATTTTTCAGGATAGGGCATCCCTTGATGAGGTGGAGGATGCCTTTGCAGATTTTTCCACTAGCACTGGGCGATTTGGAGGCTATGATGTGATTCAAGACAGGGGGGCTAAGAAGCCCTATTCTTGGTGGGAAACTGATGGGGCAACAAGCCCTCCTCTACAGCAGTTAGCCATGAGGCTCCTCTCTCAGGTGAATCATCCTCTTGTTGCGAGAGGAATTAGAGCACATATGGGAATTTGTATAGTGTGAAGAAGAGCAGGCTTGAGCAGTCCAGGGCAGAGACAATGGTGTATGTGCACACCAACCTTCGTCTCATCTACAGGCAGAGGGAGGATTGGTTGAAGGGAAAGACAAAGATGTGGGATGTCTTTCCTAATGATATGGGTCTGGAAAACAGTGTTAAGTTGGCATTGGCCAACTTGGATCTCAATGCGCTAGTGCTAGAGCCTGTCACATTTGATGATGGAGTAGAGGCGTCATCCTCCACACCGGCAGATGCAGAGATGATAGAGGAGGAGGATGCATCAGAGCTAGAGGATAGCAGTGGTGAGCATGATGATTGGGATGAGGACAGTGATGCTGATTATGATGATGACGATTGATGACTTTGACTCATTGATGCTTCAGGCTTGTAGTCTTGTAGACTGTAGCTTTTTTGTATTTTCTATTTCTATTTTCCATTAACATTTGTTACACAAAAATTTGTCACCATCCCTGCAATCCCTCGTCCCGCACATTGGAGGGCTTATTTCGTGACCTGTGAATAGTGACATGACCTGAAACCACTTTCATGGCATTCCCCTACACATGGAATTTCATTCTCCTAAAGACATCTCCTTGTGAAAAACCCTAAAAATAGCCTTTTTGGCATTGGCGCGGGTAGCCAGTTCAGTACTCGCGCCAATGGGGGAAATCCCCCAAAGAGTGCGCGCCAATTGTCACTCTGTCCCAGAGTCGCACTCGTGCCAAGCTTAATAAAGAGTTTTTTTTTTAAATAAATGGCGGAAGATTCACTCCAACCAATTCCTAAACTGGTATCTAATTCGAGTTGAGAGGTTTGGCTCCGAATCTCCATGTAGAGGAGGTAGTTTTCCACCTCTCATGGAAGCTTCCTTGAGGATAGGGCCAATCCCATGATTATAGGGATCCCAACTGCCCTTCCTCCATCTATAAAAGCTTGCCATTTTCCTTTGCAAGCTAGTTCCCAAGAGCCTTCAGAGCCTAATGCTGCAAGAGCCTTGATAGTTCTCTTAGAGCCAAATCCAGGCAAGGAGACTATTGTCAAGACATCCGAAGAGAGAGGCTTGTCCCATCCTTGACAGGCTTTAACAAGACATATCCTGCTGACGACCCGCCGAAGGAGAATTCAGCGTCAGAGCCAGGTTGTATTTTCCTTTGTTTGAATTAATGATAAGCGACTTTGGTTATGGTTCCACTCATGTTGTTTATTATGATCATGAGTTGTGTCTTCTCTGACTGACATATAATTGCATCTATTGGATTTTACGCTTGTGTTTGTTGTGTTTCTTGCGTGTACAGGTGTTTGATCGCGGTGAGCGTGAGGATTGTGATCTGCCGGAGCAAGGGAACGGGAGCACTACCTCTTCTACAAACGACAACATTGGATTCTAGGTAAGCCTTCTTCGCAAGTTGGTTTATTGCAATTAGGGACTTGCACCATTTCGTGTTATGATTGTTGCTAGACCCGATCTGGGCTAGTAGCGATCGCATCTGTCTGTAGAGGGGATTAATCTCTACAACAAATTGGCGACTCCGCTGGGGAGTTTTTGGTTTTTATCTATTCAGTCAACTTTTTGATTGCTTCCCTGCATTCGTTTGGTAGTTGTTTATCGTTTTATTGCTCTATTTGAGTGATTGATTCCTTCTTCATTCAAATTCTGCCTTGTCTCGCTTTGTGCCTAGATTACACGGTTCATTTGAGTCTTTGGGATTCTCTTGGTTTTGAGGGACTTTTGGTCGATTTGAGGTCTGATTGTGTGTTTTTCATTGAGTGAAATTTGCTTGTTTTTGCTCTCTTATCATCATTTCTCAAATTTCTCTTTTCATTAGTTTTCATTTTGTTTAGTGCACTTTGCTCTCAAACATTGAAAATACAAAAAAAAATCTCTTTTGATTTTTATTAGTTAGTGCAAATTAAATCTTTTCTGTGTTATTAGTGATTAGTAACTTTGAAAGAAAAGCTTTTAGTTTCCATTAGCTGCATTAGAGATATCACTAGTTGTTGTCTGGTCATTTTGTTTTTGTGTGAAAAGCTCTTAACTCTCTTGTAATTAGCTTTCATCAAATGAAATGATATACTGTGGCATGTAATGTGCATTTAGGAGATTTTGAGACATAACATTCGCTAAGGCATGAAAACTGAAACATAATTGAAGATAACCATTAAAATTTATTCAATTTATACTAAGGCAACATTGAAACATTAACGAAACATTTAGAGGTCTAGGCTAGAGACGTGTTCCGGTGTCTTTAAACCTAGTAGCTATCGTTCGCCTCTTGGCTTTAGACAGCACTAGTACGGACTTGTGATCCCCGTACCGTCGCGTATATAAAGGAAGACCCCACTAGGTTGCCATACTTTATCCATAGGAAGCCAAGTCTGCCGCCCTATACCCGTGATACACCGGACACAACATTCGAGGAGATTTCTTGCACGTACGTTAAGTCCTTGGTTGATTTCTCTTTCATTTTGAAACCAAGGTGTATATTGCAGTTCACGGTTATTTGGTACATCCTTTGCCTAGATTACCAGAGTAGTCATTTGATCTTTTCTATCTCTTGAAATTTGAAAGGATCACCAAGCGCTTGTCCTTTCACGCTTGCTTTAAAACTGAAAGAGATAGAGTCACCTTTCATCCATTTCTCGACTCTTAAAACATGAAACAATGAAGTTTTTAAGTTTCAATGTGGTAAAATAAATCACCTGCGATCACACACCCTTTTAGAGTTTGCTTGTTGGACGTTTGATTGTGTGCCTTGGTTTTTAGCCCGTGTGTGGTTTTAAGTTGTTTTGATGGCAACTTTTCCAGAGTTCACCAACCAAGGAATCCCCTCCAATGAGAATCCTGGTCCTTTTTCTCCTTTTGGAAATGTTGGTGCTCCTTATATGGCAATGTTGTCCCTTCCTAGGTTAACTGTTGGGTTGCCTGTTTGGTTGTTTTCAACCTCTGTGGTCCCGAATGTCTCGAATACTGTTCAATCAGTTCCTCCACTTGAACAACATCATGCTGATTCCAAGGTGGACCTCTCCCCTTCTTCGCCTATTTCTGCGTCCTCCTCTTCTACTTCGCCTGGTGAATGTCTGGATTCGAGTAACCAGGTGGCTAAGAAGAAGAAGAAAAAGAAAAAGAAGAAGAAGTCAGATAAAGGAGAGGCTAGCTCTACGGCTATTGCGCCTAAGAATCCTTCCATAGATAAACCTTCCAACCCTCTGTGGAAATTCAAGTTCCCTTGTATGTTGTGCACGGGAAACCATCTTCTTCGAGATTGCCCTGGCATTCCCAAGGTGCTTGAAGTATGGTCCAACGGTCGTCTGCCATTGTCTTTGGCTTCCGGGATTCAAGTTGGGGGCACGTCTTTAACTGGTGTTGGTAAGGCTCCTAAGAAGTAGGGTAAGATTACCAATCCCTTTAAGTTGTGTGAAGGGTACCATGCCATTCACCTTTGTCCTTATATGGATGAAGCCAAGCGAGTGTTGGACAACCCGACTATTTCTATACCATGCCTTCACGCTGGTTATAAACAGATTTCTTTGAGTCCTCCACCAGCTGATCCTACGATTGGTCAAGATTCATCCTTGGTCGACCCTGCTCCCTCGGAAATTCAAATTCAAGAATCTATCCCTGACCAACCATTGGTCATGGGATCAGTTGAACTGGTCTCATCTGCGGTGCACCAGGTCTTTTCCGTTGAGAGTGGATCTCATACCCCTCATGTTCTTCTTGTCTTTTCAGATTCTTCGGATTTGGAGAAAGATTCTCCCATCCCTGTACCTGAAGAAGCTACTCCTTTGCCTTCCGTGATGGAGGTCTCGGAGGATACCCTTCCCGACTCCATGATGGAAGTCGTGGAGGATGCTCCTTCTGCCACTGTACCACCAGGGGAATGCCATCTCAGTTCGATGGTAGCCCCTCCGAGTAGTTTGGTCGCTTCCTTTGACTGGAGTCGATTTGCAGGAGATCGCCTTCTATCTTATGTTCCTTTCGAGATAACAGTACAAGCCTTTGGTCTGGTCGTACCCAGCACCATTATAGACAAAGGAGCGTCTCTTAGTATTTTATCCTCGACTACCTGGCAAGCCTTCGGTTCGCCACTGCTTGCACCTGTTACGCAGAATCTGTTGACATTTAACAGAAGAACTAGTCAACCATTAGGGATCCTTCCAAGGTTACCTATTACTTTGGGAGGTAAAACCGTCCAAATGGACGTGATGGTTGTTCCAGGCCCCTTGGATTTTAATCTACTCTTGGGGTGTGATTACACCTATGCCATGGGAGCGCTTGTCTCCTCCCTTTTTCGTGTGGTCTGTTTTCCGCATGACGGACGGATCATGACCATTGATCAACTTTCGTTCTTTGGTCCTGATGTGGCAGCTGGCCCGCCATCATCCCTTCCTAGTTTTTATCCACCCGTTGTATCTGCCCCACCACATGTCAACTATGTGGCTACCTACCCCGTGCCTATACTCATCGATGATGTCGTTGTGCATAGTGTGATGGGGGCATTGTGTCCTGACTTCCAAGATGTTTTCCTTCCATCAGATGGGAAACTCTTGGAAGCGATGACTTCTTGTTCATTATGATGTGGTCGGTTTAGAGCATAGTTCATTTTCTTGTGTCAAGCTCCTTAAAAAAATGAAACAAGCAGGTCGGAGCATAGTTCATTTTCTTGTGTCAAGCTCCTTAAAAAATGAAACAAGTAGGTCGAAGCAGGGTTCTTTTTCTTGTGTCAAGCTCCTTAAAAAATGAAACAAGCTAGTCAGAGCATAGATTATTTTCTTGTGTCAAGCTCCTTTAAAAATGAAACTAGGTTCTCGGAGCATGGTTCTTTTCCTGTGTCAAGCTCCTTAAAAAATGAAACTGGGTCTGGTGGGAGAAAAGTTCCTTGTCTTGTGTCAAGCTCCCTAAAAAATGAAACAAGGTGTCTGGAGCAAAGTTCTTTTATTGTGTCAAGCTCCTTAAAAGATGAAACAAGCTCTTTTGAGGATAGTTCTTTTAATGTGTCAACCTCATTAAAACAATGAAACACGTTCCTATTCAATTCGAGCCTTTGTAAGATCTCCTAAAATCCCAGTCGAGTCTTTCTATTGATCTCGTAATTTGAACCTTCACTCCATCTACTTTTCATATGGATTGAAGCTTGGGGGGCATGTACCTCGAATTGAGTCACCATGCTAGGGGCATGCTTAATTTTTCAAGCATAGTTTATCTTTGTTTCAAGCTTGTGTAAAAATGAAACCAACTTCAGGCAGAGTTTTCTGATTTCAAGCTTGTGTAAAAATGAAACCATTCCCATTTTACCTCTTGTGATTGCCATTTTATCAGCTTGTTCTACCAGATGAGCCTTGGTTTTCTCACTCCATCGTCACTATCTGCTTGGCCGATCATACGCCTTCACTTGGTTGTTTTACCCGTTCCTGAGGAACCGTTGCGATGAGTGGTCTTATTAGCCAGCCTCTTGACCTTTACTTGTTTTGAGAAGTTCCACCATTACCGGAACCATTTGCTACCCTTTATACCACTCGTTCCTCCAAGAGGAGTCACCTTTCAGCTCTTTTCTGACTCTCTAAAACTAAAAATATTGCCGAGTCACTTGTCGTTTCGATCTTGTTAAAGTGGCTATGAAACGACATCTACCCAGTATACGTTTACCCCTTTTTCGGGATGGGATAGATTATTTACGAAAAAGGAATACCCTAGCCTATTGCAGCTAGGAGATTTTCTCAGATATAGTTTTCTACCTTTTCGGATCTGAGGAACTATTCACGAAAGGGGACCGTTGGAATTTACTTTTCCGTTGTCTTTTCAAACTCTCTAAATATTAAAAGACGCCGAGTTCTTCCTTTGTCAGACTCGTTAAACTCTAATGACATCGGATTCAGTTGTAATGACGATATTCGAGTTCCTCCTTCCTAGGGCTCGTTAAATGTACTAGGATGGATTTGTTCAAAGGATGAACTTATATGACAAGCATATGGTATCCTCTTCAAGCTTGTGTAAAAATAAAGAGGTACTCGCCGAAAGGGTGGGGGAAAATGGAACCAGCATCGTTGTCATGTCGGCAGTATGTCGCTCTTGAACATGGCACGTGTCTGCATTCGTGTCGGGTTGGGGACATCTCATCTCTTTTTCCACTTGCCTCCATGGGTTTGGGTGATCCCTTTTGACCTCTCATCTTCTCTTTGCCTCGTCATCATGACCTCTGATCTTTTGATGTCAAAATGCTTCCAAATCCACTGTCGTGCCGCCGATATGTTCAAGAGAACTTGACCTCTGCAAGTCCCAACCTTCCTCTGATTCTCATCTGATCCTGATTCACAAATACATTATGTTCCTCTGTCTCGTGTCGATGATGTGGGAAACACTATGGCCCACCTTCGATCAGGATCACTTCCTATCGACTTCAGCTCATTATCCGGGAAGCTGATCTAGAGACTCCCTACTGGTACCTTGGAGCCTGCATGCCTCAATGGCAGGTTCTTCGCGTTCGACTTGAGGTTTTCCTCATTAGCCTCTGATCGAGTGATTCTACAGGTGTTCGATGCCAGCTCACTGATTCACATGCCGTAGATTGTACCTATAGTACCTTGAGGACCATTGTCACTATTGGTGGTACCTCTCGCATCTGTTAACAACTTTCATCATTGGCTAGTAGTTAGATGATGTTCTTGCATGTTTGACTTCAGCTCACTTATTCGCATGCTTGAACTTGTACTTTGTTCGGGTCGAGATGGAGCGCAGGACCCTGGATTTTTTCTGTTAGAATCCAGGATGCGATTTTGTGGATTATTATGATTGGTTACATGACTCATTCATTGGATGGCTGCGACCATACCTCAGTCTATTTATCGATCCTTACTAGATGGCTGTGTCCATACCTTGGATCTAGATTATTGTATACTCTGTTATCAATGGCTACGCCCATACCACATATATCATGTATTTGAGATATCAGTTGTACTTCTCTACGTAGGTTTTCCGACGGCATTGTTTTCAGTTGGACACGTTCTCGTAAAGCATTTCACCCCTGTCTCTCTCTCGGGCCTCATGCTTTCGGGGGCATATGTTACACAACAATTTTTCACCGTCCTTTCAATCCCCCATCCTTCACATTGGAGGGCTTATTTCATGACCTGTGAGCAGTGACATGACCTGAAACCACTTTCATGAAATTCCCCTGGACATGGACTTTCATTGTCCTGAAGACATCTCCTTGTGAAAAACCCTAAAAATAGCCTTTTTGGCATTGGCACGGGCAGCCTGTTCAGTACTCGCACCAATGGGGGAAATCCTCCAAAGAGGGCACGCCAATTGGCACTCTGTCCCAGAGTCACACTCACGCCAAGCTTAATAAGGAGTTTTTTTTAAAATAAATAGCGGAAGATTCACTCCAACCAATTCCTAAACTGGTATCTGATTCAAGTTCGGAGGTTTGGCTCCGGATCTCCATGTAGAGGAGGTAGTTTTCCATCTCTCATGGAAACTTCCTTGAGGATAGGGCCAATCCCATGATTATAGGGATCCCAACTCCCCTTCCTCCATTTATAAAAGCTTGCCATTTTCCTTTACAAGCTAGTTCCCAAGAGCCTTAAGAGCCTAATGCTACAAGAGCCTTGATAGTTCTCTTAGAGCCAAATCCAAGCAAGGAGACTATTGTAAAGACATCCAAAGAGAGAGGCTTGTCCCATCGTCGACAGGCTTTAACGAGACATATTTTGCTGACGACCTGCCGAAGGAGATTTCAGCATCAAAGCCAGGTTGTATTTTCCTTTGTTTGAATTAATGATAAGCGAATTTGGTTATGGTTCCACTCGTGTTGTTTATTATGATCATGAGTTTTGTCTTCTATGACTGACATATAATTGCATCTATTGGATTTTACGCTTGTGTTTGTCATGTTTCTTGCATGTGCAGGTGTTCGATCGCAGTGAGCGTGAGGATTGTGATCTGCCGGAGCAAGGGAACAGGAGTGCTACCTCTTCTACAAACGACAGTGTTGGATTCCAGGTAAGCCTTCTTTGCAAGTCGGTTTATTGCAATTAGGGACTTGCACCATTACATGTTACGATTGTTGCTAGACCCGATCTGGGCTAGTAGGGATCACCTCTGTCTGCAGAGGGGATTAACCTCTACAAAACTAGAGATTCTGGGTTCGATCCCCAGTGGAGTCACCAATTTTTTGTAGAGGTTAATCCCCTGTATGGACAGAGGCGATCCCTACTAGCCCAGATCAGGTCTAGCAACAATCGTAACACGCAATGGTGCAAGTCCCTAATTGCAATAAACCGACTTGCGAAGAAGGCTTACCTAGAATCCAACACTGTCGTTTGTAGAAGAGGTAGTGCTCCCGTTCCCTTGCTCTGGCAGATCACGATCCTCACGCTCACTGTGATCGAACACCTGCACATGCAATAAAAACGACAAACACAAGCGTAAAATCCAATAGATGCAATTATATGTCAGTCAGAGAAGACACAACTCATGATCATAATAAACAACACGAGTGGAACCATAACCAAAGTCGTTTATCATTAATTCAAACAAAGGAAAATACAACCTGGCTCTAACGCTGAATTCTCCTTCGACGGGTCATCAGTAGAATACGTCTCGTTAAAGCCTGTCGAGGATGGGACAAGCCTCTCTCTTCAGATGTATTTACAATAGTCTCCTTGCTTGGATTTGGCTCTAAGAGAACTATCAAGGCTCTTGCAGCATTAGGCTCTGAAGGCTCTTGGGAACTAGCTTGCAAAGGAAAATGGCAAGCTTTTATAGATGGAGGAAGGGGAGTTGGGATCCCTATAATCATGGGATCGGCCCTATCCTTAAGGAAGATTCCATGAGAGGTGGCAAACTGCCTCCTCTACATGGAGATCCGGAGCCAAACCTCCCAACTTGAATTAGATACCAGTTTAGGAATTGGTTGGAGTGAATCTTCTGCCATTTATTTCTTAAAAACACTCCTTATTAAGCTTGGTACGAGTGCGACTCTGGGACAAAGCACCAATTGGCGCGCCCTCTTTGGAGGATTTTCCCCATTGGTGCGAGTACTGAACTGGCTGCCCGCGCCAATGCCAAAAAGGCTATTTTTAGGGTTTTTCACAAGGAGATGTCTTCAGGAGAATGAAAGTCCATGTCTAGGAGAATGCCATGAAAGTGGTTTTAGGTCATGTCACTGCTCATAGGTCACGGAATAAGCCCTCCAATGTGTGGGATGGGGGATTGCAGGGACGGTGACAAATTGCTGTGTAACAACAGTGTACTTACTACTTATGTAACACATTTTGATTCTGATGACTTAATGAGAAAACTACAGTATCTTACTATCTTCAATCTTGTCTTTCTGAGTAAATTTGACAATTGTATCCTGTATGGTGTATCAATGTATCAATAATCAATGATCATGTATGACTCATGAGTATTTATGTTTGAATCAATGAATTTTGTATGAATTTGAGCAAAAAATATCTAATTTTTAATATATATATATATATATATATATATATATATATATATATATTGTTAATAAAATAATATATAACGTATCATATCCCAGAAGTATCATGTTCTGGGGGTCACCGTACCCGAATCCGATTCCTCGAATCCCCGTATCCTCGTATCCTGTATCCCCGTATCAGGTGACTTAGAGTAACACAATTTTTATTATTGCAATTGTTTTGGATATATAGATAGACAAAAAGATTATGACCTTTTTTTTTTTTAATGGTCCTAGAGTATGACCTAAAATTGTTTTTACTTCGCTAATAACTTTCCTACCTCGGATATAAAGATACAAGTTAACAACCCAACAATGAGAGGCATGAGTGAAAGCTACTCTTTTATGGACAATAAGGGGGTCAATCCAAGTAGTATGGTTTTCTTTGAATAGTAGTGATGGGTTAGCCAACATTCACAGATAGTAGCTGTTAGATTTAGTTGGTACAGTGTGTCACCTATGATCAAATGGGTTCTTCTCATGTCTTGTAGGGTCTCATAGTCAAAATTTTGTAATTTCATTAGGTTTTCAAGTAAAAATTTGGTCACTAGGTAATAGGCAAGTTTGTTCAATAAGTTTTGATTTCAAATATAATTTATGTTTCTAATATGTAATAATGTTCCTAAAGTTTTAAAGTTACAAGAAGAGGCTCTAAGGCTACAAGGCTCAAAAAAGAAAGTGAATTGATGAGGTGGGCCATCCTACCTCATTAATGTCAAAAGACTCCAAAAGAAAGCTATAAAAAGACATGGAGAGACTCATTTACACTCATTTTCACTTGTTTACCATCCTATCATTGAGATCCCCTCTCTCATTGGCAACAAATTTGGTTTTCATAGCTCTCACTAGCAAAAACTGGAGCTCGTTGCACATTTGGAGAGCTCGCTGCACACAAAGACATTACACTGCACATAGGGAGACTACACTGCACACGGGGCGGAGCTTTGAAAAATTGGTATTTATTCACCAAAATTGGTTTTTCAAAGCTTCTCTTAAGTTATTAAACCTTGATCCTCTACCACAAGTAAGTCAAATCATTGCATACCCTCCTTTGGCTTGAGTGCCAAGAATTTAATCAAGAAACTTATTCTCCTATGGTTTTATTCTTCAAATGCTAAATTTATTCTCAAAACCGTAGTTTTCTTGCTCCTACATCTTTATTTGCAGTTGATAGACCACCCCCATCTCACTACATAGCATCATCCCTTCATTTCTATGATTTTCCCTATAAATCACTACAAGGAAAAGACTCTCTAGTGGATGTTTTTGAGGAAGCCCTTATAAAAATACCCCAGACATCCATTTATAGTGGAGGTTGGTAGGCAGAGGGTTTTGAGGATGTTTTCCACCCGGTGCGCTTATCATCCAAAACCGCACCGGTGCGCTCAACAAGAGAAAGCACCGGTGTCCACAAAACATTGGCACACTGGACACTGTGCACTCCGTACACATTTGCCCGGTGCATCGTATTACTATAGAGCACTGGTGCTTTACAAATCTTCTGCACCAGTGTGTCATAAAACACCGCGCCAAAACCGAAATCGCTCGATGTGGTATTACGAAACCACACATGTCCACCTATAAAACATTGCGCACTGGAACAAGGTTAAATAAAAAAAAATTATGGAAAAAAGACCACATTTTTCACTTTTCTCTGTGCTTGAGAGCTCTCAAGCACTGGTGCAATTTATTATTGTATGAGCCGCCCTAACATCAGTGCTCCCATTGCACCCATTGCACGCACTGCTACTGTGCATTCCCTACCAATCTCCAGCTTGCATTTTGCAAAACGGTGGTCAAATTTTCTTTTACAAACTCTACAGCTAATATGCCTCCTCGATGGCCAAATGTACAGGGATTTTTCTTGTTTTTACATAATTAAGATTTTTAGCGGATTAGAATTTCAAATAACATTAAAATTCACCATTTAAAAGAAAAAATAAAATTTTGTTGCGCGGTGCGCTTGAGCTATTCAGCTCGCACTGGTAAGCAGTGCTGCTTGTAAAATTTACAGGCCACACTGCAACCGGTGCTAACGATATCTCCATCGTCTCTGGGGCGGTACCGAAAGGCACACCGCATTATTATAAAATTAAAAAAAAAAAAAGTATGGTGCGGTCATTTAGCCGGTTGCACCATTGACCATGTGGAATAGCGGCAACACTGTGCATTGACGGAAATATCCGCCCCGGTGTTTGTCAGCACACCAAATTCGGCATTCCAACAGGGTCAATAGTGCGGCCTTGTAAAAGACCGCACCGTTGACTATGTAATTAGTCAGGAGGTCAGTGCGTTGACACAACTATATGTGCCAGGGCGTAGAGTTTAGTTAGCGCAACACACTCTTGACACTGTACATAGTCTATAGTGCTATGAAATTTTTCAGTTGCACTGCCTATGGTGCGTTGAATGTCATCTGGGGCATCACCCCTAGTTCACTACAAACAAAAGACGCACTGGAATCGGTGCATGACGGTTTTTTGTGGCGCACCGACCGTTTTGTTTTGTTTAAAAAAAAATATATATATGTATATTCCTAAATACATATCTCATTTAATAATTTTTTTTTATTTAATATGTCAATCATTCAGAGAGTAGAGGGAGAACAACAGAAACAACAGGCAGAGCAGTATGACATGGTTTGCCTATGGGAGGCACGAGAGAGGGAGAGAGATGCGTACCCTCACCCTATTTTAGCAACTACCCAAGGGATCCTAAGGCAGGTAGGCCTCCTCAAGTTCTATGAGGAGGCTACTTCACTAAAGGGCTATGGTGTGTTTTTGAGACATCTTATTCACAGGTGGAATGCCCACCGACAAGCTTTCTAGGTTGGTCCTAACCAGTGGTACATGCCCACTGAGGAGGATATATATTTCGTTATAGGGCTATCGAGGAGAGGGGTGGATTTTCCCTCATTCCTAGAGGTTCCACCTAGATGTGTAGTAGGGAGTCAGTTAGTGTACTCCTAGAGATACATTGGAGCAAATGTACTGTCTCCTTCATATTTTCAGGTCGCTGGAGGTTAGTTACGTATTGGTGCATTTTGTAGGGAGGAGGTGCAATGCCTCTCACTTCTCATTTCGACCATTTCAAATAATACCATTGATGGGAAATGCATTAGTTTCTCGTTTCTATATTATGTTGATTCTTTAGTACAGGAGCCACAACTTTTCAAGTGGTCTGCCATTTTTTTACAGCAGTTCTGTATAGTCTTAAATAGATGTCATGCTCATGAACAAGGGAGGCTCAAATTCCCTTTTGATTCAGAGCTTTTTTGTTTATTTTTTTAGAGGTTTCCAGAGACGAGGCCTACTTTTGTTCGACAGCCTCATAGGCCGATGTTCGAGGCACTGATGCACATGTGGGGGCAGATGATGCCCAAGAGGGGTGAGACTATATTTCCAGCAAGGATATCGCATGATGCACTAGAGTTGCTAGCCAGTGTTGACAAGATGCATCCCTTCATTATGGTCCCTTTTCCTTATTCTGGATTGGATTGGCAAGGGTGTGCCAAAATCCTCTTCATAGATGATGAGCCGCCAGATGATAGAGGTAATATTATTGTTTTAATTAAATTTATTCTAACATGTTCTTTAACTTGTTTTTATTAAATTGTGTAATGAAATTATCTAATTATTGTTGTGTACTTGTATATATTTTGTAGAAATTGGGTCTTTTGATGGCGAGGACATGCCGACACCACCACATGATCCAAGTGTGGATCCTGATGATGATCAGGGCATGCCAGATGCCGAAGATCATCAGGAGGTTGGTGCAAAGAGACCTGCTCCTAATGGTGTGCCAGTACCACCTTTTACTAGGCGCGGTCGACTTGATAATAGATACAAGATGGAGTTGGGTGACCAACTCACTGCATTGATTGTTGAGGCGGGCATCAGGCCCACTCATATGAGAGAAATATAGGTCGATGGTAGGCTGTTACAAATTACATGCCGTAGGAGCTACGACCTTAGTTATGTGAATAAGGAGGACTGTTGCACATTATAGGCATGGTTGAGACGCAGCCCGTGATCAGTAGTCAACGAGGAGTGATTCATCATCTCATGATCATTCACCTCGTGTCGCGCCAAGTGAGCAGCCTCCACTAGCGTCTAGCAACAGTCATCATGGAGATGAGGCTGGACCATCGGCCATGTCCAGCCAGCAAGCCTGCAGCATCTAGAAGTACTCATGATCATGGGCAGGCTGGAACATCAACCGTCGAGGCTGCACCATTGACTGAGCAAGCCTCCACTAGTATTGCTGTTGATGTTTTACCACCAACTGATCCATGACATTTATATTATAGTTGTATATTTTTAACATTATATATATATATATATATAGATATATATGGTCCAAGTATTTTATGTTCATGTTGCAGTTGTACTTAATTTACATGTTGTTGATTATCATGATGTGTATATTGTTAGGTCATGTTTGATATGTTCATTTAATGTGCAGCTTGCAGATAGATGTGTATGTGATAGCATGAGTTATTTGACATGAGATATATATTTGATGTTTGTGTTGTGATGATGTTATACAATGTTAATTGTGTTTTGTTATATGATCATGATCACGATCATGTTAGAAAATTTGAATGTGTTTTTTAGTCGAATATTATGTTTGTACGATGGTTATCATGATTGTGATTTTTATTAATTAATTTAATATTAAATTACCATGATAGTTATTAAATATTATGTCGTGATCGTAATTTAAATTTAAATTTTAATTGTATGTAAAATTATAAAATTGTATTTGTATTTGTAATTGTAAATTTAACTATAATTGTATGTAAAATATTTAATGTAAAATTTTAATTGTAATTGTAATATTTAATTTATTGTGAAATGATCGTAATTGTAATTGTATATATGAAAATTTGTAAAATTGTAATTGTAATTGTAAATGTAATTCTAATTCTAATTCTAATTCTAATTGTATGTAAAATATTTGTAAAATTTTAATTGTATTACTGTGAAATGATTGTAATTGTAATTTTATGTAAAATTCTAAAATTGTAATTGTAATTCTAATCGTAATTGTATGTGAAATTGTAAATTATAATTGTAATTGTAATTGTATGTAAAATATTTGTAAAATTTTAATCGTATTAATGTGAAAATTTTAATTGCATTAATGTGAAATGATTTTATTAAAATTTGTAAATTTGTAAATAATTTTAAAATAATAAATCTTGAATAATATGAATTTTTGTAACATAATAAAGTTATGAAAATAATGCAAATAAATTCATGTACTTTAGAATTATCATTATTTTATTATGATATTACATACCAAAAAAAAAGAACTTTATACGGTACGCCATTTATAGCCGAGATTCTTGGTTTTTCATCTAGTGCACTTATAATCATAACCCGCACTGGTGCATCTTAGTTCTAAGACACATCGGTGCTTCACAACTCTTTCACACCGGTGCATCATAAAACACCATGCCAAAACATAAACTGTGATCTTACAAACCGCACTGGTGCACCTATAAAACCCTGCGCACTGGAACAAGATTAAATAAAACCTCATGCGAAGTAGGTATGTCATTGAAATATATTTTCTACGAAGGAAAATTTATTCTGTAAAGTGCAGTATTGGAGTAGTGGAAGGTTCGAATCACGGGCAAGAATTTTTCTTAGGAGATGAGGGCTTGAAAAGACGAGAGTTCGAATTTTGGCTGAGAAGTTTCTAGCAGAGAAAATGAGTGATTCAAACAAAAAGACAGACAAATATGCTTACAGGGATGTAGACGACTACAAATCTCAATAGAGTACAAAAGGAGAGATGGTTTATGAAAAATATGAGATGCACATGAGAGAGAACACTTCAGTCTCTTGAATGGGCTAAGAGATCACACAAAGGTAACGATTCGCATTCTTACAAGGGTGGCAAGGAAATATTGGGCAGTAGAGAAAGATCAATCAAGGCAGTCAATAAAGCCAAGAGGCACCATAAAGGGAAGGATTCTCATTCCCTTAAGGACATCAAAGAAAGATCAATTGATGTTGTTGATCGGGCTGGTAGGTCCCATGAAGGGAAAGATTGTCCACAATCCATTTAAAAGCAATTGGGAGTATTATCCGAGCTTCGGTTGGCTTACATAAACTTTTACCGATAAAGTTGACATCACATAAAATCACATATTAGGCTTTCAATTGAACCTGAATGGAATCTCTAACTTACCTGAGCTGTGGTCCTGTGGATAACGAGGAATATCACATGGAAGGTACCCAAAAATCCAAAAATTTTAAAATATAGGTGAATTAGCACTTATCAAAGAACGAAATGACGAAAAAAATGCGAACGGGATACACTTAAGGATTCCCTCGTTCCATTTGTTATTGAAAATGATGGTCTCTCTGGATGAAACCAGTAAAAATTCTGCTTGTATTATAAATGGAAATCCAATGACCATTTCTGTGGGAAGAAAAGCATAGATACCTCCAGCTACCATATTTTCACCTGCAAATCAGTTTCCCATTACAAAAGCTAATTTAATAGCCCATTTTGCAATGTCTTTCCTCTGCTAAACCCTATACTCATTTTCTATGGGAAACCATTACCTCCATATGTAATAACTAAATCATCTAGTCGAAAATGGGTTTTCTTCTGCTAACAAATGCAGAATGAAGGACTCGTTGTCATTGCTCCCAGAAAATTCAAAGTCAGTTTCTTGTAAAATAGAGAATGTATACATTTTGTTAAGATGAAGATAGAAATGACAAAGGAGAAAAGAGGAAATTGGATGCCAAGATGGAGGAGGAACTTACAAATGAGAAATCAAATCATGGGTCAACCAACAGATCATGGGGCACCTTTTCTTGTTGCAGGTTATGGAAAGGTTCAAGTTTCTTTTTCTGAAAGAAGAAGAGGTGTAGTTTCGAAAAGAAATTTCTAAAATATTTTCACAGTAAAATGTACATTTCCAACATGTCTAATTTTGGAGTACACACATTAAAGTAATTTTGGTGCCTCAACTACAAATCGGTGCTAATGTAGAGATAACCGCACTTGTGCATTCTAGTTACTACGCACTGGTGCGTTTTAGTTACTATGCACCGATGTCGTCTTACCAATGGATGCATTGGTGCGGTGCTATTAAGTGACGCATCGGTGACGAATAAACACAAATAAAAAAAAATGCAACTCTATTTTCTTTAAGTGAAAATAAAGTGGCAAATTGAAAAATTGGCGGAAAAATATTTTCGAAAATCTAATTTCATAAAACAATTTTTTAAATACTAAACACTTTTCATTATTTCACTATTTTTGCCAAAAATTTTAGCCAGATATTTGCATGAGACATCCCTGGAGCAAGAGAGCACGAGAGCACTGTGGAGCAGCGAAATACGTTCAAACAAAAGTATTCAGACAATCAGAATCCAAACCTCTGGCTATTCAAACCTTGTAGCGTAAAATTTCAAATGATCTCATGATTAAATTTGATTATTTTTTTTCTTTTTTATGCAGTTTTTTTACTTTTTCTACATTTTTATTCATTTTTACCCTAAACCCTTCATTTATTTTATTTCTACCCCTTCTTCTCCCTATTTCTGTGATTTCAGAATTAGGGCTTTCATTTTATATTGACATAAAGCCCATGGGACGAATTGCATAGTCGGATCCCAATCCATGTCGGCCCTTGCGTGAATTTTTGAAAAAAATGGATTTTTTTGATTGGTGCACCTTACGTAACTGAGCGCACCAATGCTCTGTATTATACAGTGTACCGCGCAAGTACTGTGTAATAAAAAAAATGAAAACAATTTTTTTAAATCAGTGTGCCATATCTAAAATAGGGCACCGATGTTCTATGTTACGAGAATAGCACTGTACGGTCTATTATACTGTTTGTGCGGTGTGTTTAAAATAACCCCATGCAATGTACATTCTATTATACTATTTTTGCAATGCATTTATAATACCCCCATGCACCGACGTCAGTGTGTACAACATGAAAGGCGCACCGTTTTCTTGAGATTTATTTTTTACCTGAAAATTTGACAATTTATTTATAAATATATTAATGAATGATATGGTACACATTTAAGATTGATAAATAAATGACTAGGAAGAGATCAAGTAACAAAAATACTGATAACACATCAAGAAAAGAAAAAAAGGCAAGTTCTTTGTAAATTCTTTACAAAAAATATTATTTTTGAACTATATGTAAGTTTAAGTAATATGTATTGTTTACTGTCTATCATGCAGAGCCAGAAAATGATGAAGCTTGATAAGGTTATTTCTGATCTAGGACCAGAAGAGCTTAAAATCTCGATGGAAAAATTTCAAAATAATGAATCAGGTGAATTAAAATGTAATATCGATCTAATACGAGTTTCTTTTTTTAATTTTCATTAATAATATACTTAAAATGATTAGATAACATGTGTCAAATAGTATATTAATTTACATTTTTTTAATGTTCTATAGGGACCAACAAATCAGAAAAGGAATATTGTTCTAAGAAAAGAAAAAAAAATAAAACATGCAAATGAAAATTAATTGCTCCTTAGCTCATCTAGAGTGGTGCTGGAGGTTAACAAAAGGGGGAAAAACTTTTACAGAAGTTTGAGGGATCTAGTGGAGTGAATGTATAGACGTTCTTTTCACTTACAATAAAAAAAAAAATCCAATGATTCCAAGAACCAAATTTTATCTAAACTATAGGAACTGTTTCCAGAGAATTGGTCAATGTGACATGTCAGACTTTTAATAGAAAAAACATACAACAACAAAAAAGAAGTAATGAAAAAGTAATATTTATTTAGCTGTTTCCCTAGAATGATTTATAAATATCACTTTTGTTATATTTACTTTTCAAATATCAATATAAAAATTAAATAGTTTATTGTCATGTTACATTTTCAGGAAGATTATGAAAATCTCAAAAGATGAACGAGCTGATATCAGAAATATGCCAGGAGGAATGTCCAAAAATGTGTACAAGGATATGGTCAAAGAAATGGACAAAATTGCATCGCATGAGGAGCCATCTCAACAACAACGTGCTTCAAATGTAATATGTAATCATTGAATTTTTCGATCATTAGGTACAATAAATAAACAATTTAGCATTAAATATTAATTTTGAAGAATTTTCTTGCAAAAAAGAAAAGAAAATGGAACCCATTCAACACATAAAACAGGACGAGAGGGAAGAAGAGGCTTGATATCTAAGTTTGTGAGTAATTGTTACATCCTTATAGCAACTTAACTAGATTTCATTTTTGTATTTTTTAAGTTGTTTTACAAAAATCATCATTGAATGTCTTCAAACATGTGCTAAAATACAAAGAAGAACCATCAGATGAATTGATTGAAATTCGTTTAAATATGGGTTGTGAGTATATGTTGTCATATAAAAAATTAATTGTGGAATTTGTAAGCATCTATCGATCTTGTTTTACTTAGCTCCGTCTATAATTAATAAAACAAATTTTTTTTTTATATTAAATATATTATTTGTTATGGGGTATAAAACTTGCAGGAAACAAAGTATGGAACTGCGCCAACAGATAAAATTTTGAAAGATGGCATGGTACATGGTTTTGAAAGAATGTGTATGGTTTATGAGTCAATTGTTGCTATGATATGTCATTTTTATTTTCTATTTACATTGATGTATATTATTTAATATTGCAATTTTCAGTATTCTCACTAATGTATATACTCTCATTTCAGTTTATTTTTATGTTTGTAGATGGAAGGTGAAGAAGAAGAAAACAATCAACACCATGAACAAAACATTCCTAAAAATAACCCAAGTCATGGAAGTAGCTCTAGCAGTGACAACATTTCAAGCGAAGAATGATGATCACTATGTTTGGATATCAAAGCAAGGCATTGTATTTTTTGAAATATTTGTCTGTGAAATTAGACATTTTGTTTAACGTAATGGACATAGTGTCCCAATTGAAAGATAAAGGGATACCAATAACTGTCCCATTTTGTATGGCAAAGACTATCTTATTCATATATATATATATATATCTGTGTGTGTGTGTGTGTGTGTGTGTTTTAATGTATTCTATTGCATTCTCCATTGTTGTTATTGCGTTCTCCATTGTCATTCTCAAATGCACTAATAAAAATTTATTCCATATGAATATTTTTATAAGATGTGTCAACTTTTGATGAATAATGAATTTAGAAAAATCACAATAATTGCAGTGTCACAGGTCTATGTTTCTAAAAAATAGAAAATGAACACCATTGCATGTCTGTTACTGTATACCGGTGCATTTGTATGCTATAGCACACCGATGCATTTCTATGACCTATGGGCACCACACAAATACCAAAACCAATTAAAAATATCGGTGTGTTTATGCGACACTACACACTAGTGCTTTTATGTGAGACTACGCACCGGTGCATTTGTACGACATATGGGCACAACACAAATACCAATACCAATTATAAATATCAGTGTGTTTTTCTGATACGGCGCACCAGTGCGTTTCTATAATTCTACGTACCGATGCATTGAGATGACCTATGGACATCGCAAAAATCCCAAGAAAAATTGGTACGGCCTCGTGCGTTGTATCACCAACACTGGGCCCGGTGCGGTTTTATACCTTGATGGCCCAGTGCATGAACCTTGGACTGCCCCGGGGCCACCATCTAGATGACACGCACCGGTGCGTTGAAACCTTAGTCGCGCACTGATGAAAAAAACATCTGTAATAACCTGCAGCCCAGTTCTTTTAGTTATTTTGAATTTCCGTTAAATGCCTCACCAAAACCTCTGTAACCATAAACAAATGTTGTAGAATTATTTTTTTTGAAAATTTTGGCCAATTTTATAACACTAAAAACCTCCTTTATAACCTCCACTAGAGGGTCTTTTCCTTGTAGTGAACCCTAGTCTACCTTATGTTCTTTGAGGGTAGGATTGTGTTTTTCTCTTTTCCACCCCCTCCCCTCACTCATTTCCTAAATCTTCATTTTTCTCTACTCACTAACATCACACAACTACATTCCCTAAATCCCTTGCATTCCCTCAAACTCAAACCCTAGCTCCTACAGCATCATCACTACCCTATCTTGTGTTTTTGGGAGCCCCCTAGACCTAGACATATAATTAAATTATCTAGGTATATTCCTACCTTCCCTACCTTCCTTATCACTTCCAAATCCTTCCTAACACCCTTCCCCACCTCCTGAAATTTTTCCATCCCCTTCTCCCTCTCCTAACACCTCCATCCCACTACTTTTCCACAATCCCCTATTTTGCACCACTAGCGTTTTCCCCTTGCAAAGCACCTTTGGAGGAAAGAACAAGCCCTATCACAAGGTAGGGTAGATGTAAAAGTATGAGCCCATAAGAACATATGAGCTAATGTTTACACCATTGGAAAAAAAATGTTTTTAGAGGGTTGGGTGTCTTCCTTTTTGTGAGCTAGTGGAGAGAGTCAAGTACCATGCCACATTGACAAAAAATTTTACCACTCAGCTCAAGAAAGAACAAGTCATCATTATAGGGGTAACATTCACTATATCCACTGATATAGTTGCAGAGGTCACATAGATACCTAATCAAGGTGAGAAATGGTTCAAGAAACAAGACCTAATGATTCAATACTACAAACCCTAATCAAGCAAAAAGATAATGATAAGTTGGATTTGCTTATTGATGCATCCATGATAGCATAGCATACCATCTTAGGTCTGCATGAAGCCAATCTAGAGTAAATTTGAGGAAATTTGGAGAAAATGTGGGAAATTTGAAAAAATCTATGAAGCCTCACATTTTCCAAAAATGTCCTATTTAGTCATCTTTTTTCAGAACATATTGTGGAAAAAAAAATATGAATTTTGGGAAACTGGATGAGGTTTATCGTACTTCAAATTTTATATAGGTATTATAGAAGGAGAGATCCATTCACATCTTCACAACCTATTTTTCTGACTGTGCAATGTCATGTTTAAGTCACGTTTTTGTAGAGACGATTGTGAACAATCAAATAAGAATATTCAGAAGGTGGAGGAATTTTTTGTTCCCAACATCCCAAAGAAAAAAAAAACTCTCTCCCGTTTTGAAAACATTTCATGGTGAGTGATATCTTGCTCCATCTTGGATTGGAAATTTTGGCTATGTCCAAAAGCGCAGTCACATTACACTTCTTCCATGGGCCTCCAAATGGAAAAAACTCTAAATTTTTAGAAATGTGATGGCCTCCTCTCAAAACTGATTTTCTCAGATTTTTTATCCAGGGATCTAATTTTGAGAAAAAATCCAAAAAAGGGGTCAAAAATCAACATTTTGCCTCTCTTTTTTAGTTTCATTGCACACCTGGAGACACCTCGGTAAAATGGCCATATCTCAGCCAAAAATTGGTCATTTTACATTCTTAAATAATCTAAATACATCTAAAATATCCCATATTATAGAAAGAGACTCATATCTTAATTTCAACTTCAGCAAGGCACATAAAAATGGCCTCCAATAGCTCGCCACGCATCTGCATTTTTTAGATAATTTCCATGAAATTCTCACTCTGTAATTTTCGGCACTTTTCAATTTCACTTTTGTAAAAGTAAAAGGGTAAAGGTAAATGAATGTAAATGGTCAAAAGTAAATGTGAATGTGTAAAATAGGGTCACTTATGTGTTTTATCCTCCATTTAATTCTTTGAGGAAATGTCTCATGATGGTTAGAAAAAGGAGGAATTGGTTGAGTAACCTCCCTTGTGTGTAGCAGAATTTGGATAGATGCATGTATTTGGGTTTTATTGTTGTAAATTAGACCTCCAAGGGAGTATTTAAACCTTAGTGATAATATGAAGAAATTTTTCATCATTTTCAAAGGTTGGATGTTGTGGAATTGAGCCCTGGACACTAGCGTATTTGTGAATCTAGGAGGAACTAATAGACATAATTTGCACCTATTGTAGTGGGATTCATGTGGTATGTGATTTAGCAATTTTTTCCCTTTTGTGATCATATGTTTGAATGTATTTTACCTTCCATTTCCATTTCCATGCTACATGTGTTTGATTTCTAAGATGATAAACATAATTCATTGATTTAATGCTCTTTTTTGGATAATATTTTACATTTTTGTTCATATTCTTCTGATATAAATGAATTAATGAGATTCATGCTCATTTTGAAACCTTAATAATATACCATATACACCTCTAAAGTGCTAAATTATGTGGCTACCTTTCCCCATTACATCTCTACAAATCTCATTTTTAGAGCCCTGACCTAGTCTTCCTAGACCTAAACAACCATCTAGGACAAAACCATCAAATCAATGAAACCCTGATCTAAACATATCTAGCATAATATTTTTTATACTCCAGTCAATTGGATGTGATGTCATTGAGAGAGCCCTCTCAACCTATTAGAGCTAGCTACTAGGTCAAAGTGGTCTGTGGTTACCTTTGTTGGTCTCCTTTTTAGGCTTTGGAGAAATGGTGGAGTGCTAACAATAGCCAATGATGGTTGTCTCCACTACTAGTTTGAGAACTGAGTTAGGATAGGCTTTCGCACTATGTCTGTGTGTGTGTGTGTCTATATATATATATATATATATATATATATATATATAGAGAGAGAGAGAGAGAGAGACAGAGAGAGAGAGAGAGAGAGATTTGATAATAAAATATTGTATTTATGATGGACACTAAAATATTTTATTTATGGCTGACATTGAAATAATTTTGTTTTTGTTATCAAAAGGTGATTTTATTGGAGAGCTCTACAAATTTCCTGTTGTGGTTTCTGGCCCCCACAATATACCCTGCAACTACTTGCATCCCACATCGTAGCACATTTGAAAAGATGCATATTTTGACATCGTCTCTATTAGATCTAAGTCACCACATGAGTTCCCATGGAGGGATGGGAGTAACCCCATCCTACAATAACACAGTCACCAGTGAAAACCACCCAGGAGAGACCGCCAAGGAGGGTATTCAAGTTCATAACAAAAAAAGGAGGTCACCAACAATACACCTCTAAGAGCTCAATGAAAACACAAATTTAATAGAATATTTCCAATAAACTTGATATTTATATTCATGACATGAAATATCATGCCCTTATATGAAAATTTATAGGCATATCACCTTCTAAAAGGGACCTATTAAGGTGGACCCAAAACAAAAGGCAACTAAACTTGGCCAAGTTTACCAAAAAATAGGAGCCAAAGGCTTTTTTGATCGTCATTTTTGCAAGCCTATGAGGGCGAAGGTCTTTGAAAATGACCCTTATTTTTATAGCAATTATTCACACTGTTATTGGAAGATGCTATAGCCTGAAAAAAGAACGAATCCTTGAATCTCTTGTGTGTGTGAGAGTTTTTTCACTACTTAAAGAAATATAGGATCCTGAGATCCTCAAAATAATCAACAATACAGTAGAATCCTTTGTTAATAATTCATAGGTTATAAGAAGGGGGAGATATACCTCTTATGCCATAATTTTTGTGAACACATGAATGTCTCCCAGTTACTACCTGAGTCTATCGAGATCACATACTAGGATGATGTATGGAAGAAACCTTTGGATTATGAACATGTCCCATTCCATTGTCATCGATGTCATGAATATGGTCACCTGTATAGAGACATCTCATTGTATCAAGAAGAGACAAAACTAGAGCCTTAGATAGTTTATCTAGATGGTTTCAAGAAACAACATCCAAAAAGTGAAATAAAATGATCACACCAGCTAGCCAAGAACTAGCCCCTATTCAAACCACGGGAAATACTTGGCACTCATGAATTAGTAGCAAGAACCTAAATTGCGAAAGGATATCATGAACCTACAGTCCAACCTAGAGGATATACAACCAAAAGTAACACCAAAGAGGAAGACACCAAAAGGATTAATGGAAATACCTACCTAGGATGAGGAGCTCATATTGGATGCACCAAGGATGGAAGAAAAAGAGGAAACCAAGGTTTTAAACAAATAAGAGAAAATATTGTTAAACCTATTAGAGGAATGGAGAAATAAAGACCCAAATACCATATCATAGCACCAAAAACTTTAGTATCATAAGATCTATCTAAGGGTAAAATCCCAATCAAAATACTCCACAGTAGAGATAGCATCAATCATTAAAGGCTTGGGAATACACACATATCACATAAAAGAGAAATATGAACAAAATAAAGACTTCAAAAAAGGAGAAGAAATAAAATAAAACCTCAATTGAGATTGTAGGGGAGCACTTAGTCAATACAGGGAAGGTTACATTATTGTCAAAGATGTTTTCCTCCTCGGGAAACCCCTCACAATGAAAGTTTTATCATGGAATGTATGTGGCCTCAACAATAGGGTAAAGAAATGGTTACTTAAGGATAGTATTAGAAAGGAGAATTTGGTGATTATTATTATGCAAGAAACCAAAATCTCAAGCGAAAATTTTAGTCGGATACCCCCTTAGTGCTTGTAGGGATGAGAATCTATAGCCATAGATGGCAGAGGGAGTGCTAAGGGATTTCTAATACTCTAGAACCCCTAGGAAATCACCTTAAGTGACTAGATTGCACTCCCTTGAATCCTCATTGGCTCATTTCAATATGTGGGCACCAAGGAAATTGGTTTTCTAATAGTGGTTGATGGGTCTCATATCCTTGCATACAAACCTAGATTTGTTACATATATAAATATGGTATGGTCAACCCACAAAGAAGAGTTGCAAATATTAGGGTGTTATTTCAACCTTATTAAATCCCTCTAAGATAGGAAGGGAGGGAACAAAATATTGGAACTCAAAGCACAAAAAATTAATGTCCTCCTTCAAAAGCTTCAAGTGACTGATCTACCATAGGTGAGTAGAAATTACTCTTAAAAAAATCGTTGAGGGGTAAACATTAAATTTCCAAAAGAATGGACATATTTATATTTTCAAAATATCTCTAGAAACAAGACATATTTTTCGAAGCCTCCATATTACCTTGTACTATATCTGATCATTGGATTATTCATTTAAAACTGAAACTAAAAGTAGAAACTCACATTTTCCCCTTCAGGTTTGAAATATTTTTGGCTACAAAAGCCTATTTTTCTTAAAAAATCCAAATAATAGTGGGAAATAAATTGATGTTCATGGAAGTAATTGTATACATACATTCCAAATAAATTTAGGAAACTTCAAAGCCAAAATAAAATTTTGGAAAAATACTGAATTTGGGAATTTCCTCAAGGAGAAAAAAGCACTAGAATCTCATATGTAATAGGTGCCACAAGAAATCATATTAGGATGTCACAAGGATGAATTTATTTTAGAGGAATGGAAATTAATCAATCAAATTGAGGCATGAAGAAAGCATGAGGAAGTTATTTGGAAACAAAAATCAAGAGAGAGGTGGTTAAAGGAAGGGGAGAGGAATAAAAATTTCTTCCACAAGGAAATGTTGAAGCATATAAATAATAATATAGCATTAATCTCCCTAAATTCTCACGAAAAGAATATATTGGTGCAACATACAAACTTAAAACATGAATTAGTATTTTATTACAACTTAATCTTAACAAAACCTAGTCCAAGCAAGACAGAAGGAATCAGAAGGTTAAATGCCAATATACCTGCCATTGTCCAATCAACTAAAAATATAGCCCTAATGTGTGGGACTTCATTTTCAAAGGTGAAAGAAGTTGTGATATAAATCTTGAATAACAAAGTATTAGAACCAAAAGGTTTCACAATGGATTTATTCCAAGCCTACCGACCTTTTCTTGGGTGGGAATTACATCCACTAGTTAAATAATCTCACTTCACATACTAGATATGCCGAGGCCCTAGTGCCACCCTTATCACCCTAATCCATAAATATGATAGGGTTAATTATACAAATGAATTTAGAATCATATACCTATGCAATTTCATTATAATATTATCTCAATAGTGATTTTTAATTTCCTCAAACCACTACTTAGCTCCACCATATCCTCTGAACAACCAACTATATGGAAGTTCATCAAGTCCTAGATGGAATTTTTGTAGCTCATGAAGTCATAAACTCAACAAAAGGATAAAAAATGGTAGGTATAATGATAAAAATTTATCTATATAAGGCCTATGATCAATTAAATTGGTATTATCTCTTACAAACTTTTAGGTTTTTGGATTTTCAAACCATTATGTGGAATTTCACTTTTTCAGATAAAAATGAATTCCCTAGATCTAGTTGTATAATATAGAACAACAGAGGAAAAATATAATCCATTCTTTCCTTAAAGAGATTGGAATATGGAAAAGGAACGTACCTAGAATTTTTAGTAGTTCCTTTTGTATTCTTCGCTTGTAAGCTCCAATCCTAGCTCCACATGTTATAAATGAAACCTGAAACAATAACTAAAACACACAAATGAACTACAATATCCACATAGAATAATCCAATATCTCTATTCAATGAGTCAAGATGGTATTGAAATACATGAGCATATGTTAGGTCCCTATATTGCTAGTATAGTTTCTTATTGTGGTTAGTGTAAACCCCTTATTGTTATTTTTCTACCCCTTTAACCACAATATTGTTATTATTGTGCCCTTACATTATTATTGTTAGGTCGGCTAGGATTATATTGTGACACCATGGACTCCTATATATAGAAGGAGAATTTTTCATTTGTATCATCGAAGAATTGTTCATTTATGTAATGTATTAGAGGTTTCCCCCTCAAAGTGTCTTATATATAAGGCATTTATCTCTCATTTCTTCTATTTTTGGAGCTCATTTCATAACATTTGGTATTAGAGCTTTGGATTCTAGGGTTTTGCTGCTCCAAACCGTTCATCGTGGAATTTCACTATGAAATTTTTTCTACGAAGGTTACGAATCTGAAATTCTTACGGAGTGAAGCCAAAATCCCAAGGAACTTCGTGTAAAAATATTAGATCTTGGTTAGCAATATTTTCGGAGATATGATCTGTGAAAGTTAGTGTTTCTTCAGGCTCCCTAATTTCACCTTAAAAAGGTCATCGTGGTATTTGCGCTATAATTTTTTTTCTACGAAGGTTCAGAAGCTGAAATTTTTACATAACGAAGCCAAAATCCTGTAGAACTTCCTGTACAAATTTCAGATTTTGGTTCGTAACATTTTCGGAGATATGATGTGTGGAAGTTAGGATTGTTTCAGGCTCCCGAATTTCATCTCAAATAGGTGACTGTGGGAAATTTTTCATAGCTCTCTCTCTGAGTGTCAGATTGGAATTCTATAAAAAGTGGCTGTAAGTGAATGGATTGTAGATTCTTGTGTATCAATGTCAGAGATGAAGGAGGAAAAAATGACACGTGGCACGTCGTACAAGTTAGATCTACTGAACCAGTCCATAATTAGGTCATTGTGGGATACTGGGCACTTTTCCTTGAAGAATCCAAATCGGGTTAGACCTATGGAATTTGAAAGAAGATTTAGAGGGCTACTATAGAGCAAAATTTCAAATATTTAAGATCAGAAATAATAGAGATAATTTAGTTTTAATATCGGGCTCCTCAAAAGAAAGAAAAAGGTGTGTATTTTTTTCGAATTGCATAAATCTTGTGTGAAAAATCAGTTTGAAGTGATTCCAAGGGAATATTGAAGCATATATATTAGTATTGGGTTCTAAAATGCCACCTAAAAATAATTCAATACCCATTAAGGCTTCATAAGGCTCTGCTATGAGTCATGAAGAGGAAGAAGCGCAACATGACGTATCAAAATTACTAGAGCAAGTGCACCAAATTTCTCTATCGCAAAGAGAAAAAAAAAATGAAATGGAAGTTTTGAAGAAAGGCATGGAAGCTAAGATGGATGGTTTGAAGAAATGCGTGGAAGCTAAGCTGGATGGTTTGAAGAATGGCATGGAAGCTAAGATGGATGGCATGTAAGCTAGCATGGAAGCTAATATGGATGACATGGAAGCTAAGATCGATGAAAAAATGAAAGACAACATAGAAGACATGAAGAATGATCTAAAAGTAGACATGAAAGGTTTGATGACAAGGTTAATACAAGAAACTATTCCTAATGGTGGAAAGATAGTAGAGGAAACTCATGATGAGAACAAAATAAATTCTAATCATGATTTCATAAACTCTAATGTTGGATTGAAGAACCACCATATTCCAAAGATGGATATGAGGAATTTTGATGGCAAGGATCCTGTAACATGGATACTATAGATGGAGAAATATTTTTATCTCAATAATGTGCAAAACACACAAAAGGTACGCATTGCAAATTTACATTTAGAAAAAAATACATTTGTATGGTATCGATGGCTTTGCTCCCGTAAATTTTTTTTCACTTGGTTAATATTTATAGAGGAAATGATAGCACATTATGAGGATACAAAGACCAACACCTTCTTTAGCCAATTGATAAATCTCATACAAAAGGGTTCAGTGGTGGACCACATTGAGGACTTGAAAAAATTGAATATAAGGGTAACTGATATTCTATAGGAACATAGGATTGGTGTCTTCATAGGGAATTTAAAGGATAACATCCAACATGAAGTTTACATTTGGGAACCTAATTCATTGGAGAAGGCATTCAAGTTGGAAAGAAAAATTGAATGTAAAATTATGGCAACAAGGAAGCCTACCACTCACATCTATAAAGATGAAAGTGTTGCTACTCCTAGACTTCCACAACCTACAAGGTTGACACCACAACAATTGGGAGAAAAAAGAGAAAAAGGACTTTGCTACAGTTTTGATAGCAAATACACTAAAGTTCATAAGTGTGTTGAGAAGATATTATTTACATATATTGTGAAGAGGAGGAAGAAAATGAATAAGAAACTTCAAAAGAAGAGGATATACACTAGGAACCAACTCTGAAAGAAAAAGAAATGAGTCTAACCATATCATGTAATTCATTGGTATGAATTACCACTCCTTAAACTCCCAATATAAAAGGACATATCAAGAAGAAAAAGGTAATAGTGTTTATTTATTTGGGTAGTACCGATAATTTTATTCATTGTAAGGTAGCCAAGGAATTGAATTGTTTCCTCTACCCAGCATCGGAATGTCAAGTGATGGTTGCAAATGGAGGTACTATAAATTGATCTAGAAAATCAAATAATATCAAGCTAACCATGGGGGAATATGTATTGAATAGTCCAATACTTTCAATTCCAATGGGAGGTGCTGATGTTGTACTAGGAGTGCAATGGTTACAATCTTTGGGGATGGTAGCTTTTAATTTTCAAGAAATTTTCTCGATTTTTTTTTTTGGAAGGAAAGGAAATCCAATTACAGGGTATCATAGGGAAGCCACGAAAGATAATCAGCTCTAATGTCATGACAAAGCTTCTAAAGAAATAACAACGAGGTGTAATTTCACAATTATGCTGACTAGAAGTTCCAACATGAAAATCATCTATTTCTCCAGATCTCCAAAAAGTCTTGGACAATCATTCCAAGGTGTTTGAAACTCCCAAAGGAATCCCACCTATTCGTGATCATGATAATTCTATTCATTTGATTCCAGGAAGTGTTCCTCCAAACATCAGGCCTTACAAATATTCGTATGTCTAAAAGAGGGAAATTAAACGTATGATTACAGAAATGTTAAATGATGGTATAATTCAACCTAGTTAAAGTTATTTCTTTGCTCCAGTAGTATTGGTGCACATGAAGGATGGATAATGGTGCATGTGTCCGGATTATAGGGAGATCAATAAGATCACTATTAAAGATAAATTTCCCATTCCTGTGATTGGTGAATTACTGTATGCATTACATGGAGAAATTTATTTTACCAAGTTGGATCTTCGTTCAACATATCATCAAATTATAATGAAGTTGACTGAAGATATTTTGAAAATAACATTTTGAACTCATGAGGGTTATTATGAATTTTTCGTCATGCCTTTTGGTCTTACCAATGCACCTTCTACATTTCAAGGGTTGATGAATTCCATTTTCAAACCCTTCCTTAGAAAATTTGTGCTAGTATTTTTTTATGAAATACTAATCTACAACAGGTCTTGGAAGGATCATGTTCAACTTGTTGACAGGGTGCTCAAGCTATTAGAGGAGAAATAATTATTTGAAAAAACATCCAAATGTTTCTTTGGAGTACAAGAGGAGGAATATTTGGGTCTTATTGTATCTCACAAGGGTATTAAGGTAGACCCTAATAAAGATAAAGCCATTAAGAATGGAAAGTCCTCGCAACCATAAAGAAATTGCGAGGATTTATTGGGTTAACAAGGTATTATCACAAGTTTGTTAAGAATTATGGGAGAATAGCACCACCTCTAGCAACATTATTGATGAAAGATGCATTTTCATGGACTCTTGAAGTAACTAAGGCCTTTGAGAATCTTAAAGAGGCAATGTGCCTAGCACCAGTCTTAGCTACGCCAAAATTCATAAAAACCCTTATTGTGGAATGTGATGCCTCAGGAAGTGGAATTTGTGTTTTTTTAATGCAAGAAGCAAGACCCATTTCTTGTTAAATTCATCCAATCAAAGGAATGTATTTACAGAAAGCTATTTCTGATAAGGAAATGTTGGAAATACTACATGCACTAAAGAAATGACGACGTTACCTAATGGGAAGACACTTCAAGGTAAAAATTGATCATGATAGTCTTAAACAGTTTTTGCAACAAAGAATATCTTTAGAAGAGCATCAAAAATGGGTCACAAAGATGTTGGGTTATGACTTTGAAATCATCTACAAAAAAGGGAAGCTAAATGTTGTCGTTGATGCATTCTCAAGAAAGGCTGAAGAGGTGGAGGCATTTCTTTGTGCCATTTCTATTATCTAACGAGATTGGATAAACGAACCAAGGGATTAGTGGAAGAAGGACGAAGAAGTGTGGACACTCATTCAAAAGTTGCAACAAGATCCTAGTAAATTTGATACATTTAGTTGGAAAAATGATTCTTTATGGTCAAATATTGCTTATATATTTGCAAGAATTCACAACTAAAACAAAATATTCTTTTGGAATCACACACTTTTCCTTTAGAAGGACACTCAGGATTTTTTAAAACTTACCCCAGAGTGAAGAAATATTTTTTTTGCGATGGCCTTAAATATGATATTCAAAAGTTTGTGGTGGAATGTTTGGTTTGCCAACAAAATAAAGTTGAGACAATTAAGACGCCGGGTCTTCTACAACCTTTATCTATTCCAAGTCAACGTTTCTAGGAGATTTCAATGGATTTTATCACAAGTTTACCTTATTCTGACAAAAAGAGTGTGATCATGGTGGTAGTTGATAGAATTAGAAGTATGCACACTTTTGTGAATTATCTCATCCATTTAACGAAAGTACAGTTGCTACTGCATTTATCGAAACAATTCAAAAGCTACATGGAAACCCAAAGATTATTGTAAGTGACAAAGATCACATTTTTACTGGAAATTTTTGGACATAATTATTTTCTTTTTTGGGTACTCAAATAGCTCATAACTCGTCTTATCATCCTTAATCCGATGGTCAAACTGAGATAGTGAATAAATGTTTGGAAGGATATCTTCATTGCTTTGTATGTGATAAGAAGACACAATGGGTCAAGTGGTTACCTCCTGCTAAATGGTGGTATAGCACTTCCTTCCATAATGCAACAAAAATGACCCCATTTATGGCACTTTATGGATATCATCCACCGTTCATCACATCTTATTTAAGAGAAAATTCTAAGGTTAAAGCAGTGGAAGATCACATCGAGCATAAAAAAGAAGTTCTCCAACTCTTAAAGGATAGCCTAAATTTGGCACAAAATTGAATGAAACAATAGGTAGATCAACATCGCAGTGGGAGAATTTTTTATGTAGGAGACTAGGTATTTTTATGGTTACAACCATACAAAAAAAATGTCCCTGAAGAAATCTAAGAAGGATAATAAATTATCGCCAAAGTACTATGGTCCTTACAAGGTGTTGCAAAAGATTGGTACTACGACATACAAATTGGATCTCTGTGCTTCTTCACGAGTGCATCTAGTTTTCCATATTTCATGCTTAAAGAAGGTTATAGGGGACAAACTTCCAGTTCAAACAATATTTCTAGAAATTGATGAGGAAGGAAAAATCATATTGGAACCTGAAACAATCATGGAACGAAGAACTTCGACAACTACGAAATCGATCAAATTCAGAGTATCTCATCAAATGGAAGAACTTGCCCACTGAAGATTCTACATGGGAGGATGAGAATTTTATACAGAAGGATCCAAAGCTACTCAAGCATTGAGGAAAACACTTTTTTGAAAGTGAGGGCCATGTTAGGTCCCTATATTACTACTATAGTCCTTTATTGTTGTTAGTGTAACCCCCTTATTGTTATTGTTGTACCCCTGTAACCCCAATATTGTTATTAATGTGTCGTTACATTATTATTGTTAGGTCATCTAGGATTATATTGTGACCCCATGGACTCCTATATATAGAAGGAGGTTTTTTAATTTGTATCATCAAAGAATTGTTCATTATGTAATTCATTGGAGGTTTCCCCCTCGAAGTGGATTATTTCTAAAGCATTGATCTCTCTTTTCTTCTATTTTTGAAGCTGGTTTCATAATAACATAAGCATAACAAAATTATATGAAAAGATGATGATTTTTGTATTAATAAATAAAGGAGAGAGTTACAACCATAAATAGAAGTTGAATTTGTCGAGGTCTCCCTAAATGACTTGTCCTTCCTTGTCACAAATAAAACTTTCACTCTCAACCCTAATGCAAATGTATGATGATTCCTTAAGCTCAAAGAATCAACACGAGGGCACTAGAAATATCCAAAATCCAACCTAGTTATCTCCAAAAGTCATCCAAGACTCCATGGGAGGTAGTAAATTTATAGGGTAAAAATGGTAGTTTAAGATTTACCAATCTAGTTTTGAGATCCATTTATGGGGGAGGATAAGCTTAAGAGATAAGAGATATGATCACTAGAGTAGGATAAAATAGGAATTTGAGATATATATATCTGTGGTAAATAGTTAAAAACACCTTAGAAGCTTCTAGAAGGAGAGGATTTGAAATTATTTTTTAATTTTCTTCAATTTCTATAATTACACACCTATAGAATCAAGAAATGTGCACTGATCAAAATTGATGCTCACGTATGTAACTTTCACCCAAAACTGGTGGACAAGAAGATAGAGTGCGATGGCCTTAAAAGGATTTTTTTTAGAAGATAAACCCATAAACTCAGAATATTTGGAGAATTGATGCTTAGGGCTTTGCAAAGGGATTGTTAAAAAAGTGTTCATGGATGTTGATTGATACAATTTTTAGGAATTTTGGGCTGATGTGACAAAATTTTGTGTAACAGATTTACCCCTAAAGTACAAATTTAGAATAAATGGCTAAGGAATAAATTTATTTACCTTTTGACAAGTTTGGATCAAGAACAAATAGGTCAAGATCATCATCTGTTATAATACATATTATCATCGTGATAACATACATTGCTGAGGAAGGCATACCCATGCTCACCATACAATCCAATATTACATGTACAACGATAAATAAGTCTCTTCCACTAATTACATATTGTGGACCCATGCTTGGATGATTTTTTAGATGATCATAGGAATCGTAGTTTGTAATATTGTATGAATCTTGAAATCACAACATAGATGGATGGAACTAGATATGAGGTCTTCTATTTCGTTCACTCGATCGCTTGTTGTCTGAGTCTAGACATGCAAATAAATGATTTGGAGTGGAACATGGTTGTGAACATATGATTATCGACCAATGATATAAGTTTTTAAGAAATGTGAGAGAAACCATCGAGGATGTTAATGGCTCTCAAGGTACCATAGTACAATCTATATGGTGTGAATGAATGAGATGAAATTGAACACCACATAGAATGTTTCAGTCGAAGTAAAATGATGAAGACATGCTTTCAAGAGCAAGGAATCTTGCCATTGATGTATGAAAGCCCCAAGGTACTGAAGGGCATTTCCATGTCAACTTCTTGGGTAATTAGTTAATTTCAATAGGAAGATACATGTCGCAGGAGGGCCTAGATGTATCCCCCATCAATAACATGAAACACGTATCAATATTTGAGACAAAGTGAATTTTATGAAGAACTGGTTCAAAAACAACATAAATAAACGAAGACTATGTAACAGATATCAACTAAATGAATTATCTTAAACATATCAGTGAAAATTGATGGAGTTGTCAATATTGACCCAACCCCAAATGCTAAGGCTTTTAATATGATGTGATGAAAAAAAGAGGAAAGGATATTTCCCATGACAATAGTCATGAAGATGAAGTGAGATAGTTTCATGTTCAGGAGCGACTCGCTGCCATTAATAGGTTAAGTACCCTGTTTTCCCTATTTCCCCAACCATATTAGGCTAGTGCCTCTTTATTTTTTACTAGCTTGAGGAGGATATCATATGTTTGATCTATAAATTCATCCTTTAGATGAATCCTTCTGAGTATTTTTAATGAATCCTGAGAAGGATTGGTTCAGTCCCATCATGTTGGATGAGTCCAACATTGTTTGATTTTTTTACAAGTCCAAGGAAGATTTAACTCAACTCATTTTTCATTCTTATAGAGTTTGTAAAAGAAGTGAAAAAGAAAACTTGAAAGGTTCGTTTTCGTAAATTTAGTCTCTTGAGTCTGAAAAGGAAGAAAATGATACTTAGGAGAACATTTTAGTCATGTTCTAATAAAGTATTCATTTTTCATAAATATTTTATCCTAGTCTAGAAAAGGGTTAAACTTATATTGGGAAAACGTATTTTCATTTACTTTCACGAAATTGAAAAGACAAGTGCTCGATAATATTTTCATGTTTTGGGACTCTAAAAAGAACTAAAAGAGGACTCCTCCTAGAGGAATGAGTGGTATACATGGTAGAAATTGGTTTTTGTCATGATGGAACTACTCAAAACACATAGAGGTCAATAGATAATCTAATAATACCATTCATCACAGTGGCTCCTCAGTAAAGGGTAAAAAACCAAGTGAAAGTGAATGATCGACCAAGAAAATGGTGATGATGGAATGAGAAAACCAAGGCTCATATGGCATAAATAGGATGATAAAAATGTCAATCACGAGAGATGGGATGAGAATGGTTTCATTTTTACACGAGATTGAAACATGGGAAACTATGCTTGAGAGTACTCGAAGTCAGTTTCATTTTGACACAAGATTGAAATGAGGAAAAATTGTGCTTGAGAGTAGTTTCATTTTTACACAAGCTTGAAACAAAGGAAAATTGTGCTTGAGATTTCTTTCCATTCCCCCATCATAACAATTAAATTATATCCACATTCCCCACAATCATCATTTCATTCAACTAAGTAGATTAATATTTACTAACAAGTGGATGGAATGACGGTTCATTTACAAGATCAAATGCAGGACTAAATTTGACATTTATGAGATCTAATCAAAGACTAAAATTGGAGGGGGATCTGTTTCATTATTTAACTATATCTACACAGTAAAAGAACTATTCTCAAGGGACCTTGTTTAAATGGCCCATAGGATTCCATGGATTGCAAGAGGTTCTCATAATATGGACGAAAAATTCTTTGGAAGGGATACATATCAATGTATCTAACTGTAATATCAATGTCCAATTTCCCAGTAAATGATTCAACATATCACCTACTGGGTCCAGGTCGAAACAATTTGAGAAAAAAATGAAAGCCTCCTGTTCAACAATAGGTATGGGTACAAGACAAGTTTCCATATAATTAACCTATGGCGTGGAAGACACCACTTGAAAATTTAGAAAATTTATGGAAGTTGGATGTTTGGCAGTTAAATCATGACCAACGAATGAAATCTAAGTGATACTCACTATTTTTCCATCATGTGGAAAACAAATCACTCGAAAGAGTGTGGACACAATAGAGTTCATAGCATAAACATAGTCTCACCCTAGGAGAAAATTGAAATCCAAGGGACTCATGAAAAACATAACGTCAATACGTAAAATCTTTGCTCCAAAAGTATCAAGAAAATGAGGAAGGACCCCCTAAAGGTTGACTGGTTCTTTTGTTAAAAGAAAAAAAATTTGGATTAGTGGACACAAGTTGAGGGGAACCCAAATCTTTCCAAGCAATCAAGGATAAAATGCTAACATAGTCTCCCTCATCTATAACAACGCGATGGATGTTGTGATCACAATCCTTCACCATGATCTTAAAAGGAATGTAAGAATGGATATAAGGTTTTTTCAATCAAATCAAATCAAATGAAGTGCCCTATTTTCTTGGAGGGGGTTTCATAGGAATGCGAGATATTCTCGCCTATTCGATAGGATCTGAAGAAATGAGAATAACCTAAGTTGTATGATCTCCACTCTCTATGGGAAAAGTACGATCAAATGAATGTGGAACCGAGTCCCATTTTCTCAAAAAATGTCTTGTTAGTAATTTATTGATGGGATTCACATCCAGAGATATCCAAATTGACTGAAGATTGATTCGAGTCAATTATTTCATCAACTAGTGGAGGATTGGGAGAAATATTTCAATAGGTAGTTGGAAGTCATGGTTGAGAAGTGGTAAGGTTTTCCAAGAATTTTGAGGCTTCATCCATATAAGGAAAAAGGTAAATAGGATGATTCCCTTCACATAACCGATAGGGAAACTTAACTTTACCCTTTTTCCCATGGACCTTACTATCACTAGTTGATGGTTTATCACTAGCATGATCTCCAAAGTGATGCCAAGGGCTAATATGAGCATATGGACCACACTTCTAATAATTGTGGAATACTAGGGAAATATCTAATAAGGTGTTCACGCTTAAAAAGCATGCAAGGGAGCTTGAATTTATGGGGCTTTTAAGGATTCTCAACATTATTTTCATTCATAGAAAAAATTTCTTCTTTTCCCTCCCGATTATTTTTCTTTTTCTTCTTCATCCTTTTCTTCTTCTTCTTAGATTCCTGGTTACTAATATCAAGAATTTCACCAAGAAGGGAGGAAGAAAGGGATGAAGAAACAATATGTGAAGAAGGAAAGGGGTCAACTTTAGGATCAACATGAAGTTGATGTCATTCATGTGGAGGACTACTTGGTTGAGAATTAGTTTGGAAATTTTAAACCAAGGAGGTTGAAAACAAGAAAAATAGTAACCCAATTCCAAATTAGAGAAGGGGCAACACTGGCATATAAGGAGCACCAATAGTTTGAAAATAAAGAAAAGGAATAAGATTCCCATTAGAGGGGTTTCCTTGATAGGTATACTCGGGAAATATTTCCATTAGTATTAACCTGAGATATATTAAGGAGTTTTTCTAGAGTAAGGATGTTGTTTTATGGTTAATTAATTTATTTTCGAAATCAAAGAAAAAAAATAAAACAAAGGGGTAACTAGGCAGATAAGGATTACCAAGTCACTATGAGCTACAGACTACCATTTCTAGTACACGAAGGCAATCTCCCAAAATTTGTTGTTTAGTGTATCACAATAGAAAAGTCAATCGACTTAGTTACCTATGGGAGGATATAAACCTATAGGGGACTTCCAAAATCTACCTAAAGCTACATGGAAGCGTAGTCTACGGTAGTGATTTATAATCCATCCTGTACGTTAGGAAGTATTTTGATATACTCTTCAAACGTGGATCGCCATATAATAGATGCAAGGGTATGTGGAGAATGATCAGGTATACTTAAATATGTGGAATATCGACTACCCCCAAAATGTAACGCAAAAAAATAATGACAACTCCTACGTTTAAAGATGGCAGAACACATCTCTAGCCTAGAACTATATGTGTGTCGTTAATGTTCCAAATCCTCCTTATACTGATTGGATAAATTTTAGAGATGGTATTCTATTATGTTTCAGTTTCAAGGCTCATGATGTCACCTGAACTCCTATAATGAAACTAACATGAAGAAATAAACTCTTTCATTTCAATGGAGATCTATTTACAATAAGGAACAAAGAAACAATGATGCAGAAAAAAAGACGCAAAAAACAAAAATCTTCCTAACTAGATATTTCAATTTAACTATTCCAATGTGGTTCAAAGCCTTAAAAGATTGAAAACCATCCAATGTCATCTATGCACAATTCCCGTGAAAACTATGCAAAAGTTATTAATGAAAATTTTCCTTTCCTTTTATGAAAATGAGAATTCTAACTATGCAAATGTAATTTGTGCAAGAGAATTCTTCGAAACAAACAGAATATGATTCAGAATCAGAGAAAGAAAAATATAACAAGATTACTTATGAAGGCAATACCTTGTGTAAGTAAAGGAAATTCCTAATGAAATCAAATATAATCTAAGATCTCATCAACATAGGACTGAAACTAAAATTGGGTGAAAATTAAAAATATCAAAAGAGATGAAACTCAAAGGCGATTAACACTTGTACAAATTTTTAGCTCCCTCCCCTCGGGATTAACGATGTTTTTTATTGCATAAATACCATAAAAAACACACAATTGCATTGAAGGGATTGGCTTTAGAGAGATAAAGACAATATGAGAAACTCAAGGAAAACATTCTGGACCAAAGTAGAATGAGGATCAAGGCAAAGGAACGCAATATTTTTCATCCTGCAAGATCAACAGAAGTGAAGAACAAGAACTAGTGCAGTGCAACGCAAGTACACAGAATAAACATGTGCACTGGGGAACTCTGTCTTAGGACATAGAAAGCGTTGGGGTTAATTTTGTCAAAAAATGACATAAGAAATGGTACCAAGCTTTAAAATGCATTATCTTAAGGTCAATCACTATATCAATATATTAATTAAGGTCACTTTGAGAGGTGAAAAGATGTTAAGGTTAAGGAAACCACTTAGGGGAAATAACGATCCCCAGTGTAGTCGCTAATTTTTTATGTAGAATTTCACTTTTTAGACAAAAATGAGTTCCCTAAATCTAGTTGTCTGATATAGAAAAATAGAGGACAAAAAGACTCCATGCTTTCCTTAAAGGGATTGGAATATTCAAAAGGAACTTACCTAAAATTTGTAGCAATTCCTTCTCTCTTCTTCACTTGTAAGATCCAATCCTAGCTCCACATGTTATAAATGGAACCTGTAGTAATGATTGAAAAAATAAAATTAACTACACTATCTATAGCATAATCCAATATCTCTACTCAATAAGTCAGCATGGAATGGAAATACAAGAGCATAAGAATAACATACGTATAGGAAAATATTATTCTTTTTTATTAGTAAAAAAAGGAGAGAGTTACAACCATAAATATAAGCTGAACTTGTAGATGTATGACTTGTCCTTCCTTGACAAAAACAAAATTTTCACACTCAACCCTAATGAAAATGGATGATGATTCCTTAAGATAAAAGTAGCAACATGATGGAACTATAAATATCCAAATGCCAACCTAATAATCTCGAAAATAAATACTAGACTCCTTGGGAGGTAGTAAATATATAGGGTAAACATGGTAGTTTAGGATTTACCAATTTAGGCTTGAGATCCAATTATGAGGGAGGATAAGCTCAAGGGATAAGAGATATGATCGCTAGAGTAATATATATAGGAATTTGAGATCTATATCTGTGCGAAATAGTTAAAACCACCTTAGAAGCTTTTGGAGGAGAAGATTCGAAATTATTTTTTAATTTTCCCGAATTTCTAGAATCAGTACACCTGCAGAATGGAGTAACTTGTGTTGATTAACGGTGATGCTTAGGTATGAAACTTGCACCCAATGATGGCGGACAAGAAGATAGAGTGTGGTTTCTCTAAAAACATGGTTTTTAGCAGATAAACCCAAAAAATCAAACTTTTTGGAGAATTGATGCTTAGGGATTTGAAAATGGATTCTGAAAATGTGTTCATGGATGTTGATTGATCCGGATTTTATGCCATTTCGGATGATGCGAAAAAATGTATGTCGGGCCTCAAATATTCCCATGTATTCATCATGTTAGATCATCGTTCATACCCTAAAGCCCTATGTTTTTTAACTCGTTTCATACCCTTATTCCATAACTTGCCATAAAATACACTCTATTTTTTGTTATCATTAGTTTTATTATATTTTGTGTGATTAAATATGATTATGCCATGATTTACTAATGATAGTTTGCTAAGATTAATTGTCGCAGGGTTTCATTGTCGAAAGTCTTCACAAGTCAAACTAGTTGCTACAAGTTGAGTATGGAACGAGTTTGATCTAGGTAAAAATATGAATTTTGTGATCAAATGGTGATTAATATCAACATTCTGAGAACTGCATGAAACTCAAAATACCATTTTTTATATAACCCAAAAATCGTTCAGTAAAATTAATCACCAAAAGGGGATGAAGGCTAAAACAAACGTTAAGTATAGTTTTAAGTGCAAAAATGTGTTGAAAAAATTATAGTTTGAAAAATTCGGTTAAGTCACATGGGTAGATATGATTGGTCCTGTTCATTGGTTCATTAAATGATCTAAAAGATCCTTATTTAGCCATGCTTCAATGCTCTTCCACCATATGTAGCCTTGACCCATTATTTTCTTTATTTTCCATAGCCACCTCTTTGGTTAGTTGCAACAGTAAAACCTTGACAAAGCATGTATGTAGACAAAACAAATTGCATGTTTATGTACTTAGCACAATAGCCAACATTCCATGGGATATCTTGGTTAATCAAATTCCAATGATGGAGAGCGGTTTTCCCAAAAACAACATCAATCCAACCATAATCTATTGGAAGGCCATATGGAGAAATTAAAAATGACGTGTTTTTTTGCTGTTATGTTCATTTGGAATGTAATTAAAAACTGTGTTTCATCCATAGCATGGTATGAAAGGTAGAGTAGGAGGAACAACACATGGCAGCGGGAAGTAGCAAGTAGATGTAGTCTTTCTTATGTTATGAATACAATGGAGATTTTGATGCATTTTTTGTTAGAATTCATGTTTTGTTGAACTGTGACACTAAATTCTGATTCTATACTTAAAGTTTTGTAAGTTATTTTTGTTTTTATGTTTTAATCAATTTGAGTTAATTTGGACTTGCTCCAGGAGTGGAAAGGGCCCACAACAACTAGAAACAAGTCCGTTAGCCTATTTAGATCATAGAATTTACATTTGAAGTGTGAATTTCATCGACAGATTGTTGTGTGAAATATAGAATAATTTTGTACTTAAAACTCTCTTTTGTAGACTTAAAATTAAAAATTTCAGAATTCATTGTTCAACCATTCAGGACTGTTATTTGAAACACGAATGATTTCCTTCAGAAATGCAGACTGTTAAATTTGTTTGTAACCTGGGAATGATAACAAAAAAATAGATCAACACTATGTCCATTTGATATGATATCCATAATGTTATATTGCTATGGAAATTTTTTAAAGATGCAAACTGAATGCATATTCAATCTAAATGGTTTTGGAGTTAATTTATTTGAGATAAAAATGATGTAAATATTTCCTGAAGGTTTGGTTGTTATCATTTTAATTCAAAACATTTTAATTACTCTTATCTGGACTAAGTTTGGTGTGAATTCAATTTCATAGTGAATGAAGGAGTTGAGCTTGCATATGGTTTGACTTATTTTAATCTTGTTTTTAGACTGTGAATTCCATTATTTTGAAAAGGTTGAGAGAATTGCATATTTTCTGAAGCTCGATTATTGTAGTTATGAATTAGAACAAGATTTTATTCTAAATTAAATACAATGACGTTATTAGTGTGGGAAATTGAGTGCGAGTTGTGTGTACTTCTTTTGAAACATTTCTCTCTCGGGATTTATCTTAGCTATTATATCTCTTTTTAATTAAGAAATTTCTTGCATTTCATAGCATAATCATTCCTTTGTAAAGAACAAATTTGAGTGTGAATTCGTTTGTGCAGGTAGAGAATTCAAGTTGGGTAACAATAGGTGTTGAGATTTGCATTTCCACAATTTCATTTGGATTTTGTTTTCACAGTATGGTTTAATTTAAATAATTTCATTCAAGAGCATCACTTTGAGTTATTAAATTATCATAGCATAATTTAGATCTATTCTCACATAATATTTCATTACATGTAAATAGATGATTAGTCTCTTTAATAGTTGGAAGTTTAAATCCTCGCTTAAGATTTGTAGTTGGAGTGAATTTCATTAAGACTTTGGTTTTAGTAAGATTTTCTTTTGATTGGAGAGAATTAGAATAAGTATTGAGTTAAGTAGATTTCTTTCAGATTTCTTATGTTTCCTAAGAATGGGATGAGTGCTAGTATTGTTTCTTTGCCATCATTCTATAATTAACGATCATTAATAAGGAAACTTATATATTCTGACCTTAAGCTGAGCCAAAAATGTAGTACAACTCATGTTTACAAGTCCCTGATTGATAATTAAATATTAAGAGGTTTAATTCACTAATTAAAACTCTCAACATTTTGGATCCAATTCTGGGGAGTTGTATTTCGGTTTAGGTAAGATTTTTATTACAGATTTTCAAGGATATTGCAGGGCAGTTAGAGGGCAGAGAGAGTATGGTAAGACATGAGTGAAGAGCCACACATCCACTATGGTGGGGTTGCTCCAAAGTATGATCACTTTTGCTTATATTTGAAATTTTATTTCCTTTCCTTTATGCATGGAAGTAGAAGCATGCCTTAGAATATTCCAAAACGTTTAGTGAGACATCTAATTTCTGAATTGTTTTTCTTTCTATAGTACTCTGAACTGACATTTTCTCTAACACTTCTTTCCCTTCCTTTTATGCAAATCTATTTCTTATGCAAGTGTGGTGAGATTTATTTCAACCAATAGATTTTAAATTCATTTATCTTCATATTCTATTTTGTAATGTTATATCATTTTTGGGGTGTTGTAAGAAACCCCATTACTAATATGTGTGTGGAGACAGGGACTATCAATAAACCAGATGGAATTGAAGATGATAACAAGTATGAAGGACCTTTCTCAAGCCCTAATAGTTGATAGGATCTTGATCTCTACCTCTTAGGAAGAGAACTTCTTGACAATAGTCAAGAAATTTTCCATTTCTCCACCACTACAAGAGGGTTTGGAAGTCTATTTTGATTTCCCTTACAAATCATCTAAGGAGACGAATGAATCATGCACTATAATCAATGGAGAACATCCACTGGAACCTAATATTGAGTAGTTCTTGACATATCTATCAGCATATCTGGAATGTAATCAAGAGACTGTTCACCCTAAGGAGGACAGTCGACATAACATGGAAGAAGAGGATGTGCAACATGGGCCAAATCAAGAAATGGACCAATACCACAATGATTTCTTCGAACATTGGTTCCTAACAATGACTCAAGCAGGGAAATATTCTCCTCTTCTAAAACTCTTGTTGTCATATCATTTACATTTGTTGGTTTTTCATGCTCATGCACACTTCCAAGTTTATATATTAAATTTGACCATGATTATATCTTTGTACCTGATCTGCACATGGCTTCATTGGAAGTTATCTTTCACTTGAACGAGGACATAATTTCTTCAATGTAGTAGGAAAGTTATTATAGTAATAAATAAATAAATGAAAATAGTAAAGAGAAAAATAAGTCCTTTTGTGAAAACTAGCTTGTCTGGCACAACTAGACAGGGACTTTTCTTGAAAACCAGGTAACTAGTGGGAAAGGTTCCCAATAATGTTGTAAATTTGTATGAGTTCTCAAATTCATGTATCTTTCAATTCATTATGTTTTTACTTGAGTTGGTTGATGTGGGATTCCATAAGGCCCACCCGCCAATGATACTTGTCCCATCGACATCAACACACTATCTAGGACCAAGGTTAGGGTCAGATAAGGTACCTGGGAGCCTGTAGGCCTTAATGGTAGGTATCATTTTCATCTACTATGGAAATACATCCATCTTTCTTGGTGGATGAATTTTGCAGTCCATTCGACTTCGAAAAATCTATTTATGGCTAGTATAATTTACGTAGTGCCTTGATTCCCATTAACATCAATGGTGGATATCTCACATTGGTTAATGACCCTCCTCAATGGTCGGTAATCTAATGATTATTGCTTATGTTCAGCATCAACGCCACTCATTCACATATGCCAGATTTCATAATGGATTGTAGCGAATGAAGGCCATGTATTTTGAGATCTCAACACAAGTTTGCAATAGTTTGGTCCTTTATAGAAAAATTACTTTTCTTGTAGCAGTCATCTTGTTTCAATAAAGGTTACCATATAGCATCTTGATCATCATTTGTAGCAATTACCCTCTTTCTTTGTTTGGGGACATACAACTCCTCAGGAATGGGGGAGAAGGGGACCTTATTTTTTTAGCCTTATTTACTATCTTCAGTTCAACCTTCTCCAGCAGATCCATATCAATATACAGATCAGCTCCAACCATTCCATATCCATATAAATAGTCATTCCAACTCCAACTTTTAGTCGTATTCCAGTTCATCTTCCACTTCATCCTACAATAGCAAGTACATCAAAAGTAAAGGTAACCTCAGGTAAAGTTGGCTTAAGATTCTTTAATTCATTATAGATTGAAGAAATATTTGATGATTAACCATCACAGATTCCATTTCCCATATACCCTCCATGTGAAAATTCCTCATTCATAATAGAATGCATCCTACTCTAATAAGGTCACAGTTATGAAAAGAAAAAATATTGGTTCATATAAGAAAAGAAGGAATTATATTGCATTCCCCTCATACAATCACAAATATTGTTAATTTAATGTATTCAATAATAGGATGAAGTCATTGATGCCCTTCATAAAGTAACTGTCCATAAGCATTGGCCTCACAAGAGCACTATATGCAACCTCCTCACCTCATCCACTATCCCCATCACCACCTCATCTCATCCATCATTTCCATCATCACCTTTCTTCTCATTCATCATCACCTCCTACCATATCTATTGCTTATTCTCCATTTATATCACTCTCAAAATTAAACCTATGGTAGTCAAATAAGAGTAGTGTTTCTCCACTAGAACCAACACCCTTAAATGTTCACACAGTGTTGCTTCACAAGAACCAACCCTGCCCAAAGCGACAATGCCATACAAAACTATATATGGGATTTTTTTTTTTTTGCATGAGGACATGAAAAACCTCAGGCAAGGGGGAATGTTGGTCCTTGAATATTCCCATGTTTTCATCATGTAATATCATCATTCATACCCTAAAACCCTAGGTTTTTTAACCTGTTCCGTACCCTAATTCCATAACTTACCGTCAAATACACTCTATGGTTGGTTATCATTAGTTTTCTTAGATTTTATATGATTAAATATGATTATGCTGTTATTTACTAATTATGTTTGCTAATATTAATTGTCATAGGGTTTCATTGTCGAAAGTGTTCACAAGTCAAACTAGTTGCTACAAGTTGACTACGGAACAAGATTGTTGTAGGTGAAAATATGAAGTTTGTGATCAAATGGTGAGGAATATTGACATTCTGAGACTTTCATCATGCTAAGAATACCATTTTTTATATAACCCATAAACCGTTCAGAAAAATTCATCACCAAAAGGGGATGAAGGCTAAAACAATCGTTAAGTATAGTTTTTAAGTGCAGAAAATTGTTGAACGGATTACAATTTCAAAATTTCGGTTTAGTCACGTGGGTAGCTATGATTGGTCAAGTTCATTGGTCGATTACATGATCTAGATGATCCTTTTTTATCCCTACTTCAATTCTCTTCCACCATACGTAACCTTGATCCATTATTTATTTTATTTTCCATAGCCACCTCTCTGATTAGTTGCAACAGTAAAAACTTGACAAAGCATGTATGAAGACAGAACAACTTCCATGGTTATGTACTTAGTACAACAACTAGAATTAGATGGGATATATTTTTTAATCAAATGCAAACGATGGAGAGTGGTTTTCAAAAAAACAACATCAATCCAACCATAAAATATTCGAAGGACATCTGGAGAAATTAAAAATGACATGTGTTTATTTGTTTTTATGTTGATTTGGAATGTAATTAAAAACTCAGTTTCATCCACAACATGGTATAAAAGGTAGGGAAACAAGCATATTAAGGATGAAATCATGGTGTGGTAGAGCAGGAAGAACATTATATGGCAGTGGGAAGTAGCAAGCAGATGTAATCTTTCTTATGTTATGAATACAATGGATATTTTGATGCACTTGCTATTAGAATTCATGTTTTTCTAAAATGTAACACAAAATTATTATTTCGTACTTTAAGAAAAATTTGGAGCTTTTCGCATATAATTGTTTCACCTCCAATAGTTTGAGCACCCTCTCAACATGTTGAACATGATCCTTCCAAGAATTGTTGTAGATTAGTATATCATCAAAAAATACTAGCACAAATTTTATAAGGAATGTTTGAAAATGGAATTCATCAACCATTGAAATGTAGAAGGTGCATTGGTAAGGCCAAAATGCATGACCAAAATTCCTAATGACCCTATTGGAGGTGAAACAATTATATGAAAAATGCTCCAAATATTTCTTAAAGGATACCCTAAATTTGGCACAAAATCAAATGAAACAACAGGCAGATCAACATCACAGTGAGAGAAGTTTTGATGTAGGAGACTGGGTATTTTTATGGCTAAAACCATAAAAACAAATGTCCCTCAAACAAGCTAAGAAGGATAATAAGTTATCGCCAAAGTACTATGGTCCTTAAAAAGTGTTGCAAAATATTGGTACTATGGCATACAAATTGGAACTTCTAGCTTCTTCGCGAGTGCATCTTGTCTTCCATGTTTCATGCTTAAAGAAGTTTATAGGTGAAAAAATTGTAGTTTTAATAATATTTCCAGAACTTAATGAGGAAGGAAAAATCATATTGGAACCTAAAGCACTCATGGAAACAATAACTTGACAGCTACAAAATCGAGCAATTTCAGAGTTTCTCATCAACTAAAAGAACTTACCCACTGAATATTCTACATGGGAGGATGAAAATTTTATACAGAAGCATCCAGAGCTACTCAAATGTTGAGGAAAACACCATTTTTAAGAGAGGGGCATGTTAGGTCCCTATATTACTAGTGTAGTCCCTTATTGTTGTTAGTGTAGCCCCCTTATTGTTATGGTTGTACCCCTGTAACCCAAATATTGTTATTATTGTTCCCTTACATTATTATTGTTAGGTCGGTTAGCATTATCTTATGACCCCATGGACTCCTATATATAGAAGGAGGTTTTGTCATTTGTATCATCTAAGAATTGTTCATTTCTGTAATGTAAAGAAGTTTCCCCCCTCTAAGTGGCTTATTTCTAAGGCGTTGATCTCTCTTTTCTTCTATTTTTGGATCTGGTTTCATAACATAAGGATTGTAGTTGGAGTGAATTTCATTGAGCCTTTGGTTTTAGTAAGATTGTCTTTCAATTACAGAGAATTAGAGTAAGGATTGAGTTAATTATATTTCTTTCAAATTTCTTATGTTTTCTAAGAATGAGATGAATTCTAGTATTATTTCTTTTCCATCATTATATACTTAACGATCATTATTAAGGATACTTACATACTCTGACCTTAAGCTAAGCCAAAGACGTAGTACAAATCATGTTTACGAGTCCCAGATTGAAAATTAAATATTAAGAGGTTTAATTCTCTAATTAAAACTCTCAACAATGTCATATAACAAAAAGCAATGGATTGAGTGTATTAAATCCATGATTTCTACCTTGTTTTTATAAATCATCCTTAATGGATCTCCCACTTCCACCATCGACCCATCTAGAGGGCTCTGGGAGAGTCATCCAATTTCTCGATTTCTATTCATTTTTTTTGTTGTAGAGGGGTCGGGAATATTTAGGTACATTAACAATGAAGAGAAGATCCATAATAATAATAATAATAATAATAATAATAATAATAATAATATTGTGATAGCAAAACACCACCTCACTCACCTAATGGACTTCCAACTTAGTAAATTACTAACTGAATACCTTTGAGCTCCCTTGGTCAAAAGTTGTTTGTGAGTATCATATTTGTAAGATAACATACAAAATATTTCTCAAAAATTGATAAGTGGGCATTCAAGACACTCAATATCGTAGGATGTCTAATACTCTTAAAATATGTTCTTCAATCCTTGCTGATACAAAAGTTACCAGTAATGGAAAATATGAAAGCATTTCTTTAGTACATAAAATATATATATAAATTTCCTATGGAAGGAAAAAAATAAATAAAATGGTCATTGGTATCCTCGAAGAAAATTTCCTCTTGAAAATGTCAGGTGGCTTGGGAATATGAGACTCTTAACATTCTCAATAGGGTAATGTGATGGAAACTGTGGTGGTGATGGTTACAAGGGGATGGAGTCATGGAAAAAACATTGGAGCAAAAAATTTAGCCAACACTTATAGTATGCCAAGCTAAGAGACATAGATTTCCCTCAAGGATATTTTATCTAGAATTTGGTCACAGAGCATAAAATCTTAACACAAAATCGTGAATTCTAGGAAATTATGGAAGGCCAAATTACCCTGTTTTCGAAAGGAACTTGGAAAAAAATTCCTAGACTATGAGTTCTTGAAGAGAAAGGAACTAGAGAGTTATACAACATCACAAAAATGTAGCGTTATGGCTAAATTTTGGAAACCATCAACCATCTCTAATGAGTGGAGAAGTTGGAGGATAATTTAGGACTAACTTGAACACTCAGCCAAAACATCTAGGACAATGCTTGATCAACAACTTCAAAACCAAAAAATTCCAATTATGCAAGGCTCAGATAAACTCAATTGGGGATATCAAACAAAGTGAAGTTTAAAATAATGGAAGCCTATGATCTATTAGCTTGGAATGAGGATCTAACCAAATTATGTGTTCGACAAAAATTTTAGACACAAAGACACTGCCCTAAAGTATCCCACTTCCTATTTTTCATCATGAGAAGAAGGGTACTATCCTTGGACCAAATTAGGAAAAAGGGATTTGTGGGTCCCTCGATTTATCCTTTATGCTAGAATGACAAGGAAGACCTAGAAAAATTATGTAATTCATTCCCTTATTCAGTGAGATTATGGGATCATATCCTAATTTTTTTTGGGGGCACTTGGATTGGATTTATAATAAAATGAAACACAATAGAGCCTGGATCTTGTTACCAAGGTTCCTCCTCCATTTTAGCTTGGAAGGAAAGAAATAGTAGGATTTTTAAACAATTATAATCTGAGGAAGGGGTAATATAGAAGATCATTAATAAAGATGTTTTCGAAACTATCCTAATTGCCTCTTGGACACAAGATGATTAGTCTCTAGTCAATACAAAATGGGGATCCTAAAACTGGAGCTTCTATTGTCAATGGTTCATTATCTAGTTCCCTAGTGTTGAACCCTTAGTTAAACTGAGAGGGGGGGGGGGTGAATTAGTTTAACACATTCATGGTCTTTTAAAAACTTTCCTTTAAAACTTATTTACACCTTCATTTCATGAACAACTTAACATGACAGAAAAATTAATATGTGAGCAGCAAGTATTAAGATAATGTAACAACAATCTAAATATGTGAGCAGCAAGTATTAAGAAGATTAGATACACTATATCAACACATAAACATCATGCACATAGACAACAGATCTAAGTGGAAACCCATAAGGCAGAAAACCACATCTTATTATTGTTGTGATGAAAAGGAAAGCTCCAACTACCTCTCACCACTGATTTTTTGTAGGCTCTAGCCTACAGGAGGCTCCAACCTCAATTCTACAAGCTACAACTTGCAAGGAAGCTCCAACTCACAATTATTTTATACAGGCTCCAACCTACAGGAGGCTCCTACCTTAGCCAGCTACAACTAAATTCTATCAAGCTACAACTTGATATGGAAGCACCAACTTCCTCTATTTTCTACAGGCTACAACCTACAGGGGGCTCCTACCTCAGTCAGCTACAACTGACATCTATCAAGCTACAACTTGATAGGGAAGCTCCAACTTCCTCACTCTTTCATAAAAACACTTGCTGATTTACCTAGATATAAACTCTGTTCTGTACCATCTTCATTGCTGTGCACCAGCATTCATATCTACCCTGCATCATCTCTATATTTTCTCAGATTCTCTATCAGCTCCTCCTTCTTCTCTGCCTCACTGCTTCATTTCTACATTCTCTAACCTCTCTCTACATATCAATGTGATATCATTTATAGAGTTTACCACATGACTGTTTGTACTCCACAGGGAATTCAAAGTGAATATACCTAACTCTTTGCCTTCTGCCTTCTCATTTCTTTGTCCAGTTCATTCAGAAAAATATAGCAATTTATACAAATTTCTATTTTATAGTGGAGTTATGTTTTCCCACCGGTGACTTGCCAATGCATCAAAAACAATATGAAATCAATTAAAACATTTACATTCACATTTTTAGTTACATAAAACAATTTCACTCAGCCCTTTTTCTGGCCCTTGGCTTGCTGGTTTTGTCTTTTCTGTTGCTGTCATGTAATTTTTCTGCATACCTCTGCTATTCACTGCCTTTTTTAGTTTCTGCACACTCTCCTGCTTTCATGGAAAATTTTAGGGGCTAATATTCGTAGGTGGGCTAATTTTCCATGATTTTTCCACAAAAATGATTCGCCAATTTCCTTTTTTTTGCAAAAATGATTCGCTCAAATTTTACAATATAAAATTATTTTACATTAAAAATAGCCAACATTATATAGATACTATATATAAAATCATTATAATTTTTTATAATTTTACAAACATATCAATAAAATTTTATAGTTCACATATTAGGGACCATTGAAATTCGCCAACGTTTTAAACTTCAAGATAATTTTCCATCCTTAAAATTATCCCTGCCTGCTTTATGTGCATGTACACCTATCAAACCCACATTTTAATTCCTGTGCATATTCACCTGTTCACTATAATTGTGTATCTACTCTATATATAGCTGTTTTACCAATTTAGTCCCAAATAAATCTCAAAGACTTGTGCATATTAAAATGCATCTCCATTCATTTTCCCTGTGCTGACAATTAAATAAATGTATGCGGAGGCTTTTCTTTTCACATCTGATGGTTATAAAAACCATTCAACCCAGTTGTAATCTCTGATCTGGGAAATTTTTGTTCATTGCGGAAGTTCTTTTCATAAATCATTGCAGAAGTTACCTTTCTGTTCTTAACACTATGGTTAGAACCCAACAATCAAATAACATTGGTCTTCATATACGGAAGCTGCTTTTAATGAACTATGGTTAAAAAACCGTAGGCAAGTCCATTTCATTTATATTAAACGTTCATCTCTGCTATCCTTCAATGTAGGTCTCGGCCCTCATTTTTGTGTGAGTTTCCATTCAACGTTTGAACTTTATTGATAGATTCATTATATGATGAGCCACAACATATCAACCATCAAATATATGCCCACGAATTTGTTAAACCAACGTAGAAATGCACATATCAATAGTGACTTGTGGGCCCACAAATCTATTCATTTTCATATCGAATTATATTCTGTAATGGTTCTGGCATATGTTAGACCAACACTAAATCTTCGCCCAAATATCATACTGGCCCACTGCATTTTAATTTCAACCATATATATATAACACTTGGCGTATAACTCTTTTATAAGTTGACTCCAATGGTCAATAATCTATATTGAACCCCGCTTTATGAATGCATCAATGAATATCTCAGCTTTGAATAAAAACCAGACTTCAATATATATATATATATATAAGAAAAAATGGGGACCACAGTACTTTGACTTTTATTTAAGCCAAAAACCCAACGCACCTTTAACCTTTGTCTTTCTCTTGGGCCCACATATATATAGTTTAGCGTTGATATTAACATGTAGCGCCTTTATATAATGAACCATGGATTTATAACCCTTCTTTAAATAAATTTAATTAAAATTCGAATTTCTATTACCTCAGATGTAAACTCCTGAAATTCCTTTAACACTCGGGCCCACAATGCATTATAACATAACTTCATTAACCATCGTGCCATCCAATGGCCGTAATGCTATCACGCTACCATACAATAATCCAACGGTAGTTGCGCACTCAACTTGCATGGAGTCTATCTCTCCAATTCCACGCGATGAATAGGGCCCCAATACTTAAATCATCCTTCTCATCCGACGGCTGAGACGTTGTCGCATTGGTTTAGATGTTTCGACAAATATAAACAGATTTCACGTTTTTTTATTATCCAGACATTAACGTCTCAAAAAAACGCGATGAGAGCGATTTTTTATTACCACTCTTTGCCACGCATCGAAATCTTTGTGGAATCACGTTTTTTCCATAAAACTTATTTACCACTTTTCAAAAGTGCAATACTACTAGTTTTCTGCCTACAGTTTTACTGCAAAAAAATATTCAAGATCTTTAAATGATATCTCAGCAAACAGACTTCACACGGTGTTATGAATGATCTCAAGAGAGAGAGGCCTGATATGTATGTACTGACCTCAGGAAGGGCATGCAATTATATATAGAAAATATACTCATTCAATGCTCAATATAATGCTTCAAGTGTAAACAAAATAATGATCCTTTAGCACTATTATTGACCTTTTCATGCAGATAACGCTGGGTATACTAGCTTGATGTACTTTTGCCTTGATCTTTTGATCCTGAGGACCTGTACCATACCAGTGCTCCACTGATAACACTTCATATTCTACTAATAGGCATGGCGCTTGTACCAAATACCGACATTGATACTACTTTCTCTTTTGCTCACACATGAACCCAAAGTTAAGACAACCTTCATAATTTCTGCTATTGAGCTCTCCACTATTCTCAACAACAATCATCAATATACTAAATCTGATCTTGGCATCATTAACCTTTTTCTTTTTCTATCATTCTGTTCAGAGGAAAGCCATTGCATGTTCCTTTCTAGGATTGTTCCAGAATCATTGCTTCTTTATAATCAATTCAAATGTTCTAATATAATGATCTTTGAGAAGGCATCTTTAATTTCTTTACTTGGAATCTTCATGGGTAGATCACTCAGAGATTTATCACTTACTTAACTGCACTCCTCCAAGGGGTCTTTTCATAGATGAATGATGTAGTTACATAATGATGATAGTCACTTCTCTTACTCATCCTTCTTAATGTGATTCATTGTATATTCTAGAAGTATGATGCACAATGTGATCATCACTTAAGGTGTTGATGTCTTCTTAGCTTACATGTTGATGGCTAATGATCTTTCTACTACCATGGCTTCTTGTTGCCTTCTCTTCTTCCATCAATCTGTTGGCTATAGAGTGCTTCAGGTTTTCTTCTTCCTCTATGGTTCTCTGTTAGAGAAATTTTCCTTTCACTTCCTGATCTTATGGCTATTCTGATTTCATGGAGCTCTTCTTAGACTACTTTTGTGGGAACTATTTATGAACTGCTCTCCCCCTGAGATGTTGATTCATATCTGTCACTGAATGGATGTTTTCATTGCTTCCTAGAGTAGCTCCCCCTGAGACTATGATGGATTAATTATGATACTAAGATAATAGGCTCCCCCTTTCTCTTTTCCTTCCACACTTTATTGGGGTTATTCATAATGTCTGCACTTATTCTGGATTCATAGTTTTGTTTGATTTGCTTTGATTCCATCATCTGTCTAGAGTTCTTTAATGTGTATGGAAAATCACAGTCCTTTGCTTTGTGACCAAGATTGAGGCATACATAACATCTTATTTTTCCAAGGTACATTTGAGCTTATGTATAATATTTTGTTCCCCTCTTTGAAAAAAATTTACATTCAACAAGTTTATGTCCAAATTTATTGCATGCATAACAGTAGCCATGGAAATGATTTGTGTACCTGGTGAAAGATTGTCTTTTCCAGTTGCTTGCTTGAGGGGTTCTTCTCATTTGTTGCATCCTTTGCTGGTTGGACTGGATTTGCTTTGTCTTACAATATGTTGCAATATGTCCAGGTTTGTGGCAAGAAAATCAAGTGATACTTCCCATAGGAGGAAAGAACCTTCTTTGACATCTTCCAAATTTATTCAATTCATCCTTAGGAGCGTATGAGCATTTAGCAGTTGATTGTTTCATCCTCTCATTCTCTGTCCTGTCATGTTGCTGCTTGATTCTGTTTGTTTCTTTGAAAATCATGTTCTTGCTGGCTTCTTCTTCTATAGGAATCTTCTGAGCTACTTCATTGTACTTTACAACTTTTACAAAAATGACATTCTTGTTATCTTCAACCTTGGACTTACTGGTTTCTCCTTCATATCCTATCCCAGTCTTTATGACAAGAGACCTTTGAGCATTGATAATCTTGTCCAAATATTCAGAGCTTGTCATTTGAGGAGTATTCATTAATAATTTTCTTTGGGATTTTTCTAATTTTTTTTCTTAGGCACACTACTTCTTCTTCCAATTTTTCACATTCAAGATTTTTCTCTCTCATTTGTTGTAGCAGAGTGTCTTCTACTTTCCTTGCTTCTTCAAGTTGTGTCTTCAGGTCGAAAATTTCTTTCTTATCTTCATATTCTTTCTCATCACATATTTGCACTAGTACCTTAAGGTCTTTGTTTTCATTCTTCAATCTTTCTATTTCAGTCAAGGCAATGTCAAGTTTGGTTTGTTCTTTCACTATAGTTTCTTCATGGAACTTACTTTCATTCACACTAGAAGGTACCTCATTTGATTGAAAATTTTCCTTTTGACATGAATTTTTCTTCTTCTTGATTCTCTTCTCCTTCTTGATAGTGCAGCCACTAGTGTCTACTTCATGGATGAAATGCAATCTATCCCAGATTTCTTTTGTAGAGGTTAAATCCATTATTAACTCGATATCCTTGTTATGAAGACTATTGTATATCACACATGTTTCCTTGGCATTCCTATGTTGTTCTTGCACTGAGGGAGAGTCTGTACAGTAACCATCACATACAAGTTTCCATACCTCAGGTTCATAAGCCATTAAACCTATTTTAACCTTATCTCTCCATTCCAGAAATTTTGTTGTATTTAGCAAGGGTACATTTTGATAGTCCATGACTCAACCAGATGTCCTTCAAGATATTAGGCTTACACCAAAGGAACCCGCTCTAATAGAAATTTCTGAACCCTTAGTTAAACTGAGAGGGGGGGTGAATCCGTTTAACACATTCATGGTCTTTTAAAAACTTTCCTTTAAAACTTATTTACACCTTCATTTCATGAACAAGTTAACATGAGAGCAAACTTAATATGTGAGAAGCAAGTATTAAGCAGATTAGATACACTATATCAACACATAAACATCATGCACATAGACAACATATATAAGTGGAAACCCATAAGGGAGAAAACCACATCTTATTATTTCTGTGATGAAAAGGTAGGCTCCAACTCCCTCTGACCACTGATTTTTTGTAGGCTCCGACCTACAGGAGGGTCCAACCTCAATTCTTCAAGCTACAACTTCCAAGGAAGCTCCAACTCCCAACTATTTTCTGCAGGCTCCAACCTACAAGAGGCTCCTACCTCAGCCAGCTACAACCAACTTATATCAAGCTACAACTTTATATGGAAGCACCAACTTCCTCTATTTTCTATAGGCTACAACCTACAGGAGGCTCCTACCTCAGTCAGCTACAACTGACATCTATCAAGCTACAACTTGATAGGGAAGCTCCAACTTCCTCACTCTTTCATAAAAAAACTTGTTGATTTACCTAGATATCAGCTCTGTTCTGTACCATCTTCACTACTGTGTACCAGCCTTCATACCTACCCTGCATCATCTCTGTATTTTATCAGATTCTCTATCAGCTCCTCCTTCTTCTCTGCCTCACTCCTTCATTTTTTCATTCTCTAACCTCTCTCTGCATATCAATGTGATATCATTTACAAAGTTTTCCTCATGACTGTTTGTATTCAATAGGGAATTCGAAGTGAATAGCAATGAGTCTTTGCCTTATGCCTTCTCATTTCTTTGTCTAGTTCATTAAGAAAAATATAGTAATTTATACAAATTTCTGTTTTACAGTGGAGGTTTGTTTTCCTACCGGAGACTTGCCAATGAATCAAAAACAATATGAAATCAATTAAAACATTTACATTCACATTTTTAGTTACATAAAACAATTTCACTCGACCCTTTTTCTGGCCCTTGGCTTGCTCGTTTTATCTTTTCAGTTGTTGTCATGCAACTATTCTGCATACCTCTCCTATTCACTGCCTTTTTCAGTTTCTGCACACTCTCCTGCTTTTTGTGCATATACACCTATCAAACCCACATTTTCATTCCTGTGCATATTCACCTATTCATTACAATTGTGTATCTGCTGTATATATAGCTGTTTTACCGGTTTAGTCCCAAATAAATCTCAAAGTCTTGTGCACATTAAAATGCATCTCCATTCATTTTCCCTGCATTGGAAATTAAATAAATGTATGCAGAGGCTTTTATTTTCACATCTGATGGTTATCAAAACCATTCAATTCAGTTGCAATCTCTGATCTGGGCAATTTCTCTTCATTGCAGAAGTGCTTTTCATAAATCGTTGCGGAAGTTACCTTTCTGTTCTTAACACTATGGTTAGAACCCAACAATCTAATAACATTGGTCTTCATATACAAAAGCTGCTTTTAATGAACTATGGTTAAAAAACCATAGTCAAGTCCATTTCATTTATATTAAACGTTCGTCTTTACTATCCTTCAATGTAGGTCTCGGCCCTCATTTTTGTGTGAGTTTCCATTCAACGTTTGAACTTTATTGATAGACTCATTATATGATGAGCCACAGCATATAATACATCAAATATATGCCCACGAATTTGTTAAAATAATGCACATATCAATACCGACTTGTGGGCCCACAACTCTCTTCATCCGCATATCAAGGTATATTCTGTAATGGTTCTGGCGTATGTTAGACCAACACTAAATCTTCGCCCAAATATCATACTGGCCCACTTCATTTTAATTTCAACCATATATATAACACTCGACGTATAAATATTTTATAAGTTGACTCCAATGGTCAATAAGCTATATTGAACCCCTTTTTATGAATGCATCAATGAATATCTCAACTTTGAATAAAAACCAGACTTCAATATATATATAAGAAAAAATGGGGCCCACAATACTTCAACTTTTATTGAAGCCAAAAAACCAACACACCTTTAACCTTTGTCTTTCTCTTGGGCCCACATATATACAGTTTACCTTTGATATTAACATGTAGCGCCTTTATATAATGAACCATGGATTTATAACCCTTCTTTAAATAAATTGAATTAATATTCAAATTTCTATTACCTCAGATGTAAACTCCTAGACTTCCATTAACACTTGGGCCCAGAATGCATTATAACATACCTTCATTAACCATCGCGCCATCCAATGGCTGTAATGCTATCGCGCTACCATAAAATAATCCAACAGTAGTCGCGCGCTCAACTTGCACGAAGTCTATCTCTCAAATTCCATGCGATGAACTGGACCCTAGTACTTAAATCATCCTTCTCATCTGACGGCTGAGATGTCATCGCGTTGGTTTGGATGATCTGACGACTATAAACGGATTTCGCATTTTTTTATTCTCTAGATATTAACGTCCCAAAAAAACGTGATGAGAGTGGTTTTGTATTACTACTCTTTGCCACACGTCGAACTCTTTGTGGAATCACGTTTTTTCCATAAAACCTATTTACCACTTTTCAAAAGCGCGATACTGTTGGTTTTCTTCCTTCGGTTTTACTGCTCATTCAGGGTTCCGTTATTGGCTCAAGGTTCCACTCAACTTTATTTCTTCAGTGCCTTTATATATGTAAGTTCTGCTTCTTTTATATTACTTCTGCGCCACCGAAATTACTTTCGGCTTCATGAATTCCCTTCACCATTGATTTATAATTCCACTTCACATTGAAGTTCCACTCCAGTTCTATAATCAACACACTCTGTGTTCAAGACTCTGTGAAATGAGGTTTTAAACCCCGACCAGTCTACTGTGCTCGATTGAAGTCCTCATTCATATAGGGATAGATCTAAACACATAATCGATCTTCAATGACTAGATAGCAGATATTCGTTAACTGAGAATCATTATTTACACAAGCATGAATTGATCCATAGAATTTGAACACTGATTCCTTGAACTCTTTCCTATAGCGTCCAATTCTTCCATAGATTTTCTATGTTGTGGCTTCAAAACAATTAATAGATATCGATTTATTCAAATCGATATTTCTCCTCGAATCCCACTCGAAAAAATTACACAGACTTCATCAATGGCACTGAATTCCCTAAAAAATTAAATCCTTTCTACACAGAGGCTAATAATTCAAAACCCCCTATAATACAATAACTCAGAAAATAAAAGGGATCGAACCCTCCTTCAAAAAATGAACACAGAATTCGATTCACACTCAATGGCTTACACAATTTCTCATTGAAATTCGAAGACCCACTGCAGTTTCATTCAATCTCATCAATAGTATATGCCAAAATTACCACAGAGTTAAAATCTTCCACTTTCAACCTCACTACTCTATCTCTGCTTCATGTCTAATGCTCTCTTTGCTGCGTCTGCTTCTTGCTGGTGTCTGCCTCTTCTACTTCTTTGCTGCCTCTGCCTCTCTGATACTTTACTTCTCTCTTTGACATTTTGTTGTTTTAGGTGCTCCTCCTTTGCCATCTCCTTTGCCATCATTGACAACCTTTCAAATAGTCTCCCCCTTTGGCATTGATGGCAACACATCCACCAATGATCCAATGCTTCCTCCAAGTCTTCCTTTGCATGCCTTTTAGAATACCCTTTCTTCTGTTACTTGCTTTTCCTCCCCCTTTGAAATCAATGGAAAAGGGTTGCAAATTCTTCAGTGTAGATTCTATCTTTGCATTTCTTTTCTCTGAGTTGTGTTTAGGCCTCCAGACTGGTGTACAAGAGTTTTTGAGAGAACACCTTGAGGATTATTGAACTTGAATATACACTGTAAATTGATACAATTCCAAAGCACAGACTCCTTTCACTTGTATAACTCTAAAATGAAGATAATGACACTTCATAGAACACATTGTACTAGCCTTATCTAATCAGAGGTGCATGATTGGATCAAAACTAAAATACTAAGAAGACTTCAAATATACTTCAGTCTCTAGCATGATCTTCATCAGAAATACATATCTGTTGAGGAGGATTGTAGATGGAATATGTCTTCTTCTGCAATTCACATCTGCAGTACAACATTTGTTCAATTGTGATGATGGCAGTATATCTTTTATAGCTATGGTTCACCTTTCCTGCCTATTGGTGGTGATATGAGCTGGACTGCTGATAGGGATATTACAATTGATAGCTGAAAGGTACTTGTTACTGATGTGATCAATGAATCAAGCCAGAGTTTACAACTTATTGTGAGATTAGATGATATCTTTCAATTTAAGAGACCAAATACCAACTTTACTGCTTGTACAATGTACTTTCAAAACAAACCCTTGAGGCTAGATACATTCAATGTATTGGTCAGTCTCACTTATCAACCATGCAGTTTTATTTATGACATAAGGGAGTATGTATGTCAAAGATCAATCTCTCTCTAAAGGTGAATTACCAGCAACTCCTTTATGCTGAAGTAGGAAAAAGACTTTTGAGCTTCAAATGGTAATTACAACTAGTCCTTCATTCTTCAGATACTTTAATTGTTCTATCATGATGATCTTCCATAAAAACATATTCAAGATGTTTAAATGATATCTCAGCAAACATAATTCACACGGTGTTATGAATGATCTCAAGAGGGAGAGACCTTATATGTATGTATTGACTTCAAGAAGGGCATGCAATTATATATAGAAAATATACTGCTTCAATGCTCAATATAATGCTTCAAGTCTAAACAAAATAATGATCTTTTAGCACTTTTATTGACCTTTTCATGTAGATAACGCTGGGTATACTACCTTGATGTACTTTTGCCTTGATCCTTTGATCCTAAGGGCCTGTACCATACCACTGCTCCACTTATAACACTTCATATTCTACTGATAGGCATGCTGCTTGTACCAAATACCCACATTGATACTACTTTCTCTTTAGCTCACACATGAACCCAAAGTTAAGACAACCTTCATAATTTCTGCTATTAAGCTCTCCACTGTTCTCAACAACAATCATCAATATACTGAATCAGATCTTGGCATCATTAACCTTTTTCTTTTTCTATCATTCTGTTCAGAGGAAAGCCATTGCATGTTCCTTTCTAGGACTGTTCCAGAATAATTGTTGCTTTATAATCAATTCAACTATTCTAATATAAAGATCTTTGAGAAGGAATCTTTAATTTCTTTACTTGGAATTTTCATGGGCAGATCACTCAAAGAATTATCACTTACTTAACTGCACTCCTCCAAGGGGGCCTTTCATAGATGAATGATGTAGTTACATAATGATGATAGGAACTTCTCTTACTCATCCTTCTTAATGTGATTCATTGTTTATTCTAGCAGTATGATGCACAATGTGATCATCATTTAAGGTGCTAATGTCTTCTTAGCTTACATGTTCATGGCTAATGTTATTTCTACTACCATGGCTTCTTGTTGCCTTCTCTTCTTCCATCAATCTGTTAGCTATAGAGTGCTTCATGTTTTCTTCTTCCTCTATGGTTCTCTGTTAGAGAGATTTTCCTTTCACTTCCTGATCTTAAGGCCGTTCTGATTTCATGGAGCTCTTCTTAGACTACTTTTATGGGGACTATTTATCAACTGCTCTCCCCCTGAGATGTTGCTTCATATCTATCACTGGATGGATGTTTGTGTTTCTTTCTAGAGTAGCTCCCCCTGATACTATGATGGATTCATTATGATATTGAGATAATAGGCTCCCCCTTTCCCTTTTCCTTCCATACTTTATTGGGGTTCTTCATAATGTCTACACTTCTTTTGGATTCATAGTTTTGTTTGATTTGCTTTGATTCCATCATCTGTCTAGAGTTCTTTAATGTGTATGGTAGATTACAGTACTTTTCTTTGTGACCAAGCTTGATGCATACATAACATCTTATTTTTCCAAAGTACATTTGAGTTGATGTATAATATTTTGTTCCCCTCTTTGAACACCATTTACATTCAACAATTTTATGTCAAAATTTATTGCATGCATAATAGTAGGCATGGAAATGATTTGTGTACGTGGTGAAAGATTGTCTTTTCTATTTGCTTGCTTAAGGGGTTCTTCTCATTTGATGCATCCTTTGCTGGTTGGACTAGATTTGCTTTGTCTTCCAATATGTTGCAATATGTCCACGTTTGTGGCAGGAAAAACAAGTGATACTTCCCATAGGAGGAAAGAACCTTCTTTGACATCTTCCAAATTTATTCAATTCATCCTTAGGAGTGTATGAGCCTTTAGCAGCTGATTGTTTCATCCTCTCATTCTCTGTCCTTTCATGTGCTGCTTGATTCTTTTTGTTTCTTTGCAAATCATGTTCTTGTTGGCTTCTTCTTCTGTAGGAATCTTCTAATCTACTTCATTGTCCTTTACAGCTTTTACAAAAATGACATTCCTGTTATCTTCAACCTTGGACTTACTGGTTTCTCCTTCATATCCTATCCCAGTCTTTATGAGAGGAGACCTTTGAGCATTTAAAAGCTTGTCCAACTGTTCAGAGCTTGTCATTTGAGGAGTAGTCATTAATAATTCTCTTTGGGATTTTTCTAATTTCTTTCTTAGGCACACTACTTCTTCTTCCAATTTTTCACATTCAAGACTTTTCTCTCTCATTTGTAGCAGCAGAGTGTCTTCTACTTTCCTTGCTTCTTCAAGTTGTGTCTTCAGGTCAACAATTTCTTTCTTATCTTCTTATTCTTTCTCATCACATATTTGCACCAGTATCTTAAGGTCTTTGTTTTCATTCTTCAATCTTTCTATTTCAGTCAAGGCAATGTCAATTTTTGTTTTTTCTTTCACTATAGTTTCTTCATGGAACTTACTTTCATTCAGACTAGTAGGTATCTCATTTGATTGAACATTTTCCTTTTGACATGAATTTTTCTTCTTCTTGATTCTCTTCTCCTTCTTGACAGTGTAGCCACTAGTGTCTACTTCATGCATGAAATGCAATCTATCCCAGATTTATTTTGCAGAGGTTAAATCCATTATTAACTCAAGATCCTTGTTATTAAGACTGTTATATATCACACATGTTGCCTTGGCATTCCTCTGTTGTTCTTGCACCGAGGGAGAGTCTGTGCAGTAACCATCACATACAAGTTTCCATACCTCAGGTTCATAAGCCATTAAACCTATTTTAACCTTATCTCTCCATTCCAGAAAGTTTATTGAATTTAGCATTGGTACATTTTGATAGTCCATGACTCAACAAGATCTCCTTCAAGCTATTAGGCTTACACCAAAGGAGCCCGCTCTGATAGCAATTGTTGAAACGTTAGTTAAACTGAGAGGGGGGGGGGGGGGGGGGGGGGAATCAGTTTAACACATTCATGGTCTTTTAAAAACTTTCCTTTAAAAATTATTTACACCTTCATTTCATGAACAACTTAACATGAGAGAAAACTTAATATGTGAGCAGCAAGTATGAAGATAATGTAACAACAATCTAAATATGTGAGCAGCAAGTATTAAGCAGATTAGATACACTATATCAACACATAAACATCATGCACATAGACAACAGATATAACTGGAAACCCATAAGGGAGAAAACCACATCTTATTATTGTTGTGATGCAAAGGAAAGCTCCAACTCCCTCTCACCACTAATTTTATGTAGGCTCCAACCTACATGAGGCTCCAACCTCAATTCTGCAAGCTAAAACTTGCAAGGAAGCTCCAACTCCCAACTATTTTTTTGCAGGATCCAACCTACAGGAGGCTCCTACCTCAGCCAGCTACAAATAACTTCTATCAATCTACAAATTGATATGGAACCACCAACTTCCTCTATTTTCTATAGGCTATAATCTAGAGGAAGCTCCTACCTCAGTCAGCTATAACTGACATCTATCAAGCTACAACTTGATAGGAAAGCTCCAACTTCCTCACTCTTTCATAAAAACACTTGCTGATTTACCTAGATATTAGCTTTGTTCTGTACCATCTTCACTGCTATGCACTAGCCTTCATATCTGCCCTGCATCATCTCTGCATTTTCTCAGATTCTCTATCAGATCCTCCTTCTTCTTTGCCTCACTGCTTCATTTTTGCATTCTCTAACCTCTCTCTACATATCAATGTGATATCATTTATAGAGTTTTCATCATGACTGTTGGTATTCCATAGTGAATTCGAAGTGAATAGCCTTGACTCTTTGCCTTCGACCTTGTCACTTCTTTGTCCATTTCATTAAGAAAAATATAGCAATTTATACAAATTTGTATTTTACAGTGGAGTTTTGTTTTCCTACCAGAGACTTGCGAATGCATCACAAACAATATGAAATCAATTAAAACATTTACATTCACATTTTTAGTTACATAAAAAAATTTTACTCAGCCATTTTTCTAGCCCTTGGCTTGCTGATTTTGTGTATTTTGCTGCTGTCATGTAACTGTTATGCACACCTCTGTTGTTCACTGCCTTTTTCAGTTTTTGCACACTCTTCTACTTTCTATGCATGTACACCTATCAAACCCACATTTTCATTCCTATGCATATTCACCTGTTCACTGCAATTGTCCCAAATAAATGTCAAAGTCTTATGCACATTAAAATTCCTCTCCATTCATTTTCCCTGTGCTGGCAATTAAATAAATGTATGTGGAGGCTTTTATTTTTACATCTGATGGTTATCAAAACCATTCATCCCAGTTGCAATCTCTGATCTGGGAAATTTTTGTTCATTGTGGAAGTTACCTTTCTGTTCTTAACACTATGGTCAGAACCCAAAAATCAAATAACACTGGTCTTCATATACAGAAGCTACTTTTAATGAAATATGGTTAAAAAACAATAGTCAAGTCCATTTCATTTATATTAAATGTTCGTCTTTGCTATCCTTCAATGTAGGTCTCAGCCTTCATTTTTGTGTGAGTTTCCATTCAACATTTGAAATTTATTGATAGACTCATTACATGATGAGCCACAACATATTAACCATCAAATATATGCCCATGACTTTGTTAAACCAACGAAAAAATGCACATATCAATAGCGACTTGTGGGCCCACAAGTCTGTTCATCCGCATATCAAAGTATATTGTGTAATGTTTCTGGCGTATGTTAGACCAACACTAAATCTTCGCCCAAATATCATACTGGCCCACTGCATTTTAATTTCAGCCATATATATAAGTCTTGGCATATAACTCTTTTATAAGTTGACTCCAATGGTCAATAAGCTATATTGAACCCCACTTTATGAATGCATCAATGAATATCTCAACTTTGAATAAAAACCAGGCTTCAATATATATATAAGAAAAAATGGGGCCCACAGTGCTTCAACTTTTATTTAAGCCAAAAACCCAATGCACCTTTAACCTTTGTCTTTCTCTTGGGCCCACATATATACAGTTCACCTTTGATATTAACATGTAGCGCCTTTATATAATGAACGATGGATTTATAACCCTTCTTCAAATAAATTAAATTAATATTTGAATTTCTATTACCTCAGATGTAAACTCCCTAACTTCCATTAACACTCGAGCCCACAATGCATTATAACAGACCTTCATTAACCATCGCGCCATCCAACGGCTGTAATGCTATTGCGCTACCATATAATAATCCAACGGTAGTCGCGCGCTCAACTTGCATGGAGTCTATCTATCAAATTCCACGCGATGAATTGGGCCCCAGTACTTAAATCATCCTTCTCATCTGACGGCTGAGACGTCGTCACGTTGGTTTGGATGATCTGATGACTATAAACGGATTTCGCATTTTTTTATTCTCCAGACGTTAATGTCCCAAAAAAATGCAATGAGAGCGGTTTTGTATTACCACTCTTTGCCATGCGTCGAACTCTTTTTGAAATTTCATTTTTTCCATAAAACTTATTTACCACTTTTCAAAAGCGTTATACTGCTGGTTTTCTGCCTCTGGTTTTACTTCTCATTCAGGGTTCCATTACCGGCTCAAGGTTCCTCTCAAATTTATTTCTTCATCGCCTTTATATATATAAGTTTTGCTTCTTTTATATCACTTCTGCGCCACCAAAATTACTTCCGGCTTCATGAATTCCCTTCGCCATCAATTTATAATTCCACTTCACATTGAAGTTCTGATCCAGTTCTATAATCAACACACTCTATGTTCACGACTCTGCGAAATGAGGTTTTAAACCCCGACCTGTCTATTGTGCTCGATTGAAGTCCTCATTCATATAGGGATAGATCTAAACACACAATCGATCTTCAACGACTAGATAGCGGAGATCCGTTAACTCAGAATCATTCTTTTCACAAGCATGACTCGATCCGCAAAATTTGAATACTGATTCCTCCAACTCTTTCCTGTAGCGTCCAATTCTTCCATAGATTTTCTGTGTTGTGGCTTCAACACAATTAATCAATATCGATTTATTCAAATTGATATTTCTCCTCAAATCCCACTCGGAACAAATACACAGACCTCATCAATGGCACTGAATTCCCCAACAAATTAAATCCTTTCTACACAAAGGCTAATAATTCAAAATCCCCTACAATACAATAACTCGGAAAATAAAAGGGATCGAACCCTGCTTCAAACAATGAACACAAAATTAGATTCACACTCAATGGCTTACACAATTTCTCATTTAAATTAGAAGACCCAGTGCAGTTTCATTCAATATGACCAATAGTATATGCCAACCTTACCATAGAGTTAAAATCTTGCCCTTTCAACCTCACTACTCTATCTCTGCTTCATGAATAATGCTCTCTTTGCTACCTCTACTTCTTCCTAGTGTCTGCCTATGTTTCTTCCTGGTGTCTAAGCTGCCTCTTCTACTTCTTATCTGCCTCTGCCTCTCTGCTACTTTTCTTCTCTCTTTGCCTTGTTGCTGTTTCAGGTGCTCCTCCTTTGCCATCAATGACAACCTTTCCAAAAGTCTCCCCCTTTGCCATTGATGGAAACACATCCACCAATGATCTAATGCTTCCTCCCAGTCTTCCTCTGCATGCCTTTTAGAAGACCCTTTCTTCTGTTACTTGCTTTTCCTCCCCCTTTGACATCAATGGCAAAGGGTTGCACATTCTTCAGTGTAGATTCTATCTTTGTATTTATTTTCTCTGAGTTGGGTTTAGGCCTCCAGACTGGTGTACAAGATTTGTTGAGAGAACATTTTGAGGATTATTGAACTTGAATATACACTGTAAATTGATACAATCCCAGAGCACAAACTCCTTTCACTTGTATAATGCTGAAATGAAGATAATGACGCTTCATAGAACACATTGTACTAGCGTTATCTAATCGGAGGTGCATGATTGGATAAAAACTAAAATACTGAGAAGGCTTCAAATATACTTCAGTCTCTAGTATGATCTGTATCAGAAATACATATCTGTTGAGGAGATTGTAGATGGAATATGTCTTCTTCTGCAATTCACATCTGTAGTACAACATTTGTTCAATTGTGATGATGGCAGTATATCTTTTATAGTTGTGGTTCACCTTTCCTACCTGTTGGTGGTGATATGAGCTGGACTGCTGACAGGGATATTACACTTGATAGCTGAAAGGTCCTTGTTACTGATGTGATCAATGAATCAAGCCAAAGTTTACAACTTATTGTGAGATTAGATGATATATTTTAATTTAAGAGACTAGATACCAACTTTACTGTTTGTACAATGTAGTTTCAAAACAAACCCTTGAGGCTAGATACATTCAATGTATTGTTCAGTCTCACTTATCAACCATGCAGTTTTATTTATGACATAAGGGGGTATGCATGTCAAAGATCAATCTCTCTCTAAAGTTGAATTACCAGCAACTCCTTTATGCTGAAGTAGGAAAAAGACTTTTGAGCTTCAAATGGTAATCACAACTAGTCCTTCATTCTTCAGATACTTTAACTGTTCTATCATGATGATCTTCCACAAAAAAATATTCAAGATGTTTAAATGATATATCAGCAAACAGACTTCACACGGTGTTATGAATGATCTCAAGAGAGAGAGGCCTGATATGTATGTACTGACTTCAGGAAGGGCATGCAATTATATATAAAAAAGATACATCTTCAATGCTCAATATAACGCTTCAAGTGTAAACAAAATAATGATACTTTAGCACTGTTATTGACCTTTTCATGCAGATAACGTTGGGTATACTAACTTGATGTAGTTTTGCCTTGATCCTTTGATCCTGAGGACCTGTACCATACCACTGCTCCAATGATAACACTTCATATTCTACTGATAGGCATGCTGCTTGTACCAAATACCCACATTGATACTACTTTCTCTTTAGCTCACACATGAACCCAAAGTTAAGACAACCTTCATAATTTTTGCTATTGAGCTCTCCATTGTTCTCAACAACAATCATCAATATACTGAATCTGATCTTGGCATCATTAACCTTTTTATTTTTCTATCATTCTGTTTAGAGGAAAGCCATTGCGTGTTCCTTTCTAGGACTGTTCCAGAATCATTGCTGCTTTATAATCAATTCAACTATTCTGATATAAAGATCTTTGATAAGGCATCTTTAATTTATTTACTTGGAATCTTCATGGGAAGATCACTCAGAGATTTATCACTTACTAACTGCACTCCTCCAAGGGGACTTCTCATAGATGAATGATGTAGTTACATAATGATGATAGGCACTTCTCTTACTCATCCTTCTTAATGTGATTCATTGTTAATTCTAGCAGTATGATGCACAATGTGATCATCACTTAAGGTGTTGATGTCTTCTTAGCTTACATGTTCATGGCTAATGTTCTTTCTACTACGATGGCTTCTTGTTTCCTTCTCTTCTTCCATCAGTCTGTTGGTTATAGAGTGCTTCAGGTTTTCTTCTTCCTCTATGGTTCTCTGTTAGCGAAATTGTCCTTTCACTTCCTAATCTTATGGTTGTTCTGATTTCATGGAGCTCTTCTTGGACTACTTTTGTGGGAACTATTTATGAACTGCTCTCCCCCTGAGATGTTGCTTCATATCTATCACTAGATGGATGTTTGCATTGCTTCCTAGAGCAACTCCCCCTTAGAAAATGTGGATTCATTATGATATTGAGATAATAGGCTCCCCCTTTCTCTTTTACTTCCATACTTTATTGGGGTTCTTCATAATGTCTGCACTTCTTTTGGATTGATAGTTTTGTTTGATTTTCTTTGATTCCATCATCTATCTATAGTTCTTTAATGTGTATGGTAGATTACAGTCCTTTGCTTTGTGACCAAGCTTGAGGCATACATAACATCTTATTTTTCCAAGGTACATTTGAGCTGATGTATAATATTTTGTTCCCCTCTTTGAACACAATTTACAATCAACAAGTTTATGTCCAAATTTATTGCATTCATAACAATAGCCATGGAAATGATTTGTGTAGGTGGTGAAAGATTGTCTTTTCCAGTTTCTTGCTTGAGGGGTTCTTCTCATTTTTTGCATCCTTTGCTGGTTGGACTGGATTTGCTTTGTCTTACAATATGCTACAATATGTCCAGGTTTGTGGTAGGAAAAAAAAGTGATACTTCCCATAGGAGGAAAGAACCTTCTTTGAAATCTTCCAAATTTATTCAATTCATCCTTAGGAGCATATGAGCCTTTAGCAACTGATTGTTTCATCCTCTCATTCTCTGTCCTTTCATGTGTTGCTTGATTCTGTTTGTTTCTTTGAAAATCACGTTCTTGCTAGCTTCTTCTTTTGTATGAATCTTTTGAGCTACTTCATTGTCCTTTACAGCTTTTAAAAAAATGACATTCCCGTTATCTTCAACTTTGGACTTACTGGTTTCTCCTTCATATCCTATCCCAGTCTTTATGAGAGGAGACCTTTGAGAATTTAGAATCTTGTCCAACTATTTAGAGCTTCTCATTTGAGGAGTATTCACTAATAATTCTCTTTGGGATTTATCTAATTTCTTTCTTAGGCACACTACTTCTTCTTCCAATTTTTCACATTCAAGACTTTTCTCTCTCATTTGTTGCAACAGAGTGTCTTCTACTTTCCTTTCTTCTTCAAGTTGTGTCTTCAGGTCAACAATTTATTTCTTATCTTCATATTCTTTCTCATCACATATTTTCACTAGTATCTTAAGGTCTTTGTTTTCATTCTTCAATATTTATATTTCAGTCAAGGCAATGTCAAGCTTGGTTTGTTATTTCACTATAGTTTCTTCATGGAACTTACTTTCATTCACACTATTAGGTACCTCATCGGATTGAACATTTTACTTTTGACATGAATTTTTCTTCTTCTTGATTCTATTCTCCTTCTTGACAGTGCAACCACTAGTGTCTACTTCATGCATGAAATGCAACCTATCCCAGATTTATTTTGCAGAGGTTAAATTTATTATTAACTCAAGATCCTTGTTATGAAGACTATTATATATCACACATCTTGCCTTGGCATTCCTCTATTGTTCTTGCACTGAGGGGGAGTCTATGAAATAACCAACAAATACAAGTTTCCATACCTCAGGTTCATAAGCCATTAAACTTGTTTTAACCTTATCTCTCCATTATAGAAAGTTTGTTGTATTTAGCACGGGTACATTTGGATAGTCCATGACTCAAATAGATCTCCTTAAGGCTATTAGGCTTACACCAAAGGAACCCGCTCTGATACCAATTGTTGAACCCTTAGCTAAACTGTGAGGGGGGGGGGGGTGAATCAGTTTAACACATTCATGGTATTTTAAAAACTTTCCTTTAAAACGTATTTACACCTTCATTTCATGAACAACTTAACATGAGAGGAAAATTAATATGTGAGAAGAAAGTATTAAGATAATATAACAACAATATAAATATGTGAGCAACAAGTATTAAGTAGATTAGATACACTATATCAACACATAAACATCATGCACATAGACAATAGATATAAGTGGAAACCCTTAAGGGAGAAAAACACATCTTATTATTGTTGTGATGAAAAGGAAAGCTCCAACTCCCTCTCACTACTGATTTTCTATAGGCTCCATCCTACAAGACGCTCCAACCTCAATTCTATAAGCTACAACTTGCAAGGAAGCTTCAACTCCCAACTATTTCCCGCAAGCTCCAACCTACAGGAGGCTCCTACCTCAGCCAGCTACAACTGAATGCTATCAAGCTACAACTTGATATGGAAGCAGCAACTTCCTCTATTTTCTGCAGGCTACAACCTACAGGAGGCTCCTACCTCAGTCAGCTAAAACTGACATCTATCAAGCTACAACTTGATAGTGAAGCTCCAACTTCCTCACTCTTTCATAAAAACACTTGCTGATTTACCTGGATATCAGCTCTATTCTATACCATCTTCACTACTGTGTACCAGCCTTCATATCTACCTTGCATCATCTCTACATTTTCTCAGATTCTCTATCAGCGCCTCCTTATTCTCTGCCTCACTACTTCATTTCTGCATTCTCTAAGCTCTCTCTGCATATCAATGTGATATCATTTATAGAGTTTTACTCATGACTGTTTGTATTCCACAGGGAATACGAAGTGAATAGCCCTGACTCTTTGCCTTCTGCCTTCTCATTTCTTTGTCCAGTTCATTCAGAAAAATATAGCAATTTATAGAAATTTCTGTTTTACAGTGGAGTTTTGTTTTTCTATTGGAGACTTGCCGATGCATCACAAACAATATGAATTCAATTAAAAAATTTACATTCACATTTTCAGTTACATAAAACAATTTCAGTCAGCCCTTTTTCTGGCCCTTGGCTTGCTGGTTTTGTCTTTTCTGTTGTTGTCATGTAACTGTTCTGCATACCTCTGTTGTTCACTGCCTTTTTCAGTTTCTGCACATTCTCCTGCTTTCTGTGCATGTACACCTATCAAACCCACATTTTCATTCTTGTGCATATTCACCTGTTCACTGCAATTGTGTATCTGCTGTATGTATAACTGTTTTACCAGTTTAGTCCCAAATAAATCTCAAAGTCTTGTGCATATTAAATGCCTCTCCATTCATTTTCCCTGTGCTGGAAATTAAATAAATGTATACGAAGGCTTTTCTTTTCACATCTGATGGTTATCAAAATAATTCAACCTCGTTGCAATCTCTGATCTAGGCATTTTCTACTCATTGCGGAAGTTCTTTTCATAAATCATTGCAAAAGTTACCTTTTTGTTCTTAACACTATGGTCAGAACCCAACAATCAAATAACACTGGTCTTCATATACGGAAGCTAATTTTAATGAAATATGGTTAAAAAACCATAGTCAAGTCCATTTCATTTATATTAAACGTTCGTCTTTTCTATCCTTCAATGTAGGTCTCGGCCTTCATTTTTGTGTGAATTTCCATTCAACGTTTGAAATTTATTGATAGACTCATTACATGATGAGCCACAACATATTAACCATCAAATATATGCCCATGAATTTGTTAAACCAACTAAAAAATGCACATATCAATAGCGAATTGTGGGCCCACAACTCTGTTCATCCGCATATCAAAGTATATTGTGTAATGTTTTTGGCGTATGTTAGACCAACACTAAATCTTTGCCCAAATATCATACTGGCCCACTGCATTTTAATTTCAGCCATATATATAAGTCCCGGCATATAACTCTTTTATAAGTTGACTCCAATGGTCAATAAGCTATATTGAACCCCACTTTATGAATGCATCAATGAATATCTCAACTTTGAATAAAAACCAGACTTCAATATATATATATAAGAAAAAATGGGGCCCACAGTACTTCAACTTTTATTTAATCCAAAAACCCAATGCAACTTTAACATTTTTCTTTCTCTTGGGCCCACATATATACAGTTTACCTTTGATGTTAACATGTAGTGCTTTTATATAATGAACGATGGATTTATAACCTTTCTTTAAATAAATTGAATTAATATTTGAATTTCTATTACCTCAGATGTAAACTCTCGAACTTCCACTAACACTCGAGCCCACAATGCATTATAACATACCTTCATTAACCATCGTGCCATCCAATGGCTGTAATGCTATTGCGGTACCATACAATAATCCAATGGTAGTTGCGTGCTCAACTTGCACGGAGTTTATATCTCCAATTCCATGCGATGAACTTGGCCCCAGTACTTAAATCATCCTTCTCATCCAACGGCTGAGACGTCATCGCGTTGGTTTGGATGATCCAACGACTATAAATAGATTTTGCATTTTTTTTATTCTCTGGATGTTAACGTCCCAAAAAAACGCGATGAGAGTGGTTTTGTATTACCACTCATTTCCATGTGTCAAACTCTGCGGAATCGCGTTTTTTCCATGAAACTTATTTACCACTTTTCAAAAGCGAGATACTGCTGGTTTTCTGCCTCCGGTTTTACTGCTCATTCAGGGTTCTGTTACCGGTTCAGGTTTCCACTCAACTTTATTTCTTTAGCGCCTTTATATATATAATTTCTCCTTCTTTTATATTACTTCTGCATCACTGAAATTACTTCCGGCTTCATGAATTCTCTTCGCCAACAATTTATAATTCCACTTCACATTGAAGTTCCACTCCGGTTCTACAATCAACACACTCTGTGTTCACGACTCTGTGAAATGAGGTTTTAAACCCTGACCAATCTACTGTGCTCGATTGAAGTCCTCATTCATATAGGGATAGATCTAAACGCACAATCGATCTTCAATGACTAGATAGCAGAGATCCATTAACTTAGAATCATTCTTTTCACAAACATGACTCGATCCACTGAATTTGAATACTAATTCCTCGAACTCTTTCCTGTGGCATCCAATTCTTCCACAAATTTTCTATGTTGTGGCTTCAACACAATTAATCGATATCAATTTATTCAAATCGATATTTCTCCTCGAATCCCATTCAGAAAAATTACACAGACTTCATCAATGGCATTGAATTCACCAACAAATTAAATCCCTTCTACATAGGCTAATAATTCAAAACCCCCTACAATACAATAACTCAGAAAAAAAAAGGGATCGAACCCTCCTTCAAACAATGAACACAAAATTCAATTCACACTCAATGGCTTACACAATTTCTCATTGAAATTCGAAGACCCAGTGCAGTTTCATTCAATCTAATCAAAAGTATATGCTAACCTTACCACATAGTTAAAATCTTGCCCTTTCAACCTCACTACTCTGTCTCTGCTTCATGTCTAATGCTCTCTTTGCTACCTCTACTTCTTCCTGGTGTTTGCCTCTGTTTCTTCCTGGTGTCTGAGCTGCCTCTTCTACTTCTTTGCTGCCTCTGCCTCTCCGCTACTTTGCTTATCTCTTTGCCTTGTTACTGTTTCAGGTGCTCCTCCTTTTCCATCAATGACAACCTTTCAAACAATCTCCCCCTTTGGCATTGATGGCAAAACATCAACCAATGATCCAATGCCTCCTCCAAGTCGTCCTCTTCTTGCCTTTTAGAAGACCCTTTCTTCGGTTACTTGCTTTTCCTCCCCCTTTGACATCAATGGCAAATGGTTGCTCATTCTTTAGTGTAGATTCTATCTTTGCATTTCTTTTCTCTGAGTTGTGTTTAGGTCTCCAAGCTGGTGTACAAGATTTGTTGAGAGAACACTTTGAGGATTATTGAACTTGAATATGCACTGTAAATTGATACAATCCCAAAGCACAAAATCCTTTCACTTGTATAACGCTGAAATGAAGATAACAACACTTCATAGAACACATTGTACTAGCCTTATCTAATCAGAGGTGCATGATTGGATCAAAACTAAAATATTGAGAAGGCTTCAAATATACTTCAGTCTCTAGTATGATCTTCATTAGAAATACATATCTATTCAGGAAGGTTGTAGATGGAATATGTATTCTTCTGCAATTCACATCTGCAGTACAATATTTGTTCAATTGTCATGATGGCAGTATATCTTTTATAGCTGTGGTTCACCTTTCCTACCTGTTGGTGGTGATATGAGTAGGACTGCTGATAGGGATATTACACTCGATAGCTGAAAGGTCCTTGTTACTGATGTGATCAATGAATCAACCCAGAGTTTACAACTTATTGTGAGATTAGATGATATCTTTCAATTTAAGAGACCAAATACCAACTTTACTGCTTGTACAATGTACTTGCAAAACAAACCCTTGAGGCTAGATACATTCAATGTATTGGCCAGTCTCACTTATCAACCATGCAGTTTTATTTATGACATAAGTGGGTATGTATGTCAAAGATAAATCTCTCTCGAAAGGTGAATTACCAACAATTCCTTTATGTTGAAGTAGGAAAAAGACTTTTGAGCTTAAAATGGTAATCACAACTAGTCCTTCATTCTTGAGATACTTTAACTATTCTATCATGATGATTTTCCACAAAAACATATTCAAGATGCTTAAATGATATCTCAGCAAACAGACTTCACATGGTGTTATGAATGATCTCAAGAGAGAGAGGCCTGACATGTATCTACTGACTTCAAGAAGGGCATGTAATTATATATAGAAAAGATACTTCTTCAATGCTCAGTATAATGCTTCAAGTGTAACCAAAATAATGATCCTTTAACACTGTTATTGACCTTTTCATGCAGATAACGCTGGGTATACTACCTTGATGTACTTTTTCCTTGATCCTTTGATCCTGAGGACCTGTACCATACCATAGTTCCACTGATAACACTTCATATTCTACTGATAGGCATGCTGCTTGTACCAAATACCCACATTGATACTACTTTCTCTTTAGCTCACACATGAACCCAAAGTTAAGACAACCTTCATAATTTCTGCTATTGAGCTCTCCACTTTTCTCAACAACATTCATCAATATACTGAATCTAATCTTGGTGTCATTAACCTTTTTCTTTTTCTGTCATATTGTTCAGAGGAAAGCCATTGCATGTTCCTTTCTAGGGTTGTTCCAGAATCATTGCAGCCTTATAAGCAATTCAACTATTCTAATATAAAGATCTTTGAGAAGGCATCTTTAATTTCTTTACTTGGAATCTTCATGGGAAGATCACTCCAAGATTTATCACTTACTTACCTGCACTCCTCCAAGGGGACTTTTCATAGATGAATGATGTAGTTACATAATGATGATAGGCACTTCTCTTACTCATCTTTCTTAATGTGATTCATTGTTAATTCTAGCAGTATGATGCACAATGTCATCATCACTTAAGGTGTTGATGTCTTCTTAGCTTACATGTTCATGGCTAATATTTCTAATACTATGGCTTCTTGTTGCCTTCTCTTCTTCCATCAATCTGTTGGCTATAGAGTGCTTCATGTTTTCTTCTTCCTCTATGGTTCTCTGTTAGAGAAATTGTCCTTTCACTTCCTGATATTATGGCTGTTATGATTTCATGGAGCTCTTCTTAGACTGCTTTTGTGGGGACTATTTATGAACTGCTCTCTGCCTGAGATGTTGCTTCATATCTATCATTGGATGGATGTTTGCGTTGCTTCCTAGAGTAGCTCCCCCTGAGACTATGATGAATTCATTATGATACTGAGATAATAGGCTCCCCCTTTCTCTTTTCCTTCCATAGTTTTTTTTGATTTTCTTTGATTCCATCATCTTTCTAGATTTCTTTAATGTGTATGGCAGATTATAGTCCTTTGCTTTGTGACCAAGCTTGAGGCATACATAACATCTTATTTTTCCAAGGTACATTTGAGCTGATGTATAATATTTTGTTCCCCTCTTTGAACACAATTTACATTCAACAAGTTTATGTCCAAATTTATTGCATGCATAACAGTAGCCATGGAAATGATTTGTGTACTTGGTGAAAGATTGTCTTTTCCAGTTGCTTTCTTGAGGGTTTCTTCTCATTTGCTGCATCCTTTGCTAGTTGGATTGGATTTTATTTGTCTTACAATATGCTGCAATATGTCTAGGTTTGTGGTAGGAAAAACAAGTGATACTTCCCATAGGAGGAAAGAACCTTCTTTGACATCTTCCAAATTTATTCAATTCATCCTTAGGAGCATATGGGCCTTTAGTAGCTTATTGTTTCATCCTCTCATTCTATGTCCTTTCATGTTGCTGCTTGATTCTATTTCTTTCTTTGCAAATCATGTTCTTGCTGGCTTCTTCTTCTGTAGGAATCTTCTAAGCTACTTCATTGTCCTTTACAACTTTTACAAAAATGACATTCATGTTATCTTCAACCTTTCTCTTACTGGTTTCTCCTTCATATCCTATCCCAATATTTATGAGAGGAGGCCTTTGAGAATTTAGAATCTTGTCCAACTATTCAGAGCTTGTCATTTGAGCAGTATTCATTAATAATTCTCTTTGGGATTTTTCTAATTTCTTTCTTAGGCACACTACTTCTTCTTCCAATTTTTCACATTCAAGACATTTCTCTCTCATTTGTTGCAGCAGAGTGTCTTCTACTTTCCTTGCTTCTTCAAGTTGTGTCTTCAGGTCAACAATTTCTTTCTTATCCTCATATTCTTTGTCATCACATATTTGCACCAATATCTTAAGGTCTTTGTTTTCATTCTTCAATCTATCTATTTTTGTCAAGGCAATGTCAAGTTTGGTTTGTTCTTTCACTATAGTTTCTTCATGGAACTTACTTTCATTCAGACTAGTGGGTACCTCATTTGATTGAACATTTTCATTTTGACATGAATTTCTCTTCTTCTTGATTCTCTTCTCCTTCTTGATAGTGCAACCACTAGTGTCTACTTCATGCATGAAATGCAATCTATCCCATATTTCTTTTGCAGTGGTTAAATCCATTATTAACTCAAGATCCTTGTTATGAAGACTGTTATATATCACACATGTTTCCTTGGCATTCCTTTATTGTTCTTGCACTGAGGGAGAGTCTGTGCAGTAACCATCACATACAAGTTTCCATACCTCAGGTTCATAAGCCATTAAACCTGTTTTAACCTTATCTCTCCATTCCAGAAAGTTTGTTGTATTTATCACGGGTACATTTTGATATTCCATGACTCAACCAGATCTCCTTCAAGCTATTAGGCTTACACCAAAGGAACCCGCTCTGATAAAAAATTTTGATCCCTTAGTTAAACTGAGAGGAGGGGGGGTGAATTAGCTTAACACATTCATGGTATTTTAAAAAATTTCCTTTAAAACTTATTTACACCTTCTTTTCATGAACAACTTAACATGAGACCAAACTTAATATGTGATCAACAAGGATTAAGATAATGTAACAGCAATATAAATATGTGAGAAGCAAGTATTAAGGAGATTAGATACACTATATAAACACATAAACATCATGCACATGGACAACAGATATAAGTGGAAACCCATAAGGGAGAAAACCACATCTTATTATTGTTGTGATGCAAAGTCAAGCTCTAACTCCCTCTCACCAAATATTTTCTGTAGGCTCCAACCTAAAGGAGGCTCCAACCTCAATTTTCCAAGCTACAACTTGCAAGTAAGCTCCAACTCCCAACTATTTTCTGCAGGCTCCAACCTACAGGAGGCTCCTACCTCAGCCATCTACAACTAACTTCTATCAAGCTACAACTTGATATGGAAGTGCCAACTTGCTCTCTTTTCTATGTGCTACAACCTACAGGAGGATCCTACCTCAGTCAGCTACAACTGACATCTATCAAGCTACATCTTGATAGGGAAGCTCCAACTTCCTCACTCTTTCATAAAAACACTTGCTGATTTACTTGGATATCAGCTCTGTTCCATACCATCTTCACTGTTGTGCACTAGCGTTCATATCTTCCCTGCATCATCTCTGCATTTTCTCAGATTCTCTATCAGCTCCTCCTTCTTCTTTGCCTCACTGCTTTATTTCTGCATTCTCTAACCTTTCTTTGCATATTAATGTGATATCATTTATAGAGTTTGCCTCATGACTGTTTGTATTCCACAGGGAATTCGAAGTGAATAGCCCTGACTCTTTGCCCTCTGCCTTCTCATTTCTTTGTCCAGTTCATTCAAAAAAATATAGCAATTTATACAAATTTCTGTTTTACAGTGGAGTTTTGTTTTCCTACCGGAGACTTGCCAATGCATCACAAACAATATGAAATCAATTAAAACACTTACATTCACTCAGCCCTTTTTCTGGCCCTTGGCTTGCTGGCTTTTTCGTTTCTACTGCTGTCATGTAACTGTTCTGCATACCTCTGCTGTTCACTGGCTTTTTTGGTTTCTGCACACTCTCCTATTTTCTATGCATGTACACCTATCAAACTCACATTTTCATTCCTGCGCATATTCACCTATTCACTGTAATTGTGTATCCGCTGTATATATAACTATTTTACCAGTTTAGTCCCAAATAAATCTCAAAGTCTTGTTCATATTAAAATGCCTCTCCATTTATTTTCCCTGCACTGGCAATTAAATAAATGTATGTGGAGGCTTTTATTTTCACATCTGATGGTTATCAAAACCATTCAACCCAGTTTCAATCTCTGATTTAGGAAATTTCTTTTCATTGCAGAAGTTCTTTTCATAAATCATTGTGGAAGTTACCTTTCTGTTCTTAACACTATGGTCAGAACCCAACAATCAAATAACATTGGTCTTCATATACAGAAGCCGCTTTTATGAACTATGGGTAAAAAACGATAGTCAAGTCCATTTCATTTCTATTAAACGTTTGTCTTTGCTATCCTTCAATGTAGGTCTCGGCCCCCATTTTTGTGTGACTTTCTATTCAACGTTTGAACTTTGTTGATAGACTCATTATATGATGGGCCACATCATATCAACCATCAAATATATGCCCATTAATTTTTTAAACCAACGCACAAATGCACATATGAATAGCGACTTGTGGGCCCACAACTCTATTCATCTGCATATCAAAGTATATTGTGTAATGGTTCTTGCGTATGTTAGACCAACACTAAATCTTCACCCAAATATCATACTGGCCCACTTTACTTTAATTTCAATCATATATATAAGACTCGGCGTATAAATCTTTTATAAGTTGACTCCAATGGTAAATAAGCTATATTGAACCCCGCTTTATGAATGCATCAATGAATATCTCAACTTTGAATAAAAACCAGACTTCAATATATATATAAGAAAAAATGGGGCCCAGAGTACTTCGAATTTTATTTAAGCCAAAAACCCAACGCACCGTTAACCTTTGTCTTTTTCTTGGGCCCACATATATAAAATTTACCATTGATATTAACATGTAGCACCTTTATATAATGAACCATGGATTTATAACCCTTCTTTAAATAAATTGAATTAATATTCAAATTTCTATTACCTCAGATGTAAACTCCCGAACTTCCATTAACACTCAGGCCCACAATGCATTATAACATACCTTCATTAACCATCACGCCATCCAACAGCTGTAATTCTATCGCGCTACCATACAATAATCCAACGGTAGTCGAGTGCTCAACTTGCACGGAGTCTATCTCTCCAATTCCACTCGATGAATTGGTCCCCAGTACTTAAATCATCCTTCTCATCCGATGGCTGAGACGTCGTCGTGTTGGTTTGGATGATCCGATGCCTATAAATGGATTTCACGTTTTTTAATTCTCCGGATGTTAATGTCCCAAAAAAACGCAATGAGAGAAGTTTTTTATTACCACTCTTTGCCACGTGTCGATCTCTTTGTGGAATTGCATTTTTCCATAAAAATTATTTACCACTTTTGAAAAGCGCGATACTGCTAGTTTTCTGCCTCCGGTTTTACTGCTGATTTAGGGTTCCGTTACTCGCTCAAGGTTCCACTCAACTTTATTTTTTCAGTGCATTTATATATATAAGTTCTGCTTCTTTTATATTACTTCTGCGCTACAGTCAATGGCTTACACAATTTCTCATTGAAATTTGAAGACCCAGTGCAGTTTCATTCAATCTCATCAACAATATATGCCAACCTTACCACAAAGTTAAAATCTTGCCCTTTCAACCTCACTACTCTATCTATGCTTCATGTCTAATGCTCTCTTTGCTGCCTCTTCTTCTTGGTGTCTGAGCTGCCTCTTCTACTTCTTTGTTGCCTCTGCCTCTCTGCTACTTTGCTTCTCTCTTTGAATTGTTGTTGTTTCAGGTGCTCCTCCTTTGCCATTTCCTTTGCCATCAATGAAAACCTTTCCAACAGTCTCCCCCTTTGGCATTGATGGCAACACATCCACCAATGATCCAATGCTTCCTCCAAGTCTTCCTCTGCTTGCCTTTTAGAAGACCCTTTCTTCTGTTACTTGCTTTTCCTCCTCCTTTGACATTAATGGCAAAGGGTTGTACATTCTTCAGTGTAGATTCTATCTTTTCATTTCTTTTCTCTAACTTGTGTTTAGGCCTCCAGACTGGTGTACAAGAGTTGTTGAGAGAACACTTTGAGGATTATTGAACTTGAATATACACTGTAAATTGATACAATCCCAAAGCACAAACTCCTTTCACTTGTATAACGCTGAAATGAAGATAACGACACTTCGCAGAACACATTGTACTAGCCTTATCTAATCAGAGGTGCATGATTGGATCAAAACTAAAATACTGAGAAGGCTTCAAGTACACTTCAGTCTCTCTCGATACTAGTTCTATGTTGTGGCTTCAACACAATTAATCGATATCGATTTATTCAAATTGATATTTCTCCTCAAATCCCACTCAGCAAAATTACACAGACTTCATCAATGGCACTGAATTCCCCAAAAAATTAAATCCTTTCTACACAGAGGCTAATAATTGAAAACCCCCTACGATAAAGTAACTCAAAAAATAAAAGGGATAGAACCCTCCTTCAAACAATGAACACAAAATTCGATTCACACTCTATGGCTTACACAATTTCTCATTGAAATTCGAAGACCCAGTGCAGTTTCATTCAATCTCATCAAAAGTATATGCCAACCTTACTACAGAGTTAAAATATTGCCCTTTCAACCTCACTACTCTGTTTCTGCTTCATGTCTAAAGCTCTCTTTGTTGCCCCTGCTTCTTCCTGGTGTCTAAGCTACCTCTTCTACTTCTTTGCTGCCTCTGCCTCTCTACTACTTTGCTTCTCTCTTTGCCTTGTTGCTGTTTCAGGTGCTCCTCCTTTGCGATCTCCTTTTCCATCAATGACAACCTTTCCAACAGTCTCCCCCTTTGGCATTAATGGCAACACATCCACCAATGATCCAATGCTTCCTCCAAGTCTTCCTCTGCTTGCCTTTTAGAAGACCCTTTCTTTTGTGTCTTGATTTTCCTCCCCCTTTAACATCAATGGCAAAGGGTTGTACATTCTTCAGTGTAGATTCTATCTTTTCATTTCTTTTCTCTGAGTTGTGTTTAGGCCTCTAGACTGGTGTACAAGAATTGTTGAGAGAACACCTTGAGGATTATTGAACTTGAATATACATTGTAAATTGATACAATCCCAAAGCACAGACTCCTTTCACTTTTATAACGTTGAAATGAAGATAACGACACTTCATAGAACACATTGTACTAGCCTTATCTAATGAGAGGTGCATGATTGGATCAAAACTAAAATACTAAGAAGGATTCAAATATCTGTTGAGGAAGAATGTAGATGGAATATGTCTTCTTCTGCAATTCACATCTGCAGTACAACATTTGTTCAATTGTGATGATGGCAGTATATATTTTATAGCTGTGGTTCACCTTTCATGCCTGTTGGTGGTCATATGAGCTGGACTGCTAACAAGGATATTACACTTGATAGCTGAAAGGTCCTTGTTACTGATGTGATCAATGAATCAAGCCAAAGTTTACAACTTATTGTGAGATTAGATGATATCTTTCAATTTAAGAGACCAAATACCAACTTTACTACTTGTACAATGTACTTTCAAAACAAACCCTTGAGGCTAGATACATTCAATGTATTGGTCAGTCTTACTTATCAACCATGTAGTTTTATTTATGACATAAGGGGGTATGTATGTCAAAGATCAATCTCTCTCTAAAGGTGAATTACCAGCAACTCCTTTATGTTGAAGTAAGAAAAATACTTTTGAGCTTCAAATGGTAATCACAACTAGTCCTTCATTCTTCAGATACATTAACTGTTCTATCATGATGATCTTCCACAAAAATATATTCAAGATGTTTAAATGATATCTCAGCAAACAGACTTCACACAGTGTTATGAATGATATCAAGAGAGAGAGGCCTGATATGTATGTACTCACTTTAGGAAGGGCATGCAATTATATATAGAAAAGACACTGCTTCAATGCTTAATATAATGCTTCAAGTGTAAACAAAATAATGATCCTTTAGCATTTTCATTGACCTTTTCATGCAGATAACGCTGGGTATACTACCTTGATGTACTTTTTCCCTTATCCTTTGATCCTAAGGACCTGTACCATACCACTGCTCCACTGATAACACTTCATATTCTACTGATAGGCATGCTGCTTGTACCGAATACCGACATTGATACTACTTCCTCTGTAGCTCACACTTGAACCCAAAGTTAAGACAAATTTCACAATTTCCGCTATTGAGCTCTCCACTGTTCTTAACAACAATCATCAATATACTGAATCTGATCTTGGCATCATTAACCTTTTTCTTTTTCTATCATTCTGTTCAGAGGAAAGCCATTGCATGTTATTTTCTAGGACTGTTCCAGAATCATTGCTGCTTTATAATCAATTCAATTGTTCTAATATAAAGATCTTTGAGAAGGCATCTTTAATTTCTTTACTTGTAATCTTCATGGGCGGATCACTCAGAGATTTATCACTTACTTAACTGCACTCCTCCAAGGGGAATTTTCATAGATGAATGATGTAGTTACATAATGATGATAGGCACTTCTGTTACTCATCCTTCTTAATGTGATTCATTGTTAATTCTAGAAGTATGATGCACAATGTGATCATCACTTAAGGTTTTAATGTCTTCTTAGCTTACATGTTCATGGCTAATGTTCTTTCTACTACCATGGCTTCTTATTGCCTTCTCTTCTTCCATCAATTTGTTGGCCATAGAGTGCTTTAGGTTTTCTTCTTCCTCTATGGTTCTCTATTAGAGAAATTGTCCTTTCACTTCCTGATCTTATCGCTGTTCTGATTTCATGGAGCTCTTCTCAGACTACTTTTTTGGGGGCTATTTATGAACTGCTCTCCCCATAAGACGTTGCTTCATATCTATCACTGGATGGACGTTTACGTTGCTTCCAAGAGCAGCTCCCCCTGAGACCATGATGGATTCATTATGATATTGAGATAACAGGCTCTCCCTTTCTCTTTTCCTTCCATACTTTATTGGGCTTCTTTATAATGTCTGCACTTCTTTTGGATTCATAGTTTTGTTTGATTTGCTTTGATTCCATCATCTGTCTAGAGTTCTTTAATGTGTATGGTAGATTGCAGTCCTTTGCTTTGTGACCAAGCCTGAGGCATACATAACATCTTATTTTGCCAAGGTACATTTGAGCTGATGTATAATATTTTTTTCCCCTCTTTGAACACAATTTACATTCAACAAGTTTATGTCCAAATTTATTGCATGCATAACAGTAGCCATGGAAATGATTTGTGTACGTGGTGAAAGATTGTCTTTTCCAGTTGCTTTCTTGAGGGGTTCTTCTCATTTGCTGCATCCTTTACTGGTTGGACTGGATTTTCTTTGTCTTACAATATGCTGCAGTCTGTCCAGGTTTGTGGTAGGAAAAACAAGTGACACTTCCCATAGGAGGAAATAAATTTCTTTGACATCTTCCAAATTGATTCAATTCATCCTTAGGAGCGCATGAGCCTTTAGCAGCTGATTGTTTCATCCTCTCATTCGTTGTCCTTTCATGTTGCTGCTTGATTCTATTTGTTTCTTTGCAAATCATGTTCTTGTTGGCTTGTTCTTGTATAAGAATCTTCTGAGCTACTTCATTGTCCTTTACAACTTTTACAAAAATCACATTCCTATTATCATCAACCTTGGAGTTACTGGTTTCTCCTTCATATGCTATCCCAGTCTTTATGGGAGGAGACCTTTGAGAATTTAGAATCTTGTCCAACTGTTCAAAACTTGTCATTTAAGGAGTATTCATTAATAATTCTCTTTGGGCTTTTTCTAATTTATTTCTTAGGCACACTACTTCTTCTTCCAATTTTTCACATTCAAGACTTTTTTCTCTCATTTGTTGCAGCATAGTGTCTTCTACTTTCCTTGCTTCTTTAAGTTGTGTCTCTAGGTTGACAATTTATTTCTTATCTTCATATTCTTTCTCATCACATATTTGCACCAGTATCTTAAGGTCTTTGTTTTCATTCTTCAATCTTTCTATTTCAGTCAAGGCAATGTCAAGTTTGGTTTGTTCTTTCACTACAGTTTCTTCATGGAACTTACTTTCATTCACACTAGTAGGTACCTCATTTGATTGAACATTTTCCTTTTGACATGAATTTTTCTTCTTCTTGATTCTCTTCTCCTTCCTGACAGTGCAGCCACTAGTGTCTACTTCATGCATGAAATGAAATCTATCCCAGATTTATTTTGCAGAGGTTAAATCCATTATTAACTCAAGATCCTTGTTATGAAGACTATTATATATCACACATGTTGCCTTGGCATTCCTCTATTGTTCTTGCACCGAGGGAGAGTCTATGCAGTAACCATCACATACAAGTTTCCATACCTCAGGTTCATAATCCATTAAACCTATTTTAACCTTATCTCTCCCTTCTAGAAAGTTCGTTGTATTTAGCACGGGTACATTTTGATAGTCCATGACTCAACTAGATCTCCTTCAAGCTATTAGGCTTACACTAAAGGAACCCGCTCTAATACCAATTGTTGAACCCTTAGTTAAACTAAGAGGGGGGGTGAAGCATTTTAACACATTCATGGTCTTTTAAAAACTTTCCTTTGAAACTTATTTACACCTTCTTTTCATGAACAACTTAACATGAGAGAAAACTTAATATGTGAGCAACAAGTATTAAGATAATGTAACAATAATCTAAATATGTGAGCAGCAAGTATTAAGCAGATTAGATACACTATATCAACACATAAACATCATGCACATAGACAACAGGTATAAGTGGAAACCCATCAGGGAGAAAACCACATCTTATTATTGTTGTGATGAAAAGGCAAGCTCCAACTCCCTCTCACCACTGATTTTATGTAGGCTCCAACCTACAGGAGGCTCCTACCTCAGCCAGCTACAACTAACTTCTATCAAGCTACAACTTGGTATGGAAGCACCAACTTCCTCTATTTTCTACAGGCTACAACCTATAGGGGGCTCCTACCCCTGTCACCTACAACTAACATCTATCAAGCTACAACTTGATAGGTAAGCTCCAACTTCCTCACTATTTCATAAAAACACTTGCTGATTTACCTGGATATCAGCTCTGTTCTGTACCATCTTCACTACTATGCACTAGCCTTCATATCTTCCCTGCATTGTCTCTGCATTTTCTCAGATTATCTATCAGCTTCACCTTCTTCTCTGCCTCACTACTTCATTTCTACATTCTCTAACCTCTCTCTGCATATCAATGTGATATCATTTATAGATTTTTCCTCATGACTATTTGTATTCCACAGGGAATTCGAAGTGAATAGCCCTAAATCTTTTCCTTCTGCCTTCTCATTTCTTTCTCTAGTTCATTCAGAAAAATATAGCAATTTATACAAATTTCTGTTTTACAGTCGAGTTTTGTTTTCCTACCGAAGACTTTCCAATGCATCACAAACAATATGAAATCAATTAAAACATTTACATTCACATTTTCAGTTACATAAAACAATTTCACTCAGCCCTTTTTCTGGCCCTTGGCTTGTTGGTTTTATCTTTTCTACTGCTGTCATGTAACTGTTCTGCATACCTCTCCTATTCACTTCCTTTTTCAGTTTCTACACACTCTCCTGCTTTCTGTGCATGTACACCTAGCAAACCCACATTTTCATTCTTGTGCATATTCACCTGTTCACTGCAATTGTGTATCTGCTGTATATATAACTGTTTTACCAGTTTAGTCCCAAATAAATCTCAAATTCTTGTGCATATTAAAATGCCTCTCCATTCATTTTCCTTGTGCTGGTAATTACATAAATGTATGTGGAGGCTTTTCTTTTCACATCTGATGGTTATCAAAACCATTCAACGCAGTTTCAATCTCTGATCTCGGCAATTTTTGTTCATTGCGGAAGTTCTTTTCATAAATCATTGTGGAAGTTACCTTTCTGTTCTTAACACTATGGTCAGAACCCAACAATAAAATAACATTGGTCTTCATATACGGAAGCTACTTTTAATGAACTATGGTTAAAAAACCACAGTCAAGTCCATTTCATTTATATTAAACGTTCGTCTTTGCTATCCTTCAATGTAGGTCTCGGCCCTCATTTTTGTGTGAGTTTCCATTCAACGTTTCAACTTTATTGATAGACTCATTATATGATGAGCCACAACATATACACCATCAAATATATGCCCATGACTTTGTTAAACCAACACACAAATGCACATATCAATAGCGACTTGTGGGCCCACAACTCTATTCATCTGTATATCAAAGTATATTGTGTAATGGTTCTGGTGTATGTTAGACCAACACTAAATCTTCGCCCAAATATCATACTGGCCCACTTTATTTCAATTTCAACCATATATATAAGACTCGACATATAACTCTTTTATAAGTTGACTCCAATGGTCAATAAGCTATATTGAACCCTGCTTTATGAATGCATCAATGAATATCTCAACTTTGAATAAAAGCTAGACTTCATTATATATAAGAAAAAATGGGGCCCACAGTAATTCGACTCTTATTTAAGCCAAAAACCCAATGCACCTTTAACCTTTGTCTTTCTCTTGGGCCCACATATATACAGTTTACCTTTGATATTAACATGTAGCGCCTTTATATAATGAACCATGGATTTATAACCCTTCTTTAAATAAATTGAATTAATATTCAAATTTCTATTACCTTAGATGTAAAATCCCGAACTTCCATTAACACTCGGGCCCAGAATGCATTATAACGTACCTTCATTAACCATCACACCATCCAACGGTTGTAATTATATTGCGCTACCATACAATAATCCAATGATAGTCATGCGCTCAACTTGCACGGAGTCTATCTCTCCAATTCCACACGATGAACTTGGACCCAGTATTTAAAGCATCCTTCTAATTCGACGGTTGAGACGTCGTCGCATTGGTTTGGATGATTCGACAACTATAAATGGATTTCGTGTTTTTTTATTCTCCTGACGTTAACGTCCCAAAAAAACGCGATGAGAGCGGTTTGGTATTACCACTCTTTGCCACATGTCGAACTCTTTGTGGAATCACATTTTTTCCATAAAACTTATTTACCACTTTTCAAAAGCATGATACTGCTGGTTTTCTGCTTCCGATTTTACTACTCATTCAGAGTTCCGTTACTGGCTCAAGGCTACACTCAAATATATTTCTTCAGCATCTTTATATATATAAGTTTTGCTTCTTTTATATTACTTCTGCGCCACCGAAATTACTTCCGGCTTCATGAATTCCCTTCGCCATCAATTTATAATTCCACTTCACATTGAAGTTCCGCTCCAGTTCTATAATCAACACACTCTGCATTCACGACTCTGTGAAATGAGGTTTTAAACCCTGACCAGTCTACTGTGCTCGATTGAAGTCCTCATTCATATAGGGATAGATCTAAACACAAAATAGATCTTCAACGAGTAGATAGTGGAGATCCGTTAACTCAGAATCATTCTTTTCACAACCATGACCCGATCCACAGAATTTGAATACTGATTCCTCCAACTCTTTCCTGTAGCATCCAATTCTTCCACAAATTTTATGTGTTGTGGCTTCAACACAATTAATAAATATTGATTTATTCAAATTGATATTTCTCCTCGATTCCCACTCTACAAAATTACACAGACTTCATCAATGGCACTGAATTCCCCAAAAAATTAAATCCTTTTTACACAAAGGCTAATAATTCAAAACCCCGTCCCGGATGCGGGTGGATTGGGTGATTAATGGTGCACAGGGGGGCACATGGGTCGGCGCGTGGCTCACCACCACTGCCACCCACCCTCGCATGCATAGAAACTTAAATGACTCTATCCGACCATTAAATGAAGAAGCAGGGGAGCTCTATCCCCGATACCCGAGCATTTCAACATCAACGATGGAGGATTCTGGAATTTGTTTGTGTGTTCCGCCCATCCGAGCTAGCTGTTCCTCTGCTGCAGCTGAGCGCTGCTCACGCACCAGCACGGGGGTTCGCTTCATTATCAACTGTTGTATTGACATCTTACTAGGCTACTATTTCACGAACAGCGCCACCTGCAAACTTTTGTGCTCGCCCTCCATCGACTCCTGTCAGCAGCAAGTCCTTATTGCTCACTCCATGCCTCGATTACGACCACGGATGCGTTGCAGGCGCGCGGGGGTAGTGGGGTGTGCCATAAACAGGTCTTCATCTTCCAATTCCGATTCCTCATCGTATTCTTCAGAATTTGGCCCTATGCGCATTCCTGCTCCGCGCAGAGGCCGTGGCAGAGGCCGGAATCGATTCAATCCTGCAGGGCACTACTGCCTATCCTCTCGGGCTCAATCCCACCATGCGCGCTTCCACTTCCCTTGCAGCGTCAACAACACTTCTCTCTTGGCTACAGTCACCATTGACATTCGGGCTGCCCCCTCTGATCAGGATACTTCGAACCAGTTTCGCGCCGCCTCGGTGGCTTCTCTGGAACCCATTGTGGGGACAGAGCAACGCAATCTTCAGGCAGATTCTCTGCAGAATGCTTCTACTCTGGACAAAGCTGTTAACTTGGACGACGAGGCCAACCCTTCGGCTCCACCTGATGAGGACCAAGAGCGCCATGATGCTCCACCTCCTGCTGATGAGGACCCCTACAAATTCGGATGTCTTATTGTAGAGGAAGATCCTCCCACTGAACAGTAATGTGGTTCCAGCGCGGCGCTACTACATTTTGGCTCTCGTCATCTCGAAGGTGTCTTTCTTCAGCACTTTGTCAATGTCTATTTCTGCTACTGCTCTTATGGGTTTCCTTTTGGTTTATGGATGGGCTCCCCTGCGTGGGAACTACTTGCTATTATATGTCCACTCTGTTATATGTCCAGGTCAAGATTTTAGTCACAGGTTGATACAGTCTTTTTTTTGTTAAATTATGATACGAAATTGTAAAAATCTGGCTACTAAGGCCTACTCCACAGGGGTATTATTTTCCAGGTCTGTTCTAATTTCGGTCATATAAGTCCAATACTTGTCAGTAACAGACAGTCGAACTGTTCTACAAAGTTTACAGAGTCCTCTTCTAAATTTTTGTGATGCTCAATGTCCAGTTAGCAAAGCGAGAATGCTGCATCAATGGGCTGGAATTCTCGAGGCTTCAGCCTCTATGTAACACTATTTTGTATCAATATAGAAGTAGCCTTATTCAGAAAAAAAAAAAAAATTCAAAACCCCGTACAATACAATAACTCGGAAAATAAAAGGGATCAAACCCTCCTTCAAACAATGAACACAGAATTCGATTCACACTCAATGGCTTACACAATTTGTCATTGAAATTCGAATACCCAGTGCAGTTTCATTCAATCTCATCAACAGTATATGCCAACCTTAGCACAGAGTTAAAATCTCTCCCTTTCAACCTCAATACTCTGTCTCTGCTTCATGTCTAATGCTCTCTTTGCTGCCTCTACTTCTTCCTGGTGTATGCCTCTATTTCTTCCTGGTGTCTGAGCTACCTCTTCTACTTCTTTGCTACCTTTGCCTCTCTACTAATTTTCTTCTCTCTTTGCCTTGTTGTTGTTTCAGGTGCTCCTCCTTTGCCATCTCCTTTTCCATCAATGACAACCTTTCCAACACCTAGTCCACACCAAAGATAATTTTTGGGGATAATATTGATGGGCGTGATGATATTTGATGTTTTTTCCAAAACAAATTCGTCAATTTCCATTTTTCTAAAAATGCATTCACCGAAATTTTATAGTATAAAATTATTTAACCTTAAAAATCACCAAGATTATATATTTTCTAATATAAAATAATTATAAATCTAAAAATTCTTACAAAATTATCATCAAACATTTTAAAATTTGGATATAGGGACTAGTAATATTTTCGAAGGTTGCTAATATTTAAGATAAACTTCCATCCTTAAAATTTTCCCTGCTCCACACATGCATTAAAGAGATCCACATTAACCTTCACTCCTCCCCTAGAGGGTTTTATAGAAATTAATTTTGATGAATAATTTGAAGTTAATCCTATTCAGTCCATATATGGAGTGATTTTCTGAGATAGAGAGGGATATGAACCATTTCTGTATCCAGGAAGTTGTGCGATAAATAACAATAATGTTGCTAAAGTTTTGGTCTTGGAGATAAGATTTTGACTTACTAAAGTGAATGGTTTTTGAAAAATTTAGGTGAATATCGACTTAGAAATGATAACTGATACCATTAGAATATTTTTAAATGGAAACCCTTTGGAAATAATATGTAAGATTTGGATATTGGAGACTTTTGTATCTCGCATCCAATCCTTAATTAAAATATTTCACACCATTATCATTTCCCATTCTCGTTGGTATGGAAACAACATGGTGGATTTTTTAGCTAATGTGGGATGCTTGAATCAACATACTAAATTTGTGGCTACTTTTCAAAGCAAGGTCTAGTCAAAATGGAGACACCAATTACAATCACTCATTGCCTAGGATAGGCCATCCCTAACTAACATGTGGAATGGAGCCAATGGATAGAGGAGAAGTTAGGGTCAGTGAAAATTTATCTTAAAGTTTAGAAACCTTGGCGAATTTTACGAGTCTCTGATATGCAGATTCTAAAAATTTTGGTGATTTTTTTAAAAAATATATCCAAATTTCTAATGAATTCATATTGTATTTATAAAATTTTGGCGATTCTTAGGATAATATAATTTTATACTATAAAATTTTGGCTAATCACTTTTAGAAAAAAATTGAAATTGGCGAATCTTATTTCCTCTCCTGGAATTAAAGAAGGGGGGATGACAACCCATGTACTCACACATGCCAGCTGACTTCAAATTCCCTTGCATGAATGTGGTAGCTTACATTTCCATTGGGTTATCTCGTATCTCCTACCACAAATATATGTTTTTATATAATTAAAATGGTGTTTCCTATTAGAAAATGTAAAATGGCGGCTTATATATTAAACTTGTTTTCTTTAACATTGATACTTGCTTCTCAATCTTATTTATATTATTTATTTTATTTTATTTAGATTTTTTCATCAAACAATATCAATAAGAAATATCAAAAAAGAGGCCACAAATGTAGGCTCTCATCCAAGAAAAAAACCCTCCAAGGGGAAAAATCAGAGATTATTCTCTTCTTATAATATTCTTAAAATGAGATATAGTGACCCAATATCTAGACCAAGTCACTCTCCAAGTACCAAGTTAGCCCTTATTCAATACCTTATCTTAAATTACTTCTTTGTTGCAACTTCAAATTGCCAAGAACTACGTAACTACTTGACCTTGCAACTTCTTTATCCCAACAAATTTTTCCCGACAACTATTGTAGAAACCCTAATCTATCTTCCTTTTGATAACTTCTTGGATCAAAACAACTCTCTCAATCCCAAAAAGGTCAAGAGAAGGATTTCACTCTACCCAACAACTTGTTCCTCCAATTATGCTCCCTAGCAACAACTTCTCTCTGTAGCAATTTAGACCTACAACTTCGACCTCCTTTTGGCTACTGAAACTTTACCTTCTTCACACATATGAGAGATATAAATACCAAAAACACCAAATTTCACCCTTCTCGCTTCTTCTAGTTTTTTTCTTTTATTTTCTCAGCTTCCAAGATATAGACCAAACTCTTTTCTTGATAGTTTGAACCGGTGAGTATGTGTGTCCAAATGAGGCCAAATTGCTTCCTTTTATAACCTTCTCAAGGGGTTCAATTCCATCCTTTAGGATGACATGAGGATCCTATGGTAGACTTCTGCTTTTGGGTATTCCAAGACTTTCTAGACTACAAAATATTTCTTTTTACAATTACAAATTTCTCATAATGGTCTTATAAACATGATGTTGGCTCCATTGAATCATGACAATAAATCTTAATACCTAAGAAACCCTGGATGCATGAATAACATCATTTTACTAGAAGACCATCAATAATGAGTATGAAAGCCATGCTTTATTAATAATAATTTTCCTTTCCTCTTTTCTTGTTTGTTACGTAGGATGAATATTGACATGAGTACACCAATTATGAAGATAAAAACTAGTTACATTTCTCAACATTTTCTAGCTGCAGGTTAGGATATTTCTGCCATGACACTGGATTTTTGGACATATTGGTTTACGGAGGTCCTAGCCCTCATAGATTAGAGCATATTTGTACACCTCTTACAATAGTGTTTCAAAATTGACACTAGGAACTAATAATAGCAGTGGTTAACCTAGGAACTCATGATGTGAAAATGAGAGGAGCATGTCAAAAGAAACATTCTAATGCCTAGTGGGTTTCCAATACAACAATAATTTCTCCTATGTCTAGTCTTAGAAAATTATTTACATTTATTTAATATGTAAGGTGGAATTTGGTATATGGTTTGAAGGGTCTCTTAGTGTTGTTGAATTCCATTGGAGTGTATTGGGTTATTTGGTTTGCTGACCCTACTTGGATCTACCCTCTCCAAATTCCCTCTCCATCATTGTTAACTCACGCTATCCCATAGCCAACCTGGAAGTAATGTTTGTTGGTGTCCAAGTGTGAATAATATTATTCAAACCTTTCTGACATTAATTATCAATCTAGGATGTGCTTGGTTATTTAAAGGCTAATGTGCAAAGTATATGCAGATAACAATTACACAATTCTGTATCCATCATGAATTCAATAGACTATGCAAAACAACAACCCACTATAACTGCAATGAATGATAACAACAATCAATTTTAAATAGAGACTAGATTCACATCATTAAGATTCAAATAAATCACATTTAACCATCACAACAATAAAGGAAAGATGTGATACAATTAAATAAACTAACACACATTAATTCAATATCACTTGGTCATGAGAGAAAACCCAACTTGTTGATCAAGGCTATGATAAAATCACAACTCAAGAACAGATCTGAAAGACAAATTGCATTAAACTGAAATGGATTAACAAAGTACTGTTATAGACTCTCAATTCTCTCATAAGATAACCTCTTCTCACCAACCATGTAACCTCTCATATACAAATTATTATATTAACAATCCATGAAATTAGGATAGTTTTTTCCTACATTTACATGGTGGCTATTATAAACAAAACCAAATGCAAAAGATATCAGAGAGTTAAATCTGAAGTTGTTCTGCTGTTGTAGCATTATCCCAAGATAGTGTTGCCTACTCGACGACTTTCCTCAGAATTATGAACTTGGTCATCCGACATCCAAATCTGCAAGAATAATGAAGTTAGCAAGTCGCTTTGGTAATAATCCCCTACAACTATGCTTAATTGACTAAATAATATGTAAAGACATGACAAGAGGTATACCTGTGCGGTTTAGGAAATAAATTAGTTGTTAATGATACAAATGAGGAAGGGGAATAAGATAAAAATATAGCTACAAATGTGGAAATTTGGCTCCCAACATCTCCCCCCAACTCTTCTTTTTGAATGTCCTCATACAACTTTTCACCTACACAAGTCCGGGTTAGAGCGGCTGTGATTAGCGTGAAGTTGAGAAAGATCATATTCCCCAGCTATTTCTGTTCCTAGAGGTTTATACCCATCTATCATGAGGACTTCCTTCCACCAATCATTATTCACATTGTAGGATGGAGTGCACTAATCCACTAGCAGCCAGATAATTGGAAACTGGAACCTCAAACCCATCCATCAAACCCCACAAGTTTGTATACAGGCAATATAACATGGCAACCTTTTTAATTCTAGTGTGAAATTAGGATCCCCAAAATTTTCGCATATTCTAACAGTTGACAATGATAGCATCCACATTTTCTGGCAGTTTTCCAGAGCCTCATCTTGACAAGTGACCACCTATTTTGTACACAAATTAGCGCACCACTTTTGGGGTGCCAACATCTATCCTTTTCATCCCTCAATCTTCAAAAAGGTAGCATGCTTGTTGTAAATATTTAGAGACTGAAAATTTTCCCTTCGAAGGACAAGTGGCTTTGTAGCTTGGTTTTCTTGAAATGTATCAAAGGCTTTCATCCAATTAACCTGATTGATATTTTAGGAATTAAAGGATATTAATTTAACATATTTGGAAAATAGAACTGGATTGAATGTCTAATCATTACTTGGGGAGTGATCGTGCATATACAGTTCACACATCAAGTGTTGATTCAAAACATCATGAATTCTCAAGATGCGCGAAAACTGTATAGGATCTTCTATCTCATGGTTTACCTCATGACAAATACTTTCCAAACAAAATAAAATATATTGTTCATGAAGAAACAGATCATAGCTGTGAGTAGGGGGTCAGGAAGTCATTACTTTTTGTACGAAAGTGAATATCTCTTCCTTATCAGCCTTCAGTATTCACACTTGATCTTCAAATTCCTCGATCTTCTTTTGTTGTTTCTCCCATTTTTTCCTCTCTTTGTCCACCTGGTCTATGTAACCAATGATGGTCTGTGCAACATGTTCACGAATCCTCTTTACTTATTCCTAGTACATTTTCAAAGTGATTGTCCCCTATTGAAGACAAGACGCAACAACTTGCCACTTCTGAATGTATGCAGCCAAAAGTAATTCTAGGGCCTTGAATAAATAATCAATGGGTTCAGTTTATGTAGTGACATAAATTGTAGGATTATCCTCTGTCTAAACTGCCGATGAGATGGATCCGACCTTAGATTTGGCAACCTTTTTCTTGTATCTCATTTCTTTCTTCTATAAGCGCAGTACCCTTTTTCTCAATTTAATATTTTCTATTTTTAGTTGCATGACTTCAATAAATCTGGACTATACCTTTCTTTAAGAGGGGGTCTCCAATTTTTTGCACATTGTCAAATTATTTCCTGTTTGACAATGACCTACTAGTCCTGTAGTTGGTGTGGGATTTCGTTGATTATTGGCAACAGACATGTCGATTGACTCCTCCTTTATCCCGACTTTTTATTTGTTCTTCCATTTGGGAGCAACCCTTTCATTTCTTTCCTCAGGTCTTATGACCTCTTCATTTCCTTCTTCAGGTCTTACAAACTCTTCATTTACTTCCTCAAGTCTTACGACCTCTTCATTTCCTTCTTCAAGTCTTACGACCTCTTCAATTCCTTCTTCAGGTCTTATGACCTCTTCATTTCCCCTTGTTGGCTCTAGAATCACTGTGGTCGGTAGTGTAGTGTCCTCAACATGCTTCCCTTGCATCTGTTCTACTACAAGGCCATCTCCTAATTGTCCAAAAATTGTTTTTAACCCTTGTGGGTCAGTTTCAACAAGAAAATTTTCTTCGGGTGGCCCTAGAGGGATGGCATCAACAATTAATTCCTCAACTAGTTCTTCAGTCAACACTAGTTCTTGTGTGTCAATACTGACCCTCATGCTTCTAGTTTGTCATGTCTGTGTGCCGACGATTACTGACACCTGAATAGTCGTATCAACCACTGTACCCAAAATTGTTCCAACAAATTCTAAAACTAGAGGAATAACTTCCTCTTCCACCGACCACCGAGGGGAAAATAAGTTCTTTGCCCCTTTTGGTAAAGTTGCAGTAAATGGGGAATGAGGAACACCTTCTTCAGTCTCCACCTAGACTATGCCCATTGAATCATATTCTTCCTTTCCATCCCCCTTGTTCACCAATTTAACCATGCTTCCTTCCAAATTGCATCCTTGTGCATCAGTTGACATTGGTTCTTGTGGAGCAGTGCCGACTATAGGGCGTGTCCCTTCTATAGATTCCTGATTCTTTTGAGCTAGTGGTTGTGGTTCTTGTGTGACATCAGCACTTGTGATTCCTTCTTTAGGTCCCAAATTTTCTTGGACAGGTGGTGTTGGTTCTTGTGTAACAACACCACTTTCACATTCCCCTATGGACCCCTGGTACATTTGAACGGGTGGTGCTAGTTCTTATGTAACAACGCCACCTAATAATCCTCTGACTGATGATGATCCTCCCTCTGAATTGTTAGTCAACGTTGGTTCTTACTGAACAACGTTGACTACATTTTCTATATCCATTGCTTCCATTCCATCTGAACTAACATGCAATGATGGTTCTTGTCGAGAAACATCGACTATGGCTTCTTATATTTTAATTGCCTCAATTCCCATTGAACCAATAGGCTATACTAGTTGTTGTGGGTAAGGATCAACTGTGGTCTCTTCTATTTCCATTTCTTCTCCTTCATCTTCCTCCCTTGCAAATATCATAGCCTGAAGTTATTCTTCCAACGATTCAACAAATTGTTACCAATACACATGTGTTTGAACAATAACACACATTACCAATAACCGGACCAACCCATGATTTGTGAGGACTACTAATACTGGTTGAGAGCAGTTGGAGGATTGTGCCATTAGTTGAAGATCCTTCCATAGGAAGAAAGGCATATACAACGAATGTATTTTTGTATGCTGAAACTGAAGGTGGGCCAGAAGGTTGAAGTGGTATTTGAATAGAGTAGCAAGTCTCCCTTCACATATTATGCACCTTATCACAAAATATACCATCTCGCCCCATGGATATGGTAGAGACTTACAATCATATCCCCTTCCCTTCTAAATTTTTGTTTCACCATCCTGTAAAACTAATTAAGGGAATTCTAGAAAAGGAGGTTTCCGAGAGAACCATTTCTTCCCTCATTGTGGAAATCTACTAATGACAGAGATGGCTTCCTTTGTGATAAAATATATAAAGCTTGCATTCTGGAGTGATTTACCTCCAATTTTAATGCAAATTTGGCTGCAATAATTTTGTTCAATCCTTGTAATATTTCAAAGTACACATCCCAGCCTGCATCTAAAAATATAAGCCATACATCTGAATTACTACGAGCCATTGTTATATTTTCTGGTTCATTTATTGTGACCAATCCACGCATTTCGCGATAGCTCAGTAACAAAACTATGGAGTAGCAGAGGACTGTTAGGGGAGAGTATCGACAGGTAACTCTTACAGTGATAGAATGGTAGAAAATGGAGTGCGGTAATAGTGAAATACAGAAGGTAATTTTTTTAGAAATGGGAAAAAATCATGGTAGATTATGCTAATGATGAAGGATTATTATGGTAATTATTCTGAAAATATGGAAAGGACTATTTAACTAATGTAAACGTACTTATCTCAAGTCCTGATGCATATTAATGTTTGTGGGGAATAGGGTAACGATCGTCGAGTGTATGTATTGGAACAAGTTTTAATGATGATGTCAACAAATCATTATTACGATTTAACTATGTATTTTTTTTAGTTATGACGATACCTCCCCCCAACTAAGCGATGACCATCCACGATCATGTCAATGTAATGTTGAAAGAATTATTAATCAAATTCAAAAAATTCAATCAGGGACGTACTTGGTGACTTACCTAGGTAGAGTAACAAACTCATAGGATTAACCGCATTTATGGAGTAACTGCATAAGAGGAGTAACAACACCGGGTACTTAGAAAAATTCTATGGAGTAACAACACCGAAGGAGAAACAACACCAGGTACTTGGAAAAATTTTACAGAGTAACAACACCAGAAGAGTAACAACATTGGATGAGTACCAACACCAAAGGAGTAACAAAACCAAGCACTTAAAAAAATTTCCACCACCTAGAGGAGTAACAACATCAGAGAAACAACACCAAAGGAGTAACAACGCCAGATACTTAGAGAAATTTCCACCACCTAGAGGAGTAACAACACTGAAGGAGTAACAACACCTGATACTTCGAAAAATTTCCACCACTCAGAGGAGTAATAAGATCAGAGTAACAACATCAAAGGAGTAACATCACCGGATAGTTTGAAAAATTTCCACCACGCAGAGGAGTAACAGCATTAGAGTAACAACACCGAATGAGTAACAACACTGGGTACTTAGAAAAAATTGGATCTCCACATAATTGCATGCCAATGATAGTAGCTGCAATCAAAAAAATTAAGTAGTAACAATATTTCATATATATATTAGATCAATTAAAGGATGGAGAGGAGGAGTTATTTGCACTAACAACCTTCAAACCTGATTTATCAGAGAGATGTTTGATGAAGGAATCCTTAGAAGTTGGGTGGTGATAGAATATGAGACAATGTCCATTTACTATGAATGAATCATGTGTATCATCAATTGTGACAAGTATGACAGTTCCATTATGAAATACTTCATCAACTTCATAAGGTCCCATCCAAGGAGAGCAAAGCCTTCCTTTAAAGTCCTTAAAGTGGGAAGCATAGAGTAATGCCCAATCCCCTCTGTGAAACACCTTATTCTTAATAAATTTGTCATACCATTTTTTTCTCTATTGTTAGATTGCAATATTTTTCTGGAAAACCATATAAACGAATTTCATCCAGCTCATTTAGCTATTCCAATCGGTGTTTCCAGGCTTCTGAAAGAAATATTCCTACGTCAAGAGCTGTTATCATTTTCTTAATCTCAATTTCTACTGGAAACAATGGGGATTTTCCGCATACAAGCTCAAATGGTGATAAACCTGTTGTGTTCCTCCATGTTTCTCTGTATGCCCAGAGAGCTTCAAGAAGTTTTTCAGCCCAATCTTGGTGGTGTCTTTCCACAGGTACTTGTGAGAATATTTTTAATACCTTGTTCATGCTTTCCACTTGACGATTCGCCCGAGGATGGTATGGAGATGTCACCCTATTCTTAATTCCATAATTTTTCATAATCCTTTCTATCATATGTGATGTGAATTGCGCTCCTCCATCTGAAACTATCTATCTCAGAGCACAATATCGAGCAAAAATGAATTCTAATAAGAACTCTGAGACAACCTGTTCTATTGCTTTCACAACAACCTTGGACTCTACCCACTTTGTTACATAATCCGTGAAAACCAAAACATGAAATTTCTGATGTGAATATGGATTTAAAGCGTCGAAAATATCAATAGCCTATTTTTCAAAGGGCTCAAGGACTACATGGGGCTATAATAAAATTTCATATAATCGACCAGGCTGACCCATCCGCTGGAAGCTATCACATTTTCGAACATAATCTCACATCCTGAAAGAGGGTGGGCCAAGAGTATCCCATCTGTAACACCTTATGACCTATCTTTTTATCTGCCAAGTGTCCTCCACAGGACCATCATGAGTAGCCTTTAGGACATCATAGATGTCATATTCTCCTACACAACGTTAGATTTGTTGGTCAAGTCCTGTATGAAAAAGATATCCTACTATCTAATAATAATAGTCACTATGATGAATAATATTTCGTTGTTCCCCTTATGACAAATGATGAGGCACCTTCTCTGTAGTGAGATAATTAGCAATATACACATACCACACAGTATGAGTAGAAATTACAAAAATATTTTCATCCGAAAAGCTATCCTCTATAGGTGTGCCTTCATCGCTAATATCTAGTCTAGACAAGAAATCAACTACGCCATTATCTTTCCCTGGTTTATCTACGATGGTAATTTCAAATTCTTGAATTAACAATAACCACCTTGTAATAGGACCGAGGGTGATAGGTTTATTCAACAAGTACCTGATTGATACATGATCAATGTGCAAAAAGGTAGGATATCCAGTAATGTAATGCTAAAATTTATCTACAACATAAATAAAAACCAGGAACTCCTTCTTATTTACCCTATAATTTAATTTAGCAGGGGTCAAATTATTGCTAACATAATAGACTGCATACAACTTCTCATCCTACGATTCTCCCAAAACTTCCCCAAATACTTTCTAAGAAGCATCAGCGTGGATATGAGATGGGAGTTTCCAGTCAGGACCTAGTAAGATCGGAGCTTCAAAGACTATTTCCTTGATCTTCTCAAAATCTACTACGCAGTCATCTGTCCACATAAATTCTGCATCTTTAGTCAATAGCTAAAAAGTGGAGATGTTATTTTGGAAAATTTTTCTATAAAACGTCTATAATAGCTAGTGCAACCAATAAAACTATGTACCTATGTTGGTGTCTGGGTTATAGGAAAATGTAATATTACCTTGACCTTGGCAGAATCAACTCGAATTCCGGCGGCTGAAAGAAAATGTCCCAAAAATATTCCCTCTTCCCTCATCATGTGATATTTTATTGTACTCAGAGAAACATGTGTTTTTTTTCATATTTTGAGTATGTTTTATAAATTTTCCAACCCATATTGAAATGAATCCTCATATGGGGTAAATTCATCCATATAAACATCGACACTATCATCGACTATTCCTAATATTGCCCTCTGAAATTTTGTAGGCACCTTAAAAAGAAAAAATGGAAGGAATTGGTATGTGAAGGTTCCCCAAGGGAATGTGATGGTAGTTTTATCCTAATCCTCATGAGCTATTTGGATTTCATTATACCCACTAAACCCATCCAGAAAGGAGAAAAATTTATTTCTGGCTAAAGTATCCAGGACTTGGTCAATGAAAGACAAGGGGAAATGATCATTTTGGGTTTGTTAGGTCCCTATATTACTAGTATAGTCCCTTATTATTGTTAGTGTAACCCCCTTATTATTATTATTGTACCTTTGTAACCCCCATTTTGTTATTATTGTGCCCTTAAATTATTATTGTTAGGTCGGCTAGGATTACATTGTGGCCCACTAGGATTACATTATGGCCCCATAGACTCCTATATATAGAAAGGAGGTTTTGTGAATTGTATCATCCAAGAATTGTTCATTTATGTAATGTATTGGAGGTTGCCCCCTCGAAGAGGCTCATTTATAAGGCGTTGATATCTCTTTTCTACTCTTTTTGAAGCTGGTTACACAACATTTGGTATCAGAGCTTTGGGATTCTAGGGTTTCGCTGCTCCAAACAGGTCATCGTGGCATTTTCGCTATAACGTTTTTTCTACGAAGTTTCAGAAGCTGAAATTTTTACCACGAGAAGAAGGAATCCTGAGGAACTTCATGTAAAAAATTCAAATCTTGGTTCACAATATTTTCGGAGATATAATCTGTGGAAGTGGGTATTTTTTCAAGCCCTAAACAATGTGTCATAAGTGTGCTGAAAAGAAATTATTTACATAGATTATGAAGAGGAAGAAGAAAATGAACAAGAAGAAGATATACACCAGGAACCAACCCTAGAAGACGAAGAAATGAGTCCGACCATATCGTGTAATGCATTGGCAGGAATTAATACTCCTCAAACTCTCAAGATAGAAGGACAAATTAAGAAGAGAAAGGTAATAGTGGAAAATCTTCCAGTTCAAACAATATTGCCAGAACTTGATGAGGAAGGAAAAATCATATTGGAACCCGAAGCGATCATGGAAACAAGAACTCGACAGCTACGGAACCGATCAATTTCAGAGTATCTCATCAAGTGGAAGAACTTACCCACTGAAGATTCTACATGGGAGGATGAGAATTTTATACAGAAGCACCCAGAGCTACTCAAGCATTGAGGACAACAATTTTTTGAGGGAGAGGGGCATGTTAGGTCCCTATATCACTAGTATAGTCCCTTATTATTGTTAGTGTAAACCCCTTATTGTTATTATTGTACCCTTGTAACCCCCATTTTGTTATTATTGTGCCCTTAAATTATTATTGTTAGGTCAGCTAGGATTACATTGTGGCCCACTAGAATTACATTATGGCCCCATGGACTCCTATATATAGAAAGGAGGTTTTGTAAATTGTATCATCCAAGAATTGTTCATTTATGTAATGTATTGGAGGTTGCCCCCTCAAAGAGGCTCATTTCTAAGGCGTTGATATCTCTTTTCTTCTCTTTTTGGAGCTGGTTACACAACAAAGGTTTCTTTATTTAATTCCCTATTTTCCACACAAATCTGCCACTTACCATTCTTTTTAGGAATAATAACTAGCGGGGATACCCCTTGAATGTCTGAGATGGGGTAGATAACTCCTACATCCAGTAACTTGTGAAGCTCGTCTTTGAAAATGTTCTTTACGGTGGGTTTCATTCTTCTTTGGGGTTCTCTCTCAGGTCAATAATATTCTTTAATGTATACCTGATGAGTGAATAAGTCAGCATGGATTCCCTTCATATATGTATAGTCCTAGCCGAAAGCTTCCTTATTGTCTAGAAGGACTTTCAGGAGCTGGTCAGTCTGAGATGAGGAAAGGTTTGAGTTAATGTTCAATGTATTCCCTGGTTTAATTTCAATGGAGATACTATCATGAGGTTAAACTATAGGTATATCGTCAACTTTAGATTTTGCTTCAATGGTTTTGCATGTTACAGCTCATGACATATTCTAGGAATTGATGAGTTGAGCTAGAAATGGAATGGGGGTTGCTGATAAAATTACTGATGGAATCATCCTCCATTTCATTTTTAAAATAAAGTGGTTTTCCAATGGTAAGGATTGGTCTAAGTTCTTCATTTTCAGATTCTGACCCTTCCAAGGGTAGGGGATTTTGTTTAAATGTTGATTTTTCTAGTAGGCTTGGTTCTGTAGGGGGATAAAGAATGATATTATTTGTGACTTTCCCATTAGATATTACCATGCTTCATTACTATCACCCGATATAGGCGTTTGTAGTTGCAAGCCAAGGTCTTCGTAAAATCAAAGGGTGGCCAACAATTGGGGACTGTGTTTGTAATACTAAGAAATCAACGAGATAATGCCATGACTCTACTGAAATGGTTATGTCCTCCAGTTTCCATATTCGTCTTAGTGTAGATATGTCTGCCAATTCTAGGATGATAGGGGTTGGTTTAAGATTTCGTAGACCTAATGTAAGCATAGTTTCAGAGGTGATAACATTTGTTGCAGCTCACAAATCTTCCAGTACATTCGGGATGTCAACCTCGTTAATATTCACTGTCAGAATTTGGTTCCATGGATTCCCATATTTAAAAGGTATAGACTTTCCCAGCATGATGTCAGAACACTTCCCCATAACATGAATGGTGAGCATATCCTTTTATTTCGTTCCAAGATTTTTGGAACAATATTCTTTGATTTTCGTAGCGTAAATTGGTACATCCCTCGTAGCTTGAAGTAAGGGGATTTTGAAAAACATGTTTTGCAGTTCCCCTAAAAATTCAAACTCTGATTGAGGGTTTAGTTTACTCAGGGATAGTCTTTCAAGGTAAGGCAAATTAGCTTGAAATTCCTAAGTAACAGTTGGTTGAGGGGGTTTTTTTATAGATTCTATGTTTGATTCATCCCCAAATATCCAAGGTTTTGGTTTAAAAACTTCGTCATCAACTTTTTCAATGATAGTGGGCGAAGTCTGAGCATTCAATACCCAACTAGATTGTAGATTTATCTCGTTACGTTCTACGACAGAAGCACTATATGAAGGAAGGTTGAGAGTATCAACCTGTTGAACTCCCTTATTGTTAGGATTTGGATAAGGTTGGATTGGAAGTTGAGGAGAAAGGGGAGGATTACTGGAGGGAGTATTAGAAGGTAGTTGTAGCTATTGTTGTGGCATAGGTTGGGGGAACTGTCCACAAAGAGAAGGTCCATCCTAATTTTGATACCATGAAGGGTTTGAGCTAAACTGAGGAAACCAAGGCTGCCAAGGTGGGTATTGATAATATCGAGGCCATGTAGGTGAAAAAGGTATGAATGAGGGCCAATATTTAAATTATTGAAATGTTAAGAAAGGTCGTGAGGCACACCTCGATTCATATTTTTTGGATGCGACTACCATTGCTTGTTCGAACCCACGAAGTATAGTTTATCTACCTCTTCATTTTCTCCCTAAAAGAATTCCTTTAGTCCAGGAAGAGAACGACATGAGCTAGCAGAATGACTCTGTTCACATATTGCACAAGCCTCCATAGTATTAAATGGAAATTACTTTAGTAGATGTTTCTTCCTGCATTGAGGGAAGAATATTGCCATGATATTCTCCAATTCCATTTTCTTTTATTTTTCCTGTAAAGTGTCCATCTGAGCAAATAATGTACTCAATATATCGATCATTAAATTATCCAGCATATTTCCAATTTTTTCCTTCGTAACTCCCTGGCTGGATGTAATAAGGGTCTGGATTCCTACTTATTCCTTGCAGCTCCCTGTGAACATTGAATGCATAATTCACAGATGGTATCAAAATCTTCTTTCGATATATCACATTTTCCTACTATATTCAAAATTTATAGATACTATTTGCTTAATGCTCAGAGAAAGATGATTTTCAAGATGTCCTTGCCCAGGTCACTATGGCCTTATCTCCAAAAAGTATATTTGAAATGTTCCACACAATACTCCATATTCTCATCCTCCTTTTGCATAAATCTAAAGATTTCTTCCTTGATATCTCGAGACTTGCAGTAATCTTGATACTTCGCCAGGAAAATATTCTTCATGTCATCCCATGAGGTTGTTGAACCCTTGGTTAAACTGAGAGGGGGGGGGGGGGTGAATCAGTTTAACACATTCATAATATTTTAAACTTTTTATTAAACTTTATATACACCTTCATTTAATGTCCAACTTAATACGTGAGTACTCTTAGAGTGTGAGCAGCAAGTATTAATATAATATAACAACAGACTTAATATGAGAGTAGCAGGCATTAGCGAGATTATATAAGTGATTAACACGTAGACATCTTGCAGAGACACTAGATATAAGTGAAACCCATAAGGGAGAAAACCACATCTTATTATTGTTGTGATGCAAGGCAAGCTCCAACTCCCTTTCACCACTATTTTACGGTACCAACCTACGAGGCTCCACCCTCGATCGACTACACTGATAGCTATCAAGCGCAACTTGATAGGGAAAGCTCCAACTTCCTCAATTTATCAAACTGAATGTTTGCTGATTTACCTCAGATATCAGCTCTGTTCTGTAGCTTCTCTTTCTGCTCCTCTTTTCTTAATCTTCTCTACCTTACACTTCTATACTCTGCCTTCTCTATATTTTCTCTCTCTAACCTCTTTGCATATCAAGATGATATTATTTATAAGGATTTTCTGGTGACTGTTAGCATTCCTCAATGAATTTGAAATGGACAACCCTGCCTCTTTGCCTTCTGCCTTCTCATTTATTTTCCAACTCACTCAGAAAAATGTAACTGTAGGTGCTTATTTTAATCTAACAGTGGGATTTTGTTTTCTTTCAGAGACTTTCCAATGCATCACAAACAATAAAAAATTCAATTACAATATTTACATTCACATATAATGAAAACTTCAGCTCAACTCATTTAGTCATTTGGCTCACTGCGCATTTGTCTTTTCTTTGACTGTGTTTGTCTTTTTTGTGACTGTGTTTTATCTCTTTTCAGCTCTGTTTTCTTTTCTGTCCTCTGCTGTGGTGTAACTGCTGCATACGTGTAACTGAGATTTTTATACCAGCTGACTGTAAATCGAGCATTTTCCAACACTTTTGTACTTAGCAAGTGTCTTGTTCATGTGGAACGTTCCACAAGCAGAACATACATACATCGCAATTGTTTAAAATAAAGAATCGCCCTCCACCTTGAGCCGAGGCCCATGGGTCTACAGACCACGCGGCATACTTTAATACCATCGTTTTATCTTTATGACAGCTCTTTTATATATATATAACCCAACTTTCATTACACTAACTACCTTTTAATATGCCTTTAAATAAATTCTCGCCGTATATAATAAAACATGTTTAAAACATATAAAAACTCCTTTCGGGCCCACTTGCCACGTTTCCCGACGCAATATATTGCTCCTCCGATTGCGATTGATTTCTCCTGCTCCGATTGCGATTGACCACTATTCATTTTGATATGTCGATGTGATCAATCGCAATTGAAATCTTCCGATTGCGATTGGATCCTTTGTGATTGTTCCGATTGCGATTGATCACAATCGCGACTCGAATACTCCGATGCAATTGACCACTCCTGCTCTGATTGCGATTGATCACTATTCACTGCATTTTTCCGATGTGATTAGGCCGTAATTCAAGCTTATAAAAACATAGCTTATAGACCCATCCGGTACGAACTTCTAATCACAATCGAAACCCTTTTTAGCATGTTCCGATATTCTACCTTTTTCCAATGCAATCAGTCACTGTTCACTGGAACTCAAGTATATATCAATTGTGGTTTATGTGCCCATCGGGTCCAGACTTCTAATCGCAATTGCAACTCTTATATTCTTCGATGCGATTGGCCACTGTTCATTGTATTTTTCGGATGCGATTGGGAAAGGACTTCAAACACTTGTTAAACATGATTTATAGATCCATCGGGTCCGGAGCTTAATCGCAATCGTAACTCTTATCAATATTTTCCGCTGCCAATCCTTTCTCCGATGCGATTGGAAAGGATCCCACCTTATACGACTTTTCTTTTGATAGAACCTTTGGTTATTTAGATCTTGTGCTACATATAAAGTATATGCTATGGATCTTTGTTCATAAGGCGCAATATATGTAATGCGTTGCATATATACTCCAACGTGGGTAACGATTCCCGGAATGAGATTTATATGTACGTTTTGCTGCTTGGGTTATGATTCCAGGAATTATGTTTATGTTATGTGTAACACCCAGCTGGGTAAAATATTCTCGGAATTGTATACATATATCCTCTGGCTGAGGTAGCGATTCTCAGAATTTAGTTATATATATATATATATATATATATATATATATATATATATATATTCATCAGGTGGGAACAACGATTCTCGGAATAATAGTTGTTTCTCTGCAATAATAGCTGTGTCTCTGCCACTGCTGCTTCTGTCGCTCTGCCTCTGCCTTTACTGCTGTGATAACATCTTTGCCTCTACCTCTGCTTTGATAACGGTTTTGCCTCTATTATATTCGCTTCCTCTGCCTCTTCCTGTCTCCTTTACTTCCTTCATTTTATTCTTTGCTGCCTCCATTGCCATGATAACAGCTATATCTCTATATTCACTGCTTCCTTTTCCTGTCTCTCTCTTTGCTACCTCCTTTTCCATCAATGACAACATTTCCAACAGTCTCCCCCTTTGGCATTGATGGAAATAAAATTCCTCTGTTTGCCTGATAGGATCCTTTCTCCTGTTGCTTCCTCTTCTTACTGTTGCTTGCTCTTCCTCCCCCTTTGACATCAATGACAAGGGGTTCAAATTTTATTTTATTTTATTTTATTTTTTTTGTTGTGAAGCTTCTATTCTCTGATGTTGTGGTTTTATTCCTTTTCCAATATTTCATGCATTTCCTAAAATTTCCTAACTTTGTACACTGCTGCTCCAAACTTTTGTTGATTCTTTTATGCTGAAAGTATTATTGCCATAATCCCTTTGAGCCTGGGGACCTGTTTTCATGCTTCCCTTGCTGGCTGATCTCCCACTGAGAATGATATTTTCGTTTCTGTACTCCCCCTGAAATTGTGCTTTCTCTTCATATCAGACAGTAGCATCTACAGATACTACCCCTAATCTATCTCTCAAATATTCAAATGGCTCTCTAGCAAGTGGTTTGGTAAATATATCTGTTGTCTGTTCTTTTGTTGGTACATACTCCAATTTTACTATCTTCTGAGCCACTTGTTCTCGGAGAAAATTATACTTGATTTGAATATGTTTAGTTTTTGAGTGAAGCACAGGATTTTTAGATATACTTATAGCACTTGTATTATCACATTTAATTGAGATAGGTTCATCAATGCTTACCTTCATGTCTTGAAGAGTTTGCTTCATCCACATGACTTGTGTACAACATACTGCTGCTGCTATATATTCTGCTTCTGTTGTAGACAGAGAGATAGATGTTTGTTTCTTGCTTAACCATGCCACCAGACTTTTTCCTAGATAGAAAGCACCTCCACTTGTACTTTTCCTGTCATCCACACAGCTGGCCCAATCTGCATCTGTGTATGTTGTCAAAGTGAAGCTTTTTCCTTTAGGATACCAAAGCCCATACTGTGTAGTTCCTTGTAGATATCTGAATATTCTTTTGACTGCAAGAAGGTGATTTTGTTTAGGTGATGCTTGATATCTAGCCACTAGTCCTACTGCTAGCATGATGTCTAGTCTTGATGCTGTCAGATACAACAGACTTCCTATCATAGATCTGTAGATTTTTTGATCTATATCTGCAGACCCATCATCGGCACACAGCTTGCATCCCGTGATCATGGGAGTTGACACAGGTTTGCAGTCCTCCATTTTGAACTTTTTCAACATTTCTTTTAAGTACTTTTCCTGTGAGATGAATGTGCCTGTGTTCTTTTGCTGAATTTGAAGTCCTAAGTAGAAACTGAGCTCTCCAATCATGGAAATTTCAAACTCTGATTTCATCTCTTCTACAAATCCTTTTGCTAGTTCATCTCTGTTGCTTCCAAACATAATGTCATCAACATATACAACAACAATCAAGAGTTCATTTTCATGGGATTTTATATATAGATTACTGTCTACTCCACCTCTCTTAAAGCCTTGTTTTTGTAAATATTTATCCAGTCTTGAGTACCAAGCACGAGGAGCCTGTTTCAGTCCATATAGGGCCTTCTTCAGTCTGCACACATAGTCTCCTTTGTCTGTCAATGAGAAGCCTTCTGGTTGTTCCATGTAGACTTCTTCTTCTAAGTCTCCATTCAGAAATGCAGATTTTACATCCATTTGATATAATTTGAAGTTTTGGTAGCATGCAAATGCCAGGAACATTCTGATAGCTTCCATTCTGGCTACAGGGGAAAATGTTTCATCGTAATCAAGTCCTTCAATTTGTGAGTATCCTTTGTAGACAAGTCTGGCTTTATTCCTGATTACCTGTCCTTCCTCATTCATTTTATTTTTGAATACCCATTTTGAGCCAATGATATTTTTATCAATTGGTCTAGGGACTAGTTCCTAGGTATTGTTCTTTTCAATTTGGTCCAATTCTTCATTCATTGCTTTTACCCAAGACTTGTCCTTGCTGGCTTCTTCAAATTTCTTTGGCTCTATTTGTGACAGCATGGCTATGTATACCTCTTCAGTTTTTTCTGTTAGTTGCCTTCTTGTTTGGACCCCTACTCTCTTGTCTCCAATGATCTGATCTTCAGGATGGTTCTTCTCAGTATATCTTAAGGAGAATGTCCTTTTTTTCTGCATTTCAGCTTGAGTCTTTCAATCTCTTCTAGAACACTTCTTAGCTCCCCCTCAAGGTCGACTTCACCTTCTTCTTCTTCATCTTCTAGCAAGAGACCTTCAAGTTCTTCTATGGCTATCAATAAGAATTCAGAGGTTCCTCCTTCATTTGAGGATTCATCTGAATCTTCAGATGTACTGTTGTCTTGTTGAGCATAGAAGGATTTTCTGCTGAACTTCTTTCCTTTCTACCAGTTCTTTGATTTATTTTTCTCTGACTTCTGGGCCTAATTCCTTACTTTCTTGTGAGGACACTTAGCAGCATAGTGTCCCACTCTTCCATAGTTAAAGCATTTGAACAGGATTTCACCTTTGTATTTACCTGAGCCTCTATCCAATTTCTTGACAAACTTTGCCTCCTCTTCATCCGAGCAAGAGCATATGTCTCCCTCTTCTTCCTTCTTCTTTTTTGTTTTAAAGGCTGCTTCCCTCGTACTTGGCTTCTTTTGTGGGAGCCTCATTTCATAGGCTGTTAGATTTCCAAGTAGCTGGTTCATGGTCAAGGTCTCCCAATCAGTTGTTTCTTCTATTGAAAACACCTTTGGATTAAACCTGGATGGAAGAGATCTTAGAATATTTTTCACAATTATACTTTCTGGCATTTTTTCTCCAAGAGCTTTCATATTGTTAATAATTTCTGCAACTTTTAGGAAGAAACTGGCAATGTCTTCATCATCACTCATTTTTAAGTTCTCAAACTGGGCTCTATAGACTTGAAGTTTGGCAGTCTTTACTTTCTTGTCTCCCTCATGTATGTTCTCAAGAGTATCCCATATTTCTTTGGCAGAGTCTTTGTGCATTACTTTAATAAACTATGCTTCACATAATCCATTCAAGATGGCATTCATGGCTTTTTCGTTAGCCACAAAATCTTGTTTTGTTTCTTTCTCTGTGTCAGTTGCCTTTGGGGCATATCCTAATTCCACTGCAGCCCAGACTTCTATTCCTAGAGACATTATGTATGTCCTCATCCTGATTTTCCAGAAAGCATAATTTTCACCAGTTAAGAAAGGGGCTTTATTGGTTGAGCATCCTTCTTTACTATCCATCTTGGGAACCTAGGATCTCCTTTTAGCTGTTAGACTGGTACTAAGGAACTTGGCTCTGATACCAATTGTTGAACCCTTGGTTAAACTGAGAGGGGGGGGGGTGGGGGTGAATCAGTTTAACACATTCATAATATTTTAAACTTTTTATTAAATCTTATATACACCTTCATTTCATGTCCAACTTAATACGTGAGTACTCTTAGAGTGTGAGCAGCAAGTATTAATATAATATAACAACAGACTTAATATGAGAGCAGTAGGCATTAAGCAGATGATATAAATCAGATCAACACATAAACATCTTGCACAGAGACACCAGATATAAGTGGAAACCCATAAATGGAGAAAACCACATCTTATTATTGTTGTGATGCAAAGGCAAGCTCCAACTCCCTTTCACCACTATTTTTCTGCAGGCACCAACCTACAGGAGGCTCCTACCTCAATTCTGCAAGCTACAACTTGCAAGGAAGCACCAAATCCCTTCAATTTTTTGCAGGCACCAACCTATAGGAGGCTCCACCCTCAGTCAGCTACAACTGACAGCTATCAAGTTGCAACTTGATAGGGAAGCTCCAACTTCCTCAATTTATCAAACTGAATGTTTACTGATTTACCTCAGATATCAGCTCTGTTCTGTAGCTTCTCTTTCTGCTCCTCTTTTATTAATCTTCTCTACCTTACACTTCTATACTCTGCCTTCTCTATATTTGCTCTATCTAACCACTTTTCATATCAACATGATATTATTTATAAGGATTTTCTGGTGACTGTTAGCATTCCTCAATGAATTTGGAATGGACAGCCATGCCTCTTTGCCTTCTGCCTTCTCATTTCTTTTCCAGCTCACATAGAAAAATGTAACTGTAGGTGCTTATTTTAATCTAACAGTGGGATTTTGTTTTCTTTCGGAGACTTGCCAATGCATCACAAACAATAAGAAATTCAATTACAATATTTACATTCACATATAATGAAAACATCAACTCAACTCATTTAGTCATTTGGCTCACTGCGCATTTGTCTTTTCTTTGACTGTGTTTGTCTTTTCTGTGACTGTGTTTTATCTCTTTTCAGCTCTGTTTTCTTTTCTATCCTCTGTTGTGGTGTAACTACTGCATACGTGTAACTAAGCTTTTTATACCATCTAACTGTAAATCAAGCATTTTCCAACGCTTTTGTACTTAGCAAGTGTCTTGTTGATGTGGAACATTCCGCAAGAGGAACATACATACATCGCAATTGTTTTAAATAAATAATCGCCCTCCACCTTGAGCTGAGGCCCGTGGGTCTACAGACCACGCGACATACTTTAATACCATCATTTTTTCTTTATGACAACTCTTTTATATATATATATATATATATATAACCCAAGTTTCATTACACTAACTGCCTTTTAATATGCCTTTAAATCAATTCTTGGCGTATATAATAAAACATGTTTAAAACATATAAAAACTCCTTTTGGGCCCACTTGCCACATTTCCTGACGCAATATATTGCTCCTCCGATTGCGATTGATTGCTCCTGCTCTGATTGCGATTGACCACTATTCATTTTGATATGCCGATGCGATCAATCGCAATTGAAATCTTCCGATTGCGATTGGATCCTTTGCGATTGTTCCAATTGCGATTGATCACAATTGCGACTTGAATACTCTGATGCAATTGACCACTCCTGCTCCGATTGTGATTGATCACTGTTCACTGCGTTTTGTTGATGCGATTAGGCCGGAATTCAAACTTATAAAAACATAGCTTATAGACCCATCGGGTCCAAACTTCCAATCACAGTCGCAACCCTTTGTAGCATGTTCCGATATTCTACCTTTTTCCGATGAAATCAATCACTGTTCACCAGAACTCAAGTATATATGAATTGTGGTTTATGTGCCCATCGAGTCCGGACTTCCAATTGCAATCACAACTCTTATATTCTCCGATGCGATTGGCCACTGTTCATTGTATTTTGCCGATGCGATTGGGAAAGGACTTCAAACGCTTGTTGAACATGATTTATAGATCCATCGGGTCCGGAGCTTAATCGCAATCGCAACTCTTATCAATATGTTCCGCTGCCAATCCTTTCTCCGATGCGATTGGAAAGGGTCCCACCTTATAAGCCTTTTCTTTTGATAGAACCTTTGGTTATTTAGATCTTGCGCTACATATAAAGTATATGCTATGGACCTTTGTTCATAAGGCGCAATATATGTAATGCGTTGCATATATACTCCAGCGTGGGTAACGATTCCCGAAATGAGATTTATATGTATGTTTTGCTGCTTGGGTTATGATTCCAGGAATTATGTTTATGTTATGTGTAACGCCCGGCTGGGTAAAAGATTCTCGGAATTGTATACATATATCCTCTGGCTAAGGTAGTGATTCTATATATATATATATATATATATATATATATATATATATATATATATATATATATATATATATATATATATATATATATATATTCACCAGGTGGGAACAACGATTCTCAGAATAATAGTTGTTTCTCTGCAATAATAGTTGTGTCTCTGCCATTGCTGCTTCTATCGCTCTTCCTCTGCCTTTACTACTGTGATAACGGCTCTGCCTCTGCCTCTGCTTCTGATAATGGTTCTGCCTCTATTATATTCTCTTCCTCTGCCTCTGCCTGTCTCCTTTACTTCCTTCATTTGCTTCTTTGTTGCCTCCATTGCCATGATAATAGCTCTGTCTCTGTATTCGCTGCTTCCTTTGCCTGTCTCTCTCCTTGCTACCTCCTTTGCCATCAATGACAACATTTCCAACAGAGGTGACAGTTTTTCCCCCGAAATCCATAAACCAACATAGAGCCATTTCTTTCAAGGTAGCAAGGAATATTTAAAAATTCTAAGAATCAGCTATATAGTCATACCCTCGACAAACAATGTCAAATTTGAAAAGGAATGTTTCTGAATATTCATAGGAAAGCCCAAGGAAATTAGGAAATGTTGTCAAAGGAATGGGCTTCCATTAGGGGAATTTTCAGGTCTAAAATGGGCCTCCTAAGAAAAAATTACAACTAAAATAAACTTTATCAGAACCAATAGGATTTTAGTTGATGTCATCAACCATGGGGGATGATTCACCATTTTTGGAGTAACAAAGTAAAAAGACTAAAAAATAATAAAATAATAAAACTATTTTTTCAACTTATCTCCTTAAGGGTTTACTCACATTTCGAGTGGGAATACTTATTGGATACAAATTTTAATTCCTCATCCAAGGAATACCCATGTTGCATACTTTTGGTGGACCCCGCTACATGGAAAATGAGAAATACGTAAAAAGACTTGATTGCAATTACGTTTTTTTATGTATTTCTCATTTTTCTTGTAGTAAATTTCATCAAAATTATGCAATATGGGTACTCCTTGGATGAGGAATTAAATTTTGCATCCAACAAGTATTCCCACTCGAAATTTGAGTAAAACCTTAGGGAGATAATTTCAAAATACGAGTTGAAAAAGTAGTTTTTTCTTTTTTCCCTCTAAACTTTGATGATGTAATCAAATATTATTTTATTATTTCCACTATTATTTTATAATTTCCTTAGGAGGCTCATTTTATACCTAAAAATTCCCCTAATGATCGATTCATCACGTCTAATATCTCCAATTGGGAATTCGATCGATGAAGTTGCAAGTGCCATGAATATTCTCCAATATTCACTAGGGACCTCAACAAGTTCTAGTGGTTCTTCAACATATGGTTGAAGTTGTTCTTCAACAGATAGTTGAGGTTGTTTATCAACACTTCCTTGAATGCGTGGTGAAGTAAATTCTTTCAAAGCCTCTTTTCTTGCATTGGGAATACTCATTTCCTATGATCCTTTACTTGCTACGTCCTCTCCTTCTATCATCAGAAGGATTAATTATACTTCTCCTGGTACTATGCTCGTTACTTATTCTCTTTGTGCCATTGAAATGGGTTCTTCTTATACCGAGGATAGTACTGGTTGTAGAACTTACTACCCCTTCAATTTTGTTTGAGTTCTCACCCTGATAGTGGCCCATGAAGATGCTTCTAATTTAGCTTTTTCAATTAGTTCTTGTATGTAGGTAATCATTCCTTCCTCTCTCTGGGGTTCTTCCTCTACCTCTTTTATTTGGATCTTTGTTCATGTAGTTGGTGAAGGAAAAACATTCAAACAATTATTCTAGCTAGGGACCTAGATTAGGGTACAAACTTCCCTCCTCGAGATGAGAGAGTGATTCAAAATAGGAAAATAAATAAAGACGAAAAAAATTAAGAAGTATTAAGCTCAACACCTGGACCAGGGAAAGAAAACTTCCCTCCCAAGGATGAGATATTCACCCCTAGGAAATCAATAGAAAAAAAAAGGAATTAAAGATTACGACCTGGAGCATGGTAAGAAAAATTCCCTCCCCAAGACAAGAGATTGATTATGAGATCAATACAAGTTGTGTTCTTGCACCTTTGATAGCCTCCTTGGAAATGACACAAAAATTTTGGTGTCCAAGTGTGAATAATATTATTCAACCCTTTCCCACATTAATTATCAACCCGTGATGAATTTTTTTATTGGAAGAATTTCATGTAAAGTATATGTAGATAAAAGTTACATAATTTTGTATCAATCACGAATTCAATATACTATCCAAAACAACAACCCACTGTAACAACAATGAATGATAATATCAATCAATTGTAAATAGCGACTAGATTCATAGAATTAAGACTCACATAATTCACTTTAAATTATCATAACAATAAAGGAAAGATCTGATAGAATAAAAGAAACTAACACATATTAATTCAATAACACCTGGTCGGGAGAGAGGGCCCAACTCCCTGATCACGACTGTGATAAAATCAAAACTCAAGGAGAGATTAGAAATACGGGTTGCATTAAACTAAAATGGATTGAAAAAATATTTTTATAGACTCTCAATTATCTCATAAGCTAACCTCCTCTCCACAACTCTGTAACCACTCTTATACAAATTATTAAATTAATGGTTCATGATATTACGACAACTGTTTACCTACATTTACATAGTGGTTGTGATAAATAAAACGAAATTAAAAAGATAGCATAGAGATAAATCTGAAGTTTTTCCATCGTTGTAGTGTTGTCCCAAGATAATGCTACTAGCTTGATGGCTTTCCCTAGATTTACGAGCTTGTTCATCTGACCTTCGAAACTGCAAGAATAATGAAGCTAGAAAGCCACTTTGGTAATAATCCCGTATGACTATGCTTTTTTGACTAAATAATCCATAAAGACATGACAAGAGGTATACCTATGTGGTTTAGGAAATAAATTGATTGTTAATGTTTCAAATGAGGAATGAGAATAGGATAAAAAGAGAGGTAAAGATGTGTAAGTTTAGATCCCAACAATTTCTATGCTTATCTTTCACTCATCCACTCCACCAGAAATCCAATTAGAAGCCTTAAATACTAGCGATCACTATGCCTACTCCAATTCTTAGATTCAAATAGAAGTATTCAACTAGGTTCAATAGCATGGCCACACTAGGGGGTGATGTAGCCAATATGTCAATTCTATCATCCATCATTGGAAAATTAATACGCTCTTGGGAATGGTGCTTAAATAAAAGTAATATGTGTACAATTAAATCATTGCATGCCTCAATGAAATCCAAAGAGTCCAATACCACCAATTATCCTACTTGGTTAGCCTCAACACCCACCTAGCACATATTGAAGGCCACCTATAATGGGGTATCCAAAATCCAACACGAGAAGGCATAGGTGCAAAATATTTGACCCCAGTAACATCCTTTAACAATTCATGTATATAGTCATGTTGGCTTATATTTTGGTTGTTGTTAAATAATTTCCTTCTAGTTCACCAATCACTAATGACAACTATAAAATCATATATTTTCATTCTATTATTGTCATTACTAGTGATAAATATGTACACTTGTGAGATATTTTTGATGTTTTTGGATGGAAAAAAACTAACCTCAACATTTTTGACCTAGTTTCCCTTATGGTAGACCATGACAATGAATAGGACAACCAATGAACTTTAGTTTTGTTTAACAATAATTATGAGGCAATAGAAAATTTAACCAACAAATTTTTTTTTTCAAAACTTCTTTATGTACCACATGTCAAAGCCATGTCAAATAATTACACATATCCCACATATTAGGGTGTAGAAATTGCATTTCAATGATTTCATAGGATATTGGAAATTACATGTTTTTTGAAATCAAAATTTATAGTTAAAGTAGATAACATATAATAAAAGAGGATAATTATAATTGTAAAATAGATTTCATAATTCCATAAGATAGCATATATCCTACATGTTATTCTATGTAAATTCACCATCACACCATATGATATAGAGTAGGAGAATTTCAACCAAGTAAGCACATTATCCTTGCAACAAAGAAATCATTATGATAATAGGCGACACCACTCCCATGTCACAACCCCTAGTGTCGTAATGACTATTCTATATCCATATTAACCATAGATCTATGAAGAAGTAAAAAAGATCAAATTCCTTGAGGTGAAAAATATTTTTGGACTCTAAAATATTGAGGAATGGTTTGTACCTCTAAATATTTTATCCATCTCGATACTTGCTAGATCTAATATTTAAATGTAATATCTTTTTATGTGGCCTCAACAAAACTATATTTTCAACTTGAAACTTGATCTGACTCTAGAAGGGACATATAAATTTTTAAGAAAAGAGAAGAAGTTGAACATAAATTAGTGTTACTCATGTTTTTTTTATAAAACTCCTATTTTCAATGAATATATGTTTTACATGTCTCATATCCTCTTGTAAGATAATCAATTGTTACCTTTGTAAAATTGCAATGTATCTTACAAGGATTTGAAGTGCAAATTTTATTATTGGTGTAGATTTTGAATGTTCTAAAATTGGTCGAGGCCAAAAGAAGTGACATAATACTCTAAGGAAGAGAATTAGTTTCAAGCGAATGTTTAATACCTTTAGTTGTAAAAAATTCACATGCCCAAAATGACCCCTAATATAATTCAAAAAATTATATATCTATGTTTTTGTGAGTGCAATATTTTTCGATTGACATTTTTTCTTCTTTATTCACTCTTTTGTTCCAAAGTTATATTATTTCGACAATTCACTCATTGCAAAACATGTCATTCATGTTCATTTTCATTTTATTTTATTATTTTGACCCTGATGAGGTTAGTGGATGCAGAGGGAACATAGAGTGTATTCTAAGGGCCCACGAAAAACAGAAGAGAGGAAAACATACGACGTCAACTATGGAAGAGAATAAATGAGATGATTCAAAAACTATTCAAAAGTGGAGAGGGACCTTTTAATTGTTGCAAATATAAGTGTGTTAGATCTCTAAGAAACATGTAATTGGTGAGAACCTTAGAGATGGATTATTTTACATGTAGCTACATGGTATTTCATTATGTATTTCTAACTCTTTTTCTCTATATTGTTGTGAATAAATAATGACATGGGTGAGCTTGTGGAGAAAATTGTTCAAGGTAGGTTGGAAAAAGTTAAAATACCTACATTGAGCCACTTGACCATATATCCCATTAGTTTGAATAAAGAGGTAGAGAATTTTGAAAAAAGGGTATTAGAAAACCAATAGAGCAGAAAAGTCAAGGTGTAAGTTCCTTTATTATTCTTTTAATTTCAATTTATTGTCTTCTTTTTTTATTTGTTTATATTCATTTTAGTTATGCAATAAGAATTTAATTATTTTCATTAATAAAATTATTTTAAAAAGGTTACAAACACACACACACACACACACACACACAATCATATTGATATATTCTCTAACATTTTACATTAAAAAATAACTAAATATTTATTTCTATGTTTTACCTGTCAACCCCAATTTCAGTGGACACAAAGGGAACATAGAGTGTATTCGAAGGGCCTACACAAACTTAATAGAAGAAAACATGACTCTAAAACTATGTAAGAGAATTCATGACATGATTCCACAATGATTCAAAAGTGGAGAGATCCCATTTCTACTATTGCAGATATGAGCTGAAAATATAATAAAAAAAGTAGTTTCCTTTCTTTTTATTTAAAAATTCACAAATCTTGTTTTATTACTTTAACTATTATTTATTATTTTCATTAAGACGAATATTTTAGACCTCAAAATTCCGATAATGTTTGGATCAAAGACATATGGAAAGAGCACTAACGATTGAGGAGCTCTGCTGCCCTCTAACAATTACAGCTCAGTTATAAGGTTGTTGTATCGTATGATAGAGGGTTGAAGGTATACGTGATGCATTCTTGAAATTTGGTGTTTCGAGCAACAAATTCGGTTAAAAATTAAATGAAAAATAGTGACTAAATTGACTCAATCTATTGATATTTTCAAACAATAGGATTACCAAGGTTAAAAGCATAGATTTGTGCCCATGGTAATGGCATATAGAGGATACAAAACACATGAAAATTAATGGAAATATTTGGTTTTTCTATTGAAGATTTGAGGCTGAGATAGATTGCCTAAATGAGAAAATAAAAATAAAGGTAGATTTGTAGGAGATAAAATTTGAATCTAAGGCAATGTGAATATGGGGAACAATTGTTGTCAATTAAGTTAGACCAAAGATCACACTTAGAGAGGGGGAGAGGGGTGTGGAATAAATGTAATGGAAAACTTATCATTTCAAAATATTTCATTAATACATAACCATGTAACAATGTACCATTCAATATTGTAGGTAAATCATAACATTGAAATAATATCCTATACATCCCTTGTAATATTCATATGACTTAACAACTTATAATTTATAGCACTTACATATTGTAATTTTCAAATTTATGCTACTTTGTGAACTTTACAAAAACTTTCACAAGGTACTTATTCCTATTCCAACACCAACTATTCTCTTCCTACACTAGCTCTCTTTTCCTGCACCTTAGATGATCCTAAATAAGGGTATCCTTATTACATCTCGTCTGGAGGTTAGAAGTATTCAAATACTAAAATATTCATGCATGAAGAATAAACAATAATAAAAAAAATATAAAAAATAATAGTGTCATTAAGGAACAACATAAATCTAGAAGGTACTTATCTTTAAAGAGAGGAGGTCAACTCTTTCTTGAATCAACCTTCAAGATTTATTATGGTCCATTATCCATAAAAATGGTTTGCTTCAATATTTCCAATTCTCTTCATCAACAACCAGACCCAACAATGATTAGCCCATCTAGGGTTACACCGAATCAGTCACAAGTTGTATAACAACTTCTCACTGATCATGCTAGGTTTTCAAGACTTTATAACTAAAGCCTTTATCACATTCTACGGTTTATTCCAAAACCTAACCTTATGTTATACATCAAACCCTAATAGCCAGATTTCCTAGGGTTTCCTTCAATCCCTAAAATTATTTTAGGTTTATTCCATCTTCACTTGCTTCGATCAATTGTATCTTCACAAGGGTGATATTTGACTAAATTTTCTTCATCCCAAATTTAATCCCATGTTAATTTTCCTTGGGAATATATTGTTATTTGATTTCATAATTTCATTACACAATTTACACATCAAATTTACTCCCATGACAATATAAAATTATTACATCATATGAAATTATGTAGAAAGAACAACACCATTAGTAATGCAAAGGAACATTAAAAGGAACAACAGAAGAAAATAAAGCACACATAAAGAAACCGATATTGGTTGGAGAGTAGGGGAAAACCCCACAAGGGAAAAACCCTTTCAAATTCTTCTTCATATTAGATTGTCATAAAATATTCAACATAGAGAGAGTACAATATTCCAATTCAATAATCACAATATTATCCAACAAAACAAAACAAATAATATCTTAGAGATGAGCACAATAGACATATCTACTTCATATCATATTTTTTCAGCTTTTGGTCTATGGTCAAAATATGTTGACAGTTGTTATAAAAACCGTAGGTGAAAGCCGTATGGAGCTAGATACAATGCGTGTGGCTACAAATATCCAACCGTAGGGGGAAGCCTATCCTACATGTATATACAAGCGATATTTCCTTGTTGCAATCCTATATCCCTAGACCAAAAGCCTTAATTCACACGTGTGAGCTAAGACCCTACAATTTTGGACATTTACGAACAAATTTTCATGAAAAAATTTAGACTTTTGCAAGTCAATCCACAGAAGAGACAATAATAATTAATGTTGATGATGTCCAAATGAGGTTCACTTGAATTGTATTATAGGAATCCAAGAGTGACCAAATTCCTTTTAGGCTCAATCTATCCTTTTGTGCACATGTGGGTTTCCATATTAAAAATAAATTTTTCCCTAACCAAATTAAATTCTTCCAAGGGCTAGGAAGGGGTATTTATTTTATGAGGAAGCTTGTCCAAAGGAGGGATTTTTTCCTCGAGCTTCCAAATTAATATATGCAAGATCCATCCAAATAAATTTCAAAAATTTCTTCAACAAAATTATGGCACAATAGAATTTACATTAGTGACAAAAAGTACATGGATTAGAAATTTTCAAGAGAAATATTTCATAGAAGAAAGAACTTAAAATATATCCATGCAATATATCCATCCATATTCAAGAAGTATGTCCAAGATATGATAAAAAATCAACTCCAAATATAATAGTGCATCCAAGATACTCCAATAGCTTCCAAAGAAAAAGTGCGAGTTTTTTTACAAAAGAAGAATCCAAGTGATGATGATGAGTTCTAAAAAATGAGACTTGCATTTATTTATATGAGTCTCTCTAAATTGAATTAGCTTAATAAACCCATAAAATTATAAAATAATGTGTTGAAAACAAGCCTTGGTCACAAACTGACCAAGTAACTATCACAAGTTATGAATTATCCATCCATATGCAAGTTGGGTTGATAATGACATGGTGATGTAAGATTGTTGGAGGATCACATTGGGTCCTCTAAGTGCCATGATGAGAGATAAGGATCCAATAAATATGAATTATGGGATGAGCCCTAATTTTGCCTACAAAGATATCATGTTGGGCCCCAAAGTGGGTTTCAGGCACAATTGATAGTCCCATGGGTCTCCAGATTAAAGAAAATCCTATGAAATGCTCCAAAAAATGTCTCCTATGATGGTTCTTTCTGTCCCATGTCTGAAGGATGAGATAATCCTACTATGGGCCTTAGATAAAATTCCATGATCATGTTAAGTTGACCCGACATGCTAGTGCAAGTGCATCATCTCACGAATAATGTGGGGAAATGAACAAATTTCTTATGGTGTTAAGGGTTCCCATGGCATGAAATGATGATCTAGGACATGATAGAGTCCCACGTATCTTAACACATCCCGTAGTGGTGTCAATATGATCCTTGGGTGGGATCGGTCCCTCATTAAGTTTCCTAGCCCATGATGAAACAACGTGCGAATTACATATAAGATCCAATGTGCTTCCTCACCATCAATTACAATAATTCATTAGTGCATCTAAGTAAATAAATATTGTTTATAAAGGGAACATTGAAACCTCACAATGGGATTCCCTTCCAAATTTTTGGCTTTAAGCTTGTAGTATTGTTACCTCCCTAGGTAGGAGTGGCTGATAAATAACCTTATTAAATGTTCCTAGACCCTAAGGAGAAGGATAGGTCCAAAGCATATTATTCAATTTATGGAGTTCATGTGAATAATGATGACATGGATATGGATACATCGGTCTCAAAGCCAAATTCCATGCGTTCAATAGTGGTAATGATAAGGGATATTCATATATTTAGGTGTATGGATGTAGGACGGAGCAATCATGGATAAATGAGTTACCCCATACTTTGTTTCTCCACCCTTCTTGTTTTTTTCTTAGGGATCTAAGAGATGATAACATATTGTGTATGATATGAATAATTATCACCCCCTTAATAATAATCTGTTACCCCCTTAAGGTTGGGAAGTTCATCGCCCACCAAGGATTGAGATATGCATAGGTTCCATAATTATCTGGGGGAACTCACGGGGCCCAAAAAACCATGATGATTGACACAACGATAAGGGATAGAGATCCTATTTGGATTTTTCCACATGATATTTTAATGTATTGGCCATGTTTTTCATTTTATTATATTATTTTCTTTTGTGTCTTTCTTGCGGCCATGAATTTCTTTTAACATTATTTTAGTTACATTAGCCTTTGGGGCAAAATTTCCAGGATTGACCCAAACATGTGGACAAGGGGAGTGGGGGTACCCATCCCATGTGTACCTAGTGATCATGTGGAACAAAAAAGGGAAGATGATGACATAGGGCTTGTAATGTGTGAAGGGGAGTGAAAAATGTGAAATAGGAAAAAAATACTATACTACCAAAATCAGGGTTTCCCATGTAGTGCCCTTCTTGAAGCTATAAGACAAAATTGGAGATCCCACGAAGTCAATATTGAGGATTAATCCCCCCATTTAAGGTGAGGGAATAAAACTATACTAAAAAAACCTCCTTCCTCTAAGTCACTGAATAATCCATTACCAATATGCCCAAGGAAAAACAACCACAAGAACCCAATTTCAAACTGAAAAACATACCATCAAGATTGGATTTCCCACAAACAAGCATATGCTTTGGATAGATGGGAAAATGGACATATGACTGGATCAGGGAGAAAATATCAAATGTGTTGGAAAGTGTAACTAGTTTCAGTCTTCATAATGACTATGTAATTATGAATCTATGGGATGAATAAGAAAAAGATAATAAAATTTATCTGTTTAAATCTTGCCTCATGAGTTTCATGAGAAAGGAGTTTTTATTATAATTCAAAGAAATATTTTTTATGTCTTTTAGGGATTTTTCATCTTGTCATAAATATATAATTTAGAGTCATGTATATGAAGTGTGGTTACACTTGTAAATTCAATTTATGAATGTAAGTAGTATGCCTCAAGACCTTGTCAAATGGATTGTTGTAGATGGCTCAACCATGATTGAAATGCCCTTGATAAAATTATTCGAATAATTTTGGAGATACTCCTCTCAAGTTGGCTCTCAATTAGATTTAAAAGTCACCTGATAAAATAGTCACAACTATTCTTGGATAGGTCAGCTAATTACATGTTCCCAACCACTATATATACCTAGGAATACTACGTACAACAAGACATAGAACAGTCCAGATTGTCTTAGATTTTTCAGATATATATATTATAGTAAGGTCTGTGGTTTGGTGCAGCACAAAGAAAGGAGAAAAGGAGAAATATTATGTCATTTTATTGGGTCTAGTAACCTAGGATATATCTATAAATAGGAGGCACATGACAGTTTAGAATTGTAGTAACAATTTAAGGTTTAACCCAATATATAATACAATGAAAATTTCTGAAATGTAATGCGAAGAAGTAGTCTGCCACTAGTTCATGAAAATACACATAGTATCACTATGTAAGGTAGTATCTATGTCTGAAGTATTTTGAATGGATCAAAGGAGTATAAGAGAAGTGTTATCACAATGTGCCAATGATCTTAGATATAAAGAGGTGTAAGGCAAAGGAGGTCAAGACTAGTTTGCAGGAGGACAATAAAGAAGAAAGTGGTTATCTACGAACCTATATTTCGTATGGTTAGTATAAAGGAGTGAAGAAATAAGAAGGAGTGCACTTATAGAATAAGTTCTCTAGTACTGGTGTTGAAGGATGAAGAAAAGGGAGATCAACATAAGAACTAAAAAAAAAGGAGTTGTGAAAAGGTCCTAGAGGCATACAAGGTTCAAGGGTTTGTGTCATGGTCATGGTACTTGTCATTTGAAAGTCTATAAGAAGAATTATTTGTGGTTTTTCCTCTCCAAGAGGGATAGGTTTTGGCCCTAGCTTGAATAAGATAAATTTGTGTCTCTTGTGTTTTGATAATTGATTTGATGAAAGACCTAATAATCTAATAAAGAGAAGACCTAAGTAAGACAAGTAATCTCACAAGTAATTATCAAGTGGAGAATTGAATTAAACCATTTCGTACAAAATTCTCGACATGGTATCAGAGCTAAGGTGTTGAAGACAAAGGGCTACTTGAAAAGAATATACTCAAGGATCAAAGAGAAAGAATCAATTTTTTAGAAAGCATCAAACTAAAAATTAAAGTCTACATTGAAAATTCAAATCATTTTGCAAGGAAAAACTTCAAGCCATATCAAGAAGACCTTCAACCTTATTCAAAGGATCCACACATTGAGGTGGTAATATTTTCCATCAAATATTCTTGATATTGAAGCCTAATCTACATTTTTTGAAGACACATCATCAACCACCATCCAACACTATTGAAGACATAATCATTCTGAAGTAATCATCAAGTCATCCTCGATCATCAAGGATCGAAGATCACTTACCTCCTTTGAAGAAATAAATCTAAGAAGGAGTTCATGCCATCATCATCATCCATCAAGCTGATAGAAGGAAGAAATCAGTATACACAAGTAAGTATTTATATGACCTCATTTGAATCTGTCAAAATGACTTATTGCAAAGATATCAACAAATTGGCTACGTCATCAAAATTTCATGCATGGAAGAAAATGACAAGTTTGAATCTAATTGAAAATGAAGTCATGACCTACATCAAAGGAACTGCAACTCAACCTTCAAAAGAAGATGCTCCAGTGCATGCCAAGTACATGAAGGGAGAAGGAGCATGGAAGGAGAACTTTTCATAGGAGAATGTATGTAATACAACTATGCTTTGAAAGAAGTGGCTCCTGGGAACTTCATTGATAACAACATTGATGGAAGGTAGTCATCTAGATCAAGGGTCATCTATGGAAACATGTGCTGACATTTTTTAAAGGATTCCTCTTTGGACTCACTTGTTAGGAGGAAAGAAAAAAATTTCATCATGAATTATATCTTACAAAATTATGGGATTAGGATATGATGACATATTGATGAAGCAGGCCAAGGGAATGAAATTCTTCATTCTAGGGACAATTGTTGTAGTATGACTCAAAAAATAGGAGATGAGGTACATATATTTATATGTTGACACTATATGAAATGAATTCATGTCATATGGTTGCAAATGATGGACTTTAGATGTATAGAAAGGAGAATCTCTTCTGATACACAGGTTTTCAATAAAAAATTAAATCAACACAATATGTCCTCATATGGAATATGAAGTGGTTGTATACAAACAAGGAACTGTATACTCGAATTTCTTGGGAATGAATTAAAACTGTGTGGATAAAGAAAGGGAGAAATCATGAAGTAAAACCATGATAAGAGGCATTTATAATCTTAAATCCAAGAATATTTGAATGGGAAATCTTCTGGGAAGATATGTAGACTGTTTAAATAGAAGTTTGGTAATGATGAAGATCATTGACAATACATATATTTAGGAGATGTGTCAATGTGTATGAATGATGTCGATGCCTATAAGAATATGTCATGGAAAAATATCATCACAGACTTAAATTTTGATTTAAAAGTTCATATGTATATGTTTATCTGGATAAGTTTATGGAGGGCTTCCAACCATATGAAATGATGAAATATCCTTGGAAGAATTGTGATTTTAAGGAAAGCCACATGGCATGTAGATGGAATAGATGAGAAAGACTAATGAATCACTTTCTAATAGATGATATGAATCATGGATGATCTATGCCGTATGAAGCTATCCCAATGTTGAAGACTCCTAAATATCAAATTAATTCATGACATCGAATGGAGGAATTATTCATGATCAGCTGGGTGTCTCATCATTGTTGCTACGGGTCTCTAGTTATGAGGGAGTTGGGTGGTAAGTTTATTACTTGGAAGAAACTTGGTAATTCATAAGAATGAGCTTAGGTACATGCCATAGACTAGGACTAACCATCGTAACTCTTAGTGAATACAATGAAGGAGAGAATGGATAGACACATGATTCTGGTCTTCACCCGGGGAGGATTTGTTAATCATCTGGAATCTGGCACTCTTTGATAATGTTATAGGGCATTCAAGATAACAGTTGTCGTGAACTGATTTTCTTTTAGGATTAGCTACCCAATATAAGAATAGTCTAGTAAGGTCATACTTTGTGAACACCCAAGTGGAGTATGTACCTTGGAGAGACAATGACAATGTTGTTTATAAGTAATTTGTCACACTAACATTGTAGCCCATTGTATCGTTGAGAGATGGGGTTGTTAGTCAAGGCCTTGTACTTTGAAATTTTGGTTGATATGATGCGATACAGATGTGATTACCAATCCGATTATTCTAATGAGATTCTTCATATTGAAAGTAACCATGTACTATTATGAATACCTCCCTAGTTAAGAGGGAGTGTTGGAAAATGTAACTAGGTTTGGTTTTCATAATGACTATGTAATTATCAATATATTAAATGAATAAGACAAATATGATAAAATATATTTTTGTAAAGCTTGTCCCATGAGTCTCATGAGAAAGGAGTTTTCATTATAGGTAAAATACTTCTTCTTGATGTCTTTTATGGATTTGTCATCTTATCATAAATGTATAATTTAGAGTCATGTATATGAAGTGTTGTTACACTTATAAAGTCAATTTTTTGATGTATGTAGTATGCCTCAAGACCTTGTCAAATGGTTCGATGTATATCACTCAAGCATGATGGAAATATTCCTTATCAAATGAGTCTAATAATGCTAGAGATACTCCTCTCAAGTCAGCTCTCAATGAGATGTAAAAATTGGCTTATAAAATAGTCATAACTATTCATGGACATATTGGCTAATTACATGTGCCCAAGCACTATATATATCGAGCTAGACTACGAAGAACAAGACACAAAACAATTCATATTTTCTAATATTTTCAGATATATATTAAAGTAAGGTGTACGGTTTGGTGCAACACAGACAATGAAGAAAATGAGAAATGTTATGTCACTCTATTGGGTCTAGTAATCTCAGATATATCTATAAAAAGAGGCACATGATAGTTTGGAACTGTAGTAACAAGTTAAGGGCTAACATAGTATATAATACAGTGAAAATTTATGAAATGTACTGCAAAGAAGGAGTCTACCACTATTTCAAGAAAATAGACATAGTATCATTGTGTAAGGCAGTATATATGTTTGAATTATTTTGAAGGGATTGAAGTAGTACAAGAGAAGTTTTATCACAGTGTGCCAAGGATCTCATATATAAATAGGTGCAGGGCAAAGGGGGTTGATACTAGTTTGAAGGAGGATAGTAAAGAAGAAAGTGGTTATCTAGGAACCAATATTTCCTAGGGTTAGTATAAAGGAGTGGAGAAAGAAGAAGTGAAGTTAGAGACCAGGTTCTCTTGTACTAGTGTTGAACAGGGTAGAAAAGAGAGATCAACATAAGAAGCAAAAAAAAAGAGCAGTGAAAAAGTCTTGGAGGCATACAACAGTCAAGGGTTTGTGTCATGGTCATGGTACTTGTCAACTGAAAGTCTATAAGAATAATTAATTATGGGTTTTTCTCTCCAAGAGGGAGTGGTTTTTTGATAATTTACTTGATGAAAGACCTAATAAGCTAATAAAGAGATGAACTAAGTAAGAGAAGTAAGCTCACAAGTAATTATTAAGTAGAGAATTGAATTAAACTATGACCTGCTAAATTATCAACAAAATGGAACACTATATTGGCTACAATGGTGGTTTTTGGCACTGGCCAATGACAAGTACATGAGAAACTTTCTCGTATGGGGTCACCCACTTTTGATGGGTAAAAAGCAACACTACAAATATTGTATGTGCACCCAAATAACAACATTAACTCATGGAAATTGACCACATTTTCATAATCTAAAATTATGGTCCAATTATTGAAATCATCTTGCATCTCATGCAGTCAACTTACTAATTGAGTCAATGAGCTAAGTATCTTCCAATACTCCTCTAAATTGAGTCATTTTTCTATAATATAAGAAACTCTTATTTTTTGTGTGAGATATTAAAATAGATTTGATGTAAGGAGCTTTGTGAATACATCTACAAGAGGCTCATTAGTGGTGACATATTCAATTCAAACAATATTAACAACAACCCACACTCTCAAGAAATGAAATTTAATTGTAATATGCTTGGTCATTGAATGCATGACAGGGTTTTTATAGATGTTGATAGGAGTATTGTTAACACACATGATCGGAATTGAATCATTCAACTCTACCTTGATATACTTTAAAATATATTTCATCTAAATAATTTGAGTCCAACAAGTGGCTGTGGAATTTTACTAAACCTTTGTTGTGGATAAAGAGTTTGATTTTTTTTTTCTTACCCAATACAAAATGCAATCTCCCAAAAAGAATGTTGATGCACAGGTTATTTTGTTGTCATCAAAGCTACCAAGAAAATCAACTTCAGTGTAAGACTTCAACGTAAATTATTTAACTTTATCATACCAAAAGCCAAAGTTTGTTGTTCCTTATAAATATTTTAAAATTCTCTTGACTGCATTAAAATGGTTTTTTCTAGGACTGGACTGAAATATAGCCACGAAGGCCACTACTTGCATTATGCTTGACCTTGAAGTAGACAGGTACAACAAGCTCCCAGTCATTGGTCTATAGGTTTTCTGATTCACAAGACAATATTCATCCTCTTTACTAAGCTTATAGCCTATCACCATGGGAGTACTAACTAGCTTGAACTCTTTCATCCCAAATTTCTTTAATGTTCTATAGTGCCACACTCTAGTTTACTGACATTGATATGAAATTAACACTCATTTAGCTATAAGTCTCACACTTTATTCTTTCAGGATCTTAGATTGAGGATCCATACACCTTACTATATTATTAGTGAATGTGATGGTTATGTTTTTTCTCTATTCATATTATGATGATGGTAGCATTGATGGATATGCATGTTCTCTATTGATATCATGATGTTGATAAAATTTATGGATATGTATGTTCTTTGTTGATGATATGATGTTGATAAGTTTGATGGATATATATATGTTTTCTATTTATGTGGAACTGATGCCAACTTTAATGGATATCTATGTTTCCTATTGATGTTATCATGATGATAACTATCATGGATGTGTTTCTTATGCTATCTAGTCTTAGTTCACAACGAACAATGATGTGAATGACTAGGTCATGGTGATGATGCTATTATGACAATTAATAGCACACAAAAACTTTGTTAATGATTTTTATCAAGTAACGAAAGAAACCAACAGAGGCACTCACATGTGATGCCTCGAAGATATCTGATTCCATGGAAATGAATATTTAGTATTTCAAATTCTAAGTTTTGTTTGAAACTTGATATATATATATATATATTATAGTGATATGTTGGTTGTTTTAGGAATAGGTTAGCTTGCCAGAAAAATGACTCACACATGGGTGATGGGGTTGTACAATTGATGGAATTGCATGGGAGGGATGGGACAATCTTCCTGATTTCACCTGCTAGCATTCCGACTGTGACTTGGGTTGTAAGGGTTGGGATACCCTCACCTTGAATAACATGATGTTATGGGGGTAGGAGTGAAATAAGATGGAATCCTTGATCCCCAACACCATTAGTGCGACCATTGCAGGAAAAATGAGAGATTATAGTGGTCTCTATCATTGCACCTAGGTTTTCCCCTCATAGCCACTTCATTCCTGAAGGGAAAGCAACACGGAACCCTTGCAACTTCAAGGGAAGTTCTTAAAGGGCACATATGACCCATCACCTTTGGCATCATAAATAAATTGTTAGGTGTGGAACCCTTGGAACTTCAAAGGGAAGTTCTTGAAGAGCACGACCGGCTTGATACCCTTAGGAAAAAAAGGAAACTAATGAATATTATCAAGATATGAAAATCCTACTGATTCCCATTAAGTGGTAAATGAGGGTAAAAATAAGAAAAATAAATCAAGAATAGACTTGGGAATAAATGAGAATAGGAAGAAATAAAAGCATTGTATCTTCAAAACTCTACTCCCATGTAGGAAAATATTATGTCGATAACTTACATAATTATTTTAATTAGGAAAAATAGGAAAAGAGGGACATAGAGTAAATTTTAAATATTAATCCTAGAGTAACTAAACTTAATCAATAGAAGAGGGTGGTGAATTATAATAAGATTAATAAATTAATATTTGAGAAATTTATAGAACCTCCATGTGGAAAGATCCAACATAACAATATCCATATAAGAGGAAAATTGAGTTATATTGGGACGTATTTAGGGTACCAAAATTGAGACTTATTAGTTGACTTCAGTAATGAACACAAATTAATTAGTATAAAATTGAGATCAAGATATAACTAGGTGAAGAAATAGAGAGTCTTGTTGGGGTGATCAGGAAAAGTATATATATATTTTTAATTAATATTTGAGTAAATAATTTGGAGAGCATTGGTGAGAGGGTGACACATGGGTGCATGAATAATCAAACTTTTGGATTAATAAGAATAATTAATTATGCATGAAGTTGCAAGTGTCACCTATGAAGCCTCCTATAAAATAAGGGGCAATCCATAAGAGATTATACTTTTTTCTTACCCTATTTCTGGATGGATGAGATCATTTCATTTTAAGTGGCTACGAGCTATATATTAGTTTGGTGAGGTAGAGGAATTTAGAGCGGACACTATTAAGCCAAGGACTGATCACCTGTATCAACTAGAAAACTTTCTCCATTGTACAACCCCATTGGAGCTTGGGGCTCCATGGGGAAGCAATTTACCTAAGGAATAGGTTGCGTGGTTAACCTGTGGGTCACTACATTCGTTTATAGAACATCAAAATTCACACTAGGAGTTCAAATTATGTTAAACACTATATTTAAGTTGGTGAATGATTTGATTCCTTTTGACATGTTAGAAACATCAATTCTAGGAAGGCCCCAATGTTGAAAGGATTGATACTGATAAAATGACTAATAAATTTTATGTGGCCCTTAAATTGATTTCGGCATGTCATAAATACGAATTTTAGCAAAGGCCCTAATGTGTTTCAGTCACATTCAATATATCAAAATTTGGGAATTCCCCTTGATGACCTTCGGTCATGTTGAAAAGTTGAAATGTTAGAAAGGTCTACATTCCATCTCCATATATATACAAAAAAAACAACTTTTTTGTAAGCCTTCATGTCATTTAACCTAATTAAATGATCCAATGTGGTGAGGGTGCCAATGTATTTTGGTCATCTTAAAAGTATCAAATTCATTTTGAATCATTGATGCATTTTATTCATAATAAATATTGATGTTTCTCATGTTGGATTTTTCATGGAAGCATTAATCAATATAAACTTTACAATGACATCTATGATGACTGGTTAATACATAAAGAACTATTTGATGTCCCTTATATTCACAAGTTAAGGAAAAATTATTGTATTGAATCCAAAATTTTCTTCGAAAAATATGGAATATGATGCCTCTAAGGGTGCCAATGCCTTATAGTCATCTTTAAAGTATCAACGATGCATTTTAGTGAGAATAAAAACTAATTCTTGTCAAAAATTCGATGACCATGATCAACTTACAACAATAATATTTTAAGGTGGCCTTTATTCCTTTTAATCTCATCAAAATATTAAATTTTGGGATTGAAAATTTAAACTAATAAATTTTATCGAATCCTTGATGACCCTAGCCAAGAGAAATTTTATTATTATTATTATTATTATGGAATGTTAAAAGGATTAAAATTTATATAATATTTGACATGAATATAATTTTTTTTTTAAATCAAATATTTAGAAAACACCACCACCTTTCAGGTAGGTTAATGATACGAATTTTCATAGCCCACGATGAAGAGCTATGAAGAGGTTTCTTAGGAGAATGTTGAGGGTGTAAAATAGAAACAAGGATGGGACTTAGTGGTTCATAAACATTTCAAGATTGCGAGAACAACCATTTTTATAGGAATCAATAATTGGGTTAACCACCATCATTTGACAACATATGGTTTGTTGGAAATGAATATATAGTCTTTGAAATTATAATTTTAGTTTGAAACATGCTATATATACATATTATAATCATATAATAGTGGTTGAAGGCACATGTTAGTTGTTTGGCCGAATAACACACACATGGGTGATGGGGTTGTATAATTGGATGGAACTACATGGAAGCGGTGGGATAATGTCCTTGATTTCATCTGCTAACACTCCCATTGTGACTTGTGATGGAAGGGTTGATACACCTTCACCTTCAAGATCACAATGTTGTAGGGGCAAGTCCGAAATTGGGTTGCACATGAGGATTTACCTGGGCATGCATGTCAAGGGCGATTCCTTGATCCTCAACACCATTAGTCTCACTATAGTGGGAAAAATGAGAGATGATAGTGGCCTTTATCGTTGCAACTATATTTTCCCCTCATAGCATATATATACTTCAAGGGAAAACGACGTGGGACATTGGAAATTTGAGGTAATTTCTTGAAGGGCATGAACGACTTGGAACCCTTCACATCAAAAATAAATTGTTTGGCATAGCATCCTTGGAACTTCAAAGGGAATTATTTAAGGGCACGACTAAATTGACACCCTTTGCATAAAAATTTAACCTATCAATGTGATCAATATATGAAAATCCTACTAATTTCAATCATGTGGTAAATGAGGGATGACCTAAGGCAAAAAAATCAACAATAGACTTGGGAAAAAGGGGGAATAGGAAGAAATAAAATATTGTACCTTGAAAACTCTACTCTTCCCATGTTGGAAAATATTACATAGATAATGTACATAAGTATTTTAATTAGGAAAAAGGGAGAAATAAGGACATATATTTAACTATAAATATTAATATAAAGTAGCTAAAATTCATCAAGAGAAGACGGTGGTGAATTAAAATGAGATTAATAAATTAAAATTTTAGAAATTTAGAGAACCTCCATGTTGTAAGAGCCAACACAAGAATATCCATCTAAGAGGAAAATTGAGTTAGATGAGGAGGTAATTAGGGGACCAAATATGAGACTTATCAGTTATCTTAAGTAATGAACAAAAATTAAGGATTATAAAAGGGGGATTAAGAGACAACTAGGAGAATAAATAAGGAGTCTTGTTGGGGTGAGGAAAAATATTATTTTTGAATTAAAACTTGAGTAGACCATTTTGGAGAGCGTTGGTGAGAGGGTGACACATGGGTGGGTGAATAATCAAAATTTTGGATTAATAAAAATAATTAATTATGAATGAAGTGCCAAGTGTCACCTATGAGGCCTCCTATAATATTAGGGGATATCCATGAGACATGGGGATATTTTATTACCCTATTGTTGGAAGGATTAGATCATATCATTGTGAGTGGCTATAAGCTATAGTTGAGTTTGGTCAGGTAGAGTACTTTAGAGAAGGGACTCTTGAGCCAAGGAGTACTCACCTCTATCAGCTAGCATGATTTCTTCATTGTACAACCCCATTGAAGTTTAGGGGGTCTGCAGGGAAGGATAATACCCAAGGAGTAGGCTGGGAGGTTAACTAGTGGGTCACTACATTCAGTCATATCACATTATCATTCACACTCAGAGGCAGGCGAAAACAAGTGAGTGCAAGTAGAGGTAAGGAAAAGATCAAACCTCCTCTTTGGTGAATGGTACCACTTTAATGATGTTTTGTTATACGATTTGTTATTATTATAGTAAATAGAATGTAAATAAGAAGATATGTGAATGTATTATAGTTCATGGATGTTGATTGTAAATGCTTAATGATCACTGAGTTCCAAATTTTTATCCTTTATGGTTGTATTTTAATTTATCTACACTATATTTAATGAAAAAAATAGCATAGGGTTGGTGCCTACATGTTTGCCTTAGATAATCTTATTGAGAGATGAAGAGACCATTTTCGAATTAGGAAATTTGTAGTCCAACAAAGAAATACAACTCTCCTATCATAGACATTTCAAATTAATTTTTCATTATCTCAAAAAAAAATTCTTCCATTTGCTCCAAATCACTACTAAAGATGATATCATCTACGTACAACAAAATTATTATAAAATTATCATTTTCATAATTGATGTAAAAATTGTTTTTTGTTGTATGTCTCTTGAAACATTAGTACTGAGAAAAGAAATTAGGTTACTATTTATATCTCATTATAGGTGTACAACATGAATTTACTTAGAGAGAGCTACGAGAATGAAGCATCAATTAATATTTTACTATGCTCACTAGACTCAACTAAGAGCTCACTAGAATAATCATTAGACAATTGGTTAATTAGGTAAGAAATATGCAGCAAAGGAAAGGGGATCCTTACGTAGTCCCACTACTCTTATAATCCCTATGCCTAGGCTAGCATTAGACATAGACATGAAGATATGGATAATGGAAAGAATAGAGGAAATAAATAAATAAGCGATATAGATAAAGGAGATGTTTCACTATTTGTAGATTCCCTAAGAATTAAAAAAAAAAAATAGATAGTTGTACAACTAGGCATAACAAAATCTAGGAGCTTGTTTTATCCCATCTAGAGCTTTCTCAGTCTACAAACATAATCTTCATTCTCTAAAAGAAATAACCCTTCTGGTTTTTATATATACACTTCTTCTTCCAAATCTTCATTGAGAAGATATGACTTTACATCCATTTGATATACCTTAATATTCTTATGGCTTGAAAAATCTAAGAACATATTGATGGCTTCAAATCATGCTATAGGTGAAAATTTTCCTTCAAATTCTATCCCTTCTATTTTCACATAGCCTTCTTAGACTAGTTGTTCTTTGTTTCTTACCACTTCTCTTTCCACAATTAGATTATTTATAAAAAAATTGTTTAGTTCGTATAAAATTTTTGTCCTTGGGCCTAGGAAGAAGTTCCCAAGTGTCATTTTTCTCAATTTGGTCCAACTATTCATTTATTTCCTTTACCCAAAATTTGTCTTCACTAGCTTTACTGAGATTTATAGGCTCAATTTTGATAGCAAAGCAATATTTTCACCACTGGGATTGTTGGTGATTTTCCTTCTAGTTTGAACACCGAGCATTCAACCATATGTTATTTAATTTTCTAGATGTTTTTTTCCACATACATAGATGGAATTATAGGCATCTTCGTTGTCTCTTCTTCTTCATCTTCTTGATTTGCATTTATGAAATAAGTGTCTTCTCCTTAGTCTAATTCCTTGTTTTATTTAGAATTTTTTGAATGAGATAGTGCCTCATAAACCACAATACCAATTTTATCATCAACTTGTTTCGTCCTCTTGTTATAATATTTGTAGCCTTCTCTCTTTGATTGAATAACCTAGCAATATACCCTCATTATTTTGAGATTAAAATTTTCAATGGTTTTTATCATTTCTATTGATATACCATTTACTCCCAAATACCTTGAAATGTTTTACTTAAGTTGACCTTCCATTCCACAATTCATAAGGAGTATAATCACTATTAGGCTGAAGTTGTGTTCCATTTGAAAAATAAATTGTTGCCTTCGCTACTTCTCCAAAAATGTGTTTTCTACCTTCCCTTTGTCCATCATTGCTCCATCCATCTCCTAAATGGTTCTATTTTTCCTTTCAACTGCCTCATTCTGCTAAGGTGTTCCGTTGACTTAGTACTACCTCCTTATGCCATGTTTATTACAAAAATATTCAAAATATTTTGAGATAAATTCTCGTCACTTGTCAAATATCAAGAATTTAATTTTAATATCCTTCTCCTTTTCAACTTAAGCCTTGAATATTTTAAACCTATTCAGGGCTTCTTATTTCTCTTTTAACAAAATTATCCATGTGGCCCTAGTGAAATCATCAACGAATATAACAATGTACCTTTATCTTCTTGGGATATTTGTTATTGTAGGAGTACAAATGTACGTGTGGAATTATTTCAAAGTTTTATAAGTTGATACCCTTTTATTTTTTATCCGAATTTATGCAGGAATGCAAAAAAATACATAGATAACCATAAACATAGAAATACAGTGGAAATAAGGCTTCATTTCATTAATATCAAATTACTAAAATATGCTTACAAACATGATGGAAATAAAATAGCTAGGGTGTGTTAGTGCTCGAATCTGCCTTAGGCTGAAGGAAAGCAGGATTCAAGGTAACATCAAACCAAGCTGAGCCTCGTAGCTAGCCCTACGAGGACAGGAGAGGGATCTCTCCGGGTCTATCTCGTCAAAAGATCTCCAATAGGGCCGAGACGACCTATAATGAATACTGATACTGATTTTAGGCTAGTAAATAAATGGGAAGTTTTGATTTGAATTTTTGGGGTTTTGTTGGGAAAAAGGGGAAAGACAATTTTTGGGCTTGGGGATGAGGCCAGTTTCTTGCAGAGTTCAAATTGGGGCGAGGTAGGCAGTGGATTTGATGTCTTAGATCAATGGGATGGATGGAAAATACTATTGAGGCGTTGAAGAGAGCAATAGGGTACAAGAATCCTCTTCAGACTCACGAAAAACATATAAAACTAAACAAAATTTTAAGGCAGAGCACCAGCAAACCAATGAATTCTACCTTAATTACTCATTTGTTTAATTCAAAAGAAAAGAGTAGGGAAATGGCATACATATAACATTAATGAAACTTAAAATAACATGAGAAGAACATCATCAAAACTCAGAAGCCACAAGAATCCAAACAAGTGCTGCAAAACTCTGGTCTTTCATTTGCCAAAAAGTGAAAATGGATGTACAATGAGGTGCCAAACTTTTCCCAAGAGTCCAACCCTGAAAATGCTTCAGAAAATACATGATATAGGCAATTCCAACCCCTTCCCACACCTCTAGGGGTCAAGCTCATCCTTATAGGAGAAGTTTGAACCAATTCTAAACATGGAACTGAAATCTAGGCAGCCAAACAACTTGCCTCTAAAAGGAAGGAAACTGATTCATTCATTAAATTTTCACTTTTTAGTGAATGAATCCTCTAGAACAAGTGAATAAGTGCCAAAATTACATCATGGTTACCAAATTACATCAAGATAGATCAATATTTACATCAAAAAGTGAAACTAGTCAAAACTGGCCGAATTCCTGAGCTGGAAGGTGAAAAATAGGTTAAAATCCTCTATGCGCCGTGCCACTTTGAGACTGTTTTTGGGGAACTTCCTAAAATTGAAATCTAGCTCATGATAGCTCGTTGGAAAGCCCTAGATGTTGGATATCCAATCCAAGTGGAATTTTTCAATTTGGAGCTCATATACCCCTCCAAAACTACAATCTCCCAAGACTACTTCCTGCTTGTGCAAAAGGTGGCAGAAAGGTAATTTTCATGGTGTTTTTGGACCTTAAGACCAGCCAGAACTTGATGAAATGTCTTGGCCATTCCTGAGCATGCTTAAATTTCCATAAAAAACCCAAAAATATCAATTTTTCCTCCAGAAGATGTTCCAAACGTAAGCGCGCGTCGGGTGGCATGACACGTAGAGCAGAAAAATATGTTTTGCAGCCAAAATTTTCAAAAACGACAAAAAATTCTCCAAATTTTCTGAAATTTGGAGTGAAGGCCTCCCATCATGTCTCATGCTCAACCAAGGAAGCTTCGGCCAAGATATGAAGCGGATTAGGCCTTTTTTGCCTTTTTAATGCTCTTCTCAACCTCACCTTCAAGATCTTCATTCTAGCTTTGCATATGTGTGTGCGGGCCCAATAGTGATTCTTCATATGAAGGAGCATGTTTTTGTCCCTATTGCTCTTTGCCAACAACTTCTCTAGATGTATATTGATTTTCTCAAGCCAAATCTTCCGCTCAAAGCTGTCATGTCACCATGTCTCTTTCGGGCCAATTCCCGGTCTTCACGGATCTGCCGCAACTCCATAAGTGACTGTTGATCCTCCAACTACTTATTCCACTGCTCCAAGTAGTTGATCACCCACTGAGCTCTCTGAAACTTGACATTCAAACTCTCGATCTCAGCTTTTTTCTCCTGCACAATTTCTTTCAGCCTTGAGCTAGGAGAGCTCGCATCAACGTCAATCAAAATAAACTCAGTATCTCGGCCTCCTGAACGGCCCTCATCATGCATCGGCCTCTTGCCTCTATCCTGAACCTGTGAATATACCTGCGCTGATGTAGAAGACGAGACCCCTTCGACTCCATGTGGAGATAGTACTCACGCTGCTGATGAAGATAACGAGACCCCTTCCACCCCGGGTGGAGATAGTACTCGTCGTGACGCTGCAAACAAGGCTCTGGCACCTCTCTGATATGTAACACACACTAGAACACTGCTATGCTCAATCTTAGGGCCTTCCGGATGGTGTGAAGACTCACCATGCTCATGAACAATCTTGGGAGGAGGCTGAGGGGCTGTAAAGAAGTCATGAGAAATAAACTCCTCCCATGCAATGCCCTGCTGTACTAGCTGATGTACCACCATGATTTTGATGAGCGCGTAATGATAGATGCTATTATGATGCTGCGCAGAGGTCTTCTTCTGCATAAGGACCGTCATCCTCTCTATGCTGTGGCACATGAAAAATGGAATGCTCATCATCTGTACTCTCGTGAAATGCATCAGCAGTCGGATATGGTATGCATACAAGCGTGAAAATCTTCCCTCACAGCTAAAATACTTGATGATAAGCTTCATCAATGGTGCATACTCTTCTTTCAAAAATCGGAACAGGAAAACCCTACTAAGATGCCTCAAATACCCAGGTTTGATGTACGGCTCATAAAATGATCTATTGAGCTGCTGTCTCTTGTTCCATTCCTCCCCTATATTCGGTATCCCGGTGGCCTCAACAATGGTCTCTGGTGTCAACATGAAGTTTACTCCAGCAAGGTTCACCTGGCCCTCACGCAAATGTAGCACAAATAGGCGAGCTAACTCATGATGATGCTGAGTCTGAGCAATCATCTCACAATATCGGAAACATGACATATGCTGAAAACAATCCATTGCAAGAGAGCAGGTCTGCAATTGAGCCAAAGAAGTGGGCTCCTCCCTGACATGCCTACCATGTTTTTGAGACCTCCTTGGTACATTTAGCTCGGTGGTTGAGTCACTGTCCTGCTCATATCCCTGCTCATATGATGAATTTGTCTCTGACATGATGCTGAAAACAAGGTGTTTGACAAGTATGATGATATATATGTGGTGAAAACAAGTGTTTTTCAAGACCAAGTGTGCCACATATACAATAAGGTGTTGTGGAGAAATGTCACAAGGAATACCATAGACTATCAAGTGAATTTAAGTGTGAGGACAGTCACTGTTTGAGGGACTTAGGGATTTGGACAATTTACATGTGATATGGGAATAAGTGATAGTGATGGGGGGTAGTTTTAGGAACAAGAGTCAATGAAGTGGGAATATATAAGTGAAAACAAAGACATAAAGGCAACCCTCGAATCTTATGAAAATTAGGCTTTAACCAATGATAGGAAGGGGGGGAAATGATGGTAAGAGGATTCAAAAACATGGGAACAAAGGGTATAGGGAATATGGGACAGCGGAAATAGGATAGAGACTATGGTAGGTATGATAGTGTGACAATAATAGTAGTGATAAAAATGATCACAATGACAAGAGCACAAATGAACATGGAATGAGAGTTTAAGCACCAAAACACCTCTTTGCAAACCCTAAAGAGCATATTTAATATGGGCATAGGGTTTACTCTGTCATTAACTAAAATCCAATGTTTTCACTTCTAAACCACACCACTCACAAATAAAATCACTGAACATGCCTTGCCAACTTACTTGGAGAAGAATTGAGCTGAAACAAATTGAGTTTTTATGGAGCGGAAGTGATTTTGGCCTTTGGGGGCTCTATGCGCCGTGCACAGACCCAATGCGCCACGGCCTTTGGGTGTGCCGCACCTGTGGCAATTTCCACTGTCAATTCTGGCCCAGTGCGCCGCGTCACTCTTGTGCGCCGCACCTCTTTTGTGTGCATCGCGCCTCTCTTGACACATAGTCATGGCCTCTTTCAAATGCTGTTTGGTCTCCAACTTTGAAATTTGACTTCTCAATGAGATTTTCTGAATGAAACTTATTGAAAATGAATGAATAACCTTAAGAAATATCTTGAAAAGAGGTGGCTTTGATCTTTACTTCTTCAAAACCCATTTTGTAATGTTCTTTTTATTTTGGCACTTTGTCATTTAATGAAACTCTGTCTTTTGGATTTTCACTGATTTTCTGAGTTTGGACTGATGAAATTAGTTGATTTTTTGCAGGGATATTGGCGCTTAACCTTGGAAAAGGAAAACCAGAGTCTGCTTTGAAATATTTATGGCAGAAAAAATACATCATTACTACAAAAATGAATTTGACAATTTCTTATTCAAAACAGAGTTTTGAACAAGAAATGTCCTCGAATATGTTTGATGATGAAATTTTGAACTGAGAAATTCTTTGAAAACCATCCTCATGGCCTATGGGCATTTATTAAACATGTCAAAATACTAAACCCTAGACTCAAAAACTAAAAGACTCTTTTTGACCAAAATAATCATTTATAACTGTGAATGACATGAACTGAACTTTGATGAATTTTGAGGAGTTTTGACCAACCCATCAGGTACAAACATGACAGAAACAAGAAATCCAAACTCTTCCTTCAGTCAATGGCATGCCCCTAGTGGAATGCAACGAAGTGAGTCAAGCAAGACACCTAAAAATGAATATGCAAAAAGAGAAATGATCTATGACGGAGGGATGGCCATACCGACTCTAACATTGGCTCCAATGGGGATGGTAGCTCCAAGGAGGTGCCAAGAACGGAAAATCTCTAGGAGAGCTAGACCGTGCCTCCATCCATTGGGCTATGGAGTCATTATTTCGAAAAGACGACAAAATACTGATCACTCAATTTATTTGACTGAAACTTGATTGAAACTTGACTCAAGCCGAGTCAAACTAACTCGATACAAACTGAAATGACTGAAAAAAACTTGACTCTAGCAAACTAACTCAAAATGACTAAAACTTGATGGCAGTACATGACCACCTGTGTTTCATACAAGACAATATACCATAAAACTATATCAAAATGCCAATGCAACCAATCAAGCAGATTCCTTCTTGATTGATTATCCTGATCGGATCTGTTGGTCAACAATAAATACTGGTAACTGGGCATCCAAAAACATAATCGACCATGATCTCCTTCATCACTGAATACTGCAATAATCACCTTCACTGCTGACTGCAGCAGATTTGCCAGTGGATCCTGAAAAACATGAAGATTTACCTCCTGCTAAAAGAACAAGGTGTCTTTTTCTCCTACTTCTGATCTTTCTTCAGTAAAAGTCTGTTCCTGGTCCTCAAAAAATTCTGAACAAATAGACGAGTAGACCTCCTCTTGGAAAGACATTTCAAAAAATGAAACATATGAAGAAGAGTCTGAAAGGGAATCCTAAATGGTCTGATCTTCTGTAGTCTGAATATATTGTAGGTCATCTTCATATGATATGATAGCCAGATTATCATATTCCTCATTACATTCATCAATCATAAGAAAATAAACTTCAGATGATTCTTGAAGCGTAAAAATGACATTTCTATCATCTACTAAATATTTGTCCATTTCACTTACTTGAATGAAGGTCTCATCTTGCGTTTCATGAGCTGACTGGACTAGCTCGTTATGAAGGCTGTGTTCTAATGAACTGACAACATTTGGATCCATAACTATGTCTTCTGCATTCAAGATGATCTCAACAGCAGAGTTCTCCTTTACGGGATTCAGCACAAGATATTCTTGGTCATTACAATCTGAATCTGGATCTAAAATAGCTGACTGGACATTAACACATTCTAGATTTGCAACTTGACTTCCCTGCATGCTGTCTTCTTCTATGGACAGAGATGAAACGAAACTTTCTCTTTCATCATTTTCAAGCATACGGCAATCTTCAACCTACTGATCTAGACAAGTATCCTTCAAGATTTCTGTGTGCTGCTGAAACGGATTTTCATACAATGCTTCCAGGATTTCTCCATCCATCAATTCATTATCCCCATAAAAATTCTCAAGATCTTCAACAAAATTATGAACATGGCTACAACAGTTCTGAACTAGAATCAAAGATGGATAAGATTCTTTATACTTTTCAAAGAACATGGTATGAAAATCCTTTAAACAGTAAATAGAAGCAGCTGGCAAACTTTCATACCAAGATCGAGCTTCATCTTCCAGAGTAGCCATAAACATTTTCATCAAATAGTCTTTAGGAAAATGAATCCTTAATTTATGCACATGAATGTGAAATTTCACTAGATGAAGAGCAGCGCCATTACCTTCCACATTTCTGAACATAGGCAAACTCTGAAGCCAATCCACCTTGGGCATTTTATTCAGAAAAACTGGGATGTGATCTCGGCTCATGGGAGCATATCTTCTTGCAATCTGGTCCATATTGAAAATCTTAAAGCTACTGATCTCTCTGCAGTGAAGTCACCATGAAGTATGATTTCTGAATTTTTTAGTGAATGAAGTCGCCAGGTGAATGATTTCAGCCTTGCGGTGTCTGATCGTTATTCACCATCAACGATCAGATCTGAACCTGATATACGTACTGGGGCAAGACAATATACAGGTTAAGTGTCATGTTCAAAGCTAGACCATTTTCCTCCCCAGTATGGTTGCCACTATGTTAGTGCTCGAATCTGCCTTAGGCTGAAGGAAAGCAGGATTCAAGGTAACATCAAACCAAGGTCAGCCTCGTAGCTAGCCCTACGAGGACAGAAGAGCGCTCTCTCCGGGTCTCTCTCGTCAAAAGATCTCCAGTAGGGCCGAGACGACCTATAATGAATACTGATACTGATTTTAGGCTAGTAAATAAATGGGAAGGTTTGATTTGAATTTTTGGGGTTTTGTTGGGAAAAAAGGGAAAGGCAATTTTTGGGCTTGGGGATGAGGCCAGTTTCTTGCAGAGTTCAAATTGGGGCGAGGTAGGCAGCGGATTCGATGTCTTAGATCAATGGGATGGATGGAAAATACTGTTGAGGCACTGAAGAGAGCAAGAGGGTACAAGAATCCTCTTCAGACTGACGAAAAACATATAAAACTAAACAAAAGTTTAAGGCAGAGCACCAGCAAACCAATGAATTCTACCTTAATTACTCATTTGCTTAATTCAGAAGAAAAGAGTAGGGAAATGGCATACATATAAAATTAATGAAACTTACAATAACATGAGAAGAACATCATCAAAACTCAGAAGCAACAAGAATCCCAACAAGTGCTGCAAAACTCTGGTCTTTCATTTGCCAAAAACTGAAAATGGATGTACAATGAGGTGCCAAACTTTTCCCAAGAGTCCAGCCCTGAAAATGCTTCATAAAATACATGATATAGGCAAGTCCAACCCCTTCCCACACCTCTAGGGGTCGATCTCATCCTTCTAGGAGCAGTTTGAACCAATTCTAAACATGGAACTAAAATCTAGGTAGCCAAACAACTTGCCTCTAAAAGGAAGGAAACTGATTCATTCATTGAATTTTCACTTTTTAGTGAATGAATCCTCTAGAAAAAGTGAATAAGTGCCAAAATTACATCATGGTTACCAAATTACATCAAGATAGATCAATAATTACATCAAAAAGTGAAACTAGTTAAAACTGGCCGAATTCCTGAGCTGGAAGGTGAAAAATAGGCTAAAATCCTCTATGCGCCGCGCCAATTTGAGCCTATTTTTGGGGCACTTCCTGAAATCAACATTGCACTCATGATAGCTCTTTAGAAATCCCTGGATGTCTTCTATCCAATCCCAGTGGAATTTTTCAATTTGGAGCTCATTTGGCCCTCCAAAACTGCAATCTCCCAAGACTACTTCCTGCTGGTGCAAAAGGTGGCAGAAAGGTAATTTTCATGGTGTTTTTGGACCTTAAGACCAGCCAGAACTTGATGAAATGTCTCGGCCATTCCTGAGCATGCTTAAATTTCCATAAAAATCCCAAAAATATCAATTTTTCCTCCAGAAGATGTTCCAAACGTAAGCGCGCGTCGGGTGGCGCGACGCGTAGAGCAGAAAAATCTGTTTTGCAGCCAAAATTTTCAAAAATGACAAAAACTTCTCCAAATTTTCTGAAATTTGGAGTGAAGGCCTCCCATCATTTCTCATGCTCAGCCAAGGAAGCTTTGGCCAAGATCTAAAGCGGATTATGCCTTTTTCACCTTTTCAGTGCTCTTCTCAACCTCGCCTTCAAGATCTTCATTCTAGCTTTGCATACGTGTGTGCGGGCCCAATAGTGATTATTCATATAACGAAGCATGTTTTTGTCCCTATTGGCCTTTGCCAATAGCTTATCCAGATGTCTATTGACTTTCTCAAGCCAAATCTGCCGCTCAAAAGGTGTCATGTCACCATGTCTCTTTCGGGCCAATTCCCGGTCTTCACGGATCTGCCGCAACTCCATAAGTGACTGCTGATCCTCCAACTGCTTATTCCACTGCTCCAAGTAGTTGATCACCCACTGAGCTCTCTGCAACTTGACATTCAAACTCTCGATCTCAGCTTTTTGCTCCTGCACAATATCTTTCAGCCTTGAGCTAGGAGAGCTCGCATCAACGTCAATCAAAATAAACTTAGTATCTCGGCCTCCTGAAGGGCCCTCATCATGCATCGGCCTCTTGCCTCTATCCTAAACCTGTGAATGTACCTGCGCTGATGTAGAAGATGAAACCCCTTCCACGCCATGTGGAGATAGTACTTGCGCTGCTGATGAAGATAACGAGACCCCTTCCACCCCGGGTGGAGATAGTACTCGTCGTGACGTTGTAAACAAGGCTCTGGTGCCTCTCTGATATGTAACACACACTAGAACACTGCTATGCTCAATCTCAAGGCCTTCCGGATGGTTTGAAGACTCACCATGCTCATGAACAATCTCGGGAGGAGGCTGAGGGGCTGTAAAGAAGTCACGAGAAATAAACTCCTCCCATGCAATACCCTACTGTACAAGCTGATGTACCACCATGATTTTGATGAGAGCGTAATGATAGATGGTATTATGCTGCTGCGCTGGGGTCTTCTTCTGCACAAGGACTGTCATCTGCTCTATGTTGCGGCACATGAAAAATGGAATGCTCATCATCCGTACTTCCTTGTGGCTTCAATCGCAATGGATAGAGCATGCATACAAGCGTGAAAATCTGCCCTCACAGCTAAAATACCTGATGATAAGCTTCATCAATGGTGCATACTCTTCTTTCAAAAATCGGAATGGGAAAACCCTGCTAAGCTGCCTCAAATACCGAGGTTTGATGTACGGCTCATAATATGATCTATCGAGCTACTGTCTCTTGTTCCATTCCTCCCCTATATTCGGTATCCCGGTGGCCTCAGTAATGGTCTCTGGTGTCAAGATGAAGTTTACTCCAGCAAGGTTCACCTGGCCCTCACGCAAATGTAGGAAAAATAGGCGAGCTAACTCATGATGATGCTGAGTTTGAGAAATCATCTCACAATATCGAAAACATGACATACGCTGAAAACAATCCATTGCAAGCGAGCAGGCCTGCAATTGAGCCAAAGAAGTGGGCTCCTCCCTGACATGCCTACCACTTTTGTGAGACCTCCTTGGTACATTTAGCTCGGTGGTTGAGTCACTGTCCTGCTCATATCCCTACTCATATGATGAATTTGTCTCTGACATGATGCTGAAAACAAGGTGTTTGACAAGTATGCTGATATATGTGTGGTGAAAACAAGTGTTTTTCAAGACCAAGTGTGCCACATATACAATAAGGTGCTGTGGAGAAATGTCACAAGGAATACCATAGACTATCAAGTGAATTTAAGTGTGAGGACAGTCACTGTTTGAGGGACTTAGGGATTTGGACAATTTACATGTGATATGGGAATAAGTGATAGTGATGGGGGGTAGTTTTAGGAACAAGAGTCAATGAAGTGGGAATATATAAGTGAAAACAAAGACATAAAGGCAGCCCTCGAATCTTATGAAAATTAGGCTTTCACCAATGATAGGAAGGGGGGGAAATGATGGTAAGAGGATTCAAAAACATGGGAACAAAGGGTATAGGGAATATGGGATAGCAGAAATAGGATAGAGACTATGGTAGGTATGATAGTGTGACAATAATAACAGTGATAAAAATGATCACAATGACAAGAGCACAAATGAACATGGAATGAGAGTTTAAGCACCAAAACACCTCTTTGCAAACCCTAAAGAGCATATTTAATATGGCCATAGGGTTTACTCTTTCATTAACTAAACTCCAATGTTTTCTCTTCTAAACCACACCACTCACAAATAAAATCACTGAACATGCCTTGCCAACTTACTTGGAGAAGAATTGAGCTGAAACAAATTGAGTTTTTATGGAGCGGAAGTGATTTTGGCCTTTGGGAGCTCTATGCGCCACGCGTAGACCCAATGCGCCGTGGCCTTTGGGTGCGCCGCACCTGTGGAAATTTCCACTGTCAATTCCGGCCCAATGCCCCGCGTCACTCTTGTGCGCCACGCCTCTTTTGTGTGCGTCGCACCTCTCTTGACACAGAGTCACTGCCTCTTTCAAGCGCTGTTTGGTCTCCAACTTTGAAATTTGACTTCTCAATGAGATTTTCTGAATGAAACTTGTTGAAAATGAATGAATAACCTTAAGAAATATCTTGAAAAGAGGTGGCTTTGATCTTTACTTCTTCAAAACCCATTTTGTAATGTTCTTTTTATTTTGGCACTTTGTCATTTAATGAAACTCTGTCTTTTGTCTTTTCACTGATTTTCTGAGTTTGGACTGATGAAATTAGTTGATTTTTTGTAGGGATATTGGCGCTTAACCTTGGCAAAGGAAAACCAGAGTCTGCTTTGAAATCTTTATGGCGGAAAAAATACATCATTATTACAAAAATGAATTCGACAATTTCTTATTCAAAATAGAGTTTTGAACAAGAAATGTCCTCAAATATGTTTGATGATGAATTTTGAATTGAGAACTTCTTTGAAAACCATCCTCATGGCCTGTGGACATTTATTAAACATGTCAAAATACTAAACCCTAGACTCAAAAACTAAAAGACTCTTTTTGACCAAAATAATCATTTATAACTGTGAATGACATGAACTAAACTTTGACGAATTTTGAGGATTTTTGACCAGCCCAGCAGGTAAAAACATGAGGGAAACAAGAAATCCAAACCCTTTCGTCAGTCAATGGCATGCCCCTAGCAGAATGCAACGAAGTGAGTCAAGCGAGACACCTAAAAATGAATATGCAAAAATAGAAATGATCTCTGATGGAGGGATGACCAGACCGACTCTAACAGGGTGCTGGTAGCGAATCTATGACAAGAGATGTGGCAGCTATAGACTTTTGAACTATGTTACAATGAGGCTCGAGGGCCTATTTATTATGGAGAAACAATGGAGAACTATAAACGTCCAAAAACCTAACCCTAGGAGATGAAGCGCCAAAAATATGGGCCTCGTTTGGGTAAATTGGTGTTTCAACTTCTCTGGGACATAACTTTGGCATACTATCTCCGTTTGGGGCTTCAAAACGGCTTCAGAAGTTCAAGACGCAAAAAACGGCTAAAAATAGTAAGTTGTGAAAAATATGAAAGAGACAATGGCGAGGCCCCAAGTGGAATAGGTGGGTGGCCACCAATATCCACCTAGATCATTCCTCCCCCCTTAAGAAGTAATGTTCCCCATTGCATTGAGTTCCTCCATGAGATGAGGAAATTTTTGTTGAACTTGGTCCCTGCTGAACCACTTTCCTTGGTGCAGGAGTTGGACAGCTTTGACAACTCGATACAATTGGATCTTCTGTTGGCTATTGTTCTTAATTTGCATGTCCATGATACAGTCTTTGGTGGCCTGTTCCATGCAGTCTAGGTTTAACCCTTTTGGCGTGAGTTCTTCTGCAATGTCAGAGGTGTCCAATAGAGGTGGGAAGTAGGGATGAAGGCGATCTACATTGAATACTCAGTGAAGACCAAGAAATGGTGGAATACTGAGCTCGAAGGCATTGTTCCCTACAACCTTGGTGATTGTGTACGGCCCATATCAGAGTGGGCGAATCTTGCAGTGGGGTCTAGTGAGGTGCTCCTTCTGTAAATGTAGCCACACTTTTTTTCCCAACTGGAAGTTGTGTGGCACCCGATGTTGATCATGTCATTGCTTGTACTTAGCATTGGCTCTGTCCAATATGCCAGGAACCTATTGGCAGATGTGCTAAATGCACTCGATGAAATTTTTTTCTTTGTCAGTTTCAGACTGGACATGAGCTGAATTGGCTTGAGTAGCTGCAAATGGCATGGCTACGTCAATGGGACATAGTGGCTGGAATCCCAAGCATACCTAAAAGGGGTTGTGGCCGGTTGAGCTGTGGAGAGCCCGGTTATAACTTTGTTGTACATAGGGAAGGCTCTGATCCCATGTGTGTGGATTCTTTGGATTGTACATGCACAGAATGTGTACAGTCATCTTGTTGACGACCTTTGTCTGGCCATCAGTTTAGGGATGGAAAGCTGTGGACTTGGTGAGCTTGGTGTCCAACATTGACCAGAGGCTGGACCAAAATGTGTTGAGGAACCTACTGTCACGATTTGATATGATAGACTTTGGGATCCCAAAGTGCACCCACACTCGTTCAAAGAAGAGTTTAGGAGTGGCTTCTGCTATGATATTCTTCTTGCATGCCGCCATAATGGCCATCTTTGAGAATCTGTCGACGACCACGAAAACATAGTCATTTCCATGCTTAGTAGAAGGAAGGCCTGAAATGTAATCCATGGAGATGGATTCCAAAGGTTGACTAGGGGTACGTAGCGGAGTATAGAGCCCTTGCTTCTTGATGATCGGCTTGGAAATGGCACAAGAAGTGCAGGATCTCATGTACTTCCTGACACCTTATCTAAGGTTCGAACAATATAAATACTTCTGTAGTACTGCCACTATTTTCTCGACCCCAAAATGCTAAGAAAATCGACTGTAGTGCATTTCCCATGTCATCTTGGCATGCTCGCTTGAAGGAACACAAAGGTGTCCCATGTGACATAGTAATGCATCTTGGAGGTGAAAATTTGGAACTTGCATACCCCCCAAGAGTGCCTTGAATGTGTAGTTGAATTCTGGATCGCTCTTGTAGAGAAGCGGCTAATAAGAAGTCTCATGCCCACAAGAGTTGAGAACGGTGGTTATGGTCATGATCAGTGGTCGGCTGAGGCAGTCTGCAACATTATTGGTGCTACCCTTCTTGTACTTGATGTTCAAATGAAATTGTTGCAGATATGTTGACCGCTTCTAATGGTGATCATTTTGCAACTTCCCTTGTGTCTGTATGAACTGCAGGGGTCTGTGGTCTGTGTGGATTATTTTCTCCTTCCCAAAAATGTAATGCTTCCATTGTTGACAAGCCTGCACAATGGAATACATTTCTTTTCCATAAGTGGGATAATTTCGAATTGTGTTGGACAATGTCTCGTTGTGATATGCCACTAGATGCCCCTATTGAGTAATAACTACACCAATAGCATAGTCAGAGGCATCTATCTCGATCTCAAATGGTTGTTGCAAGTCTGCTAATGTGAGCACTGGGGCAGAATAGAGGCGATGTTTGAATTCTACAAACGCCTTCTATTGAGATTACGACCAAAATAATTTTGCTTTTGATCCTCCCTTGGTGACTTGACTCAAGGGCCAAGTGATATGAGAGAATCCCAACACAAACCTGCAGTAGAAATTAGCAATACCCAGAAAGCTGCGAAGCTCTGTTAGGGTGGTTAGGGCTGGCCAATCCCAGATGACTTGGATCTTGGCTGAATCCACATGCACCCCCCTTTCATCAATAATGTATCCCAGATATTGAACCTGGGTCATGCCAAAAGTGCACTTCTCCAAATTGGCACACAACTTATGTTGCTGCAGTTTTTGTCGGACTTCGCGGATGTGGTGGAGGTGCTCTTTCCAAGTCTGGCTAAAGATCAGAATGTCACCCAAGTATACCACAAAAAATGAGTTCGTGAATGGATGCAAGATTTCATCCATCAACCTCATGAAGGTTGCAGGAGCATTTGTCAATTCGAAAGGCATGATGAGCCATTCGAAAAGGCCCTCCTTGGCTTTGAAGGAATTATTCCACACATTAGAGGGTTCGATTATGTTGAAGCCTTTGAAATCCTAGCTTCAAACATTGGTGAAACCACCCGGTCCAGACCTTAGTACAACTCCTTTTCCGTTTATACTAGTGGCTCCGACTGGATAATATGGGACCAGTTTCCCAATAATAAATGAGATGAGTTTATGGTGAGGTGTGTGTATAATGGATGGTGAAATTTGATATTTAATCTATTGCTTAATAAATACAAATAACTGTAAACTAACTCGGGTATTTAAAGATGAACACGATTTTAAGAATAATTTCAATTAAACAAACAATCATAAAGATGACTAATTTATTTAAAAGAAAGATGAAATTTCATATGATGGTAACTCTATTTAAGATGTTAAACAGAGTTATAATAATGTATCATATTCACAGATCTATATTTCTGTATTGTCTATACATATTATGAAAGATAACATTTCTATATTTTCATAAATAATATAAGAGAGAAATGTTATAGAAACATATATATATATATATCTATATATATATATATATATAAACAATAGCAAATTTTAATAGGAATATTTCATCGCATAAGAAAACTGAAACAGAAATGATAAAAATACAAGATAAATTTAAAATTCTTTGATGCAATTGATACTCTGATCTTTTTCTTTCACTTAGAACTATCTCCAAGACGTAAAAGTGCATACTCTTAAAAATTATTCCTCATAAAATCACAGAATGTGATCCAACATTAATAAAAATAATGTATTCAAAAGTACATAAGTGTATCTTCCAAGTCAAAAATTATTACAAATTCAGGACCCCTTTCTAAATACATGAAAGGGGTTTAAATAGTACTAAAAATTCTAACTAACTATCCTAAATATCGCTTAGATGTTGTTGTAAATACTAAATCATAAAATCGGGGGATGAGATTTTAAAAAAATAGATTGGGGGTTCCCATAAAAATAAATCTAAGATACTTCTCATGTACCTGATGTGTGCAGTTGGCATATCGATAACATATCTTTGACCTTTGGCGGATGAATCAGACAAGAATGTAGTTGCCTGGTGTAGGTGGCATCAGAAAATTCTGGGAGCATATTAGTAATAGCATGGGAGAGGCATTTCATTGTCAATTGCTGGTTGTATGGTTTGACTAGATATTCCCAGAATGTATCCCATGTTAGCTCTTGTATTGTATCAATTCGTTGGTACCTTCTTTTCAATTCATGTTCCCATTGTTTTTCTAACTCTTTGAATTTTTGAATTTGTCCTAGAATGTGACCGGGGATTAAGTTAGCAGTATGTAGGTTATCATTGATTAACTCTACCACATTTTCCATTAAAATTATTTCCCTGGAAATGCCTCTCTCTGTTTTAATTAACTATGTTTCCCACTCTGCAAACATAATTTCTTTATGTTCTTGAATTTTAGGCAAATTAGATGCAATTCCTTGATCTGTTTCATGCCATGTGAGAAATCCTGAGATTTTCTCATCGGCATCCTCAAATTCAAGTCTTGAGTTTGTTGTTTTCTCTAGAAGTGATATGGTTATTTCACATAAAGGATGAACCATTGTTATCTTCTGAGATAAAATATCAAGCTGTAATGATAAAATTTTATTTGATTCAAGGGCTTCCTTCTTGGATTGATCTACCTCAGGATAATTTTTAAATCTTTGCAACTTTTCTTGCAAAATTGCATTTTGTTCCTCTTTGGCCACTTTTTCTTTTTGAAGCAGTGTATGTAATTTACTTACCTCTTGGGTCAGTTTTTGTTGTTTTTGTATAGCTTGCTGGTCAAGCTTTTGTCTTTCAGAATTTAATTGTTCTCTAAGTTGTTCATTATGTTGTCTTTCTTCAACTAATTGTTGCTTCAGTTGTACTATTCTTTGGTATTTTTCTTTTATTAACAAATTTACCTCGAAAACTTTATCTATGGTTGCTGCTGTATAGGCTCCTGCATACTAAGATAGTTTTGTTAAGTCCTCTGAAGGATAAATCTTGGAGTTTTTCCAAACAACATCCATCAATTCAGCTTGGGAAGATGATAATAAATTGTGGTCTAGTTTTATTTTCTTTCTTTTCCTCTTAACGACAACTCTATTTTTTGGACTGTAGAAAATGTCCAAGGGTGTAATATCTTCAATTTTTAACACAATCTCCTCAGATGGATTCTCAGGAATAATTTCAACATCTGGAGTGTTGGTATTACTGACTGTATCTTTAACTGTGATGATATATGTTAGTGTTGTATTCAGCATCTGAAAATCATTCTTTCCTTGGATCTACTAATTGAACTGTTCACCTTCTTTTAAATTAACATGTATATCAATATCAGAGGAGCTATTAGTTTTCTTTCCTCTGTTTACCTATTCATTTTGAGTATCACTCTTTTTTCCGTCTTCTTCTTTTTTTTCTTCTAGGGATAGCAGAGGAGTTGTTTGTAGCTGGTCAAGAGAGATTGTTAGTAACCTCTTGTTCCTGTAAAGCATGAATTTCTCCATATCACCTTTTTCAAGTTTTGAACTTGCTTGTTGCTTGACCTATGCAAAACCTTTAGCTGAGACAAATAGGTCATCAAAACTATCATCTTCATGTTCAAACTTGGCAATTTGTACTGTAGATGTAACATTAAGGGCTATTTTCTTTGGGTCATATTTCCTTGGGGCGATGAATGCTAGTTTGATTTGTTTAATTTTCAAAGCCTCTTTCTCTGAATTCTTGAAATCATTGAGAGTGTAAGATCCACTTTGAGAGGAAATGTAGGCCACATTTGTTTCTCGGAGGTCTTAAGATTCCTGGATAAACCATTTTCTGTAATCTGATAGGAAATTTCCTGAGCTAGTAATTTATCAGGAATGTACAGAGGCAAAACATGAGGGTTGGTTACACTTCCGAATATTTGGATGTAAGTGAAATTCTCTTCTCCAAACTAGTTTCCAATTAGGGTTAAGTCAAGGTTAGCTTTATCTGATAGACATGGAGAGGGTTTGTTAAAAATGGCTTGATGAATGGGCATCAGAAATCCATGACAAATCTTATATAGATGGTTTATTTAATGGGGTTTCCACAAATATTTATGATAGATATGGATAGGAGTGGGGTCCTAAGGAGTCCATTTCCATCCAAAAATGGGAAATTCGGAATTGAAGCATATGGCATCTAAAATGAAAGCACACATATGAAATGGGGATCTCGTTACGGTAGAGTTATGCCTATTTATTTTATAATCAAGAATTTTGTTTTCTATCTTATCAGATAGGATGACCGACCAATCCATAATATAAGAATTCACAGTGGAATCAATCAGGGGTACCATTTCAATAGAAAAAATTACAGAATTGGCAAACCCAAATAGTCTACATATCATGGCAGGAGCGTAGCAATAGGGAGGTGCTAGAGATTCTGCATAATACATACCTGAGGATTCATGCCTATGTTTCTCTAGAGCTTGTCTCCAGTTTCTAATAGGGTCTGACTCTATTTCGTTTTTTGAAGAAAAATCTTCTAGAAATTATTTATTGTAGACCTTCTGAGGCTCTGGTAGATTATACATTGCCCTGATATCCTCTAATTTAAAAGATCCAAACATCTTCCCCTCATCTGTGAAAAATTCTTTGTCTATAATGTTTATGCCCTATATTACCCATCATACTAAATCATAGTATGGAAATACATTTTCTCGAGCCACTACTCTATGAAGATAAGAGTCTGCCAGTTCTTTGAGGGGATTATCTTCTGTTTCTAAGTCCTCGTCTGGCACTGTTGCTTTTTCTTCTATCACAGTGGGATTTTCAGCTTCGAGCAGATTATAAACTTCTTCCTAAGACATATTTCCAAGACCAAGGCATTTAGTATCAGCTATTAACTTTACCTTAGTCGACTTTTACTTTGGGACAGTGATAACCTTTGCTTTCTTCATTTTCTTCGACATTTCTTCAACTGGTAGCATTTTGACAGGTCTGCAAGTAAGCAAGATGGCTATTCCACAGGTCTATAGAGAAATGTGAAATAATGAAAAATTCTCTTAGAAACAAGCAAAGAACAAGGAAGAATGAGCAGCGTAAGGAAATTGTTTTTAATGAAACATTGAAAAGCAATCTACACAGGATTTTCATTCTTTAATCTCCTTTAATGACTTCCGTAATTTTGCAATTTAATGCCATCATGGGAAGTCACATCGCGCATTAATAATGTAATATTTCTGATTTCTGATCAATTATGATCGCATATCAGAGATCAGAAATTTTAGAGTTTAAGATTAAATATTATCGTTTGAAGCTTCCGATTGCGATTTACCGATGAGTTAGAATAGAGGTGTGGTTTAAGAGCATGTGCGATGAGCGATCAATGATTAGCGAAGAGCGATGATGGATGAGCAATCGATGATCAGCAAAGAGCTATGAGCGATGGTTATGGTAATGAGTGAAGAGCGATAGCGATGAGCAATCGGCAATGAGTTATCGCATCGCAACTTTTGAAAGGAACATATAAGGATGTATTAAGTTTTTTGCCAATTCACGATTGTGATTAGTCTTATCGCATCAGAGCTTTTCAAAGGGACTGCTTGTGATCTGACTTTACTAATTTTCGATTGCAATAAGGCTCCATCACATCGAAACTTTGCAATGAGACTACTTTGTGATATGATTGCCGATTTGTGATTGCGATAAGACTTCATCGCATCGGGGCTTTTCGAAGGGAAGAATTAGCGGTATGTTTATTGCGATATGCGCTTTTGTGATGTGATTTATCACATCAGAGTGATAGAGAAGGCTTTTGAATTTTTCTTATGTGATATGTATTTTAGCGATTAAATTTATCGCATCGATAATTTTTGAGTAATGACATATTTAGATTTTCCTTTATATTTTGTGAAATGCGATAAGGACTTATGTTTAGGATTTTCTTTTTTTATGATTTATTTGATTTCCTTTTAATATTTACATATATACCAAGGTATTTCTTTAATTTTTTCAATAAGCGAAGCTAGGAAAAATTATTAAATCTAAAAGAAAAAGAAAAGGGGACCCATTTCTTCTAAAAATTAATATAAAAATTTAGAAATGGGGAGGGTTGTTGTACAATACAACAACTAGAAATTCACTGGGAGAAACAATTCTCTGAAAAAATAAAGCGAACACTACATCTCTTGTAGGTAAAAGTTTTTAAAGACAAAGAAAACTATCTTAGAAAAATTTAAATAAAATCTAACTCTGAACGAAATTAGGAATCATTTACAATTTCTTTTTAATCCCTTAAAATAAAAACATTTTTGGTTTCATCAAGCTTTGATTGGTTGATAAATATAAAGTAGGGGGATTCTCCAATTTAGCTTTGTAATTTACTCTTTTGTCATAGGTAGTGCCTCTGCTGCCCACAAACGTCTATAGTCTCGACAGGGTTACCTTTTAACCATTAATCATCCATTATCCCTTCCATATAAGAGTATAAATTTTTAAAAGATAAATTCATAAAGATATTCTATCTTTTGTTTCTTTTATTCTTTTAACTTAAAAGCCATTGTCCTGGTTTGGGAACTAGCTGATAACAATTTCATTCACTGGTTGTAACTAAACTGAACAAGGTGGCTTGTGATGAGACCCCTTGTCTTATAATTATCAGCCATTACCCTGTTTTGGTATGCAGTAGTGGTAATGTTAGTTTGATTACTTCCTATGATCATGGTAAGCAAGCTCATGATGAGACCTCTTATCTTTTATCTTAGACACAATTTTTAGAATTACACTCTAAAAAATCATAATCTTAGTGGATGGGGTGAATGATTCTCTCCTTAAGATTTAATGGTTGACCTTTTAGAGTTTTAAGTGCCACAATTTGGAAAAAGTATTTACTTTTTATAAATAACCTCTCTTTACTTTATAAACTTTCGAATGATTTACAATATTTCTAAGGTTTCAGAAGATTTTGCAAATATTAAAATAAGTTTTCAGAGTTTCAAATTTTATTATAACTTTCCGAAACTGTAATCACTTCCTTAAAAATTTCTATCTGCATAAACAAGTATTCACAGTATTTTTTCAAAGATCTTTTCAATAGTAAAATGTCAATGGAAGACTATTAACAACATTATTTGTAAAACAAACAAATTTACATAATGAATATGTACAGGTAAGAAGGGATTGCCTTCTTAGGAAAATAATTTTTTCAAAATAATCCCATTCACAGGAAGAGAATCTCTCCTTCCTGTGAGATCTTGTAATATGAATGTTTATGAGCCTATCTTTTCAATGATTTGGAATGTTCCAAGCCACATCTTTTGAAATTTTGTATGTTTTCCTTTATCTTCGTGTGCTTTGTCCCATTTCAAAACATGATCACTGACTTGTAATGTTTTAGATGCAGTATAATTTTCATCAAAAGAAGATTTTATAAGTTGCTAATGTTTAGCATGAGTGATTTTAGCTTTTTCTCTTTCTTCATATAATTTGAGGATTTGATCAAATCTTAGTTGTACAGAAGATGAAGGATTTTCTTCAATAAATTGCACTAGGGCTAGAGATGGGAGTGCTAGGTTCGAAGGTATTATGGCTTCTTTCCCATACACATGATTGAAAGGTGAAGTACCGATTGAAGATTTCTGAGTTATACAATCATCCCAAAGTGAAAAAATCAAAGACTTATGCCAATTATTTTTATTTTGATCTACCGTTCTTTTGATGACTTTAATGCAATTTTTATTAGTTGATTTTTCCAAACCATTACCTTGTGGGTAATAATTTGTAGAATATTTTAATTTGAAACCCCTTTTGAGAGAAAATTACATTAAACTATTTCCAGAAAAATAAGATGCATTATCAAAAACAAGGGCATTAGGTACACCAAACCTGGTGATGATGAATTAATCAATGAATTCAATGATTGCATCAGAATTGGCTACCTTTAAAGGAATTGCATCTACTCTTTTTTTAAAGTAATCAATTTTTGTAAGGATATATCTATATTTCTTGCAAGAATGTGGAAAAATTTCTCCAATAATATCAAGTCCCCATTGTTCAAATTGTTGCTCAATGCTTACTGGTTGTAAAGGAAAAGCCAGTTTCCTTTTTATTCCACTGGCAGTTTGGCAAGTCTTACATTTCCTTAAATAGTCATGGGAATTTCTGAACAAAGTAGGCCAATAATATCCAGTATGAATTATCTTCTGAGCTGTAGTGTCTCCTCCAAAATGTCCACCTGCTGGTCCATCATGTAATTCCTACAAAACCTTGTGTGCTTCAGTTTTCTCTAGACATCTTAGAAAAATGGAATCATAATTTCTTCTGAATAACACATCATCAATGATTTCAAAATTTTTAGCTTTTAATATTAAAGCATGCTTACTTTTATAGTTGAGATTAGGAGGAGCATATCCATTTTTTAAGTAAAAGATCAGATTAGCATACTGAGATTCAGAATTTATGATACTTATCTAATTTACTTGAACAATATTATCTTGATCTTGATGTTCTAGAATATTGGAAGCTCCTTCTGACAACCTACAAAAACCTTGTCCTCTAACAATTTTAGTTGGTTTAATTTAAATATTGTATTCCTGTAATGTTGTTACCCAATTAGCCCTTTTTTCTCCTACTTCTCTTTGTACTGTCAATTGTCTCACTGCAGAAAATGGGACAATGACTTTTGTATGCGTTTTTAAGTGAAATGGCCTAAAATGTTTGATAGACTTAAACAAAGAAAAATCTTGTTTTTATACTTATGAATAGTTAAGTTCAGCTCCTTGCAGATTTGAACTAAATAAGGAAACAAGTGCTTCAATCTGCTGATCATTGAGTTGTGTCAAAACAACTGCATAAGATGTTTCAGTGGCTAAAGTATACAAAATAAAATGATTAGAAAAATTAGGAGTAATCAAGGCTGGAGCATTAATGATTGTTTGTTTAATTGAATTAAAGGCTTCCTTTTCTTTATGTCCCCATTTGAAAATTGAATTCTTCCTAATCATTATTTGTAAAGGTAAAACTATATGAGAAAAATCAGGAACAAATCTCTTTACAAAATTTATCTGTCCTAAAAATGACTACATGGATTTCTTGTTATGTGGCAAAGGGATATCAGAAATATCCTTTATTCTATCAGGGTCAATATATATGCCATCTTTAGATACAATAAATCCTAAAAGTTTCCCTTCATTAAGAGAAAAGAATTATTTTTTTGGATTCAAAGAAATGTCATACCTTTTACATCATTCAAAGATCTGTTTTAAATCATGTAGATGGTTAGTTTTTTTCTTTGAATAGAGAGTTATGTCATCTAGGTATACAAAAATTGATCTATTAATCAAACCTTTGAAAGCTATATCCATGGCTCTTTGGAAGGTAGCTCCAGCATTTATTAAACCAAAAGGCATTTTTTGGTAGGGATATGTTCCCCATTTGGTTCTGAATGTGGTTTTCAGTCTATCATCAAGATGCACTAGTACCTTATTATATCCTAAAAAACCATCAAGAAAAGACATTAATTCAGAACTAGCTGTTGATTTAAGTATTTGTTCCATTGTAGGTAATGGGAAATTATTCTTTTGAAAAGCCTTGTTGAGATTTATCAAATCTATACAAATCCTAATATCTCCATTCTTCTTTCTAACAGGTACCAAATTGGAAACCCAATTCAAATGTCTAACGGGGAAAATAATTTTGGCTTTCAAGAGTTTATTCAACTCTGTTTTAGTTTTACTTTCCAAGCTGGGATGAATCTTCCTTAGCTTTTGTTGAACTCATTTTACATCGGAGATCATTGGAATTGTACGTTGAATGATAGAAGTATCACAAGTTCTCAAATCTTCGTAATTCCAAGCAAAAATACTCTTGTATTTGTTTAGAAGTTTGATGAAAGCAAATCTTTCTTCTTGTGTTAGCTCGAGTCCTAGATTGAAATTTTGTGGTTTAGATTTAGTACCAAGATTTATTAACTCAAACTTTAAAGTTGAACTCTGAAGTTTGGCATTAGTAACCTTTTTTAATATATCTTTGATATCATAGAGATCTTCAAGTTTTACCACAAATTTCGGAATGGAATTTTCATTATTTTTTGATTTTATTTGAATATCATGATCACTTTAATCAATTATTTGATCATCATAAGATTTCTCCAAAGTTAAGAAGTTCAGGATATCTTCATCATGATTAAACACTCGCTAGTTGGTAACATTGTTAGGAACAGATGGTCGAAATATTAATTCAACTGAAAACCTATCTGGACTATAATCCTCAGTTGGAAGGAGTTTAGAAGCAACATTAGCTAATAAATTAGCTACTGAATTGTGTGATCTAGGAATAGGGTAAATATTGAATGCTAGAAAATGAGTTGTAAGATCTTGAACATAGGTTTGGTAATGTTTAAGATGACCTGAAAGACAATGAATAGTATTTCTTACTTGCCTGATGATAATTTCAAAATCACCATATACCTTCAGATATTTAACATTCAACCCTATTGCTTTATAAAGTCCTTGAATCAAGGCTTCATATTCTGCAATATTATTTGTACACTCAAATTCTAATCTGCATGATAACATAATTTTCTCCCCTTCTAGATTAACTAAAATACATCCTACTCCTGAACCATCATTGGAATTTGATCCATCAAAATACAAAGACCAAAATAAAGAATTATCTACAGATTTATTTACAGTTTGATCAACAATATTAAAACATCTCGAAGTATCAGTATGTGAAATTTTCAACTTGTGAAGTGAAACTATTTACACAAAAAGGTGATTCCTGAGCATTAAAATTTCTGAAGAATGATTTGACTGAGTAATTTCCAATAATGTTATTATTGAAAGCTATAGGTTGATTTCCCTATTCAAACTCTGTTACTGTATGAGTCATGTGTTTCTCCCGCTCAACTTTAATTTGATTAGGTTTCCCTTTATAGGGATGCCACATGTGAGACCGATCGGTAGAAATGTATCCATGGAATTTTTCAGACCAATCCCTACTTAAGATCAAACCATAAAAATCATGGATGTTTGCAATCAATATATCAATTCTCTGAACTATTCTTGGATTAGCTGCTAGCCTAATAGTGACTGAATTAATCTCTCCCAGAACTTGCACTTTAGTTCGATTTAATTGGACAATATGTACAACAAAGTTCTGGGGTTCAATGTTTAATTTAGAGCATACTGAGGCTGGAATTATGTTTGATGATGCCCCTAAATCTACCAAGCAGTTATGTAAATTTCTATTACAGATCTCGTAAGTTAAGAGCAAAGGAGGTGTCTGTGAATTAGATCTATCTCCAATTAAGACAGTATCAGTAGCATCTACTATCTTAAAATACTCCGATCCTTGTACGTTGATATTACACCATTTGGGAGAGAAGAAGCAGGTACTGCATTTAGTTCTTTTAACAACAACTTCTGTTGATGCTTGAGTTTGCTGAGTTCATGTAAAGAAATATTTTCTCTGGTCTTCTTCATATCTTCAATAATTTTATAATCCATAGAATCAAACACTACTACATTTTAGATGTTGAGGGAGGATTAGAAGATGATGGCTGATTTTGGGTAGGCAAAGGGGAAGCTTTCTTCATAGGAGTTTTATCTTTAGTAATCGAAGTTGAATTTTTCTTCTTGGGAGATGTTTGAATAGGTTTTGTTGCACTCTTACTTCTTGTACTCACTGGGAGATCTTCTTGTTCATTTTCGTTATCTGAGTTAGGAAAAATGAAATCCCACATCCCATGGCATTCAACTAATTCTTCTTCTTCGTTTTCTTCTGATGATAGGAGTGTATCCTCTTCTTCTTCTTCTTCCTCTAAATCTGACTCTACATTAGATATTGCATTAAGTGGTTTAGATTAAGTTGTCTGATTTCTTTTAAAATTCCCAAAGGGCCTTTTAGTGGAAGTTTCAGCTACCTGTTTCTTAATTTCAACCATTTCATTGGACATAGTCTTCAGGAATTTTTTTAATCCTTCCATATCATATGGATATTTAGGTGCTTTCTTCTTCGAATCATCTTTGAAACTAACTTTTTTGGATTTTCTCTCCTCATTAGCATTCTTTTTATCTAAAGAGATGATACATTTTTCTACTACAATTGCTTCCTTCATGTTTTCAGCTAGTGTAGGTTTAGGAGCTCTATCTGCAAAGATGGCTATGTTTGAAGGTAAAGCAGATATACACCATTCACTTTGGACTTCTTCACTAGGTTTTGATGCTGTAGGAATTTTATTAAACAACTTGTTAAATCAAGAGTTGAAGTCTTTGATGAGTTCTTTGGATTCTGCCTTCAAATTGAAAAGATCATTAATCAAAGTTGCTATTGACCTATCATCTCTGAACTTGGTTAGGAATTGTTCTTGAAAAATATCCTAGCTAGTAATGGATCCCGATGGTAATGAAAAATACCAAGATCCCGTTGCTCCTTGCAAAGTGTATGGGAATAGTTTGACCACAGCATATTCTTGTGTTACTCGATTTAAATTTACAGACAACATAAAATTGTTAATGTGCTCTTCAGCTAGTATGCCAAGGTCAGGACTAAACTTTGGTAACCATTTTTTAGGATTAGCTAGTAATTGACTCAAAGGTGCAGGCATTTCAACTGCTCCTGGATTGGTCCATGGTCTTTGTGCCATCATTCTACTAACATGTACTAACGGTAGAAGAAGTTGAAGGAACAGTTGAAATTTTTTGAGTAGGTGTTATTGAAACAACTGTACCTTTCTGGATTGTGATTTGAAGTTGGGAAGTAGATGGTAGTGATATGGAAGATGTGGATGATATTGATGAAAGAGTCTCATTATCTGACTCAGAGGGTGTTTTTATAGCTCTTTTTCGACTTGGTAGAGGAAGCTCAGTTGCTGCAATACCAAGCTTTTCACTCTGTAGTCAACTAAGAGGCTGAGAAGGGATGTATTGTGAAGTCACACTGCCTTGGGATAACTCAGATTCGTCTTGAGATAATGAAAACCCTTGAAGTTTATGAATTAATGATTGTACTTCAAGAGATTCAACAGATGACTTTCCTAATTTTTCTAAGTTTCTGGCAGTGGTTGTAGTACTTATCTTTTCAACTTCTTTCCTTGAGATTTGAGATGAAGGAGAAGTTGAAGAAGGTGATGAGGGTGAATTTCTCTCGGAATGGCTTGTGGATTTGGATTTACTTGCAATTCACATCTTTTTCCCTTCTTCTAGTGCCAAAAATGCTGAAGCCCCTGAAATCCTAGCTTCAAACATTGGGGAAACCACCTGGTCCGGACCTTAGTACAACTCCTTTTCCATTTATAGTAGTGGCTCTGACTGGATAATATGGGACCAGTTTCCAAATAATAAATGAGATGAGTTTATGGTGAGGTGTGTGTATAATAGATGGTGAAATTTGATATTTAATCTATTGCTTAATAAATAAAAATAACTCTAAACTAACCTGGGTATTTAAAGATGAACATGATTTTAAGAATAATTTCAATTAAACAAACAATAATAAAGATGACTAATTTATTTAAAAGAAAGATGAAATTTCATATGATGGTAACTCTATTTAAGAAGTTAACTAGAGTAACAATAATGTATTGTATTCACAGATCCATATTTCTATATTGTTTATACATATTATGAAAGATAACATTTCTATATTTTCATAAATGATATAACAGAAAAATGTTACAGAAACATATATATATATATATATATATATATATATATATAAACAGTAGAAAATATTAATAGGAATATTCCATCGCATAAGAAAACTGAAATAGAAATGATAAAAATACCAGATACATCTAAAATTCTCTAATGCTATTGATACTCCGATCATGTTCTTTCACTTAGAACTATCTCCAAGACGCAAAAGTGCAGACTCTTAAAAATGATTCCTCATAAAATCACAGAATATGATCCACCATTAATAAAAATAATGTATTCAGAAGTACATAAGTGTATCTTCCAAGTCAAACTTTATTACAAATTCAAGACCCCTTTCTAAATACATGCAAGGGGTTTAAATAGCACTAGAAATTCTAACAAACTATCTTAAACATCGCTTAGATGTTGTTGTGAATACTAAATCATGAAAGCTGGGGATGAGATTTTACAAAAATAGATTGGGGGTTCCCATCAGAATAGATCTAAGATACTTCTCATGTATCTGATGTGTGCAGCTGGCATATCGATAACATATCTTTGACCTGTGGCGAATGACTTAGACGAGAATGCAGTTGCCCGGTGTAGGTGGCATCAGAAAATTCTGGGAGCATATTAGCAATAGCATGGGAGAGGCATTTCATTATCAATTGCTGGTTGTGTGGTTTGACTAGATATGACCAGAATGCATCCCATGTTAGCTCTTGTATTGTATCAATTCATTGGTACCTACTTTTCAATTCCCGTTCCCATTGTTTTTATAACTCTTTGACTTTCGGAAGTTGTCCTAGAATGCGATCAGCGATTAAGTTAGCAGTATGTAGGTTATCATTGATTAACTCTACCACATTGTCCATTAAAATTATTGCCCTGGAAATGCCTCTCTCTATTTTAATTAACTATGTTTCCCACTCTGCAAACATAATTTCTTTATGTCCTTCTTGAATTTTAGGAAAATTAGCTGCAATTCCTTGATATGTTTCTTGTCATGTGAGAAATCCTGAGATTTTCTCATCAGCATCCTCAAATTCAACTCTTGAGTTTGTTGTTTTCTCTGCAAGTGATATGGTTATTTCACATAAAGGATGAACCATTGTTATATTCTGAGATAAAATATCAAGTTGTAATGATAACATTTTATTTGATTCAAGGGCTTCCTTCTTGAATTGATCTACCTCAGGATAATTTTTAAATATTTGCAACTTTGCTTGCAAAATTGCATTATGTTCCTCTTTGGCCAATTTTTATTTTTGAAGCAATGTCTATAATTTATTTACCTCTTGGGTCAGTTGTTGTTGTTTTTGTATATCTTGCTGGTCAAGCTTTTGTCTTTCAGAATTTAATTTTTCTCTAAGTTCTTCATTCCTCTGTCTTTCTTCAACTAATTGTTGCTCCAACTGTACTATTCTTTGGTATTTTTATTTTATTAACGAATTTACCTCGGAACCTTTATCTATGGTTGCTGTTGTATAGGCTCCTACATACTGAGATAGTTTTGTTAAGTCCTCTAAAGGATCAATCTTGGAGTTTTTCCAAACAACATCCATCAATTTGGCCTGGGAAGATGATAATAGATTGTTGTCTAAGTTTATTTTCTTTCTTTGCCTCTTAACCATAGCTCTATGTTTTGGACTATATAAAATTTCCAAGGGTGGAATATCTTCAATTTTTAACACAATCTCCTCAGATGGATTCTCAAGAGTAATTTCAACATCTGGAGTGTTGGTATTACTGACTGTATCTTTAATTGTGATGATAGATGTCTGTGTTGTATTCAACATCTGAAAATCATTCTATCCTTGGATCTGTTGATTGAACTGTTCACCTTGTTTTGAATTAACATGAATATCAATCTCAGAGGAGCTGTCAACTTTCTTTCCTGTGTTTACCTGTTCAGTTTGAGTATCACTCTTGTTTCCCTTTTCTTCTTTTTGTTCTTCTTGGGATAGAAAAGGAGTTGTTTGTAGCTGGTCAAGAGGTATTGTTAGTAATATTTTGTTCCTGTAAAGCATGAATTTCCCCATATCGCCTTTTTCAATTTTTGAACTTGCTTGTTGCTTAACCTGTGCAAAACCTTCAGCTGAGGAAAATAGGTCATCAAAACTATAATCTTCGTGTTCAAACTTGGCAATTTGTACCGTAGATGTAACATTAAGGGCTATTTTTTTCGGGTTATATTGCCTTGGGGCGATGAATACTATTTTGAGTTGTTTAATTTTCAAAGCCTCTTTCTATACATGCTCGAAATGATTGAGAGTGTAAGATCCAATTTTGAGAGGAAATGTAGGCCACATCTGTTTCTTGAAGGTCTTAAGATTCCTGGATAAACCATTTTCTGTAATCTGATAGGAAATTTCCCTAGCTAGTAATCTATCAGGAATGTACATAGGCAAAACATGAGGGTTTGTTACACTTCTTAATATTCATATGTAAGCGAAATTCTCTTCTTCAAGCCAGTTTCCAATTAGGGTTAAGTCAAGGTTGGCCTTATCTGATAGACGCGGAGAGGGTTTGTTAAAAATGGCTTGATTAATGGGCATCATAAGTCCATGAAAAATCTTATATAGATGGTTTCTGTAATGGGGTTTCCACAAATATTTATGATAGATATGGATAGGATTTGGGTCCTGAGGATTCCATTTCCATCAAAAAATGGGAATTTCAGAATTGAAGCATATGGCATCTAAAATGAAAGCACACAGATGAAATGGGGGTGTCGTTATGGTAGATTTATGCCTATTTCTTCTATAATTAAGAATTTTATTTGCTATCTTATCAGATAAGATGACCGACCAATCCATAATATAAGAATTCACGACGAAATCAATCAAGGGTACCATTTCAATAGAAAACCTTGCAGAATTGGCAAACCCAAATAGTCTGCATATCATGGCAGTAGCGTAGCAATAGGGAGGTGCTAGAGATTATACAGAATACATACCTGAGGATTCATGCTTGTGTTTCGATGGAGCTTGTCTCCAGTCTCTAATAGGGTCTGAATCTATTTTATTTTTTGAATCGAAATCCTTTAAAAATTATTTATTGTAGACCTTCTGAGGCTGTGGTAGATGATACATTGCCCTAATATCCTCTAATTTAAAAGATCCAAACATCTTCCCTTCATCTATGAAAAATTCTCTGTCTGTGATGTTTATGCCCTCTATCACCCATCGTACTAAATCATAGTATGGAAATACATTTTCTCGAGCCACTACTCTATGAAGATAAGAGTTTGCCAGTTCTTTGGGGGGATTATCTTCTGTTTCTGAGTCCTCGTCTAGCACTGTTGCTTTTTCTTCTGTCACAGTGGGATTTTCAGCTTCGAGCAGATTATAAACTTCTTCCCAAGACATCTTTCTGAGACCAAGGCATGTAGTATCGGTTATCAACTTTACCTTAGCTAGCTTTTCCTTTGGGATAGTGATCACCTTTACTTTCTTCATTTTCTTCGACATTCATTCTACTGGTAGCGTTTTGACAGGTCTGCAAGTAAGCGGGATAGCTATTCCACAGGTCTATAGACAAACGGGAAATAATGAAAAATTCTCTTAGAAACAAGCGGAGAACAAGGAAGAATGAGCAGCGTAAGGAAATCATTTTTAATGAAACATTGAAAAAAAATCTATAAAGGATTGTCATTCATTAATATCCCTTAATGACTTCTGTAATTTTGCAATTTAATGCCATCATGGGAAGTCACATCACACATTAATAATATAAGATTTCCAATTTCAGATCAATTATGATCGCATATCGGAGATTAGCAATTTTAAAGTTTAAGCTTAAAGATTGCTATTTGAAGCTTCTAATTGCGATTCGTCGATGAATTGGAATAGGGGTGTGTTTAAGAACATGTGTGATGAGCGATAAGCGATTAGTGAAGAGTGATGAGCGATGAGAAATAGATGATCAACGAAGAGTGATGAGCAATGAGCAATGAGCGATGGTTATGGTAATGAGCGAAGAGTGATAGAGATGAGCAATTGGCGATGACTTATCACATCGCAACTTTTGAAAGGAACATATAAAGATGTATTAATTTTTATGCCAATTCATGATTGCGATTAGACTTATCACATCAGAGCTTTGCAAAGGGACTGCTTGTGATATGTCTTTACTAATTTGCAATTGCAATAAGGCTCCATCGCATCAGAACTTTATAATGAGACTGCTTTGTGATGTGATTGTCAATTTGTGATTGCGATAAGACTTCATCACATCGGGGCTTTTCAAAGGGAAGAATTAGCCGTATGTTTATTGCGATATGTGCTTTTGGGATGCGAATTATTGCATCAGAATGATAGAGAAGGATTTTGAATTTTTCCTATGTGATATGTGTTTTAGCGATTAACTTTATTGCATCGGGACTTTTTGAGTAGTGACATATTGAGATTTTCCTTTATATTTTGTGAAACACAATAAGGAATTATGTTTAGGATTTTCTTTTTTTTATGATTTATTTGATTTCCTTTTAATATTTACATATATACCAAGGTCTTTCTTTAATTTTTGCAATAAGCGAAGCTAGTAAAAATTATTGAATCTAATAGAAAAACAAAATGGGACCCATTTCTTCTAAAAATTAATATAAAAATTTAGAAATGTTGAGGGTTGTTGTACAGTACAATAGATTGGTACCTGGTGATACCCAGACTTCAAGTCGATCTTGCTAAAATATTTTTCCCCTTTGAGTTGCTCCAGAAGGTCATAAATCTGTGGGATTGGGTACCTATTCCAGATAGTGATCCTATTTAGCACCCGATAATCAATACAGAGTCTCCAAGTCCCATCCTTCTTCTACACCAACATGATTAGGCTCCCACAGGGCAATGAACTTGGCCAGATGTGACCTTTCTACAGGAGCTCTTGAATCTGCCCCTTGATTTAATCATTGTCCAGAACAGAGCGCCTATAGATCGGTCCATTAGGTAGCGGCGCACCTGGGGTCAGGTTAATGGGGTGCTTGACCTGACAGTGTAGAGGCACCTCTATGGGTGAGGTGAAGATGTTCCTGTACTCCTCCACAACCTTCTGCATTTGTTGTTGTCGTGAAGAGGAGCCATGTCTGGAGGTGATGGCCACACTCTTCTTCTTTCCCTGGGGGCGGATCATCAGGAAAACAGATTTCCCAGTCTGGGAAATGAGTTTATTGCATTGTTTTGCATTAACCAAAGAGATAGTGGGAGGTGGTGGTACCTCTGGTATCCTGTACAATTTATTTCCCAAAGTAACAATAATAGTGTGAGGTCGGGACTCATACATAGCATGTCGCTTCCACAAGTATGGTTGGCCTAATAATACATCAGAAATATCAATAGGAGCAATGCCACACAATACCTCATCCATGAAGGGCTTGATGTTATAGGGAAGGCGGAACTTCTGGATGACACGAAGATCCTGTCCTTTGTGAACCCACCTGATCGTGTATGGTTGTGGGTGTGCCGTGGTTGGCAAGCCCAACCACTTCACGACATCTGCTCAAATGAGGTTCTTTTGGCTCCCATTATTGAAAATGAACTCTAGCGAGGAACCCTTTACCCACATTTGGGAGTGGAAGAGATGCTCCGCCTCCTCTGGATCTTTTGGTTCCTCCTTCTGAATCTTCATAGTGGCAACAATGGCATTGGGCTCCACATCAATAATATGCTTCCCTTTATCACTCACCTTGTCAGAATCTGATTCAGAGTTGGAGCATGCATCTAATTCAGAAGTCCTCATCTCGGCCACTAACGATTGCTTGGGCCAACACTCACTTGTGTTGTGAGTGGAGATCTTATGGAACTCACACCACTTTCCCGTGTCCTTCTTTGGCTTCATGGTGTTGTTATTTGCTTGTGTCTTTGGCAGGTTGTCTTGGGCTGCCATGCCTTGGCTTTGTCCTTTGTTCTGCGGTTTGGGGGCACATTTCCCTTGCTTTTGATTCGTAGATCCAAAGTCTCGCTTCTTCTGTTTGAATTTCTGCTCAATATTTGTAGCATATCGGTATGTTGTACCAAGCGAGGAGATGTCAAGGAACTCCATTTCCTCCTGAATGTATCTGTGTAGACAACCGTGATACTTTAGCACCAAATGTTTCTCTAAATCTTTGATACCCAACTTTGTGTGCAGGGTATGGAATAGATTCATGAGCTCATGCACATCTTGATCCCTTTGTTGCCGCAGCATGGTCCATTGTATGTACTTGTCCTCATTGCTCCCCACGGGATAGTATTGTTCCTTGATGGCATCTAGGAAAGAATTCCAAGTGGGTACGACTGAGAACAGAGAGGGTTCTGTCTCGTCCTTTTTCTCACAGTAGGTTTCCCACCAGTCCTTGACATGGGGGGAAGCTTTGAGGAGTGCAAAAATAATATTCTCCTGGTCGAAAAAGTCATGAACCAAGAAATATCCTTCTAATATATTCAACCATCTATCTACAACATCCTCATCTATTTGACACTCAAATATGGGAATACCAAAGTTTAGTTGTACCTTAAAGGGAGTCACGCCTCTAGAGTGGCTGCTGGATGCAGATGCGCTGTCGGTGGGCAGTCGTTGAAGGATCTAGGCAAAGTTATCCATCATCGCGCTCCTTTTTTTTTCGAGGGCCTCCTTGAGCAATATTTTGATAGGATCTCCTACTCCCTCATCTTTATTTTCGTACCCCATGGGCATCTGTTGGGGTTTGCAAGGCTGATCTTGTAAAGGTTCCACCAGATCGAGCCCTAACTCCTTATACCCCAACCTCATTAGGGACATACAAAGAAGGATCGAGAAAAAGCAAACCACTCTAATACCACTGATCCGGATTTATGCAGGAACGCAAAAAAATACAAAAATAACCATACACATAGAAATACAATGGAAATAAGGCTTCATTTCATTAATATCAAATCACAGAAATATGCTTACAAACATGATGGAAATAAAATAGCTAGGGTGCTGGTAGCGAATCTCTGAGAAGAGATGTGGTGGCTACAAACCTCTGAACTATGTTACAATGAGGCTCGAGGGCCTATTTATTATGGAGAAATAATGGATAACTCTAAACGCCCAAAAACCTAACCCTAGGAGATGAAGCGGAAAAACTATCGGCCCTATTTGGGTAAATTGGTGTTTCAACTTCCTGGGGACGTAACTTCGGCATACTATCTCCGTTTGGGGCTTCAAAATGGCTCCAGAAGTTCAGGACCTGAAAAACTGCTAAAAATAATAAGTTGTGAAAAAACTGAAAGAGACAATGGTGGGGCCCCAAGTGGAATAGGTGCGTGGCCACCAATATCCACCTGCATCAATTTTGGATCATTTCCTTTTTTGCTTTCCAAATTGATAAGACTTGCAGATTGGACTATCAGGATTTGATAATCATGGTAAGCCGCATACTACTTTTGATTTACTAATATCTACAAGGCTATCAAAATTCATATGATCAATTCATTGTGCCACAACCATATTTTTTCTATATTTCTCAAACAACAACTCTCTCTAGAATCATAAAACACATCCACATTGTTTTGAGTCCTCACTACCTTACCTATCAACATTCCATTTTCTTTTTTTTCTATTTCACACTCTTTGGAGTGAAATGTCACATCATAGCCATTGTCACACATTTGGATTACACTCAATAAGATGTGCTTGAGTGCTTCCGCATACAAAACATTTTTGGCTTTGGTATTTGCATCCATATTGAAGATGCCCATTCCTTTAATTTGTGTTGGGGCATTATTTCCAAAGGAGATAGTGCATTTACTTATTTCGTTAGGAAAACGAATTTAATCTTGTATCCAATCATGTGCTTAGAGGAACCACTGTCCACATATCATTTTTCTTCTTGATCATGTGAAAATAGATCAAGTCCACATACTTTAGTGTTTCCAATCTTCTATTTCCATCTCTTCATATTTAGTGCATGTACTTGCTACTCATAGATGTGTTGATTAGAAGGACACTCAAACGTTCTTATTTGTGGCCAAAGTTATTACAATTGAAACACTCAATTTCATTAAAAAAAGGAGAGAATGGATTTCTAATCCAAGAAAATGAATTTATGTACATAGGATTCTCATAGTATCTAGATTTCAAATTTTAATCTCTTTCAAGTTTAACATTTCTCTAGTGAATGGATTTATGTGAAAAAATGTGACATGAATAGAAATATCCATCGAGCAACTTTGAGTACATCATATTTGAGAATCGATGATCTTGATAAGATCTATTTCACATTAGTTTCATTTCTGGATGATATACATATCTGTGTGGAGGAGTATTTGATATTTTAGCAAAAATGTTCCATGGTTGAATGTTTCTCTGACTTGTATTTCATTTATCTTCACAATCTCTTCCTCGTAATTCCTTTACATAGCTTTGTAGGCCTTCAAATCTTGTGAATGTAACACTAGCATTTCCTCCAAAAGGTTTTTGTGTTTCAGATTATGTCTTACCTACCTTATTTTTTGTAGATATTTGATTGTTTAGAATGTGGTTTAGTTTATTTGTTCCTACAATTCTTTTTTGTCCAAATCCATCTCAGTTTTGGACTTCATAAGGTCTACTCTCATAGATATAGTCTCTCCTTCTAAACTATGGCATTTATTTTTCCATTCATTGATTATTTCACTCAAAACCTCTTTTTTTGTTTTTGCTTCCTCTAACTTGAGTTTTAGAGATAAAATTTCCTCTTTATATGCTTCTGGAATCATTTTCTCCTAGTTTTTGGTCAACTCTTGTTTCAAGAGTTTATTCTCATCCTGTAGCTTTTAAAAAAAAATAAAAAATATTCTAATATTTGTGTTAGAATGTATTTACTTTTAACAACGTCTTCAAGTATTTCTCTTTGATAAAAAAATCTTCATTATCAAAGTTGTACATACCTTCTTTAGCTCACAACAACTACTCTTTTAGTTGTTTGTTCCTCTTTCTGACCTTATTTAATTGGTCAAGAGTGTTTATGAGCTCCCCTTCGAGATCGATTATGACTTCTCCTTATTCCTAAAGGCCTGAGTCATTCTTGGGTATAGATTTAGATTTGAATGCCATGAGTAAGTACTCCTAAAAATCTTCTTCTGAAGACTCTTAATTGTTTGCTTATGATGTAGAGCTTCCATCTTTGGAGTAGAACCCCTTTTTCTTGAAATGTTTCTTCTTATGATATTTTTGAGCTTTATCTCTTGGATTTGGAACCTTTTCCTTTTCTGGATTCTCTCAATAAGGACACTTAGAGGAGAAACACCGAACTCTTCCATAGAAAAATAATTTTAAGGGTATATTTCCATTATACTTGCCTAAACCATGTTTTAATTTACTACAAAATTGACCTCGTTCCTAGTCAGATTAAAAATTTCTTGGTGATATTTATGTTTTATAGTCCTATTTCACATTTCAAATGTTTCCTTCTTTGGCTCAATATTCTCTTTTACTATTCTCATTCATAAGTTATGAGGGTTCCATTTAGTTACTGCATTGAAACAAAATACAATTCTGACATCTTTTCCATGGCTTAGATCCTAACATTGAATCTCATATGCAAATATATCAAAACCTTATGAACAACTACTTTATCTTTGAGATCTCCAACAAATATTTTAATAATGTTTTCTACCTCGTCAAATCTACGGAGATATTTTGATATATTATCTTCTTCATTTATTTATGAGCTCTCAAACCTCTATTTGAAGGATTGAATCTTGGCTTGCTTAACTATTTAATCTCCTTCATAATTATTCTTAAGCTTTTCCCATACTTACTTTGTTAACATATAATGCATTACTTTTACTAATTCAGACTGACTAAGACCAAAGAGAATGGAATTCTCGGCCTTTTCGTTGTTTCCATCAACCCTTTTACCATCCACATCTATCGAAGGGGTTGATGGGATAGTATACTCAACTAATATAGAGCTCCAAACATCTAGAACTAGGATAATGAGATAGGATTCCGTCCTAACCTTACAAAATATATAATTTGGACCATCAAAGACTAATATCTTTCTTGAATATACATCCCAAATTTCTTCTCTAGCCATGATCCCTATTGATCTGACTTCCGGTGGTTAGGTTATTCCTAAAGGAAGTAGGCTTTGACACCAATTGCTGAGAATAAGGAATTACACAGAGTGGAGGTGAATCAATAATTACCCATTTTTATTTATTTTATATTGAGGACTTAGAAAATTAAATTGCATACAATTAAATAATACAAGAGATATTATCATTCACGTACATTTGAACACAATTATTTACGTGGAAACCCTTCCAGGAGAATAACCACCAAAGCATGTTTTGTAATATGATGATAAGCAAGGAATCAAATTTAATTACTTAATATACTTGTGAGAACCTACTCACAATAGGACACAGTCCTCTTCAAATTAGCAATCCACAACTCTCCTAGAGTCACCAACCACTTTTTAATGTAGGCTCGTACCTGCTTCAGTTAAATTTCCTATTTTTCAGACAATTTCTAAACTAATAACACTAACCTAAATTTGTTACATTAAAATAAATAGTGACCTGATTTGATGTCTTTCTAAATTTCTCACTCCTTTTTTCTACACATCCATACTCAAATGCCTTTTTCCTTGCTCCTTTTGTTTTCTTGAACTCTTTGTGCTTCACTCAACATACTCAATATTGACACACAACCATTCTGACACTTCTTCTCAACACACAATGCTCTATTTTTATCATACACTAAAATGACCATCACACTCAACAATCTCATCAATCAACCCCACCCTTCACCCACATGCTCAACATACACTTAATCAACACAAAATCCATTCTCACTATAGTGTTACAAAGAGAGTAGCCATGAACAATATCACATAGTTCAATAGCATACACTAATTGAATCAAATAATTCCAAGTAGAAAGGATGTAGTACAACATCAATCGAATTTTATTACACATTATAGCCCCTTGCATGATACTAGTGACATCTTAAATTATCAGTATAGCTCCCCTTTATTACTAATTGAACCCCATAGTTGATCATAACTTCGATTGTGTATACATTATCCTCAGCTCCTTAAGTATCTAATTCATTTTATTTTGTATAGAAATAGGATTACTTTGAATTTATTCACACAGCCTGTGACAGAGATTCCATTATCATTCGTAAAACTAAAATGAGGAAACTCATCAATATAGTAATGAAACTCACTTACTCCATTGATCAAATAGTGTTGTTCCATAAACCTTAATTCCTTTGCATGGCTGAGTTTCTTGATGTTCTGAGATCAATTATGGTGTTTACAGGACTTCACAGAGGCTCCAAATTTAGCAGGAATTCATGCTTGATGGACATGGTTCCTAATATGCCCATCACATAAAAAAAACTATTGATTCTTTAATTGTAGTGAACCGCAAAATACAACTAGGGAATTTTTTAAGAATTTAATATTTTTCCTATATATAATATTGTGGGAGATTATTCTATTTTGAATTTTTAGATGTATAGAATGTAGGAAAATATTCAATAAAATAATGTAATTTAGTCTTAAAATTGGTAATTTTTTTGTGAATGTAATACATTTAATCATATATATGTAAAAAATAGGAAAATTTTTAACCAAATTAGAAAATATTTTTTTCATAAAATGTCCAAAAGATAACACATTTGCGAAATTTCTCCACTAAAATTTTCCCTTAATACAACAAATCATTCAAGCCCCTTTTTTCTATATGCTTATGCCTATTCCTTTTCTATAAGTGAGTTTGTAACGATTTTACACTAAGTAGCCCAAAATATTTGAGCATTAACCAAATGCCCTTTTGAATAAGCCTGGAAGCCAAAAAATCCTCCAAAAAATCCTTTAACTTTGTGGTATTTGGCCCTGTGCTCCCTTGGTCATTTAAAACATGGAAACCTATGCATGAATGACTCCTATTATTTCCTCCAAAAAAATGACATAAAGGCACATGATGGAGGAGTCTCTTTCCCATATTTGTTTGTTGAGTTCTGTCTACAAAGCTTTCAGTTTCAACACTTATAAAACTTGTCTTTCCCCCATGTTGGTTCACGATGGGAATGTTTGTGGAAATTGACAGTACATTTTTTGTCCCAATATTTGTCTGCTATTCTTGGGCTACAAATTCAATAGGTTTTCCATGTTCAAACGATGTGACTTCACATGGCAAATGAAGGAGTATTCTACTTCTGGGGTTCGTCGATCGATCCTTCTATTTTAATACAACTAGAAACTAGCTTTGATGGGAAAAGGCCAGGATTCGAACAATTGTCGTAGATTATGGGAGAAAATTCCTTTCTGGGCTCTGTCTACTATGGAACTATAGTTTCTCGTGATATTTTTCCGCATCATCCTTCCTCGGGATTTCCAAGACAACATGGTGACACATGAAAATATCTATTTTTTGCCATGTGTTACCCACCTAATGTGACATGTCATCTCATTTGGAAACCATAGCCTTCCACTTTTCTACTTTTGGTTGGTCATTTCTATGCATGTTGTCACCCTTGTCACCTGTCGGTTAGCTGCCTATTGGCTTGCAGTCCTATATTTTGATCACATGTCATCGTCATTGTTTGTAGTGACATGGAGAATTTTTTTTTGGTTTTACCCAACCCCCCCAAGGTGGTTTTAAAATGGGGGTGGGTATGCATTTCATTGGATCCGTTAATCTCATGATCAATAGTTTGGGAAAATTACCACAACATGGACCCCGCACTTTTCAACATTTTGTATGGCATGGGTCCCCGGATTTTGTCTCATGGGTTGGTGGGGGCACATGCAACGTTATCTGCACAAAAACTAGGCCACGGTTGAGAGCTCATTTTCTTGCTTCGAATTTTGGCCACCAACTATTGGGGCCTTCGTAAAAGTAGCGCCGTGTTTGGAGGGTGCCATATTGTCAATAATTTTGGACCTACATATTTGACTTTTAATATGAGGGTTTCACTCGCAATAAATTTTGATGCAGAGGGGAATTTTAGACTTCAACATACCATTGGAAAAATATTTTCAAGCACTATTCAACCATGTCATTTCCAAGAGCATCTAAATTAACCTATTGAGGTAAAATTTCCCTCAAAGGTATTCTCCATAGCACCTATAACATGAATGACAATATTATTCCCAAAAATTATTACCTCTCATATTACCACCTCCACTCCTCTAAATTCTAAATGTTAATATTTGTGAAAAATAAAATGGAAATCTTCAAGAAAACTCCAAATCTTAACTCAAAATGTGCTTCCATGGTAATGGTGCCAAAAATATCAGGTTATGTGTACCTAATTCAAGTATATAAATTAAGACATATTATTCATATCAACCTTGGTGTTCATAAATTGAGAAGAACAACACAATATGTAGAGAGCTATGCTAGATTAGCTTCCACGTCTAAATTAATTACTAAAGTTAACCAATAAAAACTCAAACTTTTAATAAAAGTTAAAGCTAAGTAAAGGAATCATGAAACAAAACTTCTAATCTAAACAAACACCTTGGAAATGTAAAGCACACTCAAATTCTTATAAATGATAGGACTTAAAACAATGATGAAAAGGGTCTTTGTTTGATATATTTGTAATTCATTATGGTTCCTCTTTCTAATAGAAGTAAGTGGACACTGTAGTAGTCCTTTTTTCAAAGTATTATACTTCATCCCAACACCAATTTATATTATAAGAATGCACTATGGCCTTCTCCAGTTATGAGAGTGAAAATGGATAGCGCTAAAGTTGTCTTCTACTCATCCTTTTAATTAGTATGTACCCAAAAATTTAATCTAGTTTAAGAAAATGATAAAGGATAAATGACTAAAAACAATAAACTATGGTGTTGATTCACATAATTCTAAGTTAACAAGTTGTCGAAAAATTTTGGGGTCATTTTCACTAAGAAAGGTGGTGGATGACACTCTCATTGCTTTGATAAAACTTGTCAATTAGATTATCCTCATAAGAAAAAGCTTCCTTGTGATAAATAAAACTCATAAAAAATACTTCAAATCGTTATACATAAACATCCATATAAACAAGTTATAGACATCAATATGGAACTGAATATTATAGTGAGATCACATAAGCATAAACAACTAATATGAATAAGGAAATTAAGAATATTTAAGAAAACTCATATGAACATAAAATAATATATATACATAGGTCATACCATCATATATAAAATGAATGAACAACCCATGGAAAGTAGTGTACAAACTAAAGTTTTTGGGGGACCTCCATGCCTAAAACAACACACTAGATTGACTAAAAGTACTCGAAAATCAGAAGAATATCATATATTAAGTGAAATAAACCTAGAGAAAGCTTCAAAAGGCTGAATCATGGGATATAAATATATTTTTCAAAGTATTCTAATTCTTTGTTTTGTAAGCATTATTTGCTTTCTTTTATAATAAAAAACATAAGAAAATACCAACTTTTTTTTCTATTATTTTTGGGTGATTGTAAAGATAGATATAAAGAAAATCAACCTTATTTAGCACTCATATTATGTATAAGGAAGAAAAATTGGATCTGGACAAAAATGCTAAAACATGTTACATTTCCCTAATCAAAATGAGTGCATTAACCATGATTTGATTGGACACTATGGAATTCATTTTTTTCAATGAATGGGAATTCATCCATCATATCATCTTGTTAGAAATGTAGATCAAAACTAAGAGGTCGAGGGGGTTGAATAAGTAGTCATGAAACTTACAAAATTTTCGCCAATTGATTAATATTTTAACCATTTACAATTTGAAACACATAAGGAGAGATTAGAGCATCAAACATAAACACAAAAAACATAAAAACATTTAATGCATGAGACACCAATTATTTTTGGTGGAAAGCTTGAAGGGACAAAAACCACCTACTTATATTATGATTCTTCTTGTTCTCTTATTATTATATGAACAAATTATTTTACATATTTTAGTTGGTTGCACCAGCTAGGAACCATTTCCCCTTTGAACAATGTTGTTTCCACCACTATCTACGAAGTCTTTGATCACACGAATTTGAAGGCCATGACCTAATAGAAGACACCACTGCCAATAAGCCTCGGTCAACCGCCAATGGACTATTCAACCACCACTACATGGAGATACAACTCCTAGAGTACAATTTTATTGGCCACCAACCCTATCATGTTTAGCCACTACTGAGCTGAGACCACAACCTCCTCAAACTTTCAAAGCCACAGTTTCATTCATTTTCAAACTATACTGCAAGGAGAACTGCACAACTCAACAATAACATGTCATTCCTCTCTCCAATATATAAATTTGTCTAAAAATCAAACACTACATATAGAAAATATGAAGATGAATGCACTATAAAAAAACATACACCAAAATATCTTCAATAATTTATTACTTCATCTACTCACTCTCTTCATAATATTTTGACTAAAATATGATTCTTCTACCTTCTACAACACCTACAAACTGGTTTATATTTTATGCATAACGTTCCTCACAATTTGAATTTTTTTTTCTCCTCTCACACTTGATCAATAGTACAACCAACCTAAAATCATGAAAGCAATCTCCAATATGTAATTTTCTAGAATGGTTAAAACAATAATTACAATCAGAGTAATGGAGAGCTAATCATCTTTGTTCACACACTCTTTATTGGTCCAATATTTTGATATTTTTCCTCCTTGACCTGAGCCTCCATGGTATTAATTAACTGAGAGACCTTATCAACTTTAACCATCTCATAGAATGCTTCGTTGGACTTTTCGACTAAAAAGCAAGCAAAAAAACCAATGTATGTGCTCCTAGAATTGTGTGAGTGCACATAGAATCTACAAAAATCAGTCTACAAGAGGTAAAATAGTTTTTCCACAATGTTGGTTTCTCCATTATGACATGATTTATAAAGCAGGTTTCTCCATGATGACCGAAGTAACCATTTTTTCCAACCCAAAACTTAGTCAAATTTCTTCCAACATCTAGCACACCTTCTTGAAGCATATCCTAAACCTGTAGAGCCCCTGCAAAACCATGTAAAACCTTTGATAATCATGAAATACCCTGCAAACCCATTCTATCTTCCCTTAGAAGTAAGAATCCTACTTGCCAAGTACCTTTGCATCCTGCTGCAACTCTTTTTCCAATCACAAAGAGTGAGATACAATCGTAGTTGACATCAACACAAGACAAATAGTGCTAAGTGTCAATTGAAATCAATGCCAACAAGTATTTATATTGAAAACCCATATCTTGAAATTATACCATATTTCCTACGATTATGAAAATGAATGATGATTTAGAATATATATCGTTTCCTGTAAATTTGTAATACAATGCATTTATTTTAGAAAATTTTGAAAAATAAAAATATCCAAGAGATAATCATATGATATATGTATATTGGGACAAACATGAAAAATATCATAAAAAAAAACTATATATAGTTTTCCTAGGGGAAAATAAGTAATATCAAGAGTGTCCTTAGACATGGATATTTTATTAAATAAAGGAAAAAAATTACATAATAATATGAAATATCTTACACACAATCACTCATTACTCTTGTAAGAGGAGAAAAATAAGCTTTAAATAAGCTTATGTCCTAAAATAATTTATTTATGGAGCACTTATTCATATCAAATATGTCAATTATCATTTAATGTCATTATGATAAATCTCCTGAAAATATTCTTATTTTTCTTCCAATATAATGACATTTTCTAGACATAAAATCTATTAGAACAACGAAATAATTTAAGAATACTCTATGAATGTAAATAATTAAATATTTAACTATATAAATAATTAAATACTAATCTATGTACTTTGGATAATATATGTAATATTTCCCCCTTTTATCCAGAAGAACATTACAACAAATACCAAGTTCTTCCCCAAACTTAGTAAATTTGATCCTACCAAGTGGTTTTGTGAAAATATCTAAGATCTAGTCTTCTGAAGGACAATACAAAAGTTTAATGATGTCCATTGCAATGAGTGTATTGGTGTAATGATGCTTTTTGTCAACATGATTTGTTTTGGAATGAAAAACTAGATTTTTTGCAAGTTTTATGGCTCACTGGTTGTTAATGAATAATGATGTGGCTTTGGCTTGAGGAATGGCTAAATTTTTCAAAATTATGTGCAACCAAATAATATCACATGTTTCTTCCCATGATGATATATGTTTTGCTTCTACCAATGAATTTTCCACTGTGGTTTTCTTCTTTCAACTCCAAGAAATTTTTGTTGACCTCATGTTCATCAAATAACCTGACTTTGATGGCTAATTATCAATACTTCTGCAAAAAATTTCATCTGAATATATACCAAGTACAAAATTCTTAATATTTTGTAGGGAGGATCGAAACCTTTCATACCTGGGATATATCCAAGAATTTTTTTCGCTACATTTCAGTGGCTTTCCCTTGGTTCATGCATAAATCACAAAATAATACTAACTACATAAGGTAATTCTAGATGGGTGGTTGCTATATATTGCATCCTGCCAATCAATTGTCTCTAAGTAGTATTGTTTACCAATCACCCCCTTCAAATTTTGAAAGTTGTAATATTTCATTAGAGAAATTTTGAGGTCTAAAATGTACCTCAAAACAAAAATGGAAAACCAAAATCAACTTCATAAGAACCAATAGGGTTCAAGATGATTATGATGTCAACCATGGGGGATGATTAACCATTTTTGGAGTAGAAAAAAAATCAACTTATCTACCTATGGTTTTACTTAAATTTCAAGCAGAAGAACTCATTGGATGGATAATTTAATTCTTCATCCAAGGAGTACCCATGTTGTATAATTTCGATGGACCCTCTTACACAAAAAATGAGAAATACAAGAAAAACATGATTTCAATAACGTTTTTTCATGTATTTCTCATTTTTCGTGTAACAAGGTCCATCAAAAGTATGCAACATGGGTACTCCTTGCACGAAAAAACAAATTTTAAATCCAATGAGTGCTACTACTCAAATTTTTAGTAAAACCGTAGAGAGATAAGTTGAAAATACAAGTTGAAAAAATAGTTTTTATTTTTTCCCTATAATATTTAATGACGTAATCTAATCTTATTTTAGTATTTCCAGTATTATTTTATATTATTCCTTAAGATTCCCATTTTGTAACTGAAAATTTCTCTAATGGATCTATGGGGGTGAGAACTCACTTGCAATATATCATTCCAAATATTTTCAGTATTTCAAAGGCATATTTTCATTGACTAATAAAAATGCTATTTGCATGTTTAAATACTTAAAATCCTAGATAGTGAAGTAACTCTAGATAAATCATCTTGAATCTAGCCTGTAATTCCTTTTTACTTACACAATATGATCATTTTTTTCCCACTAATGATCAATTCATCAAAACAAATAGATACAATCACCAAATCTTTTCCATGTTCGCATATATATAAGTTATCCTTTGATTCACTGCACTTAAATTCAACTTTGTGAAGACATTAATTCATTATTACATACCAAGCTCATGGATCTTATTTCATCCCATATAAAGCCTTCATTAATTTGAAAAATTTGTGTTCTTGTCCTTTGAGTTCAAAACTAGGAGGTTGACTCATATAAACTTATTCTTGCAAGTCTCCTTTGAGGAAGGTACTTTTTAAATCCATCTAATGTACTTTCTGACCTTTTTGGGTTGACAATGCAAGCACCAATCTGATGTTGTTCCATTTTTTCCAGAAGAGAATATTTCCTCATAGTCTATTACTTCTTATTAAGAAAAACCCTTGCAAGAAATTATTTCCTTATATTTGTTGATTTCTCCATTTGGCTTATACATTATTTGATAAACCCATTTGCATCCAATGGGTTTCACATTTTCAATAGAATTATCAAGTTTCAAGTACTATTTTTCATCACTCATTTATATTATTCAACAATTGATTTTTTCCATTATAAATGTTTTAATGCCTCTTTGAGTGTGGAGAGCTCAGTAAAATAATTTGTTACTAAGGAAAAACTGTCTTCAAATCATTTGTTATTAAGGAAAAACTTCTTCATTTCTTTGTGAAATTATTTTTTCTATTCTATTCTATTCATCTTGACGAATATGTTTCAAAACTTAAATGGCCATTTAGGCATTTTATGTTGACTAGTTCATGACTTTGAATGATAACCATCATTATAAATCCAATTGATATAAGTACAATTTCTCCAATTATGTCAAGGTTCAAGAGGTGAATAGGAACTATCATATGAAATTTTGCCAGAAGATTTGAGTGAAATGATAGAATATCTAGATGACGTAGGTTGACTAGATGAATCATTTTCTTAAGAAGGCCATTTATTCTCATTCCAATGTTCAATACTTGCTTATTTTTCATGATTATTTTCTTTTTATCAGCCCGAGTTTCAAGTTTTTCTAGAAGAATTTCTATATATGTGTCATTCTTACTTTATTTTTCATCAAATATAACATCTCATCTAACAATAATATTCCCAATGGAAAGAATATGATATCCCTTCTTTTCATCAGAATATATAATCAATATACACTTCATACTTCACGAATCAGGAATAGTTTTATTTTCTTTTGGTTCTAAGGCGTATATCACGATGAACCAAAAAGTATAAGATGTTTGACTGAAGTTTTGAAACAAAACTATGTTTCATATTGTGTAATTACATTCGAAGAAGTAGTCGAAGAAATTTTCTTTAAGTAGACTATTGTATCTATTGCTTCTACCCAGTATGGAGGACTTTAATTTTTTAAAGTTAACATTGATCTCACCATCCCTAACAAGGTGTCATTCTTTATTTATGTTACTCCATTCTGTTGTGGAGTGTAGAAATTTGTAAAATGTCTTTTCATGCCATTGTCACTACAATAATCTTGATACTGATTGGAATTGAATTCCCTCCAATATCTATCCTGAGAGCACCAATTTATTCTCTAACTTCGTTCTCTACTAGTTAGTGAAAATTATTGAACTTTTCAAAGGCTTTCACCTATTTTTTCAAAAAATAATTTGAAGTCATTGAACTAAAATCATCAATGAAAAATAAAAAAAATATTTACAACCTCCTACAGAAGCCTGTCAAGGTCCATAAGTTTCACCATGAACCAATTGAAAACACATATTCACATGCCATGGGCTTGTTGGAAAAGTCTCTTGAGTTCGTTTCCCATAAATTCTAGCTTCACACCTTGAATTTTCTTTCTTAAAAGTTGTAAGTCCTTTGACCACTTCCTTATCTTCAAGTTCAAAGATACTTTCAAAGTTTAAATGCTCATATCTAATATGGCACAACCTGATAGGTGAAATATGTAAACTTTTTTCTCCTACAAAATTAGACTTTCATGGAAGGCATGTCCCTTTCATCCTTATAATTTTTCCATCTTCATATATGGTCATGCCTATCTTCAATTTCTGTTCTATGGAATTTATTTTAACTAAGCCATCACCCATAATGACCTAATGTTCTACTTATCGAATCATGACTAATGGAAAGATATTCCTCTTGAATGTTTGTACATAACCAAAATTCAAAACTATTTTTTCTCCGTCTTCAAGAAGAGAAAATTTTATTGTACCCTTTCAATAAGGATTATTTTATGTATCATATGCTAGAAATATTGAATTTAGTTTATGTTGTTGAAAATTCTAAAATAAGTCACTTCGAAAAGTCATATGTTGTGTATCTCTTATATATATAAGACCCAAAAATATTCATAATCACTTTTAAGAGAATATGTGGAGTCTTGTAAGGTTATTTATTTAGATTTTTGAAGGGTAGTGATGAGATATTCTAAAGCATCATCACCTTCATCATTAGAAAATTGTGCCAATTGTTGTTGAAACTTTTGGTTTTTCCCAATAGGAGCTCGACCATTTTTAGCATAATGACCAACTTTTTTGCATCATTTACAAAAAACTTGATTGATATCTTGTCATATACCTTGAATTTGTCCTCTTCCTTGACTTTGTCCTCTACTTTGACTTTGTCCTCTGCCTTCATTTTGTCCTTTTATTTGACGATTTCCTCTGATAGAAATTCTATTAGCTCTACCAAAACTATTCCCTTTTCCCTGGTTGCAACCACAACCTCATCCTTTGTATGCTCCTTGATTTTGATTGTTTTTACCTTTGTTATTAAGTTGAGGTCCTCTTACTCTAGAACCTTTAGTTTAATATTTACTTGTGCTAACTTTTGTTAAAAGACATCTTCTCCATCTTGTTTTCCCCTTCAAATTTGTTTTTCATGTTGAGCTAGCATTTCACTTTATTCATGAAATTATAAATTCTCTAGGTTTCTATTAAACTATAGAGTTTCCAAAAATATGTGTATGAATAAGGAATACCAACAATAAAAATAATAGTCACGAAGCTATCTTCGAAAACTTGAAATCCAACCTTTACGATTCCCTTCTTGATGTTATTTAGTATAGAAATGTGTTCAAGTACATATCCCCTTTATGTCATTTTTTGTTGACACAACTTCAATTGAATATGAACTCTCTTTGTCTCTGGTTTTGTATCAAATATATCTTTAACTTTTTTCCATGAAAAACATGCATCAAAATCATTTTCTATATTAATATACATTTCATCATTAAATGAATATTTAAGTAAATCTAATTCCCTTCCATTTTTCATATTGAATTTGGCTACTGGGTCTGCATCAGTAAGCTTGTTTCATTCAACATCACCATCACATACATCTTTCCAAAGTTCATTGTCGATAAAAATGATTTCTATGTTCCTTGTCCATATATTATAGTTCTTTAAGCCTTTGAGTTTTTCGGACTCATAAAATAAATTTACCAGCTTGGACATTTTGAAAGTAAATGTATTCACCAACATAGATCATTCACTACAAAAAATAGAATGAGACAACAAACTGCATGCTACACCACAACAAAATTTATTTATTGGATCTTGGACTTGACCCTTGTATAGTCATTTGAAAAATCAAAATTGATTGAGATTTGTACTTGGCTCTAGTCAAATTCCATGGATTATTAAAATTAAAAGTCCAAAAATTGACTCTTGTCCAAGTTTATTTATTTGTAAGTAAAAATACACACACACACACACACACACACACACACACAATTCTCTTTCAATTTTTAATTCCTTGACTATACTCTAGCCTCCCCTCAAAGTAAAAAGTTACATTTAGTTTACAATTTTTGTTCCCATTTTAAAAAATAAGAAATAAAAGATGTGTTAATTTTGTGTCTCATATTGCAGCAAGATAAATGGATCAAATTTATAGAAATATAATTTGGCAGATAGAAATTTTTAGTGAACACACCTAGTGACTTTCAGAGTTGTACACATTGATTATTTCCTTCTTCGAAGTAGTATTAAATAAGAGTAATTGAAAGCAACATTTTTTGAGTTATAGCTTCAAGGGATTGAGTGCTGTAATGTTGCAGCTCCTGCAAAAAATATATATATAGTTGATTTAGGGCCCTTTGATTATGATTGAAGAATTAATTAAGACTATATGACCATCATCTTTGTATCATCCAACAAAGGTCAATAGTTTACAAAGTTAGGATGATTAACTATGAAATTTTTAATCGACCTTAAAGAAAGATCCATCTGGAAAACATAATTTTGGCTTGGAGGAATCGACCGAGGCAAATTCTAGATGATGAGGAAGGCCTTTGTGGAATTATATAATATTATTAATAATATTGGATGGCCATCCACAAAACCATTAAAATTATTTCCCACCACAAATGTATCATCAAGTTTAACACCAAGGATACCATCTAGTACTACCCATGAAACACTCAACTTACACAACTCATTCTCATGAAGCTACCCCAAATTTTGACCCAAGAAATTCAAGTTTGGAAACTGCTACATCCAATTTTACAAAATCAAAAGTTTTGATTGGTATATTCTCTTTTATAATATTAAACCAAATCTAAACTTTCGGTCACTGTATATCCCTTCTATAATCTTGAACCAAATTGGAATTTGTGCTCACTCTTTCTTTCTATGAATTGTGTCATTTTATGGATGACACTCACTTTCTCTTTTATTTTATATTTAATAAAATTTCTCACTCCACTTCACAATTTGATACCATGATGCAAAAACAAGGTTGTTTGTATCCTAGATGTCATACAACTACCAAAATGGATGCTACATTTAGGAATTTAAATGTACCAAGTTCATATAAATGGATGAAAAGTGTTGAGTTTATATAAAGAGATTTCAGAGCCATAAAAGGAAGAGATACTCTGAAGGGAGATTGTGGATATTATAGACTCGGGCCAATGGAAGGAAAGTATTGAAAAATAATTGAACAAATATTAAAACTAGATTTTCTATAAAATGAATCTAAATCTAAAACTTTAATCACATGTAATATTTTCTTTTCAATTCAATAAAACTGAATTTCCATTTCCTTAATAAAAGTTGAACAATATGCACACCAATCCATAATCGATCAATTTGATGGAGTTTTCAAAAATCCTTCAAATTTGGAATTTTTCTCTTCTCTTTATACCATTCTAGTAGCACCAATACCACAATATTAGCAGAATATTCCTCAGACACAAATTTTATCAATAAATGAAAAGAAATTACATAATAATATGCAAGAGATTACACAAAAACACTCATTACTCTTGCAAGAGGAGAAAAATAATATTTAAATAAGCTTATATCCTAAACTAATTTAGTTATAGAGCACTTATTTCATGCAGCAAGTGTCTATTTACATTTAAAGTGGTTCTAACAAATCTCCTACAAATTTTCCTAATTTGATTCTAAATAATGACACTTTTCTAAGTGTCAAAGCTATTATAACAAATAAATATTCTAAGAGTACTATATGACTCTAAATAATTACATATTAAACTATTTAAATAATTAAAAATTAAACTATGTACTTTGTGTCATATATCTAATAGTCCCCCCTTTGATCCAAAAGTATATTATAACAAATAACAGCTTCTTCCCTGAACATAGTAAATTTGATCTTGGCAAGTGGTTTTGTGAAAATATCTGAAATCTGGTCTTTTGAAGGATAATTTATTGGTTTCATAACATCCTTTGCGATGAGCATTCAGATGTAATGGTAGTTTGTGTCAACATGATTTGTTTTGGAATGGAAAACTAGATTTTTTACAAGTTTTATTGTTGACTAGCTATCGATGAATAAAAATGTGGCTTTTTTTGTGAGGAACACCTAAACCCTACATAATTCTGCACAACTAAAAAAATCACATATGATGATTCCCATGCCGATATATATTCTACTTCTGCCAAAAATGTTTCCATTGTGGCTTACTTATTGCAACTCTAAGAAATTGTTATTGACCCCATGTTCATTAAGCAACCTGATGTTGATAGAAAATCTTCAATACTTCGAGCAAAAAATTCTTTTTTTAGAGAAGAATGAATTATTTCATACCTTGGATATATCTAAGAACCATTTTGGCTGCATTCTAGTGGCTTTCCCTTGGTTCATGCACAAATCGCAAGATAATTCCAAATGCATTAGATAAATCTAGACGATTGGTTGTCATATAGATCGAGCTACCAATCAACTGTCTCTAAGTAGTATTGTTTATTGATCCCCCACCCATCTCAAATTTTAAAATTTTCACATTTTCCTCCATGGGGGTGAGGAGTGTATTGAAATATTCCATTCCAAATATTTTCAGTAGTTCAGATGCCTATTTTCATTGACTAATGAAAATGTTCTTTGAATGTTCGGATCTCCAATATTGTAGTGAAGTAATATTAGATCAATAATCTTGATTATAGGTTGTTATTCTAGCTTATTGGAATGAATATAAAAAGTATGTGGTAAATAGGTAAGTAGTTTGTTTGTAGAAATTAATTGTAGATTCAATAATGCTCATGTAATGCTCTAAAACATAAGACTCAAATCTACTCTACTCATATACACATATAAATTCACGATTCATAAGAAATATCAGAAGCATGCATCATGATTTAACACACATACATGAGGATATATATAGGGGAAAGAAACTACTCAAAACCCCTTCCTATATGTATTGCATTAATTAGAAAATAGAGAAGAGCAACCTCTAGACAAGTATAATCTATCTCACTACTTCACAGGCTGACTTTGCCCAATACATATCCAATTTTCTTGTCTTCCAAGCTCCTATTTCCTTGCGTTTTTTCTCAAGGAATTATCCCCCTATTAATTATGGAAATACCCATCCTTAATTGCGCAATACCTATAGGTCCTCCTATGATTAAATGCGACACCTTTATAACTTAGATAATTATACAACTCATAGTACACTGCACTTGAACTCCAATACCAAATGGTTAACTTGTATTTCATGCATGCATGAGTTAATTATGGATAATTTATCAATTAAATTGTTGAACACTGAAGTTGCACCCTACTACTAGAGCTCCTACTAGTTCCTCCAAGAGTTGGAAGTAGTTTAAATGACTTTAACTCAATTTTACTGAATTAAATTGTTACAACTGAAATTAACTCAGCCTAGGCTCCTAAAATTTGGGAATCAATCTATACAACTCAAGTTAGACCCTCAAATTTAGTTAATAGAGCCAACTAAGTGAAACTAACTTAACATGTACAAGTTGTCTTGTGATGTGGAATTAAAATTTTCTCCTAATTCAATTCAAGGGAAAATTAAATTAGGATTTTCTTGTTGCCATTTTTCAACACTCCCTCTCAACAAGAAAGGATTATCATATACCCCAATCCTGTCTCTATGGAACTCAAATTTTCCTCTTGAAAAATCCTTTGTCAAAATATTTTCATCTTGTTTCTCTATACGCATGTATTCCAACAACATAATCTGCCTCTACACAAAAACTCGTAGATGGTGATAGCGGATGTCGATATGCTTGGATTGAGCATGGAAAATTGGATTCTAAAATAGTTTGATACAACTATGATTGTAACAGTAAATCATAGTGGGATCCATCATCTGGCCAAATAACCCAACAATAATCTTCCTCACAGAGATAACTTCACAAGTTGCTTTACTAGCACCCATGTACTCTGCTTTTGCTGAGCTGAGTGCAACTAATCTTTGCTTATTTTTGCACCAAGAAAATGTTGCTGACCAAAATACTGAATACTCCTCTTGAATTTCTCTTCTGATATGATGTACTACCTACCCAATATCCATATATGAAGCCTTGAAGCTTCACTCCCTCTTTTCGTCTATACCAGATACCATATTGAGCAGTACCTTTGAGGTATCTCAACACATGTTTGGCTACCTTTGAATAAAATTTGGTTGGCTTAGCCATTGCTCAACTAAGCTAGTTAACTACAGAACACATGTTTGGTCATGTCTTCACCTAATACATAAGTGAACCCACAAGATTCCTATAAATAGTGGCCTCCACCTCCTCACTAGAAGTGGCATCCTCTTTCATCCAACTACATGCTACAAGAGTGTCAATGGGTTTACTACTCTCCATGCGAAACTTCTTCAGTATCTTGTTGGAATAATTTCCCTGAGAGACAAGCATATCACCATATCCTTGTCATACTTCAAAATTAAGGAAATAATGGATGAGTCATATTTCCTTCATCTTGAATTCTCTTGCAATATATTCTTTGCAATATTTTATCAAACTCTCATCACTCGTTAAAATTAAATCATCGAAATATAATGTTATAATAAAAAATTTAACTTCAACAACAATAGGGTAAAGGTTTGCATCTGCTTCACTTTTGGTGAATTCAAACTTGGTGAAATAGTTTTTGATATTGGTGTACTAAGCATAGGGTGCTTGTTTCAATCCATACAATTATCGCTTGGGTTTTCACACATGTGACTCCATGTAGAAGGTCTCGAATCCTTCCTATTTTTCAATGTACACCTTCTCCTCAATCACTCCATTGATTAATGTTGTCCTCACATCGATACGATGGATCTTCCATCCCATCTGCACTATGCGTGCTAGAATTGATCTGATAGAAGAGTACCTTGCTATTGGAGAAAAGGTATCCTCCTAATAAATTCCCTCCACTTGAGAGAATCCCTTGGCGACAAATCTAGCGTTATGTTTCTCAATTCTTTGATATGCTGCTTGCTTTACCTTGTAGATCCACCTTGAACCTACCACTAACTTTTTCTCTCATCTTGGGACCACTTCCCAAAATTTTTTTCTGACTATGGAATCATATTCCTCTACCATGGAATCAACCCATATTAGTTGTTCCATTTCTTCCTTGAATGAGGATGGTTTTGTATCAACTAGCTCACTCATTAGAGCCATGTACCTAGTCTATCAATCCGGTGACCTCCTCTTCCTATGTTGTGATGTGGGTGCTCCCACACTCTCTCTAGCATCATCCAATAATGTTTCATCTTCCCTGCTGCACTTCCTTTGTTCTCTAGATGTTTATGCATGAATGGGTGCTTCCACTCTCTTCTCCTCTTCTTGTGGTTGTTGCACAACATCCTGAGGTTCTTCCTTTGGAGCCAAAAGCTCCTCATTTGTATGAAATTGAAGCACCCTCTCAAGGGAACATCTCATGGCATTATCTTCATCGAAATTCATATCCCTATGAAAAAATGTCATCGTATGAGATGGAAGGTACACTTGATAGTTGTGAGGTGTATCATCGTATGCCACAAATATGCCCAAAGGAATTATCGAGTCTAGATTTGTACTTGAATCCTTAGAAACATGACAGTAAAATGATGAACCAAAGATCCTAAAGTGTGACACATACGGTTTCTTCCCTAAAAAATTATTAGCGTACTCATCCCGAGAATCTTATTTTGAATCTTGTTCTACACATATACCATTATGTTTCATGTTTCAGCCCACACGTGAAATGGTAGGTCTTGATCATATAAAATTACCCATGCAACTCCTACAACAATTTCGTTCTTTCTCTCATCCACCCCATTATGTTGTGGGGTGTTATCAACTCCCATAAAATTCCTTCCTTTGTACAAAATTTCTTAAACTCATTCGATACATATTATCCACTGTTATAGCTCCTTAGAGACTTCACTTTCATGCCAATGTATTTCTCAAAAATTTCTTTGAATTCACAAAATTGGAAGAATGTCTGGTATTTCTTCTGCATGAAGAAAATCCAGTACTTACATGATAAATCATCTAAAAATATAACATAATAATCGCGCTTGGTTGTGGAGGCTATCGAGAAAGGTCCACCCAAATTTTAATGAATTCTTTGGAGGACGGATTGCTCTCTACTGTCCTTATCAAGAAAGTGGATTTGGTGTACTTCTCAATTGTACACCTTTTTCATGTATCTCACTGCTTTAGTGCACCCTTTGGAAGTCCTGTAGAAATATGATGCATGATATTGAAAGCTCCATGGTGAAAATGGCCAAGTCTCCTATGCCATAGTTCACTAATGTAGCAACTCTAGACCTTCTCTACTCTCATTGTCAAAGAAGCATAGTATTCTACATCCAATTTGTTGAGGCTCTCTACCTGAACCCCAATTCATTTCACTTTTCCTGTGGCGATGTGTTTAAGGAAATAATTTCCTTTGCTAAATATCATATCATAGCCATGGTCTTCCAACATAGCAACTGAAAATAAATTATTCTTCACACCCAAAAAATACATGACATATTTTAATTTTAGATGAGATCTAGACTCCCTATGAAAATTAATTTACCGATACGAGTTGCGTTATACCTTCCATAATCTCCCATTTTGATATGCATCTAGAGGTCCTTCTCCTCCAAGTAACTAAAAAATTTATTGTTTCCCTTCATATGGAATAAGGATCCACTATCCAGATACCACACACTACCCATCACTGATGTCACCATCCATACAATGAGTGTAAAATCTAACTCGAATTATGAATCTAGAGATTCACCTGTCGCTCCTCATGAGATCTTGTTGTTGGTATTCTTGTGTGGACACTTCGTGGCATAGTGTCCCAACTCATAACAGTGAAAGTAATTCATTTTTAATAAGTATTTATTCTTACTTGCTTGACTAGATTATGCTTTGGAATGAGATTCTACCCTTTCCCTCTATTTGTGTTTCCAACCAAGGAACAATTCTCCTCATCCTAAACCTTGGATGAATTCTCCTCTCTGTTTCTCCACCTGATGTATTCCTGCACAATATTATACCATAATTCCTCCCAAATTGGTAGTTTCTCTCTACCATTTACAAGCTCTTGATAATTGTGCTAGCTCTTGGGAACACCAAACAGAGCTAGAGCTACCAAATCTTCTTCTGGAACAGTAAAAATGACCCCGCTAAATTCATCATGGCACTTTGTGAATTTTCTCAGGTGCTGCAATTCATTCAAACTTTTTCATTTTGATGCTCTCAAGCTTTTCCTTGAGTACAAATTTCCTATGGTCAATATTGTTCTAAAATGAATCTATTAGTGCTTTCCACATCGTGAATGGAGTTTTGTTCCTATTGATATTCAAGACAATATGACCTTGAAGTCACTCCAATATTATCCTCCTATCTTTAACCACATCCTTCTTACACTGAGCGAGATCCTGGTCATCAATTATTGAGGGTTTTACTATGTATGTCTGGAGATAACCTAGTAGCCCATTGTCATATAATACCACCTCCATATGAATCTTCTGTGCCACAAAAATTGTGGTTTCTTCCAAAGCATACTCAAGCCTAATTCTGGTGTAAGTCATCTTCTTAGTCCTAGAGAGAGCCCTCAGCATTGATCTTGAAATTCGAACATCCTTCAATAACTTTGAATTATCTTCTCTACTATGAATATATCTCTCATATCATGTAGAAATTAATTGTATATTCAATACTTCTCATGTAATGTTCTAAAACATAAGACTCAAATATACTCTACTCTTCTACGAAAAGAAATTAATGATTGAGAAGCAATATCAAAAGCATGCGTCATGATTCAAAACACATACACAAGGACATATCTAGGGGAAATTAACTTCTTAAAACCATTTCCGATATGTATCTTATTAATAATAAAATTGTGAAGAAGTACAATGCTTGCTCAAGCCCGGGCAACCTCTGCATAAGTATATTCTATCTCACTGCTTCACAAACTGACTCTTGCCAATACCTAGCCAATTTTCTTACCTTCAAAGCTCATATTTCATTGTGATATTTCCCAAGGAATCGTCCCCTTATTAATTATGGAAATCCCCATCGTGAACTTCGCAATCCCTATATGTCCTTCTCAGGGTTGCATGTACCATCTGTGCAACTTGGATAATTATATAATTGATAGTACATTATAGTTGAACTCCAATCTCAACTCGGTAACTTGCATTTTTAGTCATGATTTAATTATGTTTTATTTACCATTTTATTGGTTGAACACTGAAGCTGCACCCCACTACTAGACCTCCTACTAGTTTCTGCAACAATTGGAACTAGTTTAACTGACTTTAACTTAATTAAATTGTTACAACTGAAATTAACTCAACCTAGGATCCTAAAATTTATGAATCTCTCTACACATCTCAAGTTAGGCCCTCAAATCAGATTAAAAAACACAACTAAGTGAAACTAAGTTATCTAAGTCGTACAAGTTGTCTTGTGATGTGGAATTACAATTTTCTCCTAATTTAGTTCAAGAGAAAATTAAACCAGGATTTTGTTGTTTCCATTTTTCAACATTTTTACCCACGAAAAGTATGTACTCCTAGGGGATATTTTCTCCTATGAATCTTATTTTATTCTATAGCAAAAAACACTTGAAATCCACATTGTAACTGATGTGATGTGAAATCAAGTGCTTATGCTTGTGTTTTATTTGGGCATTTTGGAATGGATTATTGGGTGACATAGAAGAAGAAAGGGCTTTAACCGAGTTTTTTTTCCCTCATCTTAAATGTTAGGTAATCTTCAATCCTAGTCTCATGAGATATCCCATATTGGTATATGGCTTTAGGATGGACACTACTTGGGAAACATTGATTTTGATAGTGAGTTATTATTTTCCCAATTCATATTTATCACTCCCCTTGGCACATTGAGGTCCCTTCTTCATTATTTCCCTTCTATAGGTCCACATGACCATTAGATATATAGGGAATTGGCACAACCCCTCCACTTGTTCACATAACTTGGTCGGGCCTAGAAGCATTACCTTGCAGGTCGATGTAGCCAAAATAAAGTTTAAAGCATATCATGGACACAAGCAAGAAACAAAAGAATCATAAAACCAGATAATGAAAAATATGGTTAGGAAATTTAATAATAACATGCGGGAAATACCCAAGCATGAGCTAAACCCCTTATCATTATGGCCATCACACCTTGTTCCTAGCCCTAATAATTTCCCCAATATAATCATTAAATGAACCCATGCATGTCCCAACCCCTGGTGGGAAATGAATGACCCCACCTTTAAGGGGGTCATAACTATTATAAATCATTCACAACATGATCTCACTTCCTAGCTCTTCAAGAATTAACACAAGCAAAACCAAGAAAAAGGAAAAGGAAAATAAAGGGAGGTGGAAAAGAATAGGTTGGGGTAACTCATGTATCCATGATTTCTCCCTCCCACATATATACACTCAATATGTGGACTTCCTTGTTACTGCTACTCCTTTGACCATGGAACTTGGGTCGGAGACACATTTATCCCCATTTCATTCCATCATTATTTACATACCACCTATTGATTGAAGGATGTACGAGGGACATGTATATCCCCTTAGGGTCTAGGAACACCTAGTATGGTCATATATTAGGCTCTCCTTCCTTGGGAGGTAACACTATTATGATATCAAAGCTCTCAATTTGGAAGAGAATCCACATACAAAGTGTCAATTTTCCTTTGATTAACAAGTTATTTTTTCTTAGATGCACTAATGATTAATTATAACTAATGTTGAAGATGAACAACTAGACAGTAAGGGTGATTGTAAGGTAGCTTTCATCATGGGATGGGAAACTCAACTGGGGCCCAATACCACTACAGGAGTAATATGACAACCTACAAGTGAAGTGCTGAGAGCCATGTTACTCCTATCACTTGTAGATCATCACCTCATTCCATGGGAACCTCAAAAAACCCAATAGCATGTGCTTTTAATGACATTATTCATGACATGATGCACTTTAACCAAAGTGTCGCTACCCAACATAGTAGTATATATGGGTTTTGGCAGTCAATATGAGGCCTTGTTGAGATTTTTGTCACATTTTAATACATGGGAGGGATAACACCATCCTTTTTGCCCTCAGCATTGGAGAAAAACCAACCTATTCTATCACCAAGAGACCCATGAGACGAATTTTGTGCCCAAAACACAAAACTATGTCCACAAGGAGATTTTCATGGAGATTAGGGGCGAAACCCTACATTTGGATTTTGGATCCCTCTACACTTGGCTTGGAATTAGAGGATCCCAACACAATCCCTGGAAGGGCCTACACATGCATACCATTGACATTTTGGCCTCTTTTATGGGTTAACTCTTATGATTTATATTCGCTATGAGGTTGGCTTGTAACCTCTCCTAGTTTTTTCCCATTATTTTATAACTTGACGGGATTTAGGATAAAATTGGAGATCATTACACATGCATAAATAAGGGAGAGTCCATTTCGCTCTCTCATCATCATCACTTGTAGAATTTGAATCTCATAAGAGAATTCACACTTATTCCTTCTTGGGTATTGGATACCCTTTGAATTCATTTCGATGTTTGGAAGCCATATTGGATTGTCTTTGGAGCCATTTATTTGGCGAATAGATGGATATACTACAATTTATCTTCTAAATTCCTATCATTGAAGATTATCATTTTGAATTTTTTGAGTGTATGGAATTGCTTCTTCTAGATTATGCTTGATTGTGCCCTATTTTTTTTAAAAATGAATTCTAATGGCTATCTAGTTGAGATTGCATATGTTACTCATTGTATAACATATAATGAATGTTCCTAGTGGAGGAATTCTTATAACTCTCAATTAAACACCATTTATCATTGATTGGGTAAATGTTGGAATTTTTATACATAGGGTATCAAATTTCGGCCTCGTTAGGAACATATTTGGCTTATCTATCACATCCTTGACTCCATATGCCTAAAGGAAAAGGAACCAGTCCACACATTTAGTGATCAACCTTAAAATTTCTCGATAATACTCTCCTCTTAAATTCAATCCTTTTAAGTCTAGGGAAAAAAATAAAAGGCTTGGACTAGAATTTTAGGGAGAAGAAATTTGGGGAACTTGAGAGCCTAAACATAAATATAGGTCTGGGCTACCTAACCTATGCATTTGTGGGGCATCCACTCAAATTTCATCCATAAAATATCTTTCCCTATATTTTTCTCTATGAATGAAACCCTAGTTTCTTTTCCCATCAACTTGAGGAGTTTCTTGAAGGTTGTATGAGCTTATTAACTATTGAAGTATATCTCAAGAAGCCTTTTTTCTTGAGCCTTGAGCTTGTGAATAGTTATCAGCATATAAAATATCAAAAACCTAGGCCTTGAACCTTATTTTCTTGAGATTTTCTTTCATAACATTTTTCTTCCTTAAAGACCTGAAGAATTATTGAGCCTCTCTCTCGAGTGAGCTCTAGCTTCAGCACTTTGTGCCTTATAACTAGAATATATATTTCAAGTGATCTCCTTCCTACTAATACTCCTCCCATCAATGGAATTGTAGCAGGGGGTTTTCGTTGAGGTTACATAGGGCCTCTACCCCATTTTTAGCACTTTATATAACTCTTGTTTTGTAATATTAAATTTTCCAAGGCCTGCAATATATAACAAGAGGGTAAATAGTTGAGTGGTCGATAAAAAATATTTTAATGAATATTACACGTTACTAGCTAGCAAGATTATTTATCCTTTGATATTATATAACATATTATTATTACCTAATACTTATGAAAGGGGTACATGGTCACCATGCTAGTCATACAGTAATGTAAGCCTTGGGAAATTATTAATTCCACCTTTGGGAAATATATGTCATCCATTCTCCCTTGGTGGAAAAGAAACCATAGAAATAGTTTACATTTGATTATGATGATAGACCGTGTGCGTACATTGAGAGAGGAAATGGTTGGAATAGTGTTGAGTACTAGAGGGGGTCAATTGATATTAAAATGGATCAATATAGATTTTTAGTTATCACCAATATTTCTCTAACTATATCCAACCTGGCCACTAGAGAAAAGGTTTCTCCAAAGCCTATTTTTCTTCCCTTGAGAAGCATTTTTCTACTAGCCTTGCTTTAAATCTATCAATCTCTCCTTTTTCAGTCAAATTCGTCTTGCACACCCATTTCACATGAAATATATTTTTATATTTATGTAGCTCAACCAAACCCCACACATCATTTTTCTCTATATATTCTATTTCTTCATCCATAGCTTGCACCCAATTCTCATCTTTAATAGCTTCTTCAAATGACGATCAAAATGATAATAGTGCATAATTTGAACTAATACCTACATCATCATAAATTAACTGAAAACACATTATTTTTCTCTTACCATTACTTGATTCATTACCTGACTGATAATTGGGAGTATTCCAATTTGTTGATATGCTTGATGATCCAAAATATCATGGAGTCCTTATTGGCGTGTCTCTTATTAGTGTCATTTCTTGTGTGTTAGGTCCCTATAATACTAGTGTAGCCACCTTATTATTATTGTTAGTGTACCCCCCTTATCATTATTGTTGTTCTCCCATATTATTATTATTGTTCCCCATATAAGTCCACTACTTTTATTGTTGTTTCCTTCTATTATTATTGTTATCTAGCCTCTGATTATATTGTGACCCCTTAGACTCCTATATATACCAAGGAGGTATTTTCATTTGTATCATCCAAGAATTTTTCATTTATGTAATTTAAAGGAGGATCCCCCCTCAAAGAGACTAAAATTTAAATCATTGATCTATATTTTCTTCTATTTTGTGAGTTGGTTGCATAAGATTTGGAATTGGAGCTTTGGATTATAGGGTTTCACTGTTGCAAATAGGGCATCTTGGAATTTTTGCTATAACGTTTGCTATACAAAGTTTCAGAAGCTGAAAATTTTACCACATGGAGATGAAATCCCGATGAACATCTTGTGAAAAATTCAGATTTCTTTTCTATATATTTTCTGAGATATAATCTGAATAATTAATGGTTTTTGCATGTCACATAATTCTGTCTCAAATAGGTGACCTCTGCAAATTCATCATAACCTCCTCTACAAGGATCATATTTGTATTTTGTAAAAATTGGACAAAAGTGCATGGAATTTAGTATTTTGTGTATTTGTTTCACGGTTGAATGTGGAAACAGTAACATGTGGAACTCCATAAAAGTTCACTCTACTGAACCTGTACATAATCGATACATCATGGGAGATTTTGCGTAACTTTATCTTGAAGAATCCAATTTTGGTCTGATCCATAAAACTAGAAAAAAAAATAATAGGCTACCACAAGACCATATTTTAGATCTTGTAGATCTGAAATCATAGAGATACAACAGTTTCAATATCGAGCTCCTCAAAAGAAATAAAAATGTGTGTTTTTTTTTAATTTTGCATAAAATTTGTTTGAAAATTCAGCTTAAAGTGATTGGAAGGCCATAGTGAAGCATAGATATCATAGTTTTATTCCAAAATGCCTTGAAACAAAAAAAATGGACACACCTAGTAAGAAACTAGAAAGCTCTTCTATGAAGCATGAAGAACAGGAAGAAATGCAGCATGATATATCAAAATTATAATACCAAGTGAAACAATTTTAACTCTCACAAAAAGTAACAAAAACTGAATTGGAATACATAATGAATGTTAAGATAGATGGTATAAAATGGGACATGGGAATTTTGAATGATGGTTTAAAAGTAGACATGGAATCAAAAATGAATTTCAATATAGAGGGGTTGAAAGAAGGTTTGCAAAAGTTTCTAGAAGAAAGGCTTCCTAGTGGTGACAAGGTAATCCACAAAAATCATGATAAGGGAAAAAAGGATATGAACTCTGATTTTAGAGACTCCAATGTTGTGTTTAAGAAGTACCACATTCGAAATATTAATATGAATATTTTCTATGGCGAGGATCCGATAACATGGATACTATAGGTGAAGAAACATTTTGATCTCCATGATGTGCAACGCTGAAAAAAGGTACTCATTGTAACATTTTATTTAGATCCGAATCATTTTGTTGGGTATTAATGGCTTTGTTCTCATAAAGCACTTGTCACTTTGTCAATTTTTACGGAGAAAATTATAGAACACTATGAGGATACAAAGAGAAACACCATATTTAGCCAATTGATAGGAGGAAATGATAGAAGATTATGAGGATACAAAGAGCAACACCATATTTAGCCACTTGATATATCTGAAAGAAAAGGGTTTAATGGCAGAGCACATTGAGGAATTCCAAAAATTGAATATAAAGGTAACTTATATTCCATAGGAGCATAGGATTGATGTCTTCATAGGGACTTTAAAGGATAACATCCAACATGAGGTTCGCCTTTTGGAATGTGATTCATTGGAGAAGGCATTGAGGGTGGCAAGAAAATTTGAGATAAAAATTATGGCAAAAAGGAAGTCATCCACTCAAAACTATAAAGATGGAAGTGTTGCTACTCCTAGCCTTCAACAACCTACAATGTCGGCACCATGACAATTGGAGGAAAAAGAGAAAAGGGGCTTTGTTATAGTTGTTATAGAAAATACACTAAAGGTCATAAGTGCATTCAGAAGAAATTATTTTACATAGATTGTGAAGAGGAGGAAGAAAAGGAACAAGAAACATCAAAATATGAGGATATACACTTGGAACCGATCCCAGAGAAAGAATTAATGAATCTAACCATATCTTGTAATGCATTGGCAGGAATTACCACTCTTCAACGGTTCTAAACTTAAGAATTTTTCTACCCTTAAAATTTTGCATGAGGGTGTTAAGGTAGAGCATAAAAAAATTAAATCCATTAAGGAATGGAAAGTCCCCACATCCATAAAGTGTATTCGAGGATTTATCTAGTTGACAAGGTATTATCACAATTTTGTTAAGAATTATGGGACTACAATGACACCTCTAAAATCATTACTGAAGAAAGATGTATTTTCTTGGACTCTAGAACAAACTAAGTCCTTTGAACATCTTAAAGAGGTAATGTTCCAAGCATAATTATTACACCAGACTTCATAAAAACCTTTATTGTGGAATGTGATGCCTTGAGAAATGGAATTGGTTTGGTTTTAATGCAAGAAGTAAGACCCGCTACTTTTGAAAGTCATTGAATCAAAGGAAAGTATTTACAAAATCCTATTTATGATAAGGAAATTTTGGAAATGCTACATGCACTAAAGAAATGGTGACCTTACGTAATGGGAAGAAACTTCAAGGTGAAAAAAAATCATGATAGCCTTAAATATTTTTTGGAACATATATTATCTTTAGAAGATAAAAAAAAATGGTTGACAAAGATGCTGGGTTATGACTTTGAAATCATATACAAAAGAGGGAAGAAAAATGTTGTTGCAGATTCACTCTTAATAAAGGATGAGGATGTGGAAGCATTTATTTGTTCCATTTCTATTATCCAACCTAAGTGGATAACCAAATCAAGGGACGAATGGAAGAATGATGAAGAGGTTTGGACAATCATTCAAAAGTTGCAGCAAGATTCTAGTACGTATGGTACATTTAGCTGGAAAAATGATTCATTATGGTATAAATATTGTTGATATATTTGTAATAATTCCTAAATAAAATAAAATATTCTTTTGGAATTTAAAACCTCTCCCTTAGGATGGCACTCGGGCTTTTTAAAAACTTACCACAGGGTCAAGAAGCAATTTTTTTGGGATGGCCTTAAATATGATATTCAAAATTTTGTAGCATAATGTTCAGTTTGGGAAAAAAATAAAGTTGAGACAATTAAGACCCTATGTCTGTTACAACCTCTAACCATTCCAAGTCTGCGTTGGGAGGAGGTCTCAATGGATTTTATCATAGGTTTAACCAAGTTTGAAGGAAAGAGTGGCATCATGGTGGTAGTTCATAGAATTTCTAAGTATGCACACTTTTGTGCATTATCTCATCCTTTTAAATCCATTACAATTACTATTGCATTTATGGAAACAATTCAAAAGCTTCATGGAAACCCAAAGATTATAGTAAGTGACAAAGATCCCATTTCCACTGGAAAATTTTGGAAGACATTATTTTCTTGTTCTAGAACTAAATTAGCTCATAGTTCATCTTCTCATCCTCAATCTAATGGGAAAATTGAGATAGTGAACACATGTTTTGATGGATATGTTTTTTTCTTTATATCTAAGGAAAAAACAAAATCGTTCAAGTGTTTACCTCTAGATGAATGGTGGTATATCAATTCCTTCCATACTGCAGCAAAAATGACTCCATTTATGGTAATTTATGGATATCATCCACCATCCATCCATCATCTTTAAGAGAAAGTTCTAAGGTTCAAGCAGTGGAAGATCACATCGTGCATAATCAAAAAATTATCCAACCCTTAAAGGATGGTGTAGAATCAAATGAAAGAACAAGCAGATCAACATCATAGCGAAAGAAGTTTTGATGTAGATGACTAGGTATTTTTACGATTACATCCATACAAAAAAATTTTCCTCAAGAAAGCTAATAAGGATACTAATAACAACCCAAGTAATATGGTCCTTACAAGGGGTTGAAAAATATTGGTAGTATGGCATACAAATTAGAGTTACCTACATCTTATCGAGTACAAGTAGTTTTCCATGTTTCATGATTAATGAAGGTTATCAGTGACAATATTTGAATTCAAACAATGTTTTGAGAACTTGACGAAGAAGGAAAAAACATATTTGATCCTGCAGAAGTCACATAAACAAAAACTTGTCGGCTATTGAATTGATAAATTTCAAATTATATCATTAAGTGGAGGAACTTACTCATTGAAGATTCCACATGAGAGAATGATATTTTTATACAGAAACACCCAAAACTACTCATCTATTGAGTAAAATGTTTTTTTGAACGAGAGGGGCATGTTAGGTCCCTATAATACTAGTGTAGCCAGGCTTATTCTTATTGTTAGTGTAGCCCCCTTATCATTTTTCTTGTGCCCCCATAATATTATTGTTGTGACCCATAGAATCCCACTATTTTTATTCTTGCTCCCTTACATTATTATTGTTATCTAGGCTTTGATTATATTGTGACCCCTTAGAATCCTATATATACAAAGGAGGTATTGTCATTTGTATCATCCAATAATTTTTCATTTATGTAATATAAAGGAGGTTTCCCCCTTGAAGAGGCTAATTTTTAAGTCATTGATCTATCTTTTATTCTATTATGTGAGTTGGTTTCATAACATTGTGATCCTTCCTGCTCATTTTCCGCTACATCTTGTTCTATGAGAAGTATTGTTGCATTAAAAATTTTGTCTACACTCAAATTCCATGACTCTTGTTCTTTGAACATAACATCTCTACTAATTATATTCTTTTTTCATGACACGGTTATATAATTTATATGATTTTAAATTCTCATTATATCTAGTAAATATAAAATTTTCGCTTTTATCATCTAAAATTCCTCATGGCTCTTTAGGTATATTCACATATGTTGTGCATTCAAAATTTTTAAAATGAGATACACTACAAGTCACACCTGACCATTCTTCTTGCACATCTTTATTCATCATGATGTTTGTAGGAGATATGTTTATCACATAAACAGTGTGTGCAACTACTTCTGCCCATTACTCATTGAACAAATTTCTTCCTTTAAACATTTCCTTTCCATATTCATAATCATTATGTTCCTTATCTCTGCTACACCACTCTATCGTAGTGTATATATGGTTGTAAAATTCCTTTTGATTCTATGTTGTTTGCAGTAAGAATGAAATGTCTTTGGATAATATTTTCCACCATGATCTGATCTCAATTCTTTGATCTGGTGAAGACTCTGGTTCTCTATTATGGCTTTTAATTCTTTCAAATTTTCAAAAGTGTCAGAATTTTTTTTCAAAAATTAAATCCACATATTTTTGCTAAATTCATAAATAAATATGAGGAAGTATTAACTTCCACCAATTAACTGTGTCCACATGGGTACACACAAGTCTATATGAACCAACTCTACAAATTTTTTTGATCTGCATTCAAATCCTTTAGGAAAATTTTCTTGCTATTGATTTCCCAAGATACAACACTCACAAGTATTTGAGGGCTTCTAGATGGGAGGTAATCCTTTAGCCATTTGTTTTGGTTGAAGCAATTCTAAACCAAAGGAATGGAAAAGTCTGAACCGAAATTTCCATAAATAATATTCATCAACACATGCAACCTTCAAATTACTTATCTAGTTTTTTAAAATCATGATCAGAGGGAACAATTTGTTCTTAATCATCTCTATATTTTATATCAACTGAAATTTTGGAGGCTTGACATATACGAGACAATGTTTTACTTCAAAAATAAATTTGTGCCCCTTTTGAATCAATTGACCAACACTTATCAGATTATGTTTATGACCAACGATATAGTATACCTCTAAAATTATCTTTGGCTCCCCCTGCTTGGTAAATATTTTGGCCACTCCTTTTCCATCTACATCCACAACCTTGTTAGCCCCTAATTTTCCCTCTGCATTGACTTATTCATCATGATTTTCTATCATATTCTTGTTTCCAGTTATGTGGTTATTATAACCATTGTCTAATAACCTAACATTATTAGAGGGTCCATGCATGGTATTACAAGCTATGAACATGGAGTCACTATTTTTTTCATTTAGATTTTCTCCTCTCTTTCCTTGATCAACTACCCTCCTCATAGAATCACATGCATAATGACCAAATTTATTGCAATAATAACATATCACCTTTTATTTATCAAATATTTGACTATCCTTGAAGCTTTTCATATTTCTCCCATTCTCTTATTATTTCTCTTCGTTTCCATCTCTCTGACCAGCATTTCCTCAGCCTCAACATTTTCCTATCGATCTATCTCTGCTTTTACCTCTCTCTCTTGAGATAGAAACCTAGGTTTTAAAACAAGTTCCTAAGGAGGGATACTCATTTCTACATATCCTCACCTCATGGGATAGAAGTGATTCCATCAATTCATTAATTGACAACAAAACAAAATCCTTGACTTCTTCAATAGCTGCTACTACAATATCATATTTAGTAAACAAAAATATGATGACCTTTTCGACCATGGTATGATATTCAGTGTCATCACCATAAAATTTTAACTGATTTACAATGGTAAAAACAAGATTCATAAACAAATCAATATTCATTTTTTATTTCAATTGTAGACTTTCAAATTATGTCCTAGTATTCTACAACTTAAAAATATTCACTTTGGTTATACCTTGATAGTTCTACTCTAATATCTCCCATGTTATCTTTGTCAAAGTCATGGTCATGAATTTTTGAAATACAACTTCACCCACTTCTTGTTGGATAATTTGCAATTCATGTGCATTATTATTTCTGTTTAACCTTAATTAGTCCTTATGTGCATTTGAGAGCTTGTTTTGTTGTTGTTAAAATTCAACAAGAAAATGCACCACTAGCTACTGTGGGATTATAGGTCGCTCACGAGTGAGGAATTTAGTAACACATTAGTGCTAATGTGGGTGACCATTTTTGAAATAAATTGGAAAAAAAATTGTAATCTTATCTCATAAAAACTTTTAATAGTTGACCAAGTGTGATAAACTTAGTTAGCTCAATAATTTCATGTTGAGGGTCAAAGGATAGGCATGTAGAGTGATTCTATTATTTATAGGATCCATTTGCAGTTGTTGCACTAGTATGGTGTGAGTGAAATCAGTTAAATAAAATTAATTGAGTTAAAACAATTTTAAATCATTCTAACTGATTGATGAGCTAGTGGATGATCAAGTGAATTAAAATATATTTAATTCACAAGTAGTGATCTACCAAGTAACTGATGATTCACTATTAATAGCTGCATGCATATCAATTCTGGTGATGACCCATTTGAGACAAAGGTTAAAGGCAAGTAGAATATCAGTTGTATTATTAGCGAACTGCCCAGGTACAGTTATAAAGCCACAAGAAACCCATGATGGATGGCGCAGTCAAAAAAGGTTGGAATTCTTAGTTAAAAGGAATTATTTTTCGTAGGGATTGGATGAGCAAGGCAGGCAGAAGTTAGGTAGGAAATCGGCTATGTGTTGGTCAACTATTGCCTATATAAATGTGAGACAATTGGTAGAATGCATGAGGTTATTGTGAGCACACATGCATTGTATTTTTTCATGATTCCTTGGTTGATTATACAATAAATATGGAGGGATTTTCAGATGTTTCTTTCCCGAAGAAAATCTTCTGTTGTGTGATTAATTTACTTCTTTCTCTTACTTGCATGTGATTGAGTGATCATGGTTTATATTCCACAAATATTGTAGAAGGATTCAATATCTAGTTTTAGTACATCACATGAGTGAATTGAATCCAATGGTGTAATTTCTACATGGTATCAAAGTTGTGTTAGAGATTTTATACATGGTATAAAAGCACTAGGAATCACAATAGTGGAGAATAAATTGAGTTTGTGTTGAACGATATTCAAATTTCTAGATACTTTCTTTGGAGCTTGAAGCAAATCAAGATGTCTTTCAATGGCTTGAAACTCGAATATGCACTCGAGGGCAGTTTGAATTATATTGAATGGAAGGACAGGATGGAGGAAGTGTTGGAGGATAATGGGTTGAAGGACTTCATAGATAATGATATTCTGAAGCCTTCAGTATCAGATGCCCAAATTCTTGATGCATGGTAGAAAAAGGTAGCAAAGGCGAGGAGGATCTTATTAGAAGGACTTCGAGATTATATTGTATTGATTCTACATGGAAATAAAAATACATATATTATGTGGAAGGCCTTGAAAAATATGTTTCAAAGCAGCAACGACCATAGAAAACTGGCACTCAAAGACAGGCTCAGAAAAATCAAAATGGAGAAGGGCAACACAATACAAAAATACTTGACCAAGTTCACTCAATGTCAAGATGAGCTTGGAAGCATTGGGATTATTGTAGATGATGATGAATTCATGAGACTAACACTTTTAGGCCTTCCCAAGAGCTCTAATAGTTACCAAGACTCTTTGAATGGGAGGGAGAAGTTACTAGATTGGGAGCGATTATGGTCGGATTTGGTACATGAAGAGTTTGGGTGTTATACTAGGGATGGGTTCTCATCCAAGACTAGTGGTGAGGAAAATTGTGCCTTGGCTGTTAAGGAAAAGGAGGGGAAGGGGAAGAAGTCCTATTCAAAATATCAAACTGACAAAGAAGGAAAGAAGCGTGAGATTTCAAAGGTGAAATGTTTTCACTTTCATGATCATGGATAGTATGCCATAAATTTTCCACAAATGTAGAATAACAACAAGAAGGCTCTGGGAGCTACAATGTGTGAAGCTTTGGCCTCACATTTTGAGTTGGACTTCGCTCTCATCTCATGCATCCTTTCAACTATGATGGGAGCTATGTGGTAGTTGGATAGTGGAGCATCTTTCCACATGATGGGAAACAAAAAACTCTTTAGTAGCTTGGAGGAGAAGGATCTTCAGATGCACATCGAGATGGGTGATGATGGGAGGTATAGCACTATGGAGATTGGCACAGTTACTTTCCAGAGACAGACAGGTAAACCTTTCATATTAAAATATTTCATGCATGTACCAGGCTTGAAAAATAAATTAGTTTCAGTTTTTAGTGAAGGAAAGGTGTTCCTTCATCACAAAGCCGCAAGAAAGGTAAAGAATATTGGGGTTCATGTGAAGAACCTCTATAAAATTGATGTATATGGCTGAGCAACATTAAGCAGTAAATCATGGAATGTTGTGAGTTGGGATACAGGTTATTTATGGCACAGGAGATTGGGCCATCTACACCACAGTGCTTTGAGGATCATGCAGAAGATTTCTACAGGTCTTCCAAAGGGTACTCTTACGAAGATAGACACATGTAAGGGATGTACCATGGGGAAGTATACAAAGGCCACATTTCATGAGAAGGAGAACTGAGCAGAGAAAATCCTTGAGAGAGTTCACTCAGACCTGTGTGGACCATTCTCTACACCTTCCACAACAAAGCGTAGGTTTTATGTGACTTTTTTTTATCATTTTTCTATAAATTGTTGACCTTATTTCTGTAGAAGAAAGATCATACATTCTGCAAGTTTTGCGAATTAAAATCACTTGTAGAGAAAGATACAAGGAATAATTTGAAGGCTTTAAGGAGCGACAATGGTGGCGAGTATATCTCTGATGAGTTCAAGAAATTCTGCACCAAATAAGGAATTCAGAGAGAGTTGATTGCACGTCATAACCCACAACGGAATGGGGTTGTAGAAAGAAATAATAGAAAATTTGTGAGAGGAACACGAGCTACGTTACATGATCAGAGCCTACCATTACATTTGTGGGTAGAGGCATGAAACATAGTGGTATTTTTGTAGAACCATAGTCCTCATCGGATACTTGGCATGAGTACACCAGAGGAGGCGTTTTCAGGTAAGAAACCAAATGTTTCATACTTTAAAAATTTTGTCTCATATGTCTATTTCCATGTGACCAAAGATGTGAGGACCAAGCTAGAACCAACAACAGAGGTTTGGATATTTGTGGGGTACACTGATACTCCGCACAAATATCGGGTGTATTTTCCAGCTTATAGGATGACAATTGTCAGGAGAGATGTTAAATTTGATGAGGAGAAATCCATTCAATTGTCCCTTGAGAGGGAGCTTGACTTCCATGCAGATGGGGAACTCTTAGTTCCAAAGGATGAACCTCATAATGTGGAGTAGCCACAAGAGAGGATCATAGAGTAGCAATAACCACTCATGCAGAGCCATCAACCAGAAATGGTAGGAAGTGAACCAGAGAGGCTGACAGATTGATGCTAGATGTGGCAGAGCATATAGGTGCACCTACATCATAGCACAGGCAGAGAAGGTCCCTATATAGGTATATTAGATACATGGCTCTTATGAACGAGTGTATTATGATAGAACCATCCTCTTTTTAGGAATCAGTGCAACAACCAACATGGGTTTATGCCATGGTTAAGGAGTATGACTCTATTATCATAAAAAGTGCATGGGAAGTGATCCCAAGACCAATGGGGAAGTCAGTGGTTGGATACAGGTGGATCTACAAGGTGAAGCAAGAAGAATATGGGAGTGTGTAGAAATACAAGGCTATATTTTCAGACAGAGGATTCTCACAGGTAGAGGGGATTGAATATGAGGATAATTTATACTGGTTGCAAGGTACTCATAGATTAGAGCCATCCTTGCACTCTTAGTGTAGATAGGGTGGTAGATAAATCATATGGATGTAAAGACAACCTTTCTAAAAGGAGTTATTGAGGAAGAATTGTACATTAAGCAACCAAAAGGTTTTGAGAGCTTTGACAAGGAGTCACATTTGTGTAGACTCAAGAGAGCATTGTATGGGTTGAAGTAGTTACCTCGTGCTTGATACACCAGGATCAAAATCTATTTCACTTGGTTGGGCTTCAGAAAGAGTGAAGTGGATGTGAACCTATATCATATTGTGGTTGATGCTAATATTTTGATTATTGTACTTTATGTTGATGATCTTATACTGAAAGGTGATGACCAACTCATAACCTTTTGCAAAGAGGATCTTGCAAGAGAGTTTGAGATGAAGGACATGGGGCTGTTGCATTATTTCCTTTCCTTGGAAATATGGCAAAGAGATGGGGAGCTATTTGTATCTAAGGGAAACTATACCAAGGAGATTCTAAGGAAGTTCCACATGGAGGGAAGAAAATCCATGGAGACTCCTCTTGCGGCTAACTGGAGGAAGGAAAATGCTACTTCAGGTGAGTTAGTGGATGATATTGTTTATAGGCAGCTTATGGGTTCAGTTATGTATTTGGTGAGCACACGACCAAACATATGTTACACAGTTATCCATCTTAGTCAAGCTATGGTTATGAATACCATGATATTTTGGAAGGCAGGGAAGCATGTGTGGAGATATCTCAGGGGCACTATAGAGTATGGAATTGTTGGAATCACGATTGCCATTATACCAAAACCCACAGGTGTTAGTCTCCGCTACAATATCTAGAGTTAGGATCCACAAGAGGCGGTTAGTCCATGTCACGAAACACACAGGGAGTGTTGAACCCAATGTCCAAAAATATACCTCCCAATGCGAGCCGGGTGAGTTTCGAACTCCAGACATGTTGCTCTGATACCACTTGTTGGAATAACAATTTTCATTAGACAAAAACCCACAGGCGTTAGTCTCCGCTACAATCGCCAGAGTTAGGATCCATGAGAGGTAGTTAATCCATGTCACAAAACACACGGGGAGTGTTGAACCCAATGTCTAATAGCACTATGGTAAAAAAAGACAGAGGAAGTGAAGCTTCAAGGATTAACCGATGCAGATAGGGTAGGTATTCCATCAGATAGGAAGAGAACATCAAGGGGCATATTCAGCATAGGATCATCAACAATTTCTTGGTACAACACGAAGTAGAGATTAGTTTCACTCAGTTCAGTCGAGGCAGAGTACATGGCAACTAGTCAGGCTGCATCTAAGGCCATCTGGATGAGGAAGATACTTGTTGGTTTGTTTGGTTATCATATGGATCCAACGGTGATACATTGTGATAACTAGAGTTGCATAAAACTCTCAGTTAATCTAGTACCACCATCTCACAGATTGTGTTTAGAGGCGCGTTATGTTGTTGCAGTACATTCCCAGAGAAGATCAGGATGCATATATTTTGACGAAGGAACTTGCGAGGATAAAATTTGAATCCCACAGAGACATGATCAGGGTAGCCGATAATAAATTTCCTTTTGAGAGGGAGTGTTTAAATTCAACAAAAAAATGCACCACATACTAGTGCAGGATTCCCGATCACACATGAGTGAGGAATTCAGTGACACATTAGCACTAATGTGGGTGACCAATTTTTAAATAAATTGGAAAATAAATTGTAATCTTATCTCATAACAATTTGTAATATCTAACTAAGTGTGATAGAATTAGTTAGCTCAATAATTTTGAGTTGAGGTTTAAAGGATAGCCATGTAGAGTGATTCTATTATTTACATGGTCCATTTGTAGTTGTAGCATTAGTGTGGTGTGAGTGAAATCAATTAACTCAAATTAATTGAGTTAAAATCAGTTTAACTAGTTCTAACTGGTTGATGAGCTAGTGGAAGATAAAAAAAATAGATTTAATTCACAAGTAGTGATCTACCAAGTAATTGATGATTCACTATTAATAGTTGCATGCATGTCAATTGTGATGATGACCCAATTGAGAGAAAGGTTAAAGGAAAGTAAACTATCAGTTGCATTATTAGCAAACTGCTCAGGTGTATTTATAAAGTAATAGGAAGCCCATGATGGATTGCGCTGTCAAGGAAGGTTGGAATTCATATTTAATAGGAATTATTTTTCCCAGGGATTGTGTGAGCAAGGCAGGCTGAAGGTAGGCAGGAAATTGGTATGTGTTGGTCGAATTTTTCCTATATTAGTGTGAGACAATTGGTAGAGTGTATGAGGCTGTGGTGAGAACACATGCTTTGTATTGTTTAATGATTCCTTGGTTTATTATACAATAAAGATGGAGGGGTTTTTAGAGATTTCTTTCCCCAGGAAAATCTTGTGTTATGCGATTGATTTATTTCTTTTTCTGATTACTTGCATGTGATTGAGCGATCATGAATTATTTTACACAAATATTGTAGAAGGATGCAGTATCTTCTTTTAGTACATTGCATGATCGGATTTAATCCATTGGATTAATTTCTACATGGTATCAGAGCTGTGTTAGAGATTTTCTATAATTTCATCGTCTGCATGTTCAACCTATCAATCCTAATGTAATCCCAAATCTATTGAGACCATAACATAGTATCTATTTTTATATCACACATATCATAATTATTTCCTATGAAAAGTGAAGGCTGAGATTAAAATATTCTTTAAGAAATATCCTCTTCTCTTTAATCTCAAAAAAAAAATCCCTTGTTCTATTTTTTTTTAATAACAAAATCTAAAAAGCACCTTTTTTAACATTTATGTATCTTGTTAGTGTGCTAATGCACTTATCGATGGAGGAATGTCATGTTATTGATATGGGTGGTGTGATAGGTGTATAGAAAGTGAAATAGTGCATCTCATGTGTTATAACATGATTCTACTAACTTTTGCGGTGTGTTACTGCTTCGCCAAAAAACTCCTCCCACAATTAGCCAAGATAACCAGTCCACTGGGGTAAACATGTGATGAGAGGCTACAATGAAGTGATTAAAATTCCCATGTATAGTTAAGGAGGTGTAACTGACAAGACAAAACCAATCTAACCTTCCTCAAGAGTTATAGACCCTTCAGGAGGAAACAAATACTTCAAGATGTTTAACCCCTGAGGAAAATTGTCATTTTATTGATCTGGACCCTCATCTGATCCCATGAAAATCTATCCATGTGAATAAGGCCTTCCAGTCACTCCAAAAACAATACATATCAGTGATGGTGGCCTTCGCCTGATAATTATGAGCTAGCAACCCCAAATTCTAAGCCACTTTTTCAGGGCTAGGTCCTAGGCCACTACCCATAACTTCATGAAACTCCTAGAAATGAATAGTAACAATGGAATAATGATGTTAATGTAATAATTGATACAGGTACTTGATATGACCACTACTAGCCATGATATATATTTCGTCAAGCATGTCACAAATATGTAATCTACGGGTCATAAAAAAAATTTTAATATAGGGGTATCATATTTATTTGAGATGCGTGAAGACACATTAATGCCTTATCACAATAGTTGCATTATCATATATTATGTCATATATTCATTTTTCATTTATTTTCTAATCAAAACATGATACGATCCATACATAAATTTTTTCATAAAACCTACTCATAACAAACATATAACCAAAAAAAATAACAAGGATATAACATCCGTAAAAACCACATATGAAAATGAAAATTTACACATGAAAACCAAAGGAGAAGGATCTCTTATTAGTGAATGCTTAATTCAATCAATTCAGGGACTTCCACGAACCACCTGACCATAGGTTGGGCTTAAATAAATATTTTATTGAGCCAATCACCCTTGTACCATATTTGAAGAATGAACGTGGGACTCAGAACATAACCAATCTAGGTTTCCTCATGCTTTACCAAAATGAACCAATGGATTCCTAGGCCCAATGAATAAACATGTAATACTAGGATTTACTACAATCCCACCATATACTGGTCTATGTACCATTTGGCCTATACAAGCATGGATGCCTTCGGATCTCTCCACCTTCACGGTGAGGAATTTTCTTGTCTCCTAGTCTCTAGGATTTATCATATATCCCACATTTCACCGATCAAGGATTCCTATGCCTAATCGAGACTCCACCCTCTAGGATTTACCTTAGATCCCACAATTCACCAATCGAGGATTCCTAGGCGTAATAGAGGGCACAAAGCTCTAGGATTTACCGTATATCACGCCATTCACTGATTGAGGATTCCTATGCCCACCAACGTAGACCAAATATTTCTTTACCGAAATCCCACCTTCACCGGTCTAGGGATTCCTACGCCTTGTGTTGCTCTTCAGAGATCACCCCACTTAGTTTCGAAACCACCTGACAATATAGCTCAACCAAGTAAAAGAGAACCCATCTTGTGTTGTTCTTAAGAGATCACCCCACTCAGTTTCGAAACCACCCGACAATCTAGCTCAACCAAGTAAAAGAGAACCCATCACTCCATGGCTATTCGGGAATGGCAAGGAAAGGTTGAAAACCATTATCACACCTAGAAAAACCCATACCAATGACAACAAGAGATCTAGATACACGCATTATGTATCATGCATGCTAAATATAATAAGGAAATCAAAGATGCAAATCAATACCTGCAAGTAATCCCACTATAGCTTCTTGATTCTGCTTTCCTTTCTTGATCTTTGCTTCCCTTTTCCTTCTTTTCCATTCCTTTTCTTTTCTTGATCCAATGCTAGAGCGCTCCAAGAATAACCTAACTGTCCAAGAGTATGAGACAAAGAAAGAGAGGGAGAGCTCAAAACTGAACAGACAAGAGCTTACACTGACGAAAAGCTACCAACTCGTCCTTAAAATACTTTTTGTCAATGAGGCCTCTAAGTTCTTCATTTTCCATTATTTTCCTTCAATTTTTTCGTCACATGCAACTTGTGACATTTCACCTTCCTTTTCTCCTATTTTCCATTTTTTCATAAATAAAATGCGAATTAATTCCTCTTTCCTTTCTAAAGCATTTTCCATTTCCTTTACCAATTTCCCTTAGCCATAATAAACGAAATGAAAACCCACTATGATGGTTTTCCCAACATTCTACTTGGAATACCTGTCCCATGACCTTGGTATTATTTTTCCTTTATTAAAGTTTTGTTACATGGGTTTTTGGTCATGGCTATAACAGAACCCTCCCCTTTGGGGGAACACCATCCTCAGTGTTCGATGACACTTACAACCAACACGATCATCTAAAAAACAAAACATAATTATTATGAAGCTTTATAGCACAACTAGTTGTAGTATTTATAATGACATCCTGTTAAAAACATGACAATCATACCGTTTACTGGAGCTTTATAACATAGCTCATTCTGATATTTACAATATATTCACATATATACGAATGCACATTTTATTCAACCAAAAAATAGGCATAATTTTTTTGGAGATTTATAAATCCAGCTCGATACAGTATTTACAATAATATACGCACATACACATATGCACATTTTCTCAACCAAAAAATAAAAGAATATGATGTCTTCATCTCCAACAAGGGAATCCAGAGACTCACACCTTAACCTTTAAATTAGTACTAGGATTTACTTCCTTCGTAGGAAGTCCATAATCCACTTCCAAAGTTAAACTTGCATGCAATTTTTAGTGCTACAATCCTATTCAACTTGTACTCTCAGTGAACAATTACTGGCTCATTGTTCCATGGCGCACTCCCAAAGTGCATTTGATTCCATCTAACATTGCTAATCACCAAAAATCAATGTATTCTCAAACCTTCCCTTTTCTTCTACACAGTCCTTTGGGAAATCTAGTCACCCCCTTCTGTGCAATCACTCACCCTCCAAGTTCCCCAACATCCCCCTTCCCAAGTGATTTATCACTTGGAAAGGAATCCTAGAATTATAAGGTAAAACAACCAAGGAATATACCTACCTCAAAACCATCATATTAGTCATCGAATTCTCTAGAAAATAAATGGAAATTATTGGGTACTAGTGTCCCACAGTGGCCTTGCTCCTTAATTCTTTACTATGATACTGCTTCTTGCTCCAATTCCTTTTCTGTTGCTGCTAATTATTGATGTTAGTTTCAACCACCCAGCTAGGCATGTTCATGCATTAATGTACCAAGCACATAATTTCCATTAGATTCAAAATAAATTGAAATAAACCCACATCATACTGCATCGATAGCTCGTCAACAAGGTACACCTACAATTTTGTTCACTTCCTGTCACAATGAGTCAAACTAGTTATTTGATCAAATCATCATGTATAAACATACCACATCCAGCTAGCTAAAAAAAAAACCATCATAATAAAAATCATAGATCACATGTAGTCATTAGAAACCAAAATCATAGACCAAATGCCTAATTAAATATAAAATAAAATATTGATACTTATCCTTTAATTCGATCCTTAGCTTATACGTTTAACATTTTTCCTTTCCATATGCACACCGGATTGGTTTCCACACTCGACAAACACCAAGTGCCTTCTCTTCAACCATGTTCACATACACATAGTGTATATCACATGCATACATCCACACATGCATAAACCACGATACAATACATGCACCTACACCCGACATAAAAAACATACACCTACACCCAGAGTATAACACAACAAATGCACCTGCATTTGGTGTATGCGACAACACATAAAACTACAACCAATGTATAACAAAACACAATACATACACCTACATATAGTGTACAACACATCAAAATATAGACATAGAGCACAACACAATGAATACACATGTTATGATACCAAAAACACACAATGCACATACACAATACCATACGTACACAAAACAACATGTACAACATGCACACAAAAAAAAATATATGGCATCCACACAATACCACATGTACAATGGTATCACATGTACAACATGTACACAATACCACTTGTACACAACACCACCTGCAAAAAATGTACACACCACCACATATACATAGGACCACTTGCACAATGTGTACACATCATCACATGTACACATCACAACATGCATGATATATACACAACACAACATGCACGGCATGTACACAACACCACCTGCACACAACACCCCATGTACAACATGTACATGACACCACATGCAGACAACACCACATGTACGATCATACACACAACACCACATGTACATAGCACCACATGTACAAAATGCACACCATACCATCTGTACACAACATCACATATGCAATATGCACAAATCACCTTATGTACATAGCACCTCATATCCAACATGCACACAACACCATATGTACACACCACTGCATATCTAGAATTTGCACAACACCATATGTACATAACACCACATATCCCACATGCACACAACACCATATGTACACAACACTACATAAAAAACATGTACACAGCACCATATACACAACAACATTTACACATATATTTGCATAAACAACATGTACACAACATCACATGTACATAACACTCCGTAAACAACATCTACACAACACCATTTATACACAACACTGCATGCGCACAACATCACAAGTGCAGCATGTACAACATATACACAAAAATAGCACTGGACATCTATAAACCACACACTAACTCTACCAATAAACCTTGCTTCTAGTGTCTTTCGACTATTCATGCTTGTCTCAACATGTTGTAGGGTAAAATGATTTCATTTCGTTGATGTATCCCACAACATTACCTCCCATAACATAAACATAGGCATAGTATAATCACATAATGAACTCATAGATATCTCAGGGCTACTATTCCCACTTGATTCCTCATAAACCAGGAAATTCTTCATGCCATTCATCTCCATAAGAAATAATTTCTCCACAAGACTAATCCTAACAAACCTGTCAGAAAATAGAATACATACATACATATATATGTGTAATCATCAACATAAAGCAATCATTACCCCTGATGACTCTGTCAGGTAATAACATGCCTAGATACACATATGCATATACATATATATACATCATCATAATCATAATCACAACATAAATACCATATATCACAAGTTCAAGGTTAAGAGAACTCCCTTTATCTGTGCAATGCATGCACACCATTGAGAACAATAGTTACCAACATATCTAAGGAATCTCATTCCTCAATTCCATTTACTTTAACTTTTCTACTAACTTTCTTAGGTATGTCCTACCACTATCCATATATCCTAATGGGCCCAACCAACTCAACCGAATATCATAATCTTACCTTTAGCTGCACTTACTCGTGCACCGAGCTTCATCCAGGTCTTACATTACCTTATAAGTTTCATTCATCTCTCCTCAAGATCCATTATTCTCTATTCACCAACCAATCCCCAAGACCCTCAAAACATAAAAGAAAAGATAAAGAAAAAACAAAAATAAAACCATGAAAAACTAATAAAATTACAACACCACAATAAAGTGGCATGGCCATGCACAAGACACAATCAATACCACAATTCAAGAAAAAACAAATCATAAAATATCAAAAGAAAAAAAACTAAAAACAAGCACCATGACTCAATCCCCATGGACTCCCATGGAAATACCAACTCGAGACATGTTCAAGATTTCATGGAAGCCTCTTTTTCTATGCAATCCCCGACATCATACAACCATAAACACATAATTTCTAGTGCATAAATAAACACAATATATCAGTTTCTTTACCTTGTTATTCCAAGTACATTTCCTTGTAACTAAACACCTACATATATCATCTTTGAAGGGAATCCAATCCCTTGACAAATCCAAATATAACTAGAAACTAGCTAGTATACTTGTCAAATACTTGTTCATAAACATAACACATATCCACATAATGCGAGAGAAAGTTAAGATTGAAAATACTTACTGTACGCAAAGAACTCATTTGTTTGGAATTGTGGTTTCCAAACATGGCTGAAGTAATTCTCACCTAATTTCTTTCTTGTACCTTTTCCCTTGTTATAATTGATTCTTACTTTGTACTGTCACATCACCCAATTTTTTTTATATAAATAAATCAATTGTTACCTTATCATGCTAATATCAAACTGTTTCCCTACAACTATTCACACATGTAAGTCACATGTTCCAAAGTTCAAGTAATCATATCTATTAATTTGAAATAATACTTTACCAAGAATATCAGCCATGTCATAATAAAAAAACAGTCATAATTCATAATACTAAAACTAGCACCCACTTAGAATCAAGTACATATAAACTATTCTAAGCACATATGTGTTATTGCAACCATCTCAAAACAAGATCATTCCTTCATGAAATCTTATAGATACAAACTCATACCATGTAAATAATCAAACATCCAAACAAGAGATAGATGACATAATAGGCATTGAGCATTCAAACTTGAAATATAAGGCAAAATAAAAAATTCAAGAAAAACGTAGACGACATAAGAGAACTGACACCTTAATGTATCTCAGGGGAGGCTATCTTATATGCATAATCAATCTATGTTATCACAATATAACTTCTCAAAATATCAATTCAAACCTAAATAAGGCCATGATGTCCATAACAACAACTAACTAACATGTTCACATCATAAACTCATAAAAAATTATTACTCGTATAAAAATCACATATACACAGTCAATCTAGATTAGCAGAACATAATATCACAAGTAGGTCAACTCATACCTGAATGTCATAACCCAAACCATATACATAGGTTAATCCAAATTAGTACGATCCATGTATCATCAAGATCCTAGTTGCAATGAGCATACTTATCGTTCACATGACCACAATGCATATAACAACAAGTTACTGCCATTCATGACTATCTGATGCATATGAATATGACTACACTGAAAAACTAACATACATCATGTATGTAACCATAACAAGAACAAATTCACATGAATTTGCATTACCATAAGGCTTATAACAATCATTGACCAACATACCTGCATGCCAAGCATACAAACATGTATGGTGATCTTCTCTCACCCTGAGGTCTAGTGCTACAACCTCACTCTAATAATATTATTCTTCTTCTCTATCTCAACCATCCTATCAACATCATAACATGCCAACAACATCATGAATACACAAACTACATACAAACAACATAAGTGGCTACTCAAATCTTTAGATATGAAATAGAAAATTAGAACTAATCCTGCAAAAACCCATATCTATGCAGTAAAATTAGTTAAACAAAAAAATGAAATAGTAATTGATGCAAAAATAATTCCAAGTAACCAACAGAAAAGACAATTTTAAATAATAGTTTTCAAATATTATGTAACACCTACTGAAGGAAACAAGTAAATATTACTAGTCCCCCTCAATGGGATGGGTTCTTGGTTGTACTCAATGTTTCAGCTTCACAAGACTCTCTCTCTCAATGATGTCAAATACCCAAATATGTGACAAACTCAAGTGGGAGCTCAAATGGAAAAATAAAATGATAGCGACAATGAGAATGATCAAAGTGAAGAATGAATGGAAAAACCCTCCTATTTATAACAAAATGTCGAGTTATCCATGATAATGGATAATAATAAAATATTATTAGCTAAAACCTAGATCTAACTGCTTGGAATATTTTATTATATTTTGTTGGAGGGAAAAGGTATTTGAATTGGTTAAATACCTTTACTTAGATATAATAAACAAATAAATAATTTATTTATCATTTCAAGAATGTAGTTAAAGAATAATAGACAAATAATGATTTTTTTAACTATCCCAAGGTGGTATAGTCAAATTTAGCAAGGAATAATAACTAAATAATGATTTAATTAATTATTCCTAGAGAAAATTAAGATGCATAATGAGTTATATAATTATTTCTCATAATTGGGTTAAATATGACTAGGAATGTTATTTAAAAAATGGTTTAGTGAATTATTCTTAGAGGAAAATCAAATAAATAATGATTTATTTAACTATTCCTCATGGGGTTTCTTGTTTTAACTAGTAATAACTTAATAAAATATGGTTTATTAAATTATTTCTTATAGTGCAAGAAATTTTACTATGGTAAAATTGGTCTTACATGTTTTACTTTGATCCATCTAATTAGGAATGGCTAGATGATCAATTTTTTGGTGATAACAGATTCCCCCCCAACGTATGAGCGTTAAGAGAAAAAAGTATTACCGAAGTACATTGTAAGAACAGAATCACTATACACCGAAGGGGAGTGAGAAAGAGGAAGACATCAATTAAGCAAAGAGAGAGAGGACAATGACTGAGGGGGCGAGACCTACTAAGTGATATACGTCTCCTTTTATGTTGGAGCACATGTTCTCAATGAGGCAGGGGAGGCATATCCATACCCATCCAGATGACAAAGTACAAAGACTAATGGTGAGCCCAACAATGTGGGACTAAGATGCAAAATGTATAATACATGATACATGACATGTTGGAATCAATGGGCCATAAAATAATATAATGAATCCCACATAAATAATGTGGCTAGAAAAATATGTGCTAGGACTAAATGCAATAACATCTGGGTATATGAGATATAATTCCCCTCCACCCTATTGAAAAGGAAAGGGATTTGAGTATATGAATCGATCATCTGAATGAGACATGCATGTTGTGGGTGTTGCAAGTGACTGAAACCAAAATCATCAAATCTGTAGTACTACATCTGACACTGTAGAAAAATCTGAGGGCATCTGGGCATGTCGGGGGCTACCTGAAGGGCCACCCCCTCATGAGGTCAGACACATCTCACACACACTTAGGAATCACTAGTAGAATATGTTAGATCTCCATACCATCAAGTATATGAATCTCAATCATGTGATAATGAGCTGCGGTCGAGCACATAAGAAACAACCAAGTGAAAGGGCAATGATGGTTCCATTTGCTTGATCCGAGGTATCATACACTAATGGATGTTGGAACCAAGGTACACTACCCTATAGACCTTTCTTCTAGAATGAATGTGTTTATGTAAATAGAATAAGGCCCAACATAGGGGATGCAATGATGAATCCTCAATTAAGGCATGAGGGATCAAAGTATAGTGACTAATGGACGGACACTAGGGATGATGATGGAAGAAGCAGATGCTGAGTAGAGTACAGATGAATTCCCTTGTGATATTGTAAAAAATCATGGTTGACATGGCAGTGACTAACTCGACTCTGGAGGGGATGCAGGACAATATGAATAAAGGCCAAAATAGGTGACATGTGATGAATGTGACATAAATATGGATGGAATACCATAACAGGAGGAGAAGGGACTCGAGATAGACTTCATGAATGCGATGATGACTCAACTCAAATGCTCTGAACAAGGGTGACCCAATGATGCTTCCACATAGGATAGGCCCAGGGAGACCATAAAAATGTGAAAAAATAATGGTTTCCTATGATGAAAATCGATACATGAGACAACAAGTAAAAAATCAAACTGGTGCCAAAGTACAAGCAACTGATATGAAGAAATTCAGTTTTAATGGCGGTAAAGTGACACTTAATGGAAAAATTCCTTTTGGATCGACTGTAAAATAACCAAAAAAAAATAATATGAATTATAGTACTCGATCATATATTTCTAACAGTGCTAACGGTTTGTCAAACTAAGCTATGGTTTGGTCACAATTGTTGACAGAAAATTTGGGGGTTTTCTTATAAAGGGTGTTTTCCTTCCAATTTAATTCATTTGCTAAGTGAGATGCGGTGAATTTGGAGAGGAGGATAAGGTCCTAAATCTAGTGTATATCATAGTGGACAAACCGAGCACTGGAATCAATATCTGCAACTTTCAGTTAGGTGGCCTTACTTTTCTAAAGGTGGCCTTAATTATTTTTGGAGGGACGGTTCCCAGTGAAGTATCAAGGTAAAAAAGGAAAACATGAATGAACTACTAGAGAAGGTGTAGAATCATCCTTTTCCACTAAGTTAAACTTGGGGACCAAGTGGTAAGTATGGCATCACATAAGGTAGAATATTTGAAGGTATGGTATCAAGTATATACGATATATGGCTCGTTGGAGGGGCCAATAGGACAAACTATCTGAGGAATGAAAGGATAATATACCATACCTAGATCATTGGGGTCCATGGCAAGAATTTCATTTATCATGTGGGAATATGGCTAGGAGTGCCATTATACCCCCAAGCATGGGATATTTCCCCCATGTGTATGTGATGGAGGGGAGTGATCTTGTATGCAAAGATGGGAATGATGCCCCTAGCTAGAGGAGTTTGTGGAGTGCCATGGTGTTCCACATGACGAAGTAATGGATTCAAGCATTTAGTCTTATAGGAAATAAACACTGAATAGGATGGCGAGGATATGTAGGGGCGTAGGTTCCCCCAAGCATGCGATGGACATGCCAAAGATACTTAGAATAGTGGAATCTAAACACATTTTGATGATGTGGTTCGCCATTTGTTTATGCTATGGTTATCTTCCTATGGGAAGAATTGATAGGTAAAATTAGAGAAAGTAATTACTGGATTACCAATCTCAATGGGAACTACATATATGAATCAAATGTTGAATTTATAGGTTTACATACATGGTGTCACTATACCAAAGAGTGGCTTCGGAGATAATGAACTGGTGCTCACCTAGAAAACAAAGTGGTTGGTCAACAAGAATATCTAATGGACTGGATTGTTGATGTAATATGAAGGAATGATTAAGTGGATCATACCTAGAGTGATCTGAAGTGATATGAGACTCTAGAGGTCCTTCTAAATTTGGAAGAATAATGGTACTAGAGTTGAAACTACCAGATAAAATTGTAGGGTTGAGGAGAATTGCTTCTCTTATACTCTCAAATATGGGTGTCCCCTTACCCAAACATTGGGTGTCAATGTAACGGCCACAAGGTTTATGTGGTTTGAATGCATGGGTTCAAATTAAGGGGTTATAGAATCAATCGACCTCACTATGGATGAAGTCTTTTGACTCAACAACATATTAGTCATGGGTCTGCTGTGGAAGGAAACCTGCACGATCATGTGTATCATCCCAAGGATAATCAAGCATGGTAATTTTTTCCATGATGTCTTCATCTGAATGGAATATGAATGGATTAGATGAACGTAGACCACTTGATGTGTAGGGACTACTTGAAGCATCATCATCATAGACAAGGTTCACATGCACATCGACAACAAGAGGGTACGAATGAAAAATAGATGGTATATATACCAATGTTGAGACATAGGTATCCGCCGAAGGAATTTTGACCGAATTAGTTGGAAAAATCCAAAAGAATCTTCAAATGAGGATCCCATGGATGGTGACAGGTAGAGAATGGTATTCATGCAATCTTTCATCTCGATATGAGGAGGAGGAATCACAATATGTGGCTCCGGTTCTAGTTCACCAATGGTGCCAGAACCTGTGGGTAAAGAAGTGGTGATTTCAGTACGAGTGGCCTCTATTTCATGAAATGCCTTATGGGTATTGTGAAAAGCTTCGAGAAGAGGACAGTGATGAGAATAGTGTCCAAAGTTGTCACACAAAGCACAAGGGTGATTCATGCATAAACTTTTGTTTTTCTTGGCTGACTCGGGTAACGTAAAATGGACCTCCTGGATGTTAGAGTTAGGAAACATGTCATTGACAATGTCTTCGATATGAGGGAGTTCAGGACAATTATTGGTGGCATTCCCAACAACATCACACAAAGAAAACAAAGGTGTTGGCTTTGGAGGCTTGCGTAGAGTTGCAGTTTTTTGGGGAGCCTTGTCCTTAGTTCCCTTATTTTTGGCTTTGCCCCCATCATCTGATATTTTTGAAACAAGAGTGGGTTCTTCTTGAGGTTGTTATGGAACTGAAGCAAAGCGAGGGGTCCTCATGATCGATTGAACCAAGGTCAAAGTCGTACATGGTTTAAGTTGATCTGGTGGAGTGTTTGTTGGGCGATCAATGTACAAGAGTAGGATCTCCAAAGTCAAATTGGGTAAACTCAACGTAGCTGTAATAGGCATAGAAAATACTCTAGATGGGGGAGTTGAAAAAATTATCTAAACTAAAGGGTAATGGCCTTAAAAAACGACTTCCAAATGGTTAAGACTTGGGGGAACTTTTTCTAGTTGAAAAGAATGAGGAAAGACACCATCAGAAGGAGAGGGTATTTGAGGAGATGATCCTGATGGTTGTTTCAAGTGAATAACCACAGTTTTTGAAGGTGCATTCTCTTGAATGGGCATACCAGGCTACTTTTGGCTATCTCATGACGCTTTCAACATGAAAATACTCAATGAGATGGGCTCAAGAATGGGAGGAGGTGGACCAGGGAATGCACCAAGTAATGAGAAATATTTATAGACTCCAGGCGAGACACTAGTAAGAGGTGCGACCATTTCTTTATCAGCCACTGATGATATGATAGAGTCGAGAGAGGTCTAGGAGTTGTGCTTGTGATACTTCAAATGATTGATGGTGACGATATTTTTTTTATGGGAGACAGACATCTTACTGTGAACCTTAGATGTGATAGATGACATTGCATATGTGTAACTAAAAACCAAGAGGATATTATAATCTAGAGGGGCATCAATAAATTCTTGGTCAATACAAACAGTCTTGCCTGCAAGTGTTAGAGTATAGTTGCACAACATACCAAGGGGTTGGGAAGGGTGACCTTCCTAGGCAAGAAAAGTGATCATGGATGGGGAAAGATCTAGGGACCCTATTTCCTTCCAAATGGAGGTGTACATTGCACAGGTCGATGCACTCTTGTCGATGATACATTGCTGGACAGTGGCGTTACGGATCTTGACTATTATTTTGAAAGAAACAGATGGCGGTAAAGGGGGATGTTCTAAATTTTTAACATGAAATACAATCAAGCGATCATATGAAGGATCCACAATTCAAAAATTTGTTAATAGAGATCTCCTTTGGGATGGGCACTTCTGGAAGTCTTTAAGTGTTGACATGGCAGCACAAGACTGTGCCAAGTAATCTACTATGTTTTAGGTGTGCGAGGCTTTGGCAGAAGCAACATTACAGTGTAGTGGCCCTTTGGGGATCTTGGGAATGACCTCTAACATAGGTTGATGTATCGGAAACGGACCATTTGATTTCATAATTGACTCTATGGATACTTTGTTTGGGACTCACTTGTAGATGTAGCAATTTTCTTGTCATATTGGTGTGATCGGGTATAAAGGTTGAAATCAACAGTATTAACCTCATCAGGTTTTATCTTGATAATATGATAATCAAGATTACTAGAGTATTGAGGTTGAGGAGCGACCTGACCTTATGGGGGTTTAGAAGCAACATATCCCTGCTGAGAGAAGGGATTACTGAACATAGTTGGTTGAGTTGGAGTAGTGTTTGGAGGGAGCGATGTCGTGAGATGTTGTCCTCAAGATGTTGCTTGGGCTTCTAACATTTGACGCTTCTAGGGTAGAAGGGGACAATAATTTATATAATGGCCATGTACACCACAACATGCACAATATTTATTTGTATGAACTGCCTTGTTTTTCTTGGGTTGATTTCCATGTTGCTAGTTTGCGGTGTTAATCTCGTTCCCTTGGGGTGCATTTGGTTGATTACCTTGGTGACCTTAGTTACCCTACATTTTTTAGTTATGGTTGCCTTTCCCCTTATTCTTTTTGTTTGAATTGGGAGAATGATTCGTGTTGTACTGAGCATATAATTGACCTAGACGAGGTAGTGGTCATTGTGACAAAGGTTGAAAAGATGCAGGGGGAGGGGGCACTAACAACGTATGGGATTGAGCGTTGGGTTGTGAATAAGGATAAAAACAAGATGGGGAAACATTATAGTAAACAGGTTGAGGAACAAATGGCCCTGACATCGATTGATGTAGTTGGGAAAATGCATAAGATTTTCTTTGACCAGGATATAGGTTTCCTGGAGGGGGATAGGTGTTTGAGGAACTATTCCCCCCCTAGGGGTAACCATAAATCATGTGAGGAGGAGCATATGGATGACAAATAGATCCAATGATACTGTCGGTAGCATGAGATTCCCTCGATGCATTAGCACCACGAGGTCTAGGAAGATCTGGTAAAACGGTATAAACATAACCAAACAGGGTGTAGACTAAGTCATATTTTAATGAAAATTGAAGAGATTCTTCCTTGGAATGAGGAAAATGAGATGCAAAATCTTTACCTATGGGGGATACGAACATTATAAGAAACCAATCCATATAGACATGCTCGTCGAATGTATGAGCTTTACACAAGTTCCTTCTTCTGTGCCATTCTTTGACATGGTTAGAAAGGTGGGTGGTAGAGTATTGATGGAATATGTTTGAAAAATCGGTACTGGCATCATAACGTAGGGTTAACTAGAAACATGATAGAAATTCTTTAGCAATATTTGTAAAAGTGGTATGAGATGTGGCGGGTTGGTCAACAAACCAATATGCAGCTTCTTCAGTGAGCATGCGCTAGAAAAACAGAAGGCGAATGGAGTCATTGGTGATAGAATTAGATGAACACCACATATTAAAGGAGTGGACATGACTAGTGGGGTCGTCTCTAGTGTTTCCTTCAAACTTAGGAATGTCGCAAGGAACTTTAGTTTGCATAAATGACCAACCTACATCGTTGAGTATGGGTTCATTGATTAACTCGCTAAAATCGGGAAGGCTTAAACTCGCCATAAAAGGTAGCAAAGGAGTAGCTAAGATATTTCATATAGCAGTTCCACTAGAAGTTACTCGATTATTAAGGCTAGAGCCAGCGGCTCGTTGGCCTCCTACACCTGTATTAGCCCCTTACATGGTGGCTATATGAGGTTGTGAAGATGCAGAATGAAGGGAAGAACACGATGAACCACAAGAATGAGTGTCGGAATGGGGACTCGAGGGAGGACTATTTAGACACTACGAGGTGGAGTAAGAAGCCCTAGTGGAAACTTCGGGTGAATAGCTTCGACACTTAGCAATAAATGCCTTAGGGCACAATGATGGAAAGTCACAAGCATCATGAAAAGGTTGAAGAGTGATAAACAAAGATATGTGTGGTAGATTAATTAAATATGATTTTTATTTCTTGGCTTGGCAGTGTAAACCAAGCGCTCTTTGCTTTAGGTGTGAATGTGTGAAAGACATGCGTTAATTTTAATTAAGCCCAAACGATTATTTAAAGAAAAAGAAAATTTTTGAAAAATTGTAATGAAATTGAAATGACAGTAAAATAAATAGTTAATCATGCATAAATACCAAACCAAAAAAGGCTCTTAAACAACTAGATGAAATGGGGGTGAAATTGACTCAAACTACAATAAAAAGGCCAAGAGATCAAATGTCTATGATACTGGGATCTAATGACCTAATACTGGTAGAAATTATGCATAAAACATCAAGAAACCATAGGGGAAAATTGTTGCAAAAGATAAGGCTAAAGGTTAAAAACCTGGGGAAACCTATGCGACCCTAAGGGAAAAGGCCACACAAAACTCAATAGGGTGTTTTGGAAGTAACAATAGCCTATATTAAGGATCTTTAAAAATGATGGATCATACCCTGAAATAGTGGTTGAAAACACTAGAAATCTTAGACTACCTATTCGGATCAACTCCTACTAAAAAGGTGGAAGTATACTGAAACCCTAGGGGGCTTGTTTCTACTTCAAGGAGACAAACCGAGCATATCGAGGCCTAAGAAGAGTTGAAGCAAAGGGTAGACTACCCAAAACAATAATCTTGAAAAACCCTCACAATTGCAGAAAAAACTCAGAAAAATATTGCAGATCAGAGTTATTGACATGTAAACAGGTGGGATCACACTTTTTGGGCAGATAAGTGTGATTTATTGGAGAAATTACACTTTTGGGATGAAAATTCTGAGTTCTTCTCCTTGGTTCTCGGGCAATAGGGTACATAAAAAGTGTCATCTCTATTGTGGCTGGTACCTGTTAGCTGCGGAAAACACCAAAAAACATCCAGAATTTATAATTTTGACTGAATTAGGGAAAAAACATTTAAAAAGAACATCAAGAGAGATTTACCCCTAAAAGAAAAATATTTTATTCCAACATTAACACTTTTAGTTTTCAAGGTGTTTTTTGGACATAAAAAATTGACGACGTTATTCCAGCAACAACACTTTTCATTTTCAGGGTTCTTTTTGCACACAAAAATTGGCGACGTTATTCCAACATCAACAATTTTTTCTTTCAAGTTTCTTTTTGCAAAAAAAAATTAGCGATGTTATTCCACCATCAACACTTTTTGTTTCGAGGGTGTTTTTTCAATCCTTTTTTCGAGAAAAAAACATGGTTTTTAGCATAACTTTAAAAAATGTTGAAATTTGACCCTAAAAAAAACAATGCATTCTCGAAGACACACTTTTCATTTTTGGCTATTTTTTCATGTTTTTTGAGTTTTTTGGGCTAGAGTTCTCATTTTGAGGTAATAGTTCCTGTTTGATCAGTAACTATGTTCCAAAATGACTTGAAAAATAAAGGAGGACGAAAGCCCTCGGTAATCACAATCTGAAATGAGTGCAAGGTTCAGGTAAGGAAAGGGAGAAACAATAACCAAATTACAATTCTCTTGCAAACAAAGAAAAAAGGTAGAAAGTTAGTTCGGGTTAAGAAATTGGAATTGAAAGACAAGTTTCCTCTATCCATGCACAACCAAGAGAAATCCCAAACATGGGAAAATAATAACCTAAAAGGTAATTTCTATATCAGGGCTCGACCAAATAATATTTGGATGAAGAGGGAGGATGATCTCCTGAGTGGGAGTAGATCCTCTGTTTCTCTTCATTAAAAGAAGAAAATGGATTCTAGGGAGGCCAAAAAAGTCATACGAGGGCATAGAATATCATACAAGCAAGATGCATTTAAAAATTTAAGGTATGACTGAGCCCATTAATTATTACAATGATGGATTTATTTATTTAAATGAATCAACATTGAAAAAGAGAGGAGAAGTGCAACCAACATGAGTTGAGGGGGGCACACAACAATAATTTATGTTGTGAGAGAAGAATACGGGATGCAACATAAGTGTGGAATGTCAAGAGGCCCATAGTTAAGTCAGGTCCATAGGATCAGTCCCCATGTAGAATCAAGGAAGAGGATGAAGGAGACTAGAGCACGTTGGCTTAGGGGGAGCTACTTTGGTAGCAGTAGAAGACAACAACTGTAATCTTGAGGAAGAAATATTTCTCAGGAAATGAAAGGTGTGCATCTTGGGTGAAATACCCTTATTTCGTTTAAGTTGTGATTTTGATTATGCCTAACAATATTGTGTTCATGAAACACAATGGGTACAATATTTTCATGTCCATTAACCTTCAATTGGTATCATTATGTCAATTGGTGGTATAGGTTCATATGGAGAAACCTTTTGTGAAAATGGGAATTTATTTTTGAGAAAAAACTATTAGATTTTTCCTAATACATTTTCCAATTTGTATTAACTTTTTGGTTCAATCGGTATATTTTAAGAAACATTCCATATTGGAAGTATCATGATCTCAGGGGCAGAAGAAGTGGTGTAGTTTCTTAGGAGAAGTGAGCATATACGATGAAGCAATGACAATGGTGAAGATCAAGAGGGAATTCGTCGTCATTGATTGGTATTTACGGCAACAACAATACCATGAGAAATTTAAATGGTATTCATTTTCTTTTTAAGTGATACACAAGACGCATTAGCACGAGTGTATTCAGTCAATAGCCATAAGGTGTCAAAAGTAAGAGGAATTCAAAGAATTAGGGGAATTTTGAGGTCTAAAATGGGCCTCCTAAGGAAAATGTACAATCAAAATTAACTTTATGAGAACCAATCACATTTTAAGAGATGACATCATCCCTAATGGTTGAGGTGGCATTTCTTGAGTTAAAGGTACTTACTTGTCACATTCTCAATGGTGGATAAGAACTCCTGGTTAACCATGGTAGTGCTCTAAGTAATTTTAAAGTCAAAGTAAAGTACTCATAATAAATGTCATTTCACACTTTTTGAATAAAAGTCATACGTAAATAATATATTACATTTATTATGTTATTCTTATATAGTACATTAATTACATGTTATTATACAATTTAAATAATATAAATTCTAATTAATAACATATTATAAAATTAATAATTTATGAATTTATATTTAGATTTTATTTTATTTTATTTAAGTACAATGGACAAATGCATTAGTTATTCAACGATAATGACTTTTTCTTGAAACACTCATTCTTATTTATAGTCACATCAATACAATTCTTTTATTAATTTTATTTGGTACAACTTTTCAATTCAATTTAACCATGGTTACATGGATTGTGGTGCAAAAAGTGAATTGAAAATTAATAAATCTTATTTTATTGATTTAGCTATTATTTTATTATTTCCTTAGGAGGCCCATTTTAGACCTCAAAATTCCCCTAATGAAGAGGAAGTATATATTTAAGGGGATCATATCACATGTTTCCAGTTTATAGGCAAAGCAAAATGCACAACAACAATTAAGCCCTCATCATTGAGAGTCAATGATTTCACGGGGAAGAAAAAGGAACCTTGTAGACCTTTTCCATTGCTATCAAAGGGGGAGATAATTATTGGAGAAGCTATGGAGAAGCTATGATGGCCCATGTAGAGGACAAAAATCCATTGGTGGCTCATGCTAGGAGTTGTGTGGAAGCAACATGAGGATTGGCCATGAAATTAAATATGTGTTGAGGTGTTACCATCAATACCAAAAGGGGATATTGTTGGATATTTGTAATTATCTAGATGGCTAATGGCTGCAAGTGTGTTGGAATTTATTTCAACAATCATGCTAGGAGATTAAGTTGGGTATTTGGCATTGATTAATAGTTAGCAAGTGTGTTGTAATTGATGTCAATCATAACAACATGGATGCATGTGATAGAATATTTTGGATTTGATGCCCACTAGGGAAGTGTTGTACTATTCAACAACCCCCACCCCCCCCCCTCATTTTATTTTTATAATAATAAATATTGTAATATTAAATGGGGACCCTTTTAAAAAATTTCCGAAAATCTAGTAAGTAAGAGATTTTCCCTTAAGGAAGTGTTAAAGCATTTAGCAAAGTCACTTAGGACTAAGCCCTTTTCACTTTATCACAGATTGCAAAGTCTAAAACTACACAACTAACCATTAGCTAGAATCAACAATACACGATCAATAAAAACATTTTAAAGATTAAATGTTATGTTGAGCTCTTTATAACTTAAAAGGCCTTGAAATATTTCTAAAAGTCCATAAAGCGCTTAAAAAATTCTTCGTATAAGGAAATGTCACTCAAAGAATACATCACACATTGCAAATCACAATGACAGAAATAACCTTCGAAATCCTATAACTCCAATCTTGCAATCTTGCGATACTGCGACATGGTGAATCTTGTGATTTTGCGATACTACTATTTATCACAATCACAAAATCAGCGTTGCGCCTAAATCATATCATTTCGAAATATCATTTAGGTTTGCGATGCGATGTTTTGAGAAGACCTGAAAAGAATCACATGAAAGCCATAATGTGTTCTAAATAGAAATAAACTACATTTACTCTTTTAAAAGGCTCGAAAATATTTGTATATGTTTACTCGTGCTTGCAATAAAAGTCCCATCCTTATCGAATTTACTGTTTTAATTGAATTTCTGCTCTTATCTCTTCTTTACATTCATTTTGATATCTATATTGTTCAATCCTAGGAAATAAGTCTCATATATGACTAAGAAAGGAAAAAATATAATCGAGTCCTCTGCATCTGAGGACTCAGACATGCAGCCGCTCTTTACTGATACTACATGTAAGAAATATGGTGGAACTACATCATGGAAATCTATGTATAAACTGTTGGAGGATGAATATCCAAAATTAATGGTAATCAGATCAACGACTGACGCTAAAGTCTTGTCTCAATATTCCTATTTTGAAGTAACATGTTATTTCCTACACATAATAGTTGCGAGGCCTAAAATCCTGACATATACATATATGGTGAAGTGGATTGTTGAAAATGTAGATATCTCAGACAATACATTCGGGAATTCAAGACAAGAAGTTGTGGGGTCATTTTCTGCAAATGATTTGTGTAGAATGTATCATCTTCCAAAACCTCAAAATTCCTATGATAAATATTTCATCAAGCACTTTGCAAAAGAGAATGAAGACCCAATAGATGCCATGCAGACTTGGAGATCCGGCTCCAGCAAATTCAAATGGGAGAAAACTGGTATGTACCCAATTGCACCTATGTCAGGTTCATATAGTTATGTAGCTGCTATGATGTGTAGGCTTTTTGGGAAAGCTGATTGTAATATGTTTTCTATGGAATGGATTCCATTAATTGATGTGGTTGTCAATGCCATGGTTACGAATTGGATTAATATTTTACCTAACAATTTGGCTATGCCCATAAGAAAATATAAACAGTATAAAGTTGTCTCTACTCGGGTCATCCCTCCCTTTTTTATGAGTGATTACGTGATGGATACTATATGTTTCTATACAAAATTTCCTAATTTGGGTTGGAATTGGACTCTCAAAGACCCTACTCCTATCCATGTGTATCATAATATTTTGTGGAAATCTCAATTTCGTCCACATTTTTATAAAATTTGTCAAAGTATTATGCTGCCAATCTATCCAACTATTTTTGATGTAAAATCCCTCAGGTTTTAAAAAGAAGAAAATATAGATATCTTGTCAGTGGCAAGATGGTTTCGTGAAGAAAAATTTACTTATATCAGAGTTTTTGGGAGTATTGTTACTCCCCATGTTATTCCTTATTATGTTTGGATAAGTTATTGGCAAGATAAATTGCATACCAAATAGTAGGGTAAGCTCTTACCAAAACCCTAAAAGACATGAAGAAATATATCTAACCAACGTTTTCACTACAATGTGGTTCTTTTGCATTGTTTGATTTTGGACACATAGATAAAGAGGTGCAAAATATTACATGCTTTAATATGGCTACTATGCTAGGGATAAAATCTGATCCCAACTAAGTCACTCAAGAATTTACTTCTTTGGTTAAAATTAGACTATAGTTCATTCACAAGAAAGATGAATTTGATGACCCCGTTTGAAAAATTCGAGACTTTCTCACAAGTCTTGCATTTTCCGTCAATCAAATTAACCCTAGTCGACCTCGATCATTTTCATATTTACAGAAGCAAAATATTGACAAGGGTTCCATTAGACCTATTGCATATTGAGGAAACAAGAGAGCCTACTGCCAATGTAAGTTTAGAAGAAAATTATGATCACAATTATGATCAACAATCACTAGAGAAATCAAGTCAAGGTTCAGAACGTTTTGAACATCAGTCTCAAAATCATGAAGAAAACCCTAAGGAATGTTTTGAGAAGGATACAGAGAGAAATAATGGAGAAACAACAAAAGAAACCTTGCCTGGAGAACAATCAGAAATTAATTCTACATTGGATCAGACACAGAAAAATCATAGTAAATGATATGGATAAAGAATGGGAGAAATTCAAACAGAAGCTCCATGTACCACAAACATACACAAAAATTGAAGGAAATTCTAATTTTGAAACTCCCAAACAGATCTTACAAGTTGGAAATCCATAAGCTGATGTTGAAATCATCCCGGCCTACCCAACGTCACAAATTGTTTTGACAATTGAATAGATACCCCATTTAGATATATTTTATAGTCCAGCACAAAAATAAGTGGTAATAAGACATAGAATGAAAATAAATCTTGATTCATCAGCAAAAAATCTAGAGAATGAATCAATGGAGGTTGTCTGGAAAGACAACCCCATTGATCCATCAGAAAAATTGACAAGGTTGTCACAATTCACAGGTTCTTATGCAATGGCTACAATCAATAAGGCAATAGAGGTTAGTCTTCTGCTTAAAGATAAATATGTAATAATTTAGTCGTAAGAGAAACAAATCAAACAAGAAAGAAATATTGTCAATAAGTAAACAAAGTTGTAGATGATACAATTTCAGAAATATTTTGAGAAAATGAAGTTACAGCACTAGGAAAGCATCATAGAAAATGATAAATAGATTCAAATAATGCAAAATGAACTAGATAAAATCGAAAATCTGCGTCAAACAGAAGAATTCATGAAATAAACACATGAGGTAAATACTCAATTTTCAAAACAACAAGAAATATTCTGTGAAAGAATCTGAATGATCAAACCATATTGTGAAACAAGTTATACGTTAGTTGATCAAATGGTTTATCAGATATTATAATATTTATAAGTTGATAAGAAGATCTCATAGTTTATCTCCTAGTAAGAGTCTGAAGAAGGAAGAAAATTTAATTTGTCGAATATTAAAGAATCCCACAGAGATATTCTATTTACAGATTGGAATATGCAATTAAAGAAAGCATAAAGGGCGACAACTAGAGAATCTGATATAACAACCAATATAATTGAAGTTGTGAATGAAAACATTCATAACATTAATTTGATTAAATAATGCAAGCCTCGAGTTTTCCCAGATATAAAACAATTAGAGGGACAATACAAAGAGGCCATCAAAAATCAATTTGAAGTAGCCACAAATCTATCTAAGCCTGATCATGAATCTTATTGGCAGTTTCTAGTAAAACTAGACATTCTCTGGATGGCTTTACGATTTCTAACGAATTCCACTCAAAATATGGTGCCACCTCTCTCTGATGTTGTATTCACGGGACAAATAAGATCCAAATTCGACCAACCATCGCAAATGAAGCCAATATTGAATATCTATGAACTGAAAAGCTCAATGCAAAGGAAGGATTGTTCAACATGATAAAGCACGTCATTATCTTTTTTTTAGTTTTTATCATTTATTTTTAGTATTCTCAGGAAGGTTGTTTGAAACCTCCTCAACTTTTTATGTAATATTCTATTTTTGATACATATGTAATGTTATTTAAACCTCTCTCATGCATTTAGAGAGAGGTACAGGATTTTATCAAAAACACTTTGCAAAAGCCTATAAAATTGTACTTTTTTTATTCTTTTGATGAAATACATGGAACAAGATCTTGATTTTCTTGAACATCGAATAATACTCTGCTGAATTTGAATTATTGTACTCTTAGAGTGTATTTGGTTGAAAATAAGATAAGATTAATGTTGCTAATTTCATGAATATAACTTCTCATATCTGGTACTATTATCTTTATGATTGAGGTTTATTTATGACTTGTAATAAACTTCTTTATATTGTATTTTGTAAGATATTTGGATTATTGTTTTCCATTAAAAGCATTGTTGCATGATGTCTCTGCTGTAATTCCTTATTGAGTATATAATCAACCAATATATGTGATATAGTTTCACTACTATTTTGCCTAAATATTTAGTCAAAATAATTATCTTTAAACAATATTATCTCTTATAACAATTGAATGATCTTTATTATCTTTTGGTTTAAGACATCTTTGTAGATCACATAAATTAAGCATAAATAGATGCATGTGCTTGTCGCTTAAATATATTATTTCCACTAGTTAAAATCATTTTCCATTTCACCTTGTATCAAACCCATCATCATTATATCAAATATTTGTTGGGAAACTGGTCTAATTATCTCTAGTCGGAGCCACTATATCAAACTAAAATGGAGTTTCTTTCAAGGTCCGAATCGGGTGGTTATCCCCCATGTTGTTGCAATGGAATTCCGAGGCTTCAACATTATGGTGCTAGAAGTAGCGCAAATTTTGAATGGCGAGGAACACTGATAAAATTCAAGAAGCCATCCTAATAGTCATTCTCCCTCTAGATCTACTCCAGCTTCTGAATCCCTACCCAGAACTACCATTTTAAGATCAGAAGTTGAACAATCTTCTCCTAAATCTTCTAGTAGATCATAGAAATTACTTTCTCAAGATTATAAATATGAGTCACCAAAAGTTCATACTTTAATAGAGAAGTTAGAACAAATCTGTATTTCAGCTGAAAAACCTGTAACTTCCCAGCTATCTAAAAAAAGTGCTTCATCTGTTTGAAAACCTAGATGAATCTTGACTTGTTCTCTAAGTGATAATATTGGAAATAATACCAAAAAATCTAAATCGCAAACATCTATTAGTGAAGTTTTATCCAATTCTCCATCTCAAATCCATTCATTCCTTCCACTCATTTAAACAACTCTCATTCTAGCTAGTGGTGCTAGTTCTTCTAGTTTCGTAAGCCAACTTGCCTCTTCTTCAACTCAAATCCCACTCATATCTTCATCTATCCATAATCCTATCATCATGGCACGACAACAACCACCACCATGAATACAACCATGGAATATTCCAAGCCCTGTAGAAATGTTAGGTCCTCTTCATCCTCTTCCTAAACATCCTGAAAGACGGGTGCTCAAATTTAATCCTGATGATGGTCTACCAATAGAAGGACATCTCCAAAACTATATGTTGGCCATCAATTTAAATGAAGTTACTGAATAGGGCTATGTGGTCAGATTATTTCCATATACTCTTATAAGATCTGCAAGATCCTGGTACTTTTCATTACCCCCTCTATCTATAGCTAGTTGGGATATGTTTGAACAACAAATCTTAGCTAAATTTGGAGATGATATAACCATTGCATCTCTCATCAATGAATTATCAAATCTCAAGGCTAAAACGGGAGAAAATATAAATTATTTCAATTCTAGGTTCAATAAATTACTCAATCAAATTCCTACTGCATCAGCTCCTGGCGCTAATTTTCAAATTGAGTGGTATAATATTCTCTTCCCTCTAATATATCCTTTTTTGTAGATAGAGTGCAGTTAGCCACATTAATAGAAAAAAATAAGGAATCCTTATCTGTGGAAAAATTAAGAGTCTCTCTTGAAAAGAAAATCTCTCAAGAAGACAAAAAATCTAAGAAAGTTTCTTTCAAAAATGACTCTAAAAATAAGGTCTAGAAAGATCCTTCTGATCTTGAAGGCCTTCAAAAAGTGTTAAAGGATATGTCTAATGAAATGGTTGAAATCAAGAAACAAGTTTCTAATCCTTCTACTGTTAAAAAGTCATTTAGATCTTTTAAGAGAAGTTGGTCTTGTAATTCTTGGCCACCAAATAACATATCTAATGTTGAGTCTGAATTAGAAGAAGAAGAAGAAGAAGAAGAAACTGAAGACGAAGAAACTGGAGATGCAGAAATAGTCGAACTAAATGGAACATGCGAATTTGTTCTTCCAAGTGAGGAAAAACAAGAATATTTTCCCATTAGCACCAGAAGAAAAGGACCTGCTGATATAGTTCACTTGAATCAAAGGAAGAAAACTCAAGCTCCTCCGGCTAAGGAAAAATCAAGCAATATAAAGTCCTCTCTCAAACATTTATAGCCAAATACATCTTCATAAATCTTCCATCTACATCAAAAACCATGGTAGTCATTAATACTATGGAGTATAATATTATTGAATATATGAAAAATACAAGGGCAAACATTTCATTACATGAACTTAGAAAATTTAAACAACAACAGAAAATGTTACTTAGAGGACTAAATGAAATACCTCTATCACCTTTACCTGCTGCTATTATATCTTAGGCTGCTAAAGGAATGTTAAAACCTTCAAATTCCTCAAATAAAATCAATCCTAGAGATGTCATCATGATTGGTGACATATCTAATTCACATACACCTCCCTTCCTCTTAACTTACGAAATTTTCAATAAAAAACTTCTTAATTGTTTGATTGACTCAGGAGCCTCTTCCAATATAATGCCAATAAAAATATGTGTTATGTTGAACATCACTCCACAAATTTCTGCCTTTGACATTGTACAACAATATAGAACTAAAGTATAGGTTTTAGGGGAAATTAATTCTATCAACATTAGGGTTTTATCAAATCCCAAAGTCTATCAAATAATAGATATTTTGGTCTCTAACTTTCCTAAAATTAATTCTACACAGGATCAGATATAGACAATCATAGCAAATGATATGGATAAAGAATGGGAGAAATTCAAACAAAAGTTCCAAGTACCATAGATAGACACAGGAATTGAAGGAACTTCTGATTTTGAAGCTCCTAAATAGATCTTACAAGTTGGAAATCCAGAAGCCGATGTTGAAATCATCTTGCCCTATCCAACGTCACAAATTGTTTTGATAATTGAAGAGATAACCCCTTTATATATAGTTTATAGTCCAGAAGACAAAGTAGTGGTAAGAAGACATAGAAAGAAAATAAATCTTGATTCATCAGTAGCAAATCCAAAGAATGAATCAATGGAGGTTGTCTCGAAAGACAACCCCATTGATCCATCAGAAAAATTGACAAGGCTGTCACAATTCGCAGGTTCTTATGCAAAAGTTACAATGGATAAGGTAGCAAACGTTAGTATTCTTCTTAAAGATAAATATGTAGTAATTCAATCGTTGTAGAAATAGATCGAACAGGAAAGACATAATATCAATAAGTAAATAGATCTGCAGATGATACAATTTCAGAAAGAGTTACAGCACTAGGCAAGCATCACAGAAAAAGATACAAAGATTCAGCTAATGCAAAATGAAGTATATAAACTCAAAAATCTGCATCAAACAAAAGAATTCATGAAATAAACACTTGAGGTAAATACTCAATTGTCAAAACAACAAGAAATATTATTTCAAAGAATCTCAATGATCAAACCATATTGTGAAACATGTGATACACTAGTCCATCGAATGGTTTATCATATATTGGAATGTGAATAAGTTGATAAGAATATATCAGAGTTTATCTCCTAGCAAGAGTCTGAAGAAGGAAGAAAATCCATTTTGTCAAGGATTGAAGAATCCCATAGAGATATTCTACTTACAAATTGGGATATGCAATTAAAGAAAGCATAAAGGGAAACAACTAGAGTAGATGATATAAAAACCAATATAATTGAAGCTGTGAATGAAAACCTTCATAATATTAATTTGATTAAATAATGCAAGCCTTTATTTTTCCCAGATATCAAACAAATAGAGGGACAATGGAAAGAGACCACCAAAAATAAAATTGAAGCAGTCAAAAATCTATCTAAGCTTGATTGTGAATCTTATTGGTGGTTTCTAGTAAAACCATACAATTAGTGGATGGATTTACGCATTCTAACAAATTCCACTCAAAATATGGAGCCACTTCTCTCTGATGTTATATTCACAGGACAAATAAGATCCAAAATCGACCAGCCATCCCAAGTGAAGCCAATGTTGGATATTTGCGAACTGAAAAGCTTAATGGAAAGGAAGGATTGTTCAACATGATAAAGCACGTCATTATCTTTCTTTTAGTTTTTATCTTTTATTTTCAGTATTCCGAGGAAGGTTTTTTGAAACCTCCTCAGCTTTTTATCTAATATTCTTTTTTTCATACATATGTAATATTATTTAAACCCTTCATGAATTTAAAGAGGGATCCAGGATTTTATCAAAAACAGTTTGCAAAAGCTTGTAAAACTGTACTTTTTTTTATTCTTTTGATGAAATACATGGAACAAGATATTGATTTTCTTGAACATCGAAGCATAATCTACTGAGTTTTCATTTTTTTCCTCTTAGATTGCATAAATAGATGCATGTGTCTATTACTTAAATATGTTATTTCTATTAGTTTAAAATCATTTTCTATTTCACCTTGTATCAAAACTATCATCATCATATCAAATATTTGTTGGGAAAATAGTCCCATTATCCCTATTCAAAGCCACTACTGTACATCAAACAAAAAAGGAGTTGCATTCAAGGTCCAGATCGGGTGTTTATCCCCCATGTTGTTGCAACAGAATTCCGAGGGTTCAACATTTTGTTGCTAGAAGGAGGGAAAATTTTGAATGGCAAGGAAAATTGATAAAAATCAAGAAGCCATCCTAATAGTCATTCTCCTTCTAGATCTCCTCCGAATTCTGGATCCCCATCTAGAACTACCATTTTAAGATCAGAAGTTGAACAATATTCTCCTAAATCTCCTAGTAGATCCTAGAAATTACTTTCTTGAGATTATAAATATGAATCACCAAAAGTTCATACTTTAATAGAGAAGTTAGAACAAATCTCTATTTCAGCTAAAAAACCTGTAACTTCCCAGCCATCTAAAGAAAGTGTTTCATCTATTTTACAACCTAGACAAATCTTGACTCGTTCTCTAAGTGAGAATATTAGAATTCCTCCTTTGGAATTTCCACTCGGGATTCACTGCAGGAGCAATACCATACCACGTGGGTTCATATTGGGGGATATATAATGAGGAAACAATGAAATTATATATTGGGAGATATATAGGGGGTAAAGGGTTTTTATATTGGAAAGTACAAAAAATGGAGCTCAAAGTTAATAAAAAAATATAAAGGGGTATAAAAAATGTTAATGAAAAAAGAGATACCTACAATATATAGTGTGAGTTACAAGGGATTTTTAAATTGGGCAGGTGTATTGGGTTTATATTGGGAGGGGGTTAAATAATGTGATTTTTAGAGGTATTTTCCAATATGTACTCAAATTAAGTGTGTTGTTTAATATGCTATGATCGCACATGATATGTTAGAGGTTCATTGACTGAAGCCCTTGTGGGAATTTCCCATTACTTATTTCTGAAAGGATACCAAGAAACCTAAATTGCAAACATCTATTAGTGGGGTTTTATCCAATTCTCCATCTCAAATCCATTCATTCCTTCGACTCGTTTCAACAGCTCTCATTCTAAATAGTGGTGATAGTTCTTCTAATTTAGGTAGCTAACCTGCCTCTTCTTCAACTCACATCCCGCTCATATCTTCATCCATCCATACTCCTATCATCATTGAATGACAACAAATACCACCGCGAATACAACCATGGAATAATTCAAGCCATGTAGTAATGCCAGGTCCTCTTCATCCTCTTCCTAAACATCCTAAAATATGGGTGCCAAAATCTAATCCTCATGATGGTGTGCTAGCAGAAGAACATCTCCACAACTATATGTCGGCCATCAATCTAAATGAAGTTACTAAAGAGGGATATATTTTCATATTATTTCCATATACTCTTATAAGATCTGAAGAATCCTGGTTCTTTTCATTACCCCCTCGCTTTATAACTAGTTGGGATATGTTTTAACAACAATTATTAGCTAAGTTTTTAGATGATAGAACCATTGCATCTCTCATCAATGAATTATCCAATCTCAAGGCTAAAATGAGAGAAAATATTAAAGATTTCAATTCTATGTTCAATAAATTACTCAATCAAATTCCTATTGCATCAGCTCTAGGCATTGATTTTCAAATTGAGTGGTGTATTATTCTCTTCCCTATAATATAACCATTTTTTTAGATAGCGCACAATTATACACATTAACAGAAAACAATAAGGAAGCCTTATATGTGGAAAAATGCATATTTTCTCTTGAAAAGAAAAGCTCTCAAGAAGACATAAAATCTAAGAAACTGTCTTTCAAATATGACTCTGAAAAGAAAGTCCAGAAAGATCCTTTTGATCTTGAAGGCCTTCAAAAAGTGTTAAAGAATATATCTACTAAAATGGTTGAAATGGAGAAAAATTTTGTTGAATATTCTACAGTTAAAAATTCATTTAGATATTTTAAGAGAAATTAGTCTTCTAATTCTCAGCTGCCAAATAACATATCTAACACTAATTTTGAGTTAGAAGAAGAGGAAGAAGAAACTGAAGATGAAGAAATTGGAGATGAAGAGATAGTCAAACTAAATGGAATATGTGATTTTGCTCTTCCAAGTGAGGAAGAAAAAGAAGATTGTCTTGTTAGCATGAGAATCAAAGGACTTGCTGATACAATTCTCTTGAATCAAAAGAAGAAAACTCAAGCTTCTCCTGCTAAGGAAAAATCAAGCAGTATAAAGTCCTCTCCCAAAACTTCATAGCCGAATCCAACTTCATCAAATCTTCCATCGACATCAAAGACCTTGGTAGTGTTACGTGGATTAATCCCTCTTGTGGACAAGAGCGATCTCCCTATTACTTAGTAAGTAGCTACAAACAAACATCCATTTGGAAACCTTTTTCTCTAGATTAATTACATTTCAGAATTATTATAAGAAAGTAGAGAGGACATGCCCCTACCTTGAAATCTAGATGTTTGATGCAATCTTTTATCCCGTCGCTCCAAAGTGCTTTCTCCAATAAGTAGAACCTGCAATCAAAGACAAGACATAAGGATCAAAGCATCTGCAATATATAATAATCAAGAAAATATAATCCAACTTAGTGATTAAGGAGTCTAAGTATTAATGGTATTTCAATAAGCATAAGAGAAGCTCAATGAGAAAAATATATCCATATGTATTATCTTGAATAAAAAAAGTAATCTTACAACTTGACACCTTGATGTCGTACAAATTTCTCCTGGGGTACTGAAAAATCATTTCTCCTTCACTTTGATAAGCCTTCATCTCTGAATACTAGCATCGAGTTATAGACACAAGGGTGTGATCATTCTCATGCCAACAACAACTCACTACTGTAGAAAGTATGCACTCTTATGAATTCTTTTCAGCAACCACAATGTATGTCTACTATATGTGTAGAATCTACATACATTCTTTAGTCTCTTAAATCTCTCATGTATGTACAATATACACAGTCTATGCACAATCTACAGTCTCTTGTCTAGATACAATCTACCCTCCAACTTGAAACTTGAGCTCAATTTATAGGGAAATGGAGGTACTTTTAGTTGCATGAAGAGGGGGATGGATTTCTCTCATGAAGGGATTTAAGTTCCATGGACCAAGGGATAAGCTCCATGAGTGGAGAGATAATGCTCAAACTGATCATGACTGTAGAAGCTTGTAGGTGGGATAATATTCAACCAGCTAGCCTTCTAGAATTAAATTTTTCTTTTATTTACTTTTTACGAGGGTGTGTAGGTAATAGTGGCAAAAAATGTGGGAGTTTCCACAATTTATGGATAAAGCAGCATCGCATGCGTAGGGAAAGGCTAGAAAAATTGCGCATGTAGACTTTTAATGGTTTTACAAAGATTTTTTCCAATTTGAAGACTTGATCTAGGAACATTGGTGTTTTTGACCTCTAAGGGAACATGATATAGGTGGTGATAGACCCATATGAATACTCAAATGTCATGGTGACAAAATAACGTGTAACAGATTTCCCCCTAAAGTGAAAAGTCTGAGGTTATTATGAAGAGTGAAGTGATTTATCATTTTGAGGATTGGATTGGAGACACCAGTCGTAAACCTTTAGAAACATTCAATGCAAACATATATATATATATATATATATATATATATATATATATATATATATATATATATATCATCGCTGAGGTAGGCATTCCCATACTCAGATCAAAACTAACTAAATGTTCTGGTACATATATGGTTTCAATATTACGTCAAAAGTAGACACAGTATGGGTGCGACCATCTATCATGACTAGTCTAGTGTATCATAAATAATAAAACTCCTCACATCCTAGATGGTGGAAACTAGATCAAGGATGCTGATTTCTGCTTCCCGAACTAGTATAAATCTATCCATGCGATTGATTGTGTCGAAGTCAAACATGGTAGAAACCACTTGATTACCAGTCAATGATGTGAACCGTTAACAAGTGTAAGAGAAACTACCAATAATGAAAATTTCTCTAAAAGTACTCCAGTACAATCTATGAAGTGTGAATGAATGATTTGTAGTAAAACACTCATAGAATCATTCGATCTGAGGTCGATGATGCAACCTATCGTCGAAGGCGAGAAATCTGCCATTAGGGCATGCAGATCCAAAGGCATTGATAAGATACTAAATCAACTTTCTAGATGATAAGATAACATCGATAGAAAGTGATACGTCGTAGGAAATCCCATGACAAAAAACCATTAGATCAAGTTTTGAAGAAATATTTTGCAAGGACTGACTCAGGGATGGTCAACGTGAATGAAGAAAAATGTTTGGAGTGAATGGTTTATTTAAACTCTCTCTTGAACACATAACAACATTGCAGATGGTTTGGCAGCATTTGACCTAAATCTAATACCCAGAAATCAACTAAATACTTTCAATGTGGTTTGATTAAATTTTAGAAAAATGATTTCCAAATCCAGGTCCAAGTGTGATAAAGTGTGATGTTCAAGAGTGGCATGCTACTTTCTAAACAAGGGTGACAACTGGATTCTTTTTCTCTCTTTTTCCCCCAACATTACTGGCAAGTACCTCTTTATTTTTTTCAAGCTTGAGGAGGATAAAATTTTCTTTTTTGTGTAGGCTCATCCTTTGGATGAGTCCATCTTAGTATTAAAATTGAACCCTAAGAAGGAGTGGTTCGGTCCTACTGTAATCGACAGCCTTTACTGTTAAATTTTAACAAGTCCAGTATAGGAGAAACTCAATGTTTTTTAGTTTTAGGGAGTTAGAAGGAAAATGTAAGTAAATTCCATGGTTGTTATTTTTCATAAATTTAGTCTCTCAGGCCTGAAAAAGGATAAAATAATGCAGGAGAGAACTCTATTGACCATGATTAGTCAACGTATACCTTTTTCGTAAATAGCCTAATTCAATCTAGAAAAGGGGTAAAATTATACTGAATAGATGATTGTTCATTTAATTTTACGAGTTCGAATAGTCAAATTCTTGATAATAATTTCATGTTAAAAGAGTCTAAAAGGGCTTAAAAGAGGACTCAATGGTTTCCCTTTTTCGTAAGTTTAAACGAGTTCGAAAAAGTGATAAAAAGTCTACTCATATGGCCGACTTTCAATTTCATTTACAAGCATGAAAAAACGAAAATAACTCACCATTTGATGTGTTTTACGAGAATGAAAGATAGCTAAATAATCTTAGGATTTTCATGAGTTTAATGAGTCTTGAAAATAATAACCGAAATGGACTCAAGATACGTTTCATTTTTATACAAGCTTGAAACAAAGGAAAACTATGCTTGAAAGTGGTTTCATTTTTATACAAGCCTGAAAGAAAGGAAACTGTGCTTGAGAATGGTTTCATTTTTACACAAACTTGAAACAGAGAAAACTGTGCTTGAGATAGGTTTGTTTATTTTTTTACACAAGCTTGAAACAAAGGAAAAAATCACTCTTGAAAGTCAGTTTGTTTCATTTTCACACAAGCTTGAAACAAACGAAAATTGTTCTTGAGATTGGTTTCAATGCCTCCCAAGTGTAACATGCTAGAGAACATGCCCCCCAAGCTTCATTTCATTCAAATAAGTAGACTACTAGTTACTAATAGCTAGATGGACTGAAGGCTCATTTACGAGATTGTATGAAAGACTCGACTCAATTAGGAGAGGATTTATTTCATTTTTTAATGGGCTTGACACAGGAAAAGAGCTATTCTCAAAGACATGTTTCATTTTTTAACGAGGTTGACATAGTAAAAGGAGCTCTCCTCAAAAATATGTTTCATTTTTTAACGAGGTTGACACAGTAAAAGGAACTATCCTCAAGGATATTTGTTTCATTTTTTAACAAGGTTGACACAGGAAAAGAACCTTCCTCATAACCTGATTCATTTTTTTAACGAAGTTGACATAGTAAAGGAACTCTCCTTAATAACCTGATTCATTTTTTAATGAGGTTGACATAGTAAATGACCTCTCCTCAATGAACTTTGATCATGGCTTCCAACTAGAAGAAACACATGTCAAGGGACACACCTCGATCATGGCTTCCAAGAGGTCTTCATCAGATGGAAGAACAATTCTCTGGAAGGAACACATGTCAAGGGAATCAATAGGGATAAGAACATCATGTTCAAATACCCCAATAGAATTTACCATGTCAATTACTGGACCTAAGTCAAAGGAAGTCGAGCATATAGTGAGAGGCTCACTTGCATCGGTAATTGAAAACATGGGATTGGTTGCCACATAATTAACCTGTGGCAAGGTAGATACCACTTCTGTATAAGGAAAATTCAGGGGTCTCAGATTATTGGTAGTCGAATCAAGACTAATGGATGAAATCTTGTCAATAGTCACAATGTTTCCATTGTGAGGGAAAGACAACACGTGAAAGAGTGTCGATATGACATCTTTCATTGCATAGACATAGTATCGCCCAAGGAGAAAATTGAAATCCAAGGGGCCTTAGACTACCATAAGATCAATAAAGACAGTTTTACCTTCCAAGGTAATAGGAAACTTAAGAAGGATCCCTAAACGTTCACTAATTGTTCTGTTAAAAGTTGACAAATTCTGTGTAATAGGCACAAGCTGAGGGGAACCCAAAGTTTTCCAAGTACTTGAGGATAAAATACTAATAGAAGCACCTTCATCTACATTTGTGTGACGCACATTCTTACCACAAGCCTTCAAAATGATTTGGAAATGGATGGAGGAAGGAAGATGAGGTTCTGTCAGTATATTCCAATCAAAGGAAAATACCTCAGTACTTGGAGGGGGTTCTGAAGAAACAGGTGAAATACCCCCTAGCATAGAAAAATCTGATGTAACAAGAAGAACTTGAGCGGTATGAATTTCACTCTCTTTAGGGGGACTCAGATCGACCTAATGTGAAATTGAGTCGACCACTTGATCAACTAATTGATCATCAACTTGAGTGATATGAGTTTCACTCTCCAATGGAAGAGTGGGATTGACTGTAATTGCTATTAGATTAATCACTTCGTCAATTGACGGTAGGTTGGGAGAAATTTTACGGTAACCAGTTGGAATTTTTCGCTATGGAACAGTAAGGTTTTCCAACAATTTTGAGGCTTCATCCATGTGAGGGAAAATGTGAGTTTGATTACTCCCTTTAGATAACCTACAAGGAAGCATAACTTTACCCTTATTGTAAGGAACCTTACTATCACTATTTGATGGATCAACAGTAATTTGATGAGAGTTTTCTGACCATACTTCCAAGACCTTAGGGATACTAGGACAATTGAAAAGGAAGTGGTCACCCTTACAAATCTTGCAAGAGTATTTCATTTTACGATGCATGTTGGAGGTTTCCTCAACATAACTAACACTTACAACCATGGTTGGTTGGTTTACTTATTTCTTATCTTGCTTCTTCTTCTTCTTCCCTTTCTTCTTCTTCTTAGCCACCCGGTTACTAGCGTGAAGGCTTTTACCAAGAAAATAATAAGAAAGGGAGAAAGACATGTTGGGCGAAGAAGGTAAAGAGTCAACATGAGGTTGGTGATGTTGAGATGGTGAACTCTATTGAGGTGAAGCATCCGGTTGAGGTGGAATAATTTAATTATTCAGGGCCAACGAAGTTGAAAATAACCATACTAGTCAACCTATGGTAAATCCAAGTAATGACAATGTAGCCATATAAGGAGTACCAACATTTCCAAAGCAAGGAAAGGTACTAGGATTCTCGTTAAGAGGGGTTCCTTGGTTGGTAAATTCCGAAACAATTGCCATTAGTTTCAACATCAGTGAATTTAATTAACAATTTAAAAATATTAATAATTCAAATTCACAATCCACACCTAAGGTCTCTAAAAAGTAAAAAAGAAAAAACAAATGAACATGCATTATCAAATCCAGGAGTCAAATCACACAAAAACAATTCATTTTCACAGCGAAATCAATAGTTGGTGATGAAATCCAACTTCAGAGAGATCAATGCAAAAAAATAGTGGTCGAAACAGTTACCTTGACAACCTGCTTAATGAAACAGTCTGGTGCAAGTATCTCCACTATGCCATCTCTAAGTGAAGCGCACCCTCTGGAAAGTCCAAGTGAGTCTAGTCAACTTCTGCTCCAGGTACAATAGAACCTTCCCTCCATCGTCACCTTTGGAAAAATCCTAAAGATTATGACCACTAAGGTCACCAACAGAGACAAATTCACCTGGGGGAACAGTCTACGATCTCGTATACATGCAAGGGCAGAGTATCAAGCTAATTCCCCTTAAAGGCTCGTTGACACGGTAAATATGAGGTTTGCCAACAAGTGACCCCAGGCTCCTCGAAAATGGTTAATCCAAGGTTTACCATTTGTATTACATGCACATCTTCTATCTTCACCAATAAAGTAGTTATGATTACCTCATTGTGTCCAACATGACCTCGTGCTTGACTCTTTTAATAAGAGCTTCCAAGAGCACAATTGTAGCAATTGGAATTTTTCCTTACTGCAAGATTTTTTTTTTAACTTCTTTGTAATGTTAACTACAACCTATTCCAAAGCACAAGCCTAAAATATATTGGTGGAAATAGCCCTAGAAAATGTAAAAATTTCTAGATGGTTTGTATTAAGAGCTGTGTTATTTGGGTTGTTATTACTCAAAGGGTAAATGGATATGAAACCAATGGTGTTATGACCTAACCCAAAATTGAATGTAATCGAATATGATAATGTAATCTTTTCAATTCGATGAATCCTAACTAAAGTAAGGAGAGAGTTTCAACTCACTTCCAATAATGAAAAAAATTGATAAATAAGAGAAAATATAACAAATTTTCCAATTCACTAATTTCATTAAGAAAAACTAATGCTTTTTTTAGAATGTAAACTATGAAAATGTAATTTATGCACAATTCATTTGAAAAATATGCAAATGTAATCTATGCACATTTTTCCTTTGTGTTCTGAAAATGAGAATTCTAACTATGAAAATGTAATCTATGCAAGAGAATTCTCAAACACAAGATGATTCCAAACTAGCAAAAGAACAACAAGACTATTTTTCTTCACTAATGTAATCTAAGCAACGAATCAAGTGTAAGTAAAGAAAATTGGGTGAGAATTCCAAAGGTCAAAAGTAAAGCACTCAAAGGAGATTAATACTCAGACAAAAAAACAAAAGAAAAATGATGCAAAAATCATTCAGAGATTGAGACAAATCTTGAAGTAAGGACCAAAGGAAATCAAATTAAGATTTTCTGAAAAAATAAACTCAAAACACCCAATTAACTTAACAGAGATTGACACGACTGTAAATGGATCAGGGAAAACTTGAAAAATCAAGTTATCTGGCTCTAAAAAATATAAATTTATTTTTTTCAAAAATTTCCGGGGTGGTGCATAGTTTATAGTGGAAAATAGAGCGCATGCACACTAATTTGAACTAAAATCGGCATAGGTTGTTGCATTGTTTTCTGCTAAAAACCACACAGGCAAGGAAAAACTTGGAAAAAATAAAGAATAATTTTTTTTTTCATGGATTCTTAAAATTTATCTACCCAACTAGACTCAGAGAATTCAAAATTAGAAAACTTAAAATTCAAAATGAAAACAAATAAAGAAAACTGAGTTCTAGTTCCCTAGTATGGTTGCCATTTTGTTACATTGATTAATCCCTCTTGCGTACAAGAGCGATCTCCCTAGTACTCAACTAGTAGCTAGAAACAAACATCCATTTGGAAATCATTTTCCCTAGATTAATTGCATTTCAGAATTATTATAAGAAAGTAGAGAGGACATGCCCCTACCTTGAAATCTAGACTTTCGATGCAGTCTTTTATCCCATCGCTCCAAAGTGATTTCTACAATAATTAGAACCTGCAATCAAAGACGAGACAATAGGATCAAAGCATCTACAACATATAATAGTCAAGAAAATCTAATCCAACTTAGTGATCAAGGAGTCTAAGTATTGATGTTATTTCAACAAGCATAAGAACAACTCAATGAGAAAAACTGATCCATATGTATTATCTTGAATAAAAAGAGTAACCTTACAACCTAACACCTTGATGTCATACAAATTTCTCTCGAGGTCCTGAAAAATCACTTCTCCTTTAGTTTGATAAGCCTTCCTCTCTGATTACCAACATGGAGTTATAGACACAAGGGTATTATCATTCTCATGCCAACAATAACTCACTAGTGTAGAAAGTATGCACTCTTATGAATTCTCTTCAACAACCACAATGTATGTCTACTATATGTGTATAATCTACATACACTCTCTAGTCTCATAATTATGTAGAATTATGTAATCTACATAATTATGTAGAATTTACACAGTCTGTGCACCAAATAGCCTTCTAGAATTTACTTTTTTCGTTTATTTTCTTTTCATGGGGGTGCGGTAATAGTGGAAAAAAGTGCAAGAGTTGTTGCAGTTTATGGAAAGAGCAGTAGCACATGCCTAGGTAAAGCCTAGGAAAACAACACAGATAGACGTTTAAGGGTTTTACAGAGCTTTTTCCCAATTTGAAGACTTTATTTAGGAAAATTGGTGTTTTTTACCTCTAAGGGAACATGATATAGGTGTTGATAGAAGAATATGAACAATCCAATTTCATGGTGAAAAAATAACGTGTAATAGGTAGCCACTAATACTATGGAGTATAATATTGTGGAAGATATGAAAAAGACCAGGGAAAACATTTCATTACAAGAACTTTGAAAATTGAAACAACAAAAAAAATGTTACTTAGAGAACTGAATGTAATTCCTGTATCACCTTTACCTACTGCTAAAGGCATGGAAAACCTCCAACTTATTCAAATAAAATTGATCCTACCTATCTCATCCTGATCAGTGACTGATCTAATTCACATACACCTCCCTTCCTCTTAACTTACAAAATTTTCAATAAAACCCTTCGTAATTGTTTGATTGACTCAGGAGCATCTTCCAATATAATGCCAATAAAAATATGTGCTACACTAAAAATCACTCCAAAAATATCTGATGTCCACATAGTACAGCTAGACAACACAAAAGTAGAGGTCTTAGGGGAAATAAATTATGTCACCATTAGCCTTTCATCAAATCCCAAAGTTTGTCAAATAATCGATATTTTGGTCGCTCACATTCCTGAATTTATGATCTAATTCTAAGTAGACACTGATATGCAAGAATCCATGGATATTTTGCTATAGATTGGTCTCACATGTGGCTTCCCTATAATGGGAAACCAAATCAAATTCAACTTGACAGAGAGAAAGACTCGAAACATACAGTGACTGAATTCAAAGGTGATAATGAGCCAATAACATCCAATAAAAATATTATTAGGCATAATTCATCTGAATCTCTTTTAGGGAATTTTAATGCAAAAAGGTATCCTTTTCTGCATAATGTTGTCATCTCACAGATTGAAAACATTTCACATACAAATACTTCCAAGTGCAAAAGTTTTGTAAATAAACCACTTGTTAAAACTGTGTTTTGGACTTTGTACTTTGATGGTTCCAAATCTAACGACGTTGCAAGAGCTGGTTGTGATTTAATCAAACCAAAAGGAGAAAATACCATGTTAGCTTGTAGTTTAGAATTCAAATGTACAAATAATACTGCAAAATATAAAGTTTTAGCACAAGGATTATACAAAAAAATAGGCCTCAATATCAAATATTTGCAGGTTTTTGGAGACTCGAAAGACATCATTAGATAGGAAATAAATACTATCCATTGCCTTTCTCAACATCTTAGACATTATCAATCATTAGTCCAAGATCTTACATCTCTTATTTTGGCATTTAATATTTCTCCTGTACCTAGACTACAAAATGCTAGTGTTGATCTTTTATTGAATGTTGCATCAAAACTCATACCATCTGAGGGATTTAGTCCTGATAGATTTTGTATTGAATTAGTTTTTAGACCACCAATTCTTGATAATGTAACAAATTGGTGAGTCTTCAACGATGATTTTGATATTGTAAATTTTCTAACATAAAAAGGGTCATATGATTACCAAATAATAGATGAAAATGAACATGACTTTCCTACACAGAATAGATGGAAAGACAAAAATCCTGCCATATATAGATACGATGAAGTGGATTATTGAAAATGTAGATATCTTAGACAAGACACTCAGGAATTCATGACAAGAAGTCATGGAGTCATTTTCTGTAGACGATTTTCTCAGAATGTATCATTTTCCAGAACCTCAAAAGTCCTATGATAAATATTTCATCAACCAGCTTGCAAAAGAGAATGAAGACCCAATAGAAGCCATGTATACTTGGAGCTCTGGCTCCAGATAATTCAAATGGGAGAAAACTAGTATGTACCCAATTGCACCTCTTAGGTCCATATAGTTATGTAGTTATTATGATGTGTAAGCTTTTTGGGAAAGTTGATAGTACCAAGTTTTCTATGGAATGGATTCCATTAATTGATGCAGTTGTCAATGCCACGGTTATGAATTGGAGTAATATTTTATCCCAAAATTTAGCTATGCCCATCAGACAGTATAGAAAGTATAAAGTTGTCTCTACTGAGGTCATCTCTCCCTTTTTTATGAGTGCTTACGTGATGGACGCTATCTGATTCTGCACAAAATTTCCTAATATGGGTTGGAATTGGACTCTCAAAGACCCTACTCCTATCCATGTGTATAATCATATTTTTTTGGAATCTCAATTTCATCTACATTTTTATAAAAATTGTCAAAGTATAATGCTGCCAATCTATTAAACTATTTTTCATGTAAAAGCCCTCAGGCTTTTAGAAGAAGAAAAGATAGATATATTGTCGGTGGCAAGATGGATTGGTGAAGAAACATTTACTTATATCATAGTTTTTGGGAGTATTGTTGCTCCACATGTTCTTCTTTATTATGTTATGGATAAGTTATTGGAAAGATAAATTGCATACCAAAAAGTATGGGAATGTCTTACCAAAACCCTAAAAGACATGAATAAATCTAACTGGCCAACTTTTTCGCTACAATGTGGTTCTTTTCCATTTTTTTATTTTAGAAATGCATTTAAAGGGGTGAAAAATATTACACTCTTGAATATGGCTACTATGCCAGGGAGAAAATATGATCACAACCAAGTCGCTCAAGAATTTACTACTTTGTTTAACATTACACACTTCAATCATGAGAAAGATGAATTTGATGACCTATTTGAAAAATCCAAGAGTTTCTCACAAGAATTACATTTTGCGTCAATCAAATTAACCCCAGTCAACCTTAATCGTTTTCATATTTACAGAAACAAATGATTGACAAGGGTTCCATTATACCTATTTCATATTGAGGAAACAAGCGAGCCTACACCTAGTGTATGTTTAGAAGAAAATTTTGATCACAATTCCTATCAAGAATGACTAGATAAATCAAGTCAACATTCAGAAAATTTTGAACATCAGTTTCAAAATCATGAAGAAAACCCTAAGGAATATTTTGAGAAGGATACAAAGAGAAATAATGCAGAAACAACCAAACAAACTTTGCTTGAAGAAAAATAGAAAATTAATTCTACAGTGGCTAGGACACAAAAAATCATAGTAAATGATATGGATAAAGAATGGGAGAAATTCAAACAAAAGCTCCAGGTACCACAGATAGACACAGGAATTGAAGGAACTTATGATTTTGAAACTCCTAAACAAATATTACAAGTTGGAAATCCAGAATATGATATTCCAACACACAAAGTAGAGGTAAGAAGACGTAGAAATAAAATAAACCGTGATTCATCAATAGAAAATCATGAGAATGAATCAATGGAGGTTATCATCGAAATATTGTGTCAAAGGATATCAATGATCAAACCATATTGTGAAACAAGTGATACATTAGTCCATCAAATTGTTTATTAGATATTGGAATATGAATAAGTTTATAAGAATATCTCAGAGTTTATCTCATGACAAGAGTCTGAAGAAGGAAGAAAAGTTGATTTCCCAAAGATTGAATAATCCCATAGAGATATTCTATTTATAGATTCAAATAGGCAATTAAAGAAAGCATAAAGGGCAACAATTAGAGAAGATGATATAATAACCAATATAATTGAAGTTGTGAATGAAAATAATTATAATATTAATTTGATTAATAATGCAAACCTCGAGTTTTCCCAGATATCAAACAATTGAAGGGACAATGAAAAGAGACTGCCAAAAATAAAATTGAAGCAGTAAAAAATCTATCTAAGCTTGATCATGAATCTTATTGGAAGTTTCTAGTAAAACCATACAGTTAGTGGATGGATTTACGATTTTTAACTAATTCCACTCAAAATATGGTTCCAGCTGTCTTTGATGTTGTATTCAGGGGAAAAATAAGATCCAAAGTCTACCATCCATCCCAAGTGAAGACAATGTTGGATATCTACAAACTGAAAAGCTCAATGGAAAGTAAGGATCGTTCAAGATGATAAAGCATGCCATTATCTTTTTTTTAGTTTTTATCTTTTATTTTCAATATTCTGAGGAAGGTTGTTTGAAACCTCCTCAAATTTTTATGTAATATTCTATTTTTGATACATATGTAATATTTTTTAAACCTCTCTCATGCATTTAGAGAGGGCTCCAGGATTTTATCAAAAACACTTTGAAAAAGCTTGTAAAAATGTAATTTTTTATTCTTTTGATGAAATACATGGAACAAGATCTTTATTTTCTTGAACATCGAAGCATACTCTATTGAATTTGAATTTTTGTACTCTTAGAGTGTATTTGGTTGAAAATAAGAGAAGATCAATGTTGATGATTTCATGAATATTACCTCTCATATCTGGTACTATTATCTTTATGACTGAGTTTTATTTATGACTTAGCAATAAAATTCTTTATATTGTATTGTGTATGAGATTTGGATTATATTTTTCCATTAAAAGCACTATTGCATGATGTCTCAGCTGTAATTCCTTGTTGAGTATATAAGCAATCGATATATGCGATATAGTTTCATTATTATCTTCCCTAACTATTTAGTCAAAATAATTATCTTTAAACAACATCATCTCTTACAACAATTGAATGATCTTTATTATATTTTGCTTTAAGATATCTTTTTAGATTGCATAAGTTAAGCTATTTCCAGATATACATTAAGTTAAATATTAGATTAAATAGATGCATGTGTTTGTTACTTAAATATATTATTTCCATTAGTTTAAAATCATTTTCCATTTGACCTTTTATCAAACCCATCATCATCATATCAATTTTTTGTTGGGAAACTGGTCCCATTATCCACAGTTGGAGCCACTATATCAAATGGAAAAGGAGTTTCTTTTAAGGTCCGGATCGGGTGGTTATCCCCCATGTTGTTGCAATGGAATTCTAAGGCTTAAAAATTTTGGTGCTAGAAGGAGGGACAATTGTGAATGGCAAGGAAAACTGATAAAAATCAAGAAGCCATCTAATAGTCGTTCTCACTCTAGATCTCCTCCAACTTCTCGATCCCCATCTAGAACTACCATATTAAGATCAGAAGTTGAACAATATTCTCCTAAATCTCCTAGTATATCCTAGAAATGACTTTCTTGAAATTATAAATCTAAATCACAAGAAGTTCATAATTTAATAGAGAAGTTAGAAAAAATATTTATTTCAGCTGAAAAACCTATAACTTCCCAGCCATTTGAAGAAAGTGTTTCATATGTTTTACAGCCTAAATGAATCTTGACGTGTTCTCTTAGTGAGAATATTGGAATTCCTCCTTTGGAATTTCCCATTACTTCTTTTTGGAAGAATACCAAGAAATCTAAATCAGAAACATCTATTGGTGAGGTTTTATCCAATTCTGCATCTCAAATACATTCATTCCCTCCACTCATTTCAACAACTCTCATTCTAACTAGTGGTGCTAGTTCTTCTAGTCTAGGTAGCCAACCTGCCTCTTCTTCAACTCACATCCCACTCATATCTTCATCCATCCATAATCCTATCATCATGGCACAACAACAAACACCACCGTGAGTACAACCATTGAATAATACAAGCCCTATAGCAATGACAGGTCCTCTTCATCCTCTTCCTAAAGATCCTGAAAGATGGGTGCCCAAATTTAATCCTGATGATGGTCTATCAGCAGAAGAACATCTCCACAACTATATGTTGTAAATTAATTTAATGAAGTTACTAAAAAGGGCTATGTGCTCGGATTATTTCCATATACTCTTATAGGATCTGTAGGATCCTGGTAGTTATCATTACCCCCTCGATTTATAACTAGTTGGGATATGTTTTGTAACACCCCCAATTTGTGTGTTGAATTTTTTAAAAGTTAGACATTTGAACTTTAATCCTAAGGGGGTGGACCCCAAGGGATGAGTATGGTATGAATGTATTTGCATATTTTATTTGAGGAAATAAATAAAATGATTGTGCATTTTGACCAAAAAGAGAATTAGAGATCACTTGCCAAATCCATGAGGATGGATAAGGCAACAAATCCCCAAAAATCTTTCAAAAATCCTTGAAAGAAATTAATTTAGATTTGAGGAGGAATCTAAATTTCCCCAATGAAGAGGAGTAGTTGGGAAGAGGTGAGAAAAAACTGGAAAAGCTGAGGAAAAGCTTAAAGCAGCTTTAAAGAATCCCAAAATGGGAAGCCTAGGCTAAACAGGAAAGAAAGCATCCTGCTATTCTGGACGCAGAATTAGAAACATGCTTTGGGGAATTATGAGCTTAAATAAGCTGCTCCTAAACAGATCAGAGGTTGATCTGTTCTAGGAGGTGATCTCTACTCGGGGGTGAGTCCTGGGAGACAAAGAGGACTCTAAGGTTGGGAGGTTGGTCATTTGCAGATTGTGGTATGTTCTGAAATTTTTGTTATTCTATTTCTGGTGGTATGAATTGACTACATATAGAAAAATTAATTAAATGGTGTGTTTGATATTAGTACTACATTTAACAGAATCCATCCTAAGGCATTCACCTTCCAGATTCTGTCTAGTTGTAGACCAGAAATCTATAGAGTAGAAACTCCAGAAACTCTAAACCAAGGTCGGTTTAAATCTGAAGTTACTTTGCCTCTACTGATGATTAATTTTTATGGAGTTCCCTGTAGACACCAAAAATGATATGATATGCTTATGTGTATGCTAGAGAAACATTATAGTAGCACTAAAATATACATGGTATGTAGCAGAAAGGAAGAAAGCAAGATATTAGAATATAGATTGCATATATTAGTATTCTAACATTTAAAACAATTATGGATTGGATATATGAGCATTCTAACCTGTATACTGTTGCTAGAAAAGAATAATTCTACTCTATATGATTTTGATACCCCTTATAAGGATATATATATTCATATCCAAATTTATCCTTACTCCTTGAAACAAATATCCTAGCAACATAATTTGTAACTAAGGCCCTTAGTCAAGTGCTATTAAATACATCTAGATATGCTTCACGAGAAAAAAAAAATCAAAGTTAAGAGTAAGGGCTCCAGAACATGTAGGTTGAAATTTTATTAAACCACAAAATAACTTTACATTAGAGAATAGCTATAGTACTCATAGCAAGTGTAGAGTTAATCTCTGCTTAGTCTATATCATCACTTCATATAAATATAGTTTGTGTCTAACTTCATCTTAAAACCTTGAAATAAATATTAGTGCCATAGAGTTAATCTATGCTTAATATATATCATCCCTTAAACTATCGAATACATCCTTACTTGAGCTATCGAATACCTATATATGTATAGGCATTAAAAAGAAAAACCAAGATATTAACTAGTACCGAACACTGTACCATTAGGCCTTGCTAGCCTCGACTACCATTAAACGATATACATATACACGAATTATATATGTCCCAAGCAAGAGATAAACGCAAATATTATGTGCAAATGATATATGATAAAGAGGAAACACACATATGAAATCTATATAGTTCTATGTAAATCATGATCGCTAATGGACGAGCGTAAGGTCGAATTATACAAATCATTGAAATATACATATGGAAATCATTATTGCTAATGGACGAGCGTAAGGTCGAATTATACAAATCAATGAAATATATATATATGGAAATCATTATCTCTAATGGAACGAGCGTATGGGAAAATGACAATAATGCGGGGTGAATAATTTAAAAAAATAAACTATGTATTCAAACCCTATTCAACTTATCCATTAGATTTTCGCAACACTGATATGTCACGACACGGTGGAGATCAGTCCGAGTAAATATAAAACGAACAGAGGTGACAAGTAGAATAGATAAAACGATGTGAAAACAACGGTTCTAACCACAATCATTTCGAAATAGCGTAGAGACCTGCACAGTTAACAAGAGTTATTACGAGACCGAATGTAGTTTTAAAGGGCCGAATATACGAATCCCATATTGGATATTAGTTGAGATGCAGAATATTGAGATTTCTGGGATATACCGTAAAGTAAAATGTTAACATAGCTCATAGAATCAACCTTACCTATGTTAGCCAGAACGCTATCAGCCTTCTCTATTTAATCACGGAGTTAATCCTGTTATTGCACAGAGATTTTCCAACGAAAGCGTTGACTCAATAGCCACTCTGCCAGTGGAATGAAACGCAATAGATAGAAATATAATAAACGGACTGGTCATGGACGCCTGTGACCACAGTCGCGAGGAAGACAAGTAATAAAACTGAGGATGTCTGAGAAATAGAAAAAGGTCAAAACAATGGAACGATGGGTACATTATAAAACAAGACAAGAAACCAGGTGCAGTCGCACCATGGGCAGACAGAGGCACTGACTAATTAAGAGTATTCACCGGTGGACGCGGGGTAAGGGCACCGCGAAGATTCGGGTAATAAGACCTCTGTCTCGCGGCTGAGTTAGCAACAGTCACCACCCATCACCCGAACGAACCCCGAATCCATTCGTTCACGACAGGAGACATGCAACGTTTACAGGAAGCAAATGGTAAGAGGGAAAATGAATAACTGGTATATAGCAAACAAATGAAATTTGTTAAACAAAAAAAAAAGAAAACGAGCATACTCCACGCAGAAGGAGATCTGTAACCGCTAAAGGCGGGGCATGCATAGCCAGGTAAGGTGATTAGCTGAATAGAGATATCAGGCTATGCAAATTCAGAAACTCTTAACTCCGCAAGAACCGAAACAATGAAATGAAGAAGACGACCAGTGATGAGATCTGGGGCAGAGAAAGGATAATAAGGAAAATCAAAACCCTAATACGAGATCGCTCAGTGTACCGGTGGAATCATGTTCAAGGATCTGCTCAGGTACACTCCGGCGAATTCGAGTTTTACGAAACCCTGAAGGGGATTTCCAGGATCAACGTTGAGCCGTGACCTAGGTACCCTTCTGTCAATTAATATTATTTTAATCCTGATTCGTAGTATCTGGGAGTCTGAATGCCGGCGAGTTCAGTAAAAGCGGCTCATCGAAAGGACTTTCCCCTTTTCCCCTCTCCAGCTGTTGGTAGAGCGCGTTCTCAGTACCACAGCTGGTGTGACAAAATCGAACGGAGTGGTCACTGTCATGAACCTGCAATACGCCGTCACAAGCTGGCATCAGTGCTCATGGGTGAGCACGCCACGCGGTCGCGCCCATAACCTGTCATCTACAAGAAAAAAAACGACACCGAAATTGTTAATACGTGCAAGTTAAGCAGCGTAGGTATAGGGTTCGATCAAACCATCGACATTGGAAAGTGGTAGCATAAGCCGCTCGAGTGAGATAACACGTGGACTCCGACGGACAAATGGCCATACAACTAGAGTCAAACAAGTCGAAAACTATAACGCGCGCAATGATAAATATATAGGCAGGTTTTTACCATGTATAATTGGTATGGGATATATTTAATCCATTACCAAGAATAATTCACGTGACCATTATGCGTGAAAGGACCAAGGGAAATATAAAGGGGGTTAATTTAAATTAAGTGAATATACATATATGGAAGCGCTTTTACTATATGGTGGACTTATATATGAATATATATAAAATTTTAGGGATATATATATATTCATAAGTTCATTGAATTACTATTGTCAAGGCTATATATATATGCCAGGTTTAATCATACAAAAAGGGTTGGAGATATATATGATATATATAAACATATTAGCTATATATATATCATCAAGTGGTTATTGCCAAGGCTCTATAGACAAGTAGTATATAGTAAGTGGAAGATGTATAATATAAATAAGGCATGTATACTACTATCAAAAGAGAAGAAGATTGAATCTTATTCAGTACAAATGGGAAAAAAAAAAACAAACAAAACTGATAGAAATTGTGTTAAGGTATTCAAGGGAAATTCCCATGAAGTATATTGGATATTATTAACAGGACCTTATGTTATAGGAATTTTTTTTTTTTTTTTTTGACTGGAGGTGTTAGAAAATGGTATCGGAGCACTAGTTACAACAAATTGGGTTGTCATTTGGTGCTCACTGTTATAATATAGGTGGTTGGTTGTTGAAAATTTATTTTAAAATTTTGCTAATTTTTGTTGTGAGTGTGTACAGTTGAAATGGCTGAAGGTGAAGAGATTTATGTGGATCTGCGTGATGAGTTTGCTACTCCAGATCCCAATGCCCCGGTACTGGCTATGTTGCACCGGATGCAACGAGAGTTGGCTGAATTAAGAAGCCAAAATGACATGTTGTCATCAGCCAGTAAGGAGTAGGAAAAGCTCATCAGAGAGCTAACTTCCCAGAACAGCCAGGAAGGCGAAGGTTCTGGAAAAAGAAAGATGGATGAATCTGAGGATGAGGATGCAGCTAGAAATAAACATAAGATGAAAAGAGAATTGCAGGGAGAATTTAGAAAGATCAAACCTCCCTCCTATGATGGGGAGAAGGAGGAGGATGCTGAAGCTTGGTTGCTGAACATGATCAAGTATTTCCAAGTTTATGAATATGAGAGCAATCTGAAGGCTAGATTAGATGTGTACCAGCTACAAGGAAAAGCTACACTCTGGTGGGAAGAGACAAAAATGGTGCATGCCATTGATGAAAAGACAGTTACTTGGGAATATTTTCATACTAAGTTCAAAATTCGTTATTTGAATGAACGTTATTATGAGGATAAAGAAAAATAATTCCATGAACTTAGGCTAGGGCAGCTCACTATTGATGAGTTTGTCACTAAGTTTACTAATTTACTGAGATATGTCCCTTACATTAGGGAAGAAAAGGCAAAAGTGCAAAGGTTTTTAAATTGTTTGCCTACTGTGTACAAGGAGAAAATTGAGTTTGACAACCCAAAGACCATGGATGAAGCTGTTAGAAAAGCAAGATTATGCTATCAGCAGTTTAAAGGTAAAGCTGAACAAGGGAAGGGCTGTATGAACAAGAGTGAGTTCAAAGGAAAGAGACCAAAACCAGCATATTTAAGGAATTTTGGTAGAGACCATCAAAGGAAAAAGTTCAACAAACCAAAAGAAAGTCAAACTGCTCAGTCCCAAGTGGTTTCAAAACCAGTAGAAGGGAACAATAAAAAGGAAGGGACAATCAGAATGAAGGAACCTCTGATATGTTGGGGCTGTGGAGAACCCCATATGATGAGGGACTGCCCCCATCGAAATATACACATGATCAGCCGAGAGCGAGAGGCAACAACAGTCAATGACATAGCCAGAAACATACCAACTATCAGTGCAGCATTGGAAAATCGGCAAGCAGAACATCAAGCAACCATGGTGGAGATGGAGGGTAAGATTTCTGACTTACCTGTTATTGTTTTGATTGATCCAGGTGCTTCCTTAAGTTACATTAGTCCTGGAATTGTAGAAAAATGTAAAATTAAACCTGAAAAATTTCAGCAGTCATGGTTGGTACAACTGGCCACTGGAACTAAGAGAAAAGTTACACATAAATTGCCCAAAACAGCACTACAATTAAATGGCTTTACAACAGAAGTAAATTTGAACATATTGCCATTAGGATCCTATGACTTGCTGATACGAATGGATTGGTTGGAAAAGAAGAAAGCTCTGATGAATTGCTGGGATAAAACCCTGCATTGTGTGGATGAGGAAGGGAAACCTTTTACACTAAAAGGGAAACCAAAATCCATTTCAATAAGACAAATATCAGCCTTACAATTAAAAAGAACAGCTAGAAAAGGATACCAAGTCTATGCAGTGCATGTAGAAGAAATAGAACAACAAACTGAGGAAGAGTTACTGGATGCTGTACCATTCATCAGAGAATTTAAGGAAGTCTTTCCCAAAGAAATTCCTCATCTTCCCCCCAAAAGAGAGATTGATTTTTCAATCGATCTGGTACCCGGGGCAACACCTGTTTCCCGAGCACCTTATCAAATGAGCCCTCCTGAACTAATGGAACTGAAAATACAACTACAGGAACTGTTAGATAAAGGGTATATTAGACCAAGTGTGTCTCCTTGGGGAGCCCCAGTTTTATTTGTGAAAAAGAAGGATGGAACTTTTAGGATGTGTATTGACTATCGTCAACTGAACAAATTGACCATTAAGAATAGATATCCACTTCCTAGAATTGATGATCTTTTTGATCAAGTGAGAGGAGCTTCAGTCTTTTCCAAGATAGACCTCAGGACCGGGTATCACCAGCTCAGAATTAAAGAAGAAGACATAAGCAAAATAGCATTTCGAAAGTGCGGGCATTCTGGTGTGATATACCTTTTGGTTTGACAAATTCACCAGTTTATGTATGCAGTGACAGTGTGTTGAATAGTGCCCAGGACAAATTTGTTCTTGTGTTCATAGGTGATATCTAGTTTACTCCAAAATGAGGAAGAACACTGAAAAAGTATTATATGCAAACTTTTGAGAGAAAATCAGCTATACCCAGGATTAGGTAATGTGAATTTTATAAAGATAAAATTCAATATTTGGGCCATATTATTTCTGAAAAAGGGCTTGCTGTTGACCCTGAAAAGATAAAAGCCATTAAAGAATGGCCAGTTCCCACTGATGTCTCAGCACTAAGATCATTTATGGGAATGGCAAGCTATTATCGCAGATTTGTGGAGAGATTTTCTGCTATAGCAAATCCCATAAGCTCATTACAAAGGAAGGGTGTCAAGTTTGTGTGGACTGAAAAATGTCAAAACAGTTTCGAACAATTGAAACGAAAACTTATTTCAGCACCTATATTAAAAATTGTTGATCCTGATAAAGAGTTTGTGGTATGTACAGATGCTTGCAGAGAAGGGCTAGGAGGAGTCTTATTGCAAGAAAATTCAGTGATTTCCTATGAGTCTAGGAAATTGAAAACTCATGAAAAGAATTATAGTGCATATGATTTGGAATTTGCAGCTGTTATTCATGCTTTAAAAATGTGGAGGCACTATCTGTTGGGGAAGAAGTTCACATTAATGACTGATCATATCAGCCTCAAATATTTTTTCTCACAAACTGACCTGAATGCAAGACAAGCCAGATGGCCGTCTTTTCTAAGTGAATTTGATATGGATATAAAGCATATCAAGGGGAGAGGCACTCAGTTCTTGACAGCTAGTAGAGATGCTTGTCAATGTGAGCTTGACATGAGGAGTGATGCACATATGGAGGTAGAAGAGGGTGGTGGGAAAAGCGCTCAAGATCCCAACTATGAAGCACTCTTGGTGAAAGCTACGAGACGAGGATAAAAAACTGATTTCACTAAAAACCAGAAAGGGCTACTCTATTACAAAAACAGGTTGTATATTCCAAATATAGAGTCATTAAAAAGAGAAATTTTAGATGAATATCACAAACAGCCCTATGCAGGACATCCAGGATACCAAAAGATGTTAACAGCCTTGAAAAAGAAGTTGTTCTGGCCAGGAATGAAGAGAGATGTGGCAGAATATTTAAGTAGGTGTATGGAATGTCAACTAGTCAAAGTTGAGCATCAACATCCAGCAGGTCTTTTAAACCCTTTGCCAATTGCAGAATGGAAATGGGACACAGTCTCCATGGATTTTATAACAGGATTACCCAAAAACAAATATCAACATGATTCTGTAATGGTAGTAGTAGACACTCTCACAAAAGCTGCTCACTTTATACCAGTAAAGTCTACCTTTGGAACAGCTCAAGTAGCAAATGCTTTCCTAAAGGAGATAGTAAGGCTTCATGGAGTTCCCAAGATGATTGTCTCGGATCGGGATGCTAAGTTTACAGCAGCATTTTGGAAAGGGTTGTTTGCAGGAATGGGTACTAAGCTGAATTTTAGTACTGCCTATCACCCTCAGACTGATGGGCAAACAGAAAGGACAAATCAAATTTTAGAGGATATGCTGAGAATGTATGTGATGGATAGGCCATCAAAATGGGAAGAGTATATTCATTTAGCTGAGTTTGCCTATAATAATAGTTACCAATCCTCTATTAAGATGAGTCCATTTGAGGCACTCTATGGGAGGAAGTGCCGTACTCCCTTGAGCTGGAGTCAACCAGAGGATAAACTGGTGTTGGGACCAGATGCACTACAAGAGATGGAAAGAATTGTCAAACAAATACAAAGAAATATTAAGACAGCACAAGATCACCAGAAAAGTTATGCGGATAAGAAAAGAGTGCACCGAGAATTAAAAGTGGGAGATCATGTGTATTTACGCATCAAACCCAAAAAGAGCACACTTTATGCTGGAAGTTGTGTAAAACTTGCACCCAGATATTGTGGGCCTTTTGAGGTGTTAGAAAGGGTGGGACCGGTGGCTTACAAGCTGGCCTTACCACCCCATGTTAGAGTGCATAATGTTTCATGTTTCAAGCATGTAAAGTTTGTGCATGATGCTTCTCACATAGTTGATTGGAATGTTATGCAATTGGAACTGGAAGGAGTTGCGAAGCGCTTCAAATATTGGAGCGGGGAAAGTTAAATTGAGAAAGCAAGAGCAGATGGCCGGAGTAAAAGTGCGGTGGGAGCATGCCCAGAAAAAGCCACTTGAAAGGAGAAATAGGAGAAAGGGAAGCTGAAATGATGGAGAAATATCCATTTTTGTTTAAGTGAACTCTAGTAGTTGAGTAATAACACCGAGGACGGTGTTTATTTTCAGAGGGGGAATATGTAACACCCCCAATTTGTGTGTTGAATTTTTAAAAAGTTAGACATTTGAACTTTAATCCTAAGGGGGTGGACCCCAAGGGATGAGTATGGTGTGAATGTATTTGCATATTTTATTTGAGGAAATAAATAAAATGATTGTGCATTTGACCAAAAAGAGAATTTGAGATCACTTGCCAAATCCATGAGGATGGATAAGGCAACAAATCCCCAAAAATCTTTCAAAAATCCTTGAAAGAAATTTATTTAGATTTGAGGAGGAATCTAAATTTCCCCAATGAAGAGGAGTAGTTGGGAAGAGGTGAGAAAAAAAGCTGGAAAAGCTGAGGAAAAGCTTAAAGCAGCTTTAAAGAGTCCCAAAATGGGAAGCCTAGGCTAAACAGGAAAGAAAGCATCCTGCTATTCTGGACGCAGAATTAGAAACATGCTTTGGGGAATTATGAGCTTAAATAAGCTGCTCCTAGCAGATCAGGGGTTGATCTGTTCTAGGAGGTGATCTCTGCTCGGGGGTGAGTCCTGGGAGACAAAGAGGACTCTAAGGTTGGGAGGTTGGTCATTTGCAGATTGTGGTATGTTCTGAAATTTTTGTTATTCTATTTCTGGTGGTATGAATTGACTACATATAGAAAAATTAATTAAATGGTGTGTTTGATATTAGTACTACATTTAATAGAATCCATCCTAAGGCATTTACCTTCCAGATTCTGTCTAGTTGTAGACCAGAAATCTATAGAGTAGAAACTCCAGAAACTCTAAACCAAGGTCGGTTTAAATCTGAAGTTACTTTGCCTCTACAGATGATTAATTTTTATGGAGTTCCCTGTAGACACCAAAAATGATATGATATGCTTATGTGTATGCTAGAGAAACATTATAGTAGCACTGAAATATACATGGTATGTAGCAGAAAGGAAGAAAGCAAGATATTAGAATATAGATTGCATATATTAGTATTCTAACATTTAAAACAATTATGGATTGGATATATGAGCATTCTAACCTGTATACTATTGCTAGAAAAGAATAATTCTACTCTATATGATTTTGATACCCCTTATAAGGATATATATATTCATATCCAAATTTATCCTTACTCCTTGAAACAAATATCCTAGCAACATAATTTGTAACTAAGGCCCTTAGTCAAGTGCTATTAAATACATCTAGATATGCTTCACGAGAAAAAAAAATCGAAGTTAAGAGTAAGGGCTCCAGAACATGTAGGTTGAAATTTTATTAAACCACAAAATAACTTTACATTAGAGAATAGCTATAGTACTCATAGCAAGTGTAGAGTTAATCTCTGCTTAGTCTATATCATCACTTCATATAAATATAGTTTGTGTCTAAATTCATCTTAAAACCTTGAAATAAATATTAGTGCCATAGAGTTAATCTATGCTTAATATATATCATCCCTTAAACTATCGAATACATCCTTACTTGAGCTATCGAATACCTATATATGTATAGGCATTAAAAAGAAAAACCAAGATATTAACTAGTACCGAACACTGTACCATTAGGCCTTGCTAGCCTCGACTACCATTAAACGATATACATATACACGAATTATATATGTCCCAAGCAAGAGATAAACGCAAATCTTATGTGCAAATGATATATGATAAAGAGGAAACACACATATGAAATCTATATAGTTCTATGTAAATCATGATCGCTAATGGACGAGCGTAAGGTCGAATTATACAAATCATTGAAATATACATATGGAAATCATTATCGCTAATGGACGAGCGTAAGGTCGAATTATACAAATCAATGAAATATATATATATGGAAATCATTATCGCTAATGGAACGAGCGTATGGGCAAATGATAATAATGCGGGGTGAATAATTTAAAAAAATAAACTATGTATTCAAACCCTATTCAACGTATCCATTAGATTTTCGCAACACTGATATGTCACGGCACAGTGGAGATCAATCCGAGTAAATATAAAACGAACAGAGGTGACAAGTAGAATAGATAAAACGATGTGAAAACAACGGTTCTAACCACAATCATTTCGAAATAGCGTAGAGACCTGCACAGTTAACAAGAGTTATTACGAGACTGAATGTAGTTTTAAAGGGCCGAATATACGAATTCCATATTGGATATTAGTTGAGATGCAGAATATTGAGATTTCTGGGATATACCGTAAAGTAAAATGTTAACATAGCTCAGAGAATCAACCTTACCTATGTTAGCCAGAACACTATCAGCCTTCTCTATTTAATCACGGAGTTAATCCTGTTATTGCACAGAGATTTTCCAACGAAAGCGTTGACTCAATAGCCACTCTGCCAGTGGAATGAAACGCAACAGATCGAAATATAATAAACGGACTGGTCATGGACGCCTGTGACCACAGTCGCGGGGAAGACAAGTAATAAAACTGAGGATGTCTGAGAAATAGAAAAAGGTCAAAACAATGGAACGATGGGTACATTATAAAACAAGACAAGAAACCAGGTGCAGTCGCACCATGGGCAGACAGAGGCACTGACTAATTAAGAGTATTCACCGGTGGACGCGGGGTAAGGGCACCGCGAAGATTTGGGTAATAAGACCTCTGTCTCTCGGCTGAGTTAGCAACAGTCACCACCCATCACCCGAACGAACCCCGAATCCATTCGTTCACGACAGGAGACCTGCAACGTTTACAGGAAGCAAATGGTAAGAGGGAAAATGAATAACTGGTATATAGCAAACAAATGAAATTTGTTAAACAAAAAAAAAAGAAAACGAGCATACTCCACGCAGAAGGAGATCTGTAACCGCTAAAGGCGGGGCATGCATAGCCAGGTAAGGTGATTAGCTAAATAGAGATATCAGGCTATGCAAATTCAGAAACTCTTAACTCCGCAAGAACCGAAACAATGAAATGAAGAAGACGACCAGTGATGAGATCCGGGGCAGAGAAAGGCTAATAAGGAAAATCAAAACCCTAATACGAGATCGCTCAGTGTACCGGTGGAATCATGTTAAAGGATCTGCTCAGGTACACTCCGGAGAATTCGAGTTTTACGAAACCCTGAAGGGGATTTCCAGGATCAACGTTGAGCTGCGACCTGGGTACCCTTCTATCAATTAATATTATTTTAATCCTGATTCGTAGTATCTGGGAGTCTGAATGCCAGCGAGTTCAGTAAAAGCGGCTCATCGAAAGGACTTTCCCCTTTTCCCCTCTCCAGCTGTTGGTAGAGCGCGTTCTCAGTACCACAGCTGGTGTGACAAAATCGAACGGAGTGGTCACTGTCATGAACCTGCAATACGCCGTCACAAGCTGGCATCAGTGCTCATGGGTGAGCACGCCACACGGTCGCGCCCATAACCTGTCATCTGCAAGAAAAAAAACGACACCGAAATTGTTAATACGTGCAAGTTAAGCGGCGTAGGTATAGGGTTCTATCAAACCATCGAAATTGGAAAGTGGTAGCATAAACCGCTCGAGTGAGATAACACGTGGACTCCGACGGACAAATGGCCATACAACTAGAGTCAAACAAGTCGAAAACTATAACGCGTGCAATGATAAATATATAGGCAGGTTTTTACCATGTATAATTGGTATGGGATATATTTAATCCATTACCAAGAATAATTCACGTGACCATTATGCGTGAAAGGACCAAGGGAAATATAAAGGGGGTTAATTTAAATTAAGTGAATATACATATATGGAAGCACTTTTACTATATGGTGGACTTATATATGAATATATATAAATTTTTAGGGATATATATATATTCATAAGTTCATTGAATTACTATTGTCAAGGCTATATATATATGCCAGGTTTAATCATACAAAAAGGGTTGGAGATATATATGATATATATAAACATATTAGCTATATATATATCATCAAGTGGTTATTGCCAAGGCTCTATAGACAAGTAGTATATAGTAAGTGGAAGATGTATAATATAAATAAGGCATGTATACTACTATCAAAAGAGAAGAAGATTGAATCTTATTCAGTACAAATGGGAAAAAAAAAAACAAACAAAACTGATAGAAATTGTGTTAAGGTATTCAAGGGAAATTCCCATGAAGTATATTGGATATTATTAACAGGACCTTATGTTATAGGAAAGAAAAAAAAAAAAATTTGACTGGAGGTGTTACATGTTTGAAAAATAATTCTTAGCTAATTTTGGATATGATTGAACAATTGCATATCTCATCAATGAATTATCCAATCTCAAGCCTAAAATGGGAGAAAAGATAAAAGATGTAAATTCTAGGTTCAATAAATTGCTCAATCAAATTCCTACTACATCAACTCCTCGTGCTGATTTTCAAATTGAGTGGTGTAATCTTCTCTTCCCTCTAATATAGTCATTTTTGTAGATAGAGCGTAATTAGCCACACTAGAAAAAAACAAGAAGGAAGTGTTATGTATGGAAAAAAATATAGCTTCTCTTGAACGAAAAATATCTCAAGAAGATAGAAAATCTAAGAAAGTGTCTTTAAAATATGACTCTAAAAAGAAAGTTTAGAAATATCCTTTTGATCATGAAGGCCTTCATAAAGTCTTGAAGAATATGTCTAATGAAATGGTTGAAATGAAGAAACAAGTTGTTGAATCTTCTACTGTTAAAAATTCATTTACTTCTTTAAAGATAAATTAGTCTTCTAATTCTCATCCACCAAATAACATATCTAGCACTCAGTCTGACTTAGAAGAAGAGGAAGAAGAAACTGAAAACGAAGAAACTAGAGATGAAGAAATAGTCAAACTAAATGGAATATACGACTTCGTTCTTCCAAGTGAGGAAGAACAAGAGGATTTTCCCATTAGCACTAGAAGCAAAGGACCTGCGGATACAGTTCACTTGAATCAAAAGAAGAAAAATCAAGCTCCTCCTACTAACGAAAAAGCAAGAAGTTAAAAGTGCTGTCCCAAAAATTCATAGCCAAATCCAACTTCATCAAATCTTCCATCTACATCAAAGACCCAGGTAGTCACTAATATTATGGAGTATAATATTGTGGAATATAAGAAAAATACCAGGGCAAACATTTTATTACATGAACTTAGAAAATTGAAACAACAATAGAAAATTTTATGTAGATAACTGGATGCAATTCGTGTATCACCTTTACCTGTTGCTATTGTATCGTAAGCTGCTAAAGGCATGAGAAAACCTCCAACTTATTCAAATAAAATCGATCCTACCGATGTCATCCGGATCAGTGACACATCTAATTCACATACACCTCCCTTCCTCTTAACTTATGATATTTTCAATAAAACCCTTCGTAATTGTTTGATTGACTCGGGAGCCTATTCCAATATAATGCCAATAAAAATATGTGCTACGCTGAACATCACTCCACAAATTTCTCTCGTCCACATAGTATACCTAGACATAAGTAATGTAGAGGTCTTAGGGGAAATTAATTCTGTCAGCATTAGGCTTTCATGAAATCCCAAACTCTGTCAAATAATAGATATTTTGGTTGCTGACATTCCTAAATTTTATGATCTAATTCTAAGTAGAGACTTGTTGCAAAACTCCATGGATATTTTGCTATAGATTAGTCTCACATGTGGCTTCCCTATAATGGGAAAGCAAATCAAATTCGATTTGAAATAGATAAACACTTGAAACATAGAGTGACTAAATTTCAAGCTGATAATGAGATAATAGCATCCAATAACAATATTATTAGGAATTCTTCATCTGAATCATTATTAGGGAATTTCAATGCACAAAAGTCTCTTTTTCTAGATAATGTTTTCATCTCCCAGATTGAAAACATTTCACAGATAAATAATTGCCAGTGAAAACATTTTGTAAATCAACCAGTAGTTAAATATTTGTTTTGGACTTTGTACTTTGATGGTTCCAAATCTAACGATGGTGTGTTGTGCTTTAATCAACCTAGAAGGAGAGAAGACCATGTTAGCTTGCATGTTAGAATTCAAATGTACAAATAATACTGCAGAATATGAATCATTAACACAAGTATTATACAAAGAAATTGGCCTCAATATCAAATATTTGCAGGCTTTTGGAAACTCAGAAATCATCATTAGATAGGTAAGAAATACTATCCATTTCCTTTCTCGACATCTTAGACATTATCAATCATTAGTCCAAGATCTTACATCTCATATTTTGGAATTTAATATTTCTCCTATACCTAGACTATAAAATGCTAGTGTTGATCTATAAGCAAATGTTGCATCAAAACTCATACCATATGAGGAATCTAGTCTTCATAGATTTTGTATTGAATTAGTTTTTAGACCATCCATTCATTATAATGTAACAAATTGGTGAGTCCTCAATGATTATTATGATATTGTAAATTTTCTAACATCAGAAGGGTCATATGATGAAAAAATCATAGATGAAAATGAGAATGACTTACAGTTAGAACAGAATGTTGAAGAGGAAAATACAATATCCAAAGTTGTAGTCAAATTGGAAGATCTGTATGATCTCAAAGACAAATTTAAAAATATAATTAACACCTAAATTCAAATTTCAACTCTAAAATTTTAATTATTAAACCTTGGAAATGATGACAAGCCTCATAATATCAATCTAGATCTATATTTGTCCTCTGATGAAACATTATCATTTATTCAACTGTTGAAGAAATATAAAAGCATATTTTCTTGGAATTAGTCTGGTCTCAAAACTTATGATACTTCTACTATAGAACACACCATACCCATGATCTCTAATGATAAACCAGTGCAATAGAAACTAAGGAAAATTCTTCCAAACCTTGAGAATCAAATAAAACCAGAGTTGAATAAACTTCTTAAGTCTAAAATCATATTTCCTGTAAGGCATTCAAAATGGGTATCCAGTTTAGTGTCTGTTATGAAAAAGAATGGTGATATTCGTATATGCATATATTTTAGAAATTTGAATAAAGAATGTGAGAAAGACAACTTTCCATTACAACCATGGAATAATTACTCCAGTCAGTAGCTGGTTCTGAGCTCATATCTTTTCTTGATGGATTTTCAGGATATAACAAAATCCTAGTTCATCCAAATGATAGATTGAAAACCACGTTAAAAAATAAATGGGGAACATATGCTTATCAAAAAATACCTTTTGTTTTGATTAATGTAGACACCGCATTTCGAAGAGCTATGGATATAGCCTTTAAAGGACTCATTAACAAATCAATCGTTATTTACTTGGATGATATCATTGTTTATTCCAAGAAGAGAAGAACCCATTTAAATTACCTTGAACAAATCTTTGAACAATGTATGAAATATGGGATCTCGCTAAATCCAAAAAAAACAAATTTTTCCTAAAGCGAAGTTAAGCTTTTAGGATTCATTGTATCAAACGAAGATTATTTATGTGATCAACAGAGGAGAAAAGTTATGAAATTGTGAAGAATACCAACTGCCTCATAATAAGAAATAATCTGAACATTTTCCTTGGAAAAACAAATTTTGTAAAAAGGTTTGTCCCTAATTTTTCACAAATAGTTTTTCCTTTACAAAATATGATTAAGAAAAATTATATGTATAAGCTATTGGAGGACGAATATCCAAAGGTACTGGTAATTGGAGCAACGACTTACGCTAAAGTCTTGTCTAAAGCTTCCTATTTTGAAGCAGCATGTTCTTTCCTACAAAAAATAGATGTGAGGCCTAAAAATCCTGCCATATACAAATATGGTGAAGTGCATTATTGAAAATGTAGATATATCAGATAATACATTCAGAAATTCAAGACAAGAAGTGATGGGGTCATTTTCTGCAGAGGATTTGCGCAGATGTATCATCTACCAGAAACTCAAAAGTCCTATGATAAATCTTTCATCGAGTAATTTGTAAAAGAGAACAAAGACCCAATAGATGCCATGCAAAATTGGAGGTCGAACTCTAGCAAATTCAAACAAGAAAAAATTGGTATGAACCCAATTGCACCTCTGTGAGGTCCATATAGTTATGTAGCTGCTATGATGTGTAGGCTTTTTGGGAAATATGATAGTACAAAGTTTTCTATGGAATGGATTCCATTATTTGATGCGACTGTCAATGCCACGGTTATGAATTGGAGTGATATTTTATCTGACAATTTGGATATGGGCATCAGACAATATAGAAAAAATAAAGTTGTCTCTACTTGGGTCATCCCTCCCTTTTTTATAAGAGCTTACGTGATGGATTCTATCTGTTTCTGTAGAAGATTTCCTAATATGGGTTGGAATTGGATTCTTATAGACCCTACTCCTATGCATGTTTATAATAAGATTTTGTGGGAATATCAATTTTGTTCGAATTTTTATAAAAAATTTCAAAGTATTATGTTGCCAATCTATCAAACTATTTTTGATGAAAAATCCCTCAGGCATTTAGAAGAAGCAGAGATAGATATCTTGTCGATGGCACAATGGTTTGGTGAAGAAACATTTACTTATATCAGAGTTTTTGGGATTATTGTTTCTCTTGATGTTCTTCCTTATTATGTTACAGATAAGTTATTTGCAAGAGAAATTTCATACCAAACAATAGGGGAAGGTCTTACCAAAACCCTAAAAGACATGAAGAAATATATCTCGCCAACTTTTCCGCTACAATGTGGTTCTTTTGCATTGTTTGATTTTGGACACGGAGTTAAAGAGGTGTAGATTATTACATTCTTGAATATGTCTACTATGCCAGGGAGAAAATATGATCTCAACCAAGTCACTCAAGAATTTACTGCTTTGGTTAAAATTAGACAGTTCATTCACGAGAGAGATGAATTTGATGACCTATTTGAAAAATCTGAGACTTTCTCACAAGTCTTGCATTTTGCGTCAATCAAATTAACCCCAGGCGACCTCAATCATTTTCATATTCATAGAAACAAAATATTGATAAGGGTTCCATTAGACCTATTTCATATTGAGGAAACAAGAGAGCCTAATCCTAGTGTAAGTTTAGAAGAAAATTCTGATCAAGAATCACCAGAGAAATCAAGTCAAGGCTCAAAAATTTCAAAACATGAGTCTCAAAATCATGAAGAAAACCCTAAGGAATATTTTTAGAAGGATACAGAGAGAAATAATTGAGAAACAACCAAAGAAACCTTTCCTGAACAACAATCAGAAATTATTTACACACAGGATCAGACATAGACAATCATAGTAAATGATATAGATAAATAATGGGAGAAATTCAAACAAAACATCTAGGTACGATAGAAAAACATAGGAATTGAAGGAGCTTCTGATTTTGAAACTCCTAAATAGGTCTTATAAGTTCGAAATCTAGAATTCGATGTTGAAATCATCCCTGCCTACCCAACGTCACAAATTGTTTTGACAATTTAAGAGATACCCCCTTTAGATATATTTTATAGTCCAACACACAAAGCAGTGGTAAGAAGACATGAAAGAAAATAAATCTTGACTCATCAGTAGCAAATCTTGAGAATGGATCAATGGAGGTTGTCTCAACAGACAACCCCATTTGTCCATTAGAAAACTTCACAAGGATGTCACAATTCACAGGTGCTTATGATACAGTTACAATGGATAATGCAAGAGAGGTTAGTCTTCTGCTTAAAGATAAAGATTTAAGAATTCAACCATTAGAGCAACATATTGAACATGAAAGACAAAATGTCAATAAGTAAACATAGCTACAAATGATACAATTTTAGAAATATTTTGAGAAAATAAAGTTACAACACCAAGCAAGCATCATAGAAAAATATACACAGATTCAACTAATGCAAAATGAAGTAGATAAACTCGAAAATTTGTGTCAAATAGAAGAATTCGTGAAGTAAACACTTGAGGTAAATACTCAATTGTCAAAACAACAAGAAATATTCTGTCAAACAATTTTAATGATCAAACCATATTTTAAAACAAGTGATACATTAGTCTATCAAATGGTTTATCAGATATTGGAATATGAATAATTTTATAAGAAGATCTCAAAGTTTATCTCCTAGAAAGAATCTAAAGAAGGAATAAAAGTTGATTTTTCGAAGATTGAATAATCCCAGAGAGTTATTATATTTACAGATAGGGATATGCCATTAAAGAAAGCATAAAAGGAAACAACTAGAGGAGCTAATATAACAACCAATATAATTGAAGCTGTGAATGAAAACCTTCATAATATTAATTTGATTAAATAATGAAAGACTCGAGGTTTCCCAGATATCAAACAATTAGAGGGAGAATGGAAAGTGACCGTCGAACATCAAATTGAAGCAGTCAAAAATCTATCTAAGCTTGATCATGAATATTTTTGGTAGTTTCTAGTAAAACCATACAGTTAGTGGATGGATTTACGCTTTCTAACAAATTCCACTCAAAATATCATGCCACCTCTCTCTGATGTTGTATTCATGGGAAAACTAAGATCCAAAGTCAACCAACCATCCCAAGTGAAGCCAATGTTGGATATCTGCGAATTGAAAATCTCAATGGAAAGGTAGGATTGTTCAACATGATAAAGCATGTCATGATATTTCTTTTAGTTTTTATCTTTTATTTTTCAGTATTATGAGGAAGGTTGTTTGAAACCTCCTAAATTTTTTATGTAATATTCTATTTTTGATACATATGTAATATTATTTAAAACTCTCTCATGTATTTAGAGAGGGGTCAAGGATTTTATAAAAAACACTTTGCAAAATCTTGTAAAACTATACCTTTTTTAATCTTTTGATGAAATACATGGAACAAGATCTTGATTTTCTTGAACATCGAAGCATACTCTACCAAATTTTCATTTTCTTACTCTTAGAGTGTATTTGACTGAAAATAACAGAAGCTCAATTTCATTGATTTCATGAATATATCATCTCATATTTGGTACTATTATCTTTACGATTGAGTTTTATTTATGACTTAGAAATAAAATTCTTTATATTGTATTGTGTATGATATTTGGATTATAGTTTTCCATTAAAAGTACTATTGCATGATGTCTTAGCTGTAATTCCTTATTGAGTATATAATCAATCAATATATGGGATAGAGTTTGAGTATTATTTTATAACTATCTAGTCAAAATAAGTATATTTAAACAATATCATCTCTTATAAAAATTGAATGATCTTTATTATATTTTGATTTAATATATCTTTGTAGATCGCATAAGTTAAGCTATTCCTGGGTATAGATTAAGTTAAATATTAGATAAAATAGATGCATGTGTTTGTTACTTAAATATATTATTTCCATTAGTTTAAAATCATTTTCTGTTTCACCTAGTATCAAACCCATCATCATCATATCAAATATCTATTGGGAAACTGGTCCCATTATCCCCAGTCGAAGCCACTATATCAAACAGAAAAGGAGTTGCTTTCAAGGTCTGGATCGGCTGGTTATCCATGATGTTGTTACAACAGAATTTCTAGGCTTAAACATTTTGGTGGTAGAAGGAGGGCCAATTGTGAATGGCAAGGAAAACTCATAAAAATAAAGAATCCATCCTAATCTTTGTTCTACCTCTAGATCTCCTCCAACTTTTGGATACCCTTCCAGAACTACCATTCTAAGATTAGAAGTTGAACAATATTCTCCTAAATCTCCTAGTAGATCCTAGAAATTTCTTTCATGAGATTATAAATATGAATCACCAGATTCTCATACTTTAATAGAGAAGTTGGAACAAATCTCTATTTCAGCTGAAAAACATGTAACTTCCTAGCCATCTGAATAAAATGTTTCATCTGTTTTACAACATAGAAAAATCTTGACTCATTCTCTAAGTGAGAATATTGGAATTCCTCCTTTGTAATTTCCCATTACTTCTTTTTGAAAGAATACCAAGAAATATATAACACAAACATCTATTAGTGAGGGTTTTTTCAATTCTCCATCTCAAATCCATTCACTCCCCCCACTCATTTCAACAACTCCCATTCTAACTAGTGATGCTAGTTCTTCTAGTTTAGGTAGCCAACCTTCCTCTTCTTCAGCTCACATCTCGTTCATACCTTCACCCATCCATACACCTATCATGATTACACGAAAACAACCACCACCATGAATACGACCATGGAATAATTGAAGCCCTGAAGCAATGCTAGGTCCTCTTCATCCTCTTCCTAAACATCCTGAAAGATGGGTGCCCAAATTTAATCCTGATAATGGTCTACCAACAGAAGAACATCTCCAAAAATACACGTTGGCCATAAATTTAAACGAATTTATAGAAGAGGGCTACATGGTTGAATTATTTCCATACACTCTTATATGATCTACAAGATCCTGGTACTTTTCATTACCTCGTCACTCTATAATTAGTTGGGATATGTTTGAACAAACATTCTTAGCTAAGTTCAGAGATGATAAAACCATTGCATCTCTCATCAATGAATTATCCAATCTCAAGGATAAAACGGGAGAAAATATCAAATATTTCAATTCTAGGTTCAATAAATTACTCAATCAAATTCCTACTACATCAACTCCTTGCATTTGTTTTAAAATTGAGTGGTATAATCTTCTCTTCCCTCTAATATAGCCATTTTTGTAGATAGAGCGCAATTATCCACATTAGTAGAAAACAAGAAGGAGACCTTATCTATGGAAAAACACAGAGTTTCTCTTGAAAGGAAAAGCTCTCAAGAAGTCAAAAAATATAAGAAAGTGTCTTTGAAAGATAACTCTAAAAAGAAATTCCAAAAATATCCTTTTGAACTTGAAGGCCTTTAGAAAGTGTTAAAGAATATGTCTAATGAAATGGTTGAAATGAAGAAACAAGTTGTTGAATATTATACTGTTAGCAAGTCATTTATATCTTTTAAGATAAATTAGTATTCTAATTCTCAACCACGAAATAACATATCTAACGTTGAGTCTGACTTAGAAGAAGAGGAAGAAGAAACTGAAGACGAAGAAACTGGAGATGAAGAAATAGTCAAACTAAATGGAGTATGTGACTTTTTTCTTCCAAGTGATGAGCAGGAATAAGCTTTTCCTATGAGCACCAGAACCAAAGGACCTACTGATACAGTTCACTTGAATCAAATAAAAAAACTCAAACTCCTCCTGCTAAGGAAAAACCAAGCAGTACATAGTCCTCTCCCAAAACTTCATAGCCAAATCAAACTTCATCAAATATTCCATCTACATCAAAAATCCTGGTAGTCACTAATACTATGGAGTATAATATTGTGGAGGATATGAAAAATACCAGGGAAAACATTTTGTTACATGAACTTAGAAAATTAAAGAAACAACAGAAAATGTTCATAGACAACTGAATGCAATTTATGTATCACCTTTACCTGCTGCTATTGTATATGAGGTTTCTAAAGGCATGGGAAAACCTCCAACTTCTTCAAATAAAATTGATCCTATCGATGTCCTCCTGATTGGTGACTGATCTAATTCACATACCCCTCCCTTCCTCTTAACTTACAAAAATTTCAATAAAAAACTTCATAATTGTTTGATTGACTCAGGAGTCTCTTCCAATATAATGCCAATAAAAATCTGTGCTATGATGAACATCACTCCACAAATGTTTCTTGTCCACATAGTACAGCTAGACAAAACTAAAGTATAGGTCTTAGGGGGAAATCAATTATGTCAGCATTAGGATCTCATCAAATCCCCAAGTCTATCAAATAATAGATATTTTGGTCACTCAAATTCCTGAATTTTATGATCTAATTCTAATTGTAGACTGGTCTGCAAAAATCCATGGATATTTTGCTATAGATTCATCTCACATGTGGCTTCCCCACAATGGGAAACCAAATCAAATTTGATTTGACACAGAGAAACACCTGAAACATTTTTAGTAAATTTAATGCACAAAAGTCTCCTTTTGTGGATAATGTTGTCATCTCACAGAATGAAAACTTCTCACAGACAAATAATTCCAAGTGCAAAAATTTTGTAAATAAACCAGTAGTTAAAAATTTGTTTTGGAATTTGTACTTTGATGGTTCCAAATATTTTCTTGATGGATTTTTAGGATACAACCAAATCCTAGTTCATCTAGTTGATAGATTGAAAACCACATTCAAAACAAAATGGGGAACACATTCTTATCAAAAAATGCCTTTTGTTTTGATTAATACAAATGTCGCATTTAAAAGAGCTATGGATATAGCCTTTAAAGGACTCATTAAAAAAACAACTGTTATTTACTTGGATGATATCAATTTTTATTCCAAGAAGAGGATAATTCATTTAAATGACCTTAAACAAATCTTTGAACGATATATGAAATATCAGATCTCACTAAATCCAAAAAAGACTTGTTTTTCGTTAAGCGAAGTTAAGATTTTAGGATTCATCATATCAAAAAAAGGGTGTTTATATTGATCTAGAAAGAGTTAAGGAAATTGAAAAAATACCTTTACCTCATAATAAGAAATCAATGCAACCTTTGCTTGGACAAACAAATTTTGTAAAATGGTTTGTCCCTAAATTTTCACAAATAATTTTACCTTTACAGAATATGATTAAGAAAAATTATATATATAAACTATTGGAGGACGAATATCCAAAGGTACTGGTAATCAGAGCAATGACTGGTGTTAAAGCCTCTTCTGAAGCTTCTTATTTTGAAGTAGCATGTTCTTTGCTACACAGAATAGCTACGAGGCCTAAAATCCTGCCATATACAGATATGGTGAAGTGGATTATTGAAAATGTAGATATCTCAGACAAGACATTCAGGAATTCAATACATGAAGTCATGGGGTCATTTTCTGTAAACGATTTGCGCAGAATGTGTCATCTGCAAGAACCTTAAAATCCCTATGATAAATATTTCATCGAGCAGTTTGAAAAAGAGAATGAGGACCCAATAGATGTCATGCAGAATTGCAAGTCCATCTCCAGCAAATTCAAATCAGAGAAAACTGGTATGTACCCAATTACACCTCTATTGGGTCCATATAATTATGTAGCTGCTATGATGTGTAAGATTTTTAGGGAAGATGATAGTACCAAGTTTTCTATGGAATGGATTTCATTAATTGATGCGGCTGTCAATGCCACGGTTATGAATTGGAGTAATATTTTATCTGAAAATTTGTCTATGGCCATCAGAAAATATAGACAGTATAAATTTGTCTCTACTCGGGTCATCCCTCCATTTTTTATGAGTTCTTACATGGTGTATGTTCTCTGTTTCTGTACAAAATTTTCTAATATGGGTTGGAATTTTACTCTCAAAGACCCTACTCCTATCCATGTGTATCATAAGATTTTGTGGGAATCTCAATTTCATCTTCTTTTTTATAAAATTTCTCAAAGTATTATGCTCCCAATCTATCCAACTATTTTTGGTGTAAAATCCCTCAGGCTTTCAGAAGAAGAGAATATAGATATCTTTCTGGTGGTAGGATGGATTGGTGAAGAAAATTTTAATTATATTAGAGTTTTTGGGATTATTGTTGCTCCCCGTGTTCTTCCTTATTATGTTACGGATAAGTTATTGGGAAGAGAAATTGCATACTGAACAATAGGGGAAGGCCAACTTTTCCACTACAATGTGGTTCTTTTACATTGTTTGATTTCGGACACGTAGTTAAAGAGGTGCAGAACATTACATGGTTGAATATGGCTACTATGCCAGGGAGAAAATAGGATCCCAACCAAGTGGATCAAGCATTTACTGCTTTGGTTAAAATTAGACAGTTCATTAATGGGAAAGATCAATTTGATGACTTATTTCAAAAATTCGAGAGTTTCTCAGAAGTCTTGCATTTTGCGTTAATCAAATTAACCCCAACTAACCTCAATCATTTTAATATTTACAGACACAAAATGTTGGCAAGGGCTCCATTAGACCTATTGTAGATTGAGGAAACAAAAGAGCCTACTCCTAGTGTAATTTTAGAAGAGAATTTTGATTACAATTCTAATAAATCATGAACATCAGTCTCAAAATTCAGAAATTTATGAACATCAGTCTCAAAATCATGAATAAAACCCTAAGGAATATTTTGAGAAGGATAGAGAGATAAATAATGGAGAAACAACCAAAGAAACCTTTCTTGGAGAACAATTAGAAATTAATTCTACATAAGATCAGACATAGAAAATCATATTAAATGATATGAATAAAGAATGGGAGAAATTCAAAAAAAAGCTCCAGGTACCATAGACATACACAATAATTGAAGGAACTTATGATTTTGAAACTCTTAAACAGATCTTACAAGTTGGAAATGCAGAAGTCGATGACAAAATCATCCCGACCTACCCAACGCTAGAAATTTTTTTGACAATTAAAGAGATACCCCCTTTAGATATATTTTATAGTCCAGCACACAAAGTAGTGGTAAGAAGACATAGAAAGAAAATAAATCTTGATTCATCAACAAAAAATCTAGAGAATGAATCAATGGAGGTTGTCTAGAAAGACAACCCCATTGATCCACTCGAAAACTTGACAAGGTTGTCACAATTCGCAGGTGCTTATGCAATAGTTACAATGGATAAGGAAATAGAGGTTAGTCTTCTTCTTAAATATCAAGATGTAAGAATTCAACCGTTATAGAAACAGATCGAACATGAAAGACAGAATTTGAATAAGTAAAAATATATGCAGATGATAGCATTTTAGAAATATTTTGAGAAAATGAAGTTACAACACCAGGCAAGCATCATAGAAAAATATACATATATTAAAATAATGCAAAATGAAGTAGATAAAATTGAAAATCAACATCAAAAGGTGTACTTTATGAAATACAAACTTGAGATAAATACTCAATTGTCAAAACAACAAGAAATATTCTATCAAAGAATCTCAATGATAAAACCATATTGTGAAACAAGTGATACATTAGTCCATCAAATGGTATTTTCAAATATTGGAATATGGATAAGTTAATAAGAATATCTTATATTTTATCTGCTAGCAAGAGTCTGAAGAAGGAAGGAAAGTTGATTTTCCAAAGATTGAAGAATCCCACAGAGATATTCTATTTACAGATTTGGATATGCAATTAAAGAAATCATAAAGGGAAACAACTAGAGCAGATGATATAAAAACTAATATAATTGAAGTTGTGAATGAAAACCTTCATCATATTAATTTGATTAAAAAATGCAACCCTCGAGTTTTCACTGATATCAAACAATTAGAGGGACAATGGAAAGAGACTCCCAAAAATCAAATTGAAGCATTAAAAAATCTATCTAATCTTGATCATGAATCTTATTGGCAGTTTCTAGTAAAACCATACATTCAGTGGATGGATTTACGCTTTCTAACAAATTCCACTTAAAATATGGTGCCACCTCTCTCTGATGTTGTATTCACGGGACAACTAAGATCCAAAGTCGACCATCCATCCCAAGTGAAGCCAATGTTGGATATCTATGAACTGAAAAGCTCAATGGAAAGGAAGGACCATTCAACGTGATAAACCACGTCATTATCTTTCTTTTAGTTTTTATCTTTTATTTTTAGTATTATGAGGAAGGTTGTTTGAAACATCCTCAAATTTTTATGTAATATTCTATTTTTGATACATATATAATATTATTTAAACCTCTCTCATGCATTTAGAGAGGGGTAGAGTATTTTATCAAAAACACTTTTCTAAATATTTTAAAACTGTACCTTTTTTATTCTTTTGATCAAATACATGAAACAAGATCTTGATTTTCTCGAACATCGAAGCATATTCTACTGAATTTTCATTTTTTTACTCTCAAAGCGTATTTTGTTGAAAGGAAGAGAAGATCAACATTTGTGATTTCATGAATATAACCTCTCATATCTAGTACTATTATCTTTAAGATTTAGTTTTATTTATGACTTAGCAATAAAATTCTTGATATTGTGTTGTGTATTAGATTTGTATTATAGTTTTCCATTGAATGCACTATTGCATTATGTCTCAACTATAATTCTTTATTGAGTACATAATCAATCGATATATGGGATAGAGTTTCAGTATTATTTTGCCTAACTATTTAGTCAAAATAATTATATTTAAACAATATCATCTCTTATAACAATTGAATGATCTTTATTATCTTTTGATTTAATATATATTTGTAGATCTCATAAGTTAAGCTATTCCCGGGCATAGATTATGTTAAATATTAGATTAAATAGATGCATGCATTTGTTACTTAAATATATTATTTCCATTAGTTTAAAATCATTTTCCATTTCAACTTGTATCAAACCCATCATCATCATGTCAAATCTGCGCTAGAAAACTGGTCACATTATCCCTAGTCAGAGCCACTATATCAAACGGAAAAGGAGTTTCTTTGCTGGTCTGGATCAGTTGGTTATCCCCCATGTTGTTCCAATGGAATTCTGAGGCTTCAACATTTTGGTGGTAGAAGGAGGGCCAATTGTGAATGGCAAGGAAAACTGATAAAAATCAAGAATCCATCCTAATATTCGTTCTCCCTCTAGATCTCCTCCAACTTTTGTATCCCCATCCAGAACTACCATTTTGATATCAGAAGTTGAAAAATCTTCTCCTAAATCTCCTAGTAGATCCTAGAAATTACTTTCTTGAGATTATAAATCTGAATCACTAGAATTTCATACTTTAATAAAGAAGTTAGAACAAATCTATATTTTAGCTAAAAAACCTGAAACTTCCTAGCCATCTGAAGAAAGTGTTTCATCTATTTTACAACCTAGACGAATCTTGACTCATTCTCTAAGTGAGAATATTGGAATTCCTCCTTTGGAGTTTCCCATTACTTCTTTCTGAAAGAATACCAAGAAATCTAAATCACAAACATGTATTAGTGAGTTTTTATCCAATTCTCCATCTCAAATCCATTCTTTCCCTCCACTTGTTTCAACAGCTCTCATTCTAAATAGTGGTGCTAGTTCTTCTAGTTTAGGTAGCCAACCTACCTCTTCTTCAACTCGAATCCTTCTCATATCTTCATCCATCCATACTCCCATCATCATGGCATGATAAAAAACACTATCGCGAATATAACCATGGAATAATCGAAGCCCTGTAGCAATTCCAGGTCCTCTTCATCCTCTTCGTAAACATTATGAAAGATGGGTGCCCAAATTTAATCCTGATGATTTTCTACCCGCAAATGAAAATCTCCACTACTATATTTTGGCCATCAATTTAAAAGAAGTTATTGAAGAGGGATATGTGGTTAGATTATTTCCATATACACTTATAGGGTCTGTAGAATCCTAGTAATTTTCACTACCCCCTCGCTCTATAACTAGGTTGGATATGTTTGAACAACAATTCCTAGCTAATTTTGGAGACGATAGAACCATTGCATCTCTAATCAATGAATTATCCAATATCAAGGCTAAAATATGAGAAAATATCAAATATTTCAATTCTAGGTTCAATAAGTTAATCAATCAAATTCTTAATGCATCATCTCCTGGCACTGATTTTCAAATTGAGTGGTATAATCTTCTCTTCCCTCTAATATAGCCAATTTTGTAGATAGATTGCAGTTAGCCACATTAGCAGAAAACAAGAAGGAAGCCTTATATGTGGAAAAACACATAGTTTCTCTTGAAAATAAAATTTCCGAAGAAGACAAAAAATATAAGAAAGTGTCTTTCAAAGATGAATCTAAAAAGAAAGTCTAGAAATATCCTTTTAATCTTGAAGGCCTTCAGAAAGTGTTAAATAATATGTCTAATGAAATGGTTGAAATGAAAAAACAAGTTGTTGAATCTTCTACTGTTAAAAAGTCGTTTAGATCTTTTAAGAGAAATTATTCTTCTAATTCTCAACCACCAAATAACATATCTAACGTTGAGTCTGTCTTAGAAGAAGAGGAAGAAGAAACTTAATACTAAGAAACTGGAGATGAAGAAATAGTATAACTAAATGCAATATGTGAATTTGTTCTTCGAAGTGAGGAAGAACAAGAAGCTTTTCCCATTAGCACCAGAAGAAAAGGACCTACTGATATAGTTCACTTGAATCAAAAGTAGAAAACTGAAGCTCCTCCCACTAAGGAAAAAGTAAGAAGTAAAAATCCCTTTCCCAAAACTTCATAGCCAAATCCAACTTCATCAAATCTTCCATCTACATCAAATACCCTGGCAGTCACTAATACTATGGAGTATAATATTGTGGAAGATATGAAAAATACCAGGGCAAACATTTCATTACATGAACCTTGAAAATTGAAACAACAACATAAAATTTTACTTAGATAAATGAATGCAATTCACGTATCACCTTTACCTATTTTTATTGTATCTTAGGCTGCTAAAGGCATGGGAAAACCTCAAAATTATTCAAATAAAATAAATCTACCGATGTCATCCTAATCGGTGACAGATCTAATTCACATACACCTCCCTCCCTCTTAACTTACAAATTTTCAATTAAAACCTTCATAATTTTTTGATTGACTCAGGAACATCTTCAAATATAATGCCAATAAGAATATGTGCTACGTTGAACATCACTCGTAAAATGTCTGGTGTCCACATAGTACATCTAGAAAAAAATAAAGTAGAGTTCTTACGGTAAATAAATTCTGTCACCATTAGCCTTTCATCAAATCCCAAAGTCTGTCAAATAATAGATATTTTGGTCACTGACATTCCTAAATTTTATGATATAATTCTAAGTAGAGACTGGTCTGCAAAAATCCATGGATATTTTATACAGATTGTTCTTATATGTGGCTTCCCTACAATGGGAAAGCAAATCAAATTCGAGTTGACAGAGAGAAACACCCGAAACTTACAGTGACTAAACTTGAAGGTGATAATGAGCCAATAATATCCAATAAAAATATTATTAGGAATTATTCATCTGAATCATTTTTAGGGAATTTAAATGCAAAAAAAGATCCTTTTCTGGATAATTTTTTCATCTCACAGATTGAAAATTTGTCACAGACAAATACTTCCAAGTGCAAAACTTTTGTAAATAAACCACTAGTTAAAACTTTGTTTTGGAATTTGTACTTTGATGGTTCCAAATCTAATGATGGTACAAGAGCTGGTTGTGCCTTAATCGGCCGAGAAGGAGAAAATACCATGTTAGATTGCAGGTTAGAATACCAATGTACAAATAATAGTGTAGAATATGAAGCATTAGCACAAGGATTATACAAAGAAATTGGCATGAATATCAAATATTTACAGGTTTTTGGAGACTTGAAAATCATCATTAGAGAGGTAAGAAATACTATCCATTATCTTTCTCGACATATTAGACATTATCAATCATTATTCCAAGATCTTACATCTCATATTTTTGCATTTAATATTTCTCTTGTACCTAGACTGCAAAATGCTAGTGTTGATCTCTTAGCGAATGTTGCATCAAAACTCATACCATCTGAGAAACTTAGTCCTGATAGATTTTCTATTGAATTATTTTTTAGACCATCCATTCCCGATAATGTCACAAATTGGTGAGTCTTCAATGATGATTATGATATTGTAAATTTTCTAACATCAGAAGAGTCATACAATGACCAAATCATAGATGAAAATGAGCATGACTTACAGTTAGAACATAATGTTGAAGAGAAAATACAATACCCAAAACTGTAGTCAAATTGGAAGATTTGTATGATCTCGAAGACAGATTTAAAAAGGTAAATAATTCCAAAATTCAAAGTTCAACTCTGAAATGTTAATTAGTAAACCTTCGAAATGATTACACGCCTCAGAATATCAATCAAGATTCATATCTTTCCTCTGATGGAAGATTATCATTTATTAAATTGTTAAAGAAATATAGATGTATATTTGCTTGGGATTATTTTGATCTAAAAAATTATGATACTTCTAGTATTCAACACATCATACCCATGATCTCTAATGATAAACGAGTGCAATAGAAACTAAGGAAAATTCATCCAAACCTTGAGAATCAAATCAAATCAGAGTTGAATAAACTTCTTAAGGCTAAAATCATATTTCCTATAAGACATTAGAAATGCATATCCAATTTAGTGCCCATTAAGAAAAATAATGGTGTTATTAGTATATCCATAGATTTTAGAAATTTCAATAAAGCATGTGAGAAAGACAACTTTACATTACCAACCATGGAACAAGTACTCCAATCAGTAGCTGGTTCTGAGCTCATGTCTTTTCTTGAATGATTTTTAGGATATAACCAAATCTTAGTTCATCCAGATGATAGATTGAAAGCCACGTTCATAACTAAATGGGGAACATATGCTTATCAAAAAATGTCTTTCGTTTTCATTAATGCAGATGTCACATTTCAAAGAGCTATGGATATAGCCTTTAAAGGACTCATTAAGAAATCAATTTTTGTGTACTTGGATGATATCAATATTTCTTCCAAGAAGAGAAGAATCCATTTAAATGACCTTAAAGAAATCTTTGAATGATGTATGAAATATGGGATCTTTCAAAATCCAAAAAAGACTTATTTTTACTTAAGCGAAGTTAAGCTTTTAGGATTCATTGTATCAAAAAAGGGTATTTATATTGATCCATAAGGAGTTAAGGAAATTGAAAAAATATATTTAGCTTATAATAAGAAATTAATGCAGTCTTTCCTTGGACAAAAAATTTTTGTAAAAAGGTTTGTCTCTGACTTTTCACAAATATTTTTACCTTTACAGAATATGATTAAGAACAATTCGGTTTTCAAATGGGGTCACAACGAAAAAGAGGCCTTTGACTTAATCAAATAGGCTATTATTAACGCTCCATCCCTGAGAACTCCCAATTTTTCTAATAATTTTATTTTATACACATTTTCATCATAAACATCATATGCTACCATTTTAACACAACTTAATGATCAACAAATAGAAGAACGCATCACATACTTTAGTTTGAATCTACAAGGTACCGAATTAATTTACTCTACTATGGAAAAACAAGCATTTGTTGTCTTCAAGTCAATAAAACATTTCAAACCATTTCTCCTCAAAAATCACACTAAAATCACAGTTCCATTTTCTACAGTAAGGAAATTACTGATGCAAAGATAAGTAGGAGAAAAAAGCATAAACTGGGTAACTCCATTGCAATAATATGATGTTGAAATTAGAACAAATAAGATTTTTAGAGGTCAATGATTTTGTAGAATGTTAATAGGATCAACCAACTTATCAAAAGAAGAGTATTGAGGTGATGACATTGAAATATCTCAGGTAAAGCTCAACAATACTGAATCTCAATATGTTGATCTCATTTTTTATTTAAAAAATGGATATGCCCCTAGGCAACTCAGTTACAAGAAGAAAATATCTTTGAGATTTAAAGTAAATAAATATCAAATTGTACAAGACATTTTATTCAAGAAAAATTATGACTCTATTTTACTATGATTCCTTGAAAAATATGAGGCAGAAAAGGTTTTATAGGAACTTCGTGATGGACTAGCTGGTGGACATTTCGGAGGAGAAACAACAACACTTGAAATCCTGCAAGCTAGCTATTACTGGCCAACCTTTTTCAAAGATTCACATGAATATGTACGGAAATGAAAAACTTGTCAAACTGCTACTGGAATACAAAGGAAACCTGCATTGCCATTACAGTGAGTCGATATTGAACAACCATTTGAGCAATGGGGTCTGGACACAATAGGTGAGATCGTTCCTCACTCTTCAAAGAAACATAGATACACCCTTATAGCAACCGATTACTTTACTAAATGGGTGGAAGAAATTCCACTAAAGGTAACCAATTCTGAGAACATTATTGAATTTATTAATCAATTTCGCATTACCATATTTGGATTACCAACTTCTTTAATGTTTGAAAATTCATCTTATTTCTCAAGAATTGCAATCATAGAATTTTCTCTCAAAAGAGGTTTCAAACTTAAGTATTCTGCTAACTATTATCCACAAGGAAATGGTTTAGCATAATCAACTAATAAAAATGTTATTAGGATCATTGAACGAACTATTGATCATAGTCAAATAAATTGACATGAATTATTAACATTTGATCTATGGGTAGATTGGATAACACATAAAGCCTCTATAGGTACTTCTCCATTTAATATAGTCTACGGGAAATAGGTTGTTCTTCCTACAAATTTAGTTATTCCCTCTTTATCCTTCGTTAAATTTATTGAAGAAATTCCTTCTTCTTCTTTGCAGTTAAGACAATCATGAATTCTCAAGTTTGAAGAAGTGAGAGAGAAATCCAAGATCACCCATGCTCATCATTAGCAGTTGCTTAAATCTTCCTTTGATGCAAATTCTGTTATTACAAAATCATTTCAACTTGGATACCTTTTACTGAAATGGGATAAATCACATGAGGAAAAAGGTAAGAATAACAAATTCCAAATAATGTGGCTTGGACCATTTCAAATTCTAGAACAGATTAGCCCATCAACGTTTCTATTACATGATTTATCAGGCAAGAAACATTCTCTTCCTATGAATGGGTATATTTGGAAAAAATACCTCTCATGGGAGATAACCTCTTCTATCCCCTGTACATTATTGTCTTTACTTTTTCTAGGAAAATAAAAGTTAAATAATATAACTATTGGACTTGCAATAAAATATCTTGAAATATTTTGACTTTTCAATTTTATAAATAGAGATTGTTAAGGAAAAAGTTAAGAGGTTTGAAAATTATTTAAGTTTTGTCTCACTGAATTTTTTTGTTTTCTACCAAAATTATTCATTCTTTGAGAAACTCCAACTGTATAAAAGACTTGTGTACTATTATTGTTCAAGAAAAATATCTTTAACCAAGTAAAAGACTCTTTTTAGATAAGAATCCTTAAGTCTATAAATTGTCATCCAGAACTCTTAAAGAGGCAATGATTCTCCCTGTCGAGTAAAATTTTTCCTTTTAGAGTGTAATCCTAAGTAACGTACTAAAGCTTAAAATATAGGAGGTCTCATCAAGAGCTTGCTTACCATATTCATAGGGAAATAATAAGAATGACATTACCACTACTATATACCAAAACAGGGTAATGGCTTGAGATTATATTAATCAAAATTCAAGGGGTCTCATCATGAGCCAACTTATTTAGTTGAATTACAACCAATGAATGGCATTGTCAACATTTGGCCACCCCACAAAGGAAATGGTTTTTAGGTAATAAAAAGCAAATTATGTTAAAACAGTTATTTTAGAAAAAAAAGTATATTATTCTGGATCTATCTCTAAAAACTATATTCTTATATGGATGGGACACATAATCATCATTAGTTAAAAGGTAACCCTATCAAGGCTATAGACGCATGCTGGTAGCAAAGGCTCTACCTATGATAAACAAGTTCATTTAAAAGCTAATCTACCAAAGCCTGCTACTTTATCTTTAATTTGAGTAATGACTGATATACACATAGGGATTTTCATCTTTAAGAGAATATGAAATGAATTATAATTAGGTAAGTTTGTTTTATTATTCAGAGAAATATTACTTATTTAATCTTCATCCAATTTCTGTTTTCTAAACTAATTTTTATTTTGATTTTTTTCTAAATTTCAAAATTATCAGATATAATTGGTTCTTCCAATGAATCACCAATTTTTGTACTATTCAACAACCCCTCCATTTATTTTATAATAATCAATATTGTAATAATAAATGGGGGCCCTTCTAATTATTTTCCAAAAATCTAGCAAGTAAGAGCTTTTCCATTTAGCAAATTTTAAAGCATTGAGCTAAGTCACTTAGGACTAAGAAATTTTCACTTTATCATAGATCTCAGAAGCTAAAGGTAACACAACTAGCCATTAGTGGAAATCTGGGATACATGATTAATAAAACCCTTTTTAAGATTAATTGTTATGTTGAGCTCTTTAAAACTTAAAAGGGCTTGAAATATTTCTAAAAGTCCATAAAGTGCTTAAAACATTCTTCATATAAGGAAAAGTCGTTGAAAGAATACATCGTGCATCGTATATCACAAAGACAAAAATAAACTTCAAAATACTATAACTTCAACCTTGCGATCTTGCGATACTGCGACATGGAGAATATTGCGATTTTGCGATATTGCGATTGATTGCAATCGCAAAATCGACATTGTATGTAAATCATATCATTTCGAAATATTGTTCGGTTTGTGATGCGATGTTTTGACAAGACCTGAAAAGAGTCACACAAAATCCATAATGGGTTATTAATAGAAATAAACTGCATTTACTCTTTTAGAGGCTCAAGGAGATTTTTATATATTTACTCATACTTGCAATAAAACCTCATCCTTATCAAATTTACTATTTTAATTGAATTTCCTCTCTTATCTCTACTTTACATTCATTTTGATCTCTCTATTGTTCAATCTTACGAAATAATGCTCAGAGATGACTAAGAAAGGAAAAAATACAGTCGAGACTTTTGCATCCAAGGACTCAGACATGCATCCACTCTTAAGTGATACTACATGTAAGAAATATGGTGGAAATACTTCGTGGGAAGCTATACATAATCTATTGGACGACGAAGATCCAAAGGTACTGGTAATCAGAGCAATGATTGAAGCTAAAGTCTCGGCTGAAGCTTCCTATTTTGAAGCAGCATGTTCTTTCCTACATAGAATAGCTATGAGGCGTAAACTCCTTCCATATACATATATGATGAAGTGGATTATTGAAAATGTAGATATCTCAGACAGGACGTTCAGGAATTCAAGACAAGAAGTCACGGTGTCATTTTATGTAGACAATTTGCGCAGAATGTATCATCTTCCTGAACCTAAGAAGTCCTGTGATAAATCTTTCATCGAGCAGTTTGCAAAAGAGAATGAAGAGCCAACAGATGCCATGTAGACTTGGATGTCCAGCTCCAGCAAATTCAAACGGGAGAAAAATGGTATGTACACAATTGCACCTAAGTCATGTCCATATAGTTATGTAGCTGCTATGATGCGTAGGCTTTTTGGGAAAGATGATAGTACCAAGTTTTCTATGGAATGGATTCCATTAATTTATGCAATTATGAATGCCATGGTTATGAATTGGAGTAACATTTTATCTAACAAGTTGGCTATGGCCATCAATCAGTATAGACATTATAGAGTTGTCTCTACTCGGGTCATCCCTCCCTTTTTTACGAGTGATTTAGTGATGGATGATATCTTTTTCTGTACAAAAATTTCCTAATATGGGTTGGAACTGCACTCTCAAAGACCATACTCCTATCCACGTGTATCATAATATTTTGTGGGAATCTCAATTCCATCCCCATTTTGATAAAATTTATAAAATTATTATGCTTCTAATCTATCAAACAATTTTTGATGTAAAAGCCCCCAGGCTTTCAAAAGAAGAAAAGATAGATATTTTTCCAGTAGCAGGATGGTTTGTTGAAGAAAAAATTACTTATATCAAAGTTTTTGGGAGTATTTATTCTCCCCATGTTATTCCTTATTATGTTCCAAATAAGTTATTGGGAAGAGAAATTTCATACCAAATAGTAGGGAAAGGTCTTACCAAAACCCTGAAAGACATGAAGACATCTATGTGGCCAAATTTTTCCGTAGAATGTGGTTCTTTTGCATTGTTTGATTTTGGACACGTCATTAAACAAATGCAAAATATTACATGCTTGAATCTGACTACTATGCTAGGGAGAAAATATGATCCCGGCCAAGTCTCTCAAGACTTTACTGCTTTGGTTAAAAGTAGACAATTCATTCACGAGAAAGATGAATTTGATGGCGTATTTGAAAAAGCCAAGACTTTATCACAAGTCTTTCTTTTTGCGTCAATCAAATTAACCCTAGCTAACCTCAACTCTTTTCATATTTACAGAAACAAAATATTGACAAGGGTTCCAATAGACCTATTGCAGATTGAGGAAAAAAGAGAGCCTACTCCGAGTGAAAGTTTAGAAGAAAATTCTAATCACAGTTCTGATCAAGAATCATTAGAGAAATCAAGTCAAGGTTTATAAATTTCTGAACATCAGTCTCAAAATCATGAAGAAAACCCTAAGGAAATTTTTGAGAAGGATACAAAGAGAAATCATGGAGAAACAACCAAAAAACCTTGGCTAGAGAAAAATTTGAAATTAATTCTACACAAGATTAGACACAGAAAACCATAGTAAATGATATGGATAACGAATGAGAGAAATTCAAGAAAAATATCCAGGTACCACAGACAGACACGCGAATTGAAGGAAATTATGATTTTCAAGCTCCTAAACATATATTACAAGTTGGAAATTCAAAAGCAGATGTTGAAATAATCCTGACCTACCCAACATCACAAATTGTTTTGAGAACTGAAGAGATACCCCCTTCAGATACATTTTATAGTCTAGCACACAAATAAGTGGTAAGTACATAGAGAAATAAAAGAAAGTTTGATTCATCAACAACAAATCCAGAGAATGAATCAATGGAGGTTGTCTGGGAAGACAACCTCATTGATCCATCTAAAAATTTGACAAGGCTATCATAATTCGCAGGTTCTTATGCAACAACTACAATGCATAGGGCAGCAAAGGTTAGTCTTCTTCTTAAAGATAAATATGTAAGAATTAAGCTACTAGAGCAACAAATTCAACATGAAATACAGAATGTCAATAAGAAAATAGAGTTGCAGCTGATACAATTTCAGATAGATTTTCAGCAAATGAAGTTACAAACCCAGCAAAGCATCACATAAAAAGATACACAGATTCATCTAATGCCAAATGAAGTAGATAAAATCATAAATCAACATAAAATAGAAAAATTCATTAGAGAAACATTGAGCTAAATAATAAATTATCAAAACAACAAGAAATATTTTGTCAAAGAATCTCAATGATCAAAGCATATTATGAAACAAGTGATACATTAGTCCATCAACTAGGAGATTAGAGATTGGAATATGAAGAAGTTGATAAGAAGATGTCAGAGTTTATCTCCTGGAAAGAATTTGAAGAAGGGAGAAAATCCAATTTTCCGAATATTGAATAATCCCACAGAGATATTCTATTTATAGTTTGGGATCTGCAATTAAAGCAAGCAGAAAGGGAAACAAATAGACCAGATGATATAGAAACCAATATAATTGAAGCTGTGAATGAAAACCTTCATAGTATTAATTTGATTAAATAATGCAAGCCTGGATTTTTTCCATATATCAAACAATTATAGGGATAGTGAAAAGAGACCGAAAAAAATCAAATTGAAGCAGTCAAAAAGCTATTTAAGCTTGATCATGAATCTTACTGGAAGTATCTAGTAAAACCGTATAGTCACTAGATGGATTTACGCTGTATAAAAAATTCCACTCAAAAGATGGTACCACGTCTCTCTGATGTTTTATTCATGGGACAAAAAAGATCCAAAGTCGGCCAGCCATCCCAAGTGAATCGAATGTTGGATATCTGTGAACTAAAAATCTCAATGGAAAGGAAGGGCTGTCCAATGTGATAAAGCACGTCATTATCTTTATTTTAGTTTTTATATTTTATTTTCAGTATTCTAATGAAGGTTTTTTGAAACCTCCTCATATTTTTATGTAATATTCTATTTTTGATACATATGTAATACTATTTAAACCTCTCTCATGCATTTAGAGAGGGGTCCAAGATTTTATAAACAACACTTTGTAAAAGGTTGCATTTATGTACCTTTTGTGATTCTCTTGATGAAATACATGGAACAAGATCTTGATTTTCTTGAATATCAAAAAATACTCTACTAAATTTGCATTTTTTTACTCTTAGAGTGTACTTGGTTGAAAAGAAGAGAAGATCAACATTGCTGATTTCATGAATATAACCTCTCATATCTAGTACTATTATCTTTATGATTCAGTTTTATTTATGAATTAGCAATAAAATTATTTATATTGTATTTTGTATGAGATTTGGATTATAGTTTTCCATTAAAAGAACTATTATTTGATGTCTCAGTTGTAAACACTTATTGAGCATAAATCGATATATGCGATATAATTTCACAATTATTTTTCCTAACTATTTAGTCAAAATAATTATCTTTAAACAATATCATCTCTTATATAGATTGAGTGATCTTTATTATCTTTTGGATATATTTGTAGATCATATAAGTTAAGTTATTCCTGGGTAAATATTAAGTTAAATATTGGATTAAATAGATGCATCTATTTGTTACTTAAATAGATTATTTACATTAGTTTAAAATCGTTTTCCATTTCACCTTGTATCAAACCCATCATCGTCATATCAAATCTTTGCTAGGAAGCTGGTCCTATTATCCCCAGTCAGAGCCACTATAAAAAATGGAAAAGGAGTTGCTTTCAAGGTCTGGATCGGGTTGTTATCCCCCATGTTGTTGTAACAGAATTATGGGGCTTCAACAGATTTCTATGATAGCAATAGTTTCTAGCATTGATATGCTTTGTGTCAAAATCGGGAAGAGTGCTATGTTTGGTGTAGTCACTGGTAGAGAATCACCATAGTATTAGGATTATTGGAGAACCAAATATTCTTGGCAATGGAAAAGTTGACTAGTGCTCTGAAAGAGCTCTCCAATTGTATGTGAAAGTCTGCAAATGGCCTCTGGATCAAGATTTATTCCTAATAAAAGGTTGGTGACTTAAGCCATTAAAGAAGAGTTAAAAGGTGATTGGAGGAGTCTTTGTGAATAGCCAAAGCTGGCAGCAAATCCAAACTTAGCGGAGATGATGGTGGAACATAGAGACCTCAAAAATTCGTAACCTAAATGTAATTCCCTTTTAAGAAAGTTATGATTTGATATCACGACACCTCGACCGAATTTTGATGACCTAGGAACTAGGGGCACAAGAAAAATCGTAATATCAGAGGTCAAATTCATTGGGACATCAGCAGGAAGAACATCAGAACATGATATTAGAAGGGTTGGATAAAAAATAAGAATCGTCATATTGGCACCTCAGAGCACGCACAATATAGGAACCTCGGATCATGAAACATGAAATAACCTCAAAGAAATTGAATTTTTAAATTTTGGAAACCAAAATTTCGTAAGTTCTTATTATTTGAATTATGTTGTAAGCATCGAACGTTGCGTAGAGAAGGATTTGCAAAGGAATTTGATGAAAAACCAAAGAACTAGAGACTCTTTCTCTCTCCATCGATAGGACACATGGCACTCCTTGATTGGCCATGAGGAGTAGACATGGAAGATGATGACAACATGCCATGAATATACATAGGACACGTGGTAGTTAGTTTCACCAATATTGGGTGGCCTAATGGTGAAAATCTAGGTGACACGTGTCACCACTATGGAGACCCCATGTGGATATGATGACTATAGCATGACATCATATCATAGGTTGAATTATCAAAGGTCAGAGATATTTTAACTCATATCACTATTACATATGGTCAATTTTCCTACACTTTAGTTCCAACAATTTTGACGTATTGTCAAAATTTTCCCCAATTTTTTCTTAATTTTTTTAATCCCACCAAGAAGCGTTGCTCTAGAGACGTTTAGGGAGTATCGTCAAAATAGGGACGTGTAAGGGTAGCATTGAAATAGAGATGTTTCGGGACAAAGTGTCAGAATTGTATCGTTTAGGACCAAAGCATCGAAAGTGCGACATTTAGGATCAAAGCATCGGAAGTGCAATGTTTAGGCAAAGCGTCAAAAGTGTGATGTATAGGGAAAAAGTGTCGGAAGTTCAACGTTTAGGAAAAAAGCATCGGAATAACGAAATTTTTCTGTGTTGGTGCCCAAGGAAACATTTGGGTCAAGTTGAGTCGGGTCGTGCCATGTCGAGGCACCCACGAAAATGTGTTGTTCGAGTGGGACGGGTTGGGTGAGTTCGTGTGAAGGAGCCCAAGGAAAGCATCTGGGTCGGGTCGTGTGAGGGCACCCAAGGAACGTGTCTAAGTCAAGTAGTGTCGGGTCATGTCAGGGAACCCAAGGAACGCGTATGGGTCAATTTGTGTGAGGGCACCCAAGGAAACATGTTCAAGCAGGTTGGGTTGGATCTGGTCAGGTCGTGTCATGTGAGGCTGCCCAAGGAAATGTGTTTGTGCGGGTCAGGTCGAATCATGTGGTGGCGCCCAAAGAAGCGCGTTCAGGTCATGTCAGGTTGGGTTGTGCCATATTGTGAGGGTGCCCGAGGAAACACGTTCAGGTCGAGTCAGGTCAGGTTGTTTTGTACTTCGAGGGCACACAAGGAAGCATGTTCGGGTGAGCCGGGTCGAGTTGGGTCATGTTAGGGCACCCAAGGAACATGTCTGGGTCAGGTCATGTCAGGTCATTTGAGGGCGACCAAGTAAATGCCTTCGAGCGGGTCAGGTCAGGTCGGGTCGGGTTCGGTCGGGTCATGTCATGTGAGGTCGCCGAAGGAAACGCGTTTGGGAAGGTTAGGTCAGGTCAGGTTGAGTCGTGTGAGGGTGGTAAGATAAAAAATGCTAAGTTTTGACTGCCCACGTTTCTTTTGCATGTTTGTACAATATTTTTTCCATTTTATCCCTCATGCGCCCTTCGTTTGAGCGGGTTGGGTCATGTCGTGTGAGGGCGCCACAAGAAACGCGTTCGAGTCGGATCATGTAATGGAGTCTGTATAAAGAATGCAAATTTTTGACCGCCCGTGTGCCCTGTGCACGTTCATGTGAACCATTTTCCATTTTCTCCCTCATGCCTTCGACGTTCGGGTGGGTCAATTTAGGTCAGGGCGTGTGATGGTGGCCAAGAAAATGTGTCTGGGTTAGGTCAGGTCAGGTCATGGCATACTATGAGGTCACCAAAGGAAACACGTTCGGTTGGGTCAGGTCAGGTCATGTGAGGGTGCCCAAGGAACACATCTGGGTTGAGTCATGTCGGGTCATGTGAGGGCACCAAAGGAAACACGTTCAGGCGGGTCAAGTCAGGCCACATAAGGCCACCTAAGGAAATGCATTTGGGTGGTTTGAGTTGGGTCATGTCGAGTGAGGGCACCCAAGGAAATGTGTGCGAGTGGGTAGAGTCAGGCCGAGTTGTGTGAGGGTGCCTAGGAAAACACATTCAGGTGGGTCAAGTCGGGTCATGCTGTGTGAGGATGCTGGAGGGAATGCATTTGGGTGGGCCGAGTCGGGTCAGGTTATGTGAGGGCATCTAAGGAATGCATCTAGGTCAGGTCGTGTCAAGTTGTGTGAGGGTGCCCAATTTGGAACCTGTATGGGTCGATTTATGTCATCGGGTCATCTTAGGGCACCTAAGGAACATGTCCAGGTCTGGTCGCGTGATCGGGTCATGTGAGGGCACCCAAGAAAATGCGTTCAGGTGGGTCAGGTTAGATCTGTTCGAGTCATTCTGTGTGATTCTGCCCAAGGAAACGTGTTCATGCGGGTCGGGTTGAGTCATATGATGGCGCACAAGGAAATCTGTTCAGGTAGGGTCAGGTCAGGTCATGCCGTACTGTGAGGGTACCCAAGGAAACATGTTTGGATGTGTTGAGTCAGGTCTGGTTGGGTGGTGTCGTGTGAGGCCGCCCAAGGAAACACGTTTTAGCGAGTTGGGTCGAGTCATGTCAGGGTAGTTGTATAAAAAATTTTGAGTTGTGACTGCCCATGTTTCTTGTGCACATTTGTGCGATCGATTTTCGGTTTTATCCCTCATGCACCCTTCGTTCGAGCGGGTCGGGTTGTGTCGTGGGAGGGTGCCAGAGGAAATGCATTCGGGTCAGATCGTGTGAGGGAGTTCATATCAAAAATTCTAAGTTGTGACAAGCCATGTTCCTTGCGCATGTTCGTGCGACCCATTTGTAGTTTTCTTCCTCGTGCGTACAAAGATCAAGTGGGTTGGATCATGTGAGGGCACCTAAGGAATGGCTCTTAGACAGAAAAAAAAATGAGGCTTCAAATACTCCTTTAAAGACATGCCCTTCCTTCCTCCATCGATAAAACCATACCAAGTTTATCACACAACATTTTGGGAAGAACACTAAGGAAGTTTATCTCCTTTAAAGTAAATTGGTTAATCCTCCACAAATTTCCTCCTCAATGACTATGAATTCCCGAGGAAAAATGATCTTCTTGAGGGAAAAAACTTTTGAGAGAGATACTCACTTGGATACCCCTAAATGACCTTGTCTCATACCTTCTTATATTTTTCTATAAGGGTTACAACCAACCCTCAAGGGGCATCACTGAAGCCCAATACAACATGAAATTTCTAGAAAAAACCCCAAACTAACACAAGAAATGAGATTTCTTTCATTTGATTTTTCCACCTCATTGTTTCGTGAGGACCTACTTGGTCAATTAATAATGCCCACATGTAAACAATGATATAAGAAAATATGTTCTTCACTTGGTTTCATGCCCACACCTTGGTTTAAAAACCCCCAACTTGGGTGATTTGTCCAAAAAACCCCCAGCTTGGGTGCTTTGTCCACAAAACCCTTTTTTGGTAAAACTTCTCACAAACCCAACACCTAGGGTTGTGGAGTACTTCCCAAGGTAAATAAATCAACATGTTGTTCCTTGAGAGTCATCTCTATGACACCATGCATACTAGGAACACAAACTGAGGCAAGGAGAAACACCATGAAGTAATAGAACCATAAGAAATATTATGGACAAGAATAGGATAAAGCATGAAAGAGTAGATTTTGATGGACAAGAGGAAGTGAGTGAAAGTAGCTCATTTGTTAAAATTTTGGCTCAATCTAGACTACCAAGATAATAAGAAATTTAGAGGAACATGGAAAAATATATAATTCCAAGCAACACATGCACTCACATGAATATTTTCAAGAATTTCAAGTTAATTGAACATTGGGAAGCCTAGCATTGGAGGCTTCACCCATAACTTCATTATAGGAATTTCATTTCCAAGAGAAAAATATGGAGAGTCATAGATAACGGGGAAAGAAGATATTTCCAAACTTATAAACCGAAGACCAAAAATTGCTCATGCAAATATGTTATGGAAGACATTACTTTAGTCCTAGAGACAATTTCCATAAGGATGCTAAGAATAAAGAGAATTATGGAGAAGAGAACAACATGTTTCCCCTTCAAGTTTAAGCTTTTGGTGAACTAAAATCTTGCGAGCAAGGAAGTTTGTTTCAAAATAACCTCTTCCAAAATTTCTAAAAAATATAAATCTTGGAAATTTTAAAGTCAATGGTCCATTAGCAATCAACTTCAAGACAAAATGCCAAATATCTCATTTTTTCCAAATGAAATTGAAATGAATCACTTGATGGTTTTCATTCGAAGGAATCAATATAATCAAGGATTCCTTAAAGGATGAAGCTACAACCTATGAGATGTAAAAAATAAGAAGTCAGAAAATGGTCAAGGACTCAGTGAAGAAACATGCTCAAATATTAAAGGATGAATATGATCATGAGGTTGTCTATAAGGAACAAATGTCATCTTTGAGCCAAACGACTTGGAATAATACATGAAATCTTTGATTTATAGTGCATATTTGTTATTTGTAACAATTCATGAGCATGAATAGAAGCCACCAAATGTTGTTTTATCCTATTTAGTTTTCTACGATAAATATTTTTATTCATCGTGTATTTAATATTGTGGGATTATATTAATTAAATCATTGGCTAGCTATACATTGTTTTTATTTTGTTAATTTACTTGGTTGATAAATGATAACTACAACACTAAGATCAATTTTATTAAATTTTTATAATATGCCTATTCTTTCTATACAATAATGCCTATCTATATTCAAGAGCCCAATTTCACCCTCAATTGATTAACCAAAACCAATTAGTGTTACCTTAATTGTCATTTTTTCTCGACTGGTTGTCTAGGTCACGAGAATAACTCATATTCCCATCAAAATTCCTTGTTTTGTTTGTAATGAAAATGGTAGAAAGCCTATGCAGGGGCAATTTTTTCATGCTAACTATTCACAAAAATGGTTTCTTGAACTATTGATTGGTAGCATCAATTGTCATTCTAACTTGACTTCTTGTTAGATGGTAGTGACTCTTTAACTATATTGTTATGTGTGCTCTTTATAGCTAAAAAAATTCAACTCCAACTTGTAAGTATATTTATGGTGATAAATTAATATTATTCATTATACTCTAAATTATATCTATGCTTTTAAAATTGGTAATTATATTATTAACAAGAGTCATGTGAGTTCATGTCACTTGTTATTTTATACATGAACTCTGTGCATTAGTTCTTTTTTGCATGAAATGATGTGTGAAGATAAAATTATTTGAAATAAAAAAACTTCATTGAAAATTTATATATTTAAAATTTTAATTATGTTTTTATTTTTAAATTTTAATTATATATTTATATTAAAATGAATTAATAAATTCAAAGAAGGTTTTAACTATAGTTGAGTTAGAAATGAAGTTATTTGAAAATGATTTTAAATAATTTACTACTTAAACTTGTATAGTTTGGCTACTCAAATATAAAATCAAATATATCCTTAAGGTTGATATTTAGAATTAAAATTATATTTTTATTTAAAAAAAAAAAAAAACGTATTAATATATTTATATATTTAAAATTTAAATTGCATTTTTTTATTTTTATTTAAAATTCTAAAATTTGTATTAAAATATTTATATGTTTAAAATTTAAATTACATTTTTATTTAACATAAAATGAAATTATTGAAACACCGATGGGGGTGACTGATCATAGTGCATTAAGTAGAGTTGAAAGGGAGGTGAGCCTCTGAAGGGAGATATAATAAATCCATGATTACATCTAGAGCCAAGTGGTGGCCAAGTAACTGACCAACTTCAAGAATCGAGAGATAGGAGAGCGTTAAAGGTTGGAGTTCTTCATGCCGTAGTTGATTACGCTAGTTATGGGAGTTTTGGAGGTTGGTGCAATGGTTGAATTTGACACACATGTTACTAGCATGTGCATGATTTTCCATTTAAATTATACATTCTATGTTAAGGTAGCTAGAATGAAGGGGGGGGGGGGAATGGGTTGGGCAGTGTAGGGTTTAGGACCTAGTGAGAGTAGAGGCGTCAAACTATTTGCAAGCCAGCTAGATGAGAGGTGGATCAGGGCTATGAGGGGTAGCATGGTGGAAGTAGTGACTTGGACAAAGGGGCTCCTCTCTATATATTTCATAAGTTTAAATATTATCCTCTTACCTAGTCAAATTTGTTCCATATATGGATTTTTTAGGGTGGTGGTAGATTAAATTGGGGGACCTTTTCTTCTGAGATCCTCAAGAATTATATTAGAGTGGAATTTTTATTTTTATTTTGTAGTCTTGGTTGGGACTTTTTGGTGTTTGTTATTATTATTTTTGTGCGAAGGGGTTGGTGACATATGCCTTTTCAGGTCTTCTTGTTTGTTTGGGGCTCTATAGAGAAGGGGAGTGGTGCCTTAGCTGAAGCCATGGGTTGTGAAGGGAGAATTCTCTAGGGTGGAGGGGCACAGACCTAAGGAAGTAGCAATAGCGGTTTTTGCTCAAACTGGGGTAGTGTAAAAATTTTTATCTAGTGTTTTATGGTAGTTAGTTACTGGACATGAAATGATGAGACAAAGAGGTTGGGCCCATCAGGGTAGGGCCATTCGTGACAAAGTCCTACGGCATGAATGTCATGTACCTAAGTGAACAAATTAAACTTACTCATTCCTAATTTATAACTTAACATTTTTTTCCATTGTATACCACATATCACCTATCACATACCACTTAATATAATTAAAACCCACGATACGTGATCTTTGTTTTATATCACTAAGTAAGGTAAGTTTTTTATTATTATTATATCTCCACACTCCTCAATATATATGCAAATTATGAGTTATGTTTCTTGTTGTTCCAACTGATCATTCATACTATTTTCTAAGATTAAATTAGTGATTTTTTTATGATCGATTTTAATAAATTATTGTATGATAATTTCCTAACCCCAATGTATATCCCGTAGTTGTAGAGCTAGCAACAACACAACACTTAAGGTTATCTAGTTTATTTGAATATAAAAAAATGTTGTGTGATATGCTCTTGGTTCTAGAAGCCTCATACATGTCACAAGTGTCCCTCCACATACCTCCAACCTATCTCACTCATCCACACCACCTCTACCCATGTGAACTCCCTAATGCGTCACATGCCTGCATGCAAATTTATGTACAATATTGATCAAAGGTTAGGAGATGAGGGTTTTTCGATCTATGGTGACGATTTACTCAGAATAACCAAACCTTATAATGGCCCAGTAAACCCTCATTGGTGTCCCTCTGAGCTCTTGTCTCCATTCTCAAACAATTTTCTTCTTCTCTGCACCTCCATATGTTGTGTTTTTTTTCCATGCACCAACCACAACACCAGGTGCAACAAGACTCCTATTAGAATGTTTGCACCATTTTAGTTCCTTTATTACTCCATATTCTGGAAGGGAACACTTGAACCAAGCTCGAAGTATTTAAATGGGGAAAATTCTTACCAGGGTAACCTTTGTTTATCTTCGAGATAACTTCAGGGAGCTTTCTTACTCCCTGTTACATTTACTTTTCATTATGGTTGCCATTGATGCCAGTTTCGAGTTATTAATTCATTTTTCATTTCATTTACCTTCAGAGACATGAATTAGTAGGTTGCTTGAGTTGCTTGGAAACCATCGCTTAGGAACAAGGCTTATTCAGGTATTTAAATAGGAAAAAAACTTTCCTTTTTCTGTTTGATAATCATGGTTCTGCTTCGCTATGTAAATCGACTAATCCATTACCCTTTTAATATAAATATTCTCTATGTTTGTTAATTTTTGCCTTAATCATTAATCTGAAAGGGTTTCATTTTTATTAACCTTCTACTGTGTTTTCCAGGTAGCGAAAAGGAGATAAACTAGTCATCCAGGTAAATCCAGTTATGCAATTGCAATGACTCTTTAAAAGAGAAAATCAGTTGTTGTTTACAACAATACTCTTACTAATTTCCTTTTTTCCCTTGTATTAGCTACCCCTACCATCGCTCCTTATGACCCCATGTCAATTTCTGGCATATTTCTAGTGCATAGCTAAAACACGTTCCTCTACATTACAGGTCAGTACTTCTATAGTTGCTTGGGTGGATTCTCGATGCAACTTGGCTTGCTAGCTTTCTGAACACTCGTTATAATTTTTTTGTGATCTTGTGAAATTATTTTTCTAAATAAGAGGTGTACCTATGTATCCTTTGGGGTTATGGATGGTATCACTCTCTGTGAAATTTAATCGTCAGATTTAATTAAGAATAATACTGTCACTTTGTAATTCTAATTAGATACACCCTAATTTGTATATTCAAACCTGAAACACTTAATGTGTTGGTTCCTATTACAAATAGTGTTATTGAGGCTTTGGCTCAACCCAGTATACATTTGTGCAGTTTATTATCACATTTTGTTTGGAGTATATGGATATATTCAAGCATGTTGGTGCTAGTTATACTTAAAAATTGATTCCACAGTTTGAAGTTGAAATTTATTTCTACTGAATTCTTTGTATATAAATTTTTGTAATTGTCTCGTATAACTGGAAAATCATGAATTTTTTTTCTGCTTAAGTTAGATGTATAGCAAGAAACTTAGCTAGATTAAGTCTGAATAATTCCTTTGTGTTAATACTTTCCTATGTGAGTGACTCAAGCACTTTAATACTAGTTATTCCATCTCAAGGGTTTATAATGTGCTATAAAAATGTTATTAATTGAGTTTTAGCATGATATTCTTAACAATATATATATTTTAAGGAAACTGATGGTTTCATATTTGTTTCCAGTCATTCATAATCTAGATTGCCTAAAAGAATAATTTGATTTTAAATACTGTGTATTTTTAATTCACCATTCGTGTTTTGTTGGTTTCTTTTCTCTTTAACAAATAGAATGGCTCCGACACCCCTTTAAAATTATGTACAGAGGTTTTTTCCGTTTATGATTGTACATGGGGGAAAGTTTTCAGATTTTTCTCTACTCCAAATTGATTTCTATTCTAAACATGAGTGTGTGATTGAACATATAATAAACCTATGCCTTCCTAACTAACTGAGAAGTCTCTTAAAGTATTAAACTCATAAGTAAATAGGAATTCAACTTATTTGATCTAGACTAGCAGGTTCAAGATCAAACCCCATTCCCATGTGATTTAGATCCTTCATATGAATATAGTGATGATAACATTAGTCATATTTTTTTTCTTAATATTTATTATCTGGGCCCAAGATAGAATAATTGAGATACATTGACCTTATTCATATAGATTTTTTTCTTGATTTTGATTATCTGGGCACAACGTAGAATAATTGAGATACATTTACCTTGTTCTACGTTATGGTCTTCCTTCATTTTTCATGGATAAATTTGAATCATGATAGTGAGTAACTCTCATTTGTTGCCACCTCATGCTATTTTCTGAGTTTGAATTTTATATTTTTTCTTAAATGAATTGTTCCCACAATTGTTGATTCTTGACCTCTTTGAGTGTTCTATGTGAGAGAGTATTACAAGAACCTTTGGTAGCACACTCTTGTGACGAACCTATTTTGGAGCACTCTTTAGGGTATGAAGGAGTGTTCCATGCCTCCATGGGAGGCATTCTCTAAAGTGAACTTGTCTAGTTCTTTCAGAATGAACACGATGAGCTTAATGCACTCCCTAAGTGAGCCTAGAGGTTTCCTTGGGTGAGTAAGAGTGCTCTCACCATTAAAAAAATTCTCATAAAGCATTCATATGCTTAGTGAAATTTCTTTTACAAAATTTCACGTTTGTAGGAGTTTTTTCATGAGAGGCCTAAGGGGGGGGTCTTAATAGCCCTGCAACTCATCGCTATGGTTTATGGAGAGATTGAAGGGGATTTTAAAGGATACCATAATCATTATTGTTGAATATATCTGAGGCAAGGTCTATGTATGCTCTTGCTTGTCTGTTTTTCCCTTTGTGTTGAATTCTCTATTTTCATACCCTTCTCATTGTTTTTCCTTCATTTTGTTGAAATTTTTATCAAGGCACATGTTGGGTATATGTTTTATTATTCTGTATTTGAATTATGGTGTCTATTGGCAATACCAATGATGGGAATGGATTTGAGAATATTCATGGTGAGAATGGCCCATTCCTCCTCCTGTTCAAATTCTTGCTCCTGTGAACTTGACTCATGAGGTAGCTTGCTGGAACTAAGGTGTTGATGTTCTTATTTATCTTTGACAACCCTATGGATGTGAGAGATGCATGTATATTTTATATTTTGTTTCCATTTTATTTTATTCTGGATTCTATGCCAGAGGTTGATCTTGAGACTGCTTCTTTCTTCAAAAATAAGGTGTATTTTCTTCAATGTTGTAAGCATTCAACTCAACATGATCCCTTATAGCCTTCAGAAACACAGACTCTGATACCATTGTGCTCTGTAATTTCTAGTAGGTATCTCATTAAACAATTCATCACAACGTATTTCAATTTTATTTCTTTGTGTTGTTATATTTTTTTAAATGGAAAATCAGAATTTGCATTATAATTGCAGAAAAGGAAATAACATAAACTAGAATTAACTACACATTCAAGCAACAAACTACATGACACAAATTTACGTTGGAGAACCTGATTTGGGAAAAATCCACCACTGGATGGTGTTCAATTTCTCTATGTTGATTCTTTTTAGGAAATATTTATATGTTACAAGGCTCAAAATGAATAGAACTTAATATGTATGTGACTTTAAGTGCTATATCAAAGTCCTTCCTTTATATTAGTTTTCAATCTACATCTCGTTGTTAGCTTGATCTTGCTTGATGGATCTCCAAATATATCCTTATCTCTGTTTTTATTAACTCATTTGAAAAGAAATCTAAAAACATTAATTTCCCTTCATTTTAGCGATTTTTAGATTATTTTGTGGCCTCTAAAATCTTTCTTCATATTATGTAGGTCTATTTTGTTCATTGAGGTTGGCCCTTCAAATTATTTTATTTAGAATGAGGTGGTTAGCTTTGTTACTAGGTTTGTGGATATGGATATGCATCCACCCAAATCAACATAGGATCCAACACATAAGTGGGGCCTTCAAACCTGGAAACGAATCCCATGTTGTTGAAAGGGATGTTGTGCCAGCTAGTTGCTGAAAGGATCCCAATCCCGAGCACTTGTTTGAGACTCTAGAAAGAAAATATTCTAATTATACTTTTAGTTAGGTTACATATTATTAATCTGTAGGCTGTAGAGCTATATTGGTAGCTTATCAATCACCTGTAGCATGTAGTTTGTATAACACATGATAATTCTAGTAAGAAAGGTCTGAGACATTTAAAATTTTAGTTTTCAATTTTTATAATACTAGCGGGAAAGCTCTGGGAAAGGTTTCAGGTATCATATATATAATAATATATATTATATACTTATTTTTAAATTTTATTTGTGTAAAATGGATGGTTGTGTCATTAATAATTTAATTATTTCAATCCCATTCATCTCTAAGAGAAGACTCTGTAGAACAATATGATACATAGACTATACCATGTTTTTGAAAAGTGTATAGTATTGATTTACCACCAAATTATAGGTGAAGACTGAACTTACAACAACATTGTACTTAGACTATGGTTTGTTCTCAAATATTGTACATTTCATTTACCAACGTAACTAGCTGGGAGATTTTAGATTTTAAGGCAAATTTTGAGGAAGATGACAGGTTGGAATATTCAGATGTAGACCCATTTTTGTATATGTAGTTATATCTACTCTACATAATCAAATTAGTTCATTAATCATTGTGAGACACTAAATTTTAAATTTATAGTTATCCTTTTTCTAAAGCATGATGCATCATTATTTTAGTCTTCAGATTTATAAATTGTCTAATGATTTCAGTTCTAATGTTGTGATCTCTGAATGGTTTTGATTTTTAACTTTGAATTTTTTTTAAATTAAAAAATACTACTGTATTTTTTGTATATGGAATTTCCCCATCATATCCAGGTCTTGGAATTTCAATAATCTGGTGGATCGATATCCATATCTTTATATGTTTCATGGTTTAGGTAGTCAGACATTGCAACAAGGAGGGTGAAGCTGATCCTCATAACTTGTTACTTTGTGGTTATGAATGAAAGCTCCTTTGATTGAATGTCTACTAGTTTCCTTATAATAGAAGCATTGTACCCACCCTAAGTTGATGTAGACATTGAACTCTTTAAAGTGTTGCACCACTTTGAAGTCTTGGGCACTTTCCATGCATCATTCGCGTTTGAACATTAGGCCAATTCAAATAATTGAACAGATCCATAAACCAAGGCCATTGGCCTATTCCATATTTTAGGTAATTGGTCTATTTCAAATGAATATCATCTACCTCGTTTGAATGAAGGCTTGTGGAGTCCCAAAATTTATGCAAGATTTCATGTGTAACCACTTATTAGCTAAAAATTTCAGACTAAAGAATATAGTGGAGTTTTTTCCTCATAGTTGTTCTCTTTGAAAATATTGTTTTTTTGTGGATGAAGGTTTTGTCAATATTTTCCTATTTTCTTTATTTAGTTGAATCCATAAATAGGGAAGGAATATAGGCTACGATGATCACACTAGGAATATTATTGGTTTTAATTGAAATCCAATTTGAGTGTAGTCAAGAGTTTTTGACTCACCAATTGGATTAGGAATCATATCATGTATGTTATTTGTTGCACATGTCCCAAATGAAAATGTCAATTATGTTGTTTGATTATTGTTAACTGTCTCAGTGTGATTTAAACCTACAAGTAATTCTCTTGCTTAGCCTATCTTCCTTTCCCATGTGACATTGAGGTGTTCCTTTCCAAAATTCATTTGTTACATTCCTTGCTAAATTTCAACTACTCAAAATAAATTTAATCACGTATCTATTAGGCCAATGCAAAAATAAACGTTGACAACTGATTTGTGATCGTTTTGTATGGGAATGCATCAATATCACTCACCCATCTATTACCTTATGTATGTTATGTATCTCTCAAGTTTGTTTTAAACCTAAACTTTGCAAAATATAAATCTCCCTCATGACATTGTTATCTTTTGATAAATTATCATTATGCAGTCTGCCCCCATAACTGTTAAGTTGTTGTATGTCAGAGTATTTCTCCATATTATTTTCTTGGCTCTCCCAAGTGGATTTTCCCACATGCACTGTTCTATGCATATGCATGTCCATCAGTGATTTTATTCAGTCAATCTTCTTGATGCAGATCATCCTCTGCCCTACTTCTTCTTTGTTCCATCATGAAGAATCTTAAGTTGTATCTATGGGTCCTCATCCTGCCATAACTCATTTTTTTCAATCAATCTCCTTGATGTAGCTCATCCTCCCCTCTACATCCTCTCTGTTACATCATGAAGAAGCTTGAGTTGTATATATGGTCTCCCATCATCATCAGGGTTATGCCTATAGGTTAAATTGTGTCTTCCATTGAGTGAAAAATGCATCAAGAAATAAATTTATGAACCTTTGGTACTCTCCCTTGTTGTCGTGGCCACTAGACCTAGGAATATGGGAGAAGAAGGGAAAGATGTGCTTTTCATCGAAGTGATGGGTGATTGCTATTTGCTTCCCTCACTTGCATAGAAAGATGAAGATATTGCCACTAACCTGTATGATTTAGGTTAGCACATTGAGAGAAGAGCCAAAGGCTATCCCATGAGGGAAACACTTTCTTCTTATCTTTCTCTTGGTGCTTCTTGGGTTAGGTGCTCTGCTTGTCCCAAAGGTAAGTAGGATGTCCAAACTCCTCATTGTAATATGTTAACCTTTGGAATGGACAATGGAAAGAACTTTGCCTCCAATTTTCACAACCATATAGCGAAAAGTGTGGAGGAGTTGGAGGTTAAGGAGAGATATAATTCAGAAAAAATATGAATATCCTTTTAAGATCCCCTTTTAGGACATTGGCCATACTAGCCGAATGCATATCCTCTTCTATAAAACTATCACTCTCTTTTGGGTGATGGAGTTCATGGCCCTTGTTATGATGGGAGATAAGCATGTTGTAGCAGGACCTAGCACCAAGGATTTGGCCCTCCAGGTTGCTAGTTTGTAAAAACATTAGAAAGGATGTGACATAGATCAATTAAGCTATTTAGATGCTGCAATTGACTGTGGACATACCCTTGGATGCATAAGAAGGAATTTCCTAGGAGGAGTTCATTATTATCAATGGATTTTAGTAAACGCTAAGATCCCTTCTGCCTTTTACACTATTGGTTTTCCATTTAACGCACAATTATGTTAATAAGGCTCATAGGGAGTATGGATCAAGGTGCTCTAGTTTGCCTCCTAGAAGTCTGTATTTTCTCAGTCCTTTTGTTAGAATAGCACATGATCATTATGTTACGAAATTCTCAAGATATAGCTGCTAGTTTTTCGTCTTCAACTCATCTATACATCCCATAGAGTTACATGTAGCCTATTTATTTATGCTTTTTGAAAATTTTTTAAGGAACCATCTGTGAAAGCTCTGTTGTCAATGTTTAGTGAGACCTTGCTAGATCCATTATGTAACTCTCTCTCTCTCTCTATGTATATATATATACACACACACACCTTTTTCTTTGATTGGTTAGTAGTAGTTTTTATATTAATATGTAGAAATACAACAATATACCGAAATCTTGAGTGAATAGAGCTTGAGAATTGTCAAAATTATAATCCTTGTGGCAAAAGAGTTGATAGTTAGACTATAAAAGTGAGTCATATAACAAAATTAAGTACTGAATTGGAATTGGAAAGTTACCACAGACTATAGAGTAGGTAATCCACAAATATAAATTATGCATGTATGCTATGGACATAAGCATTGTTGCCTTATCGTAACACACTATCCAATTAAACTGAAGAAAAGGGACAAACATAAGAGCTTTCTTGTTTTACGGGTAGGTGGTCTGACATCCTTCTCAGGTGTTGTTGTGGGCATTGCCTCTAGGCTCTAAGTGAGGAGCGCTGCATCCTTTGAGAGTTATTTTCTTTGCTTGGATAGGTCCTTGGGGAGAGTGGTGTAGGTAATCTCTAGGTGTCTAAATTTCTTGGTCGAAAAGCGAAGATTTTTTTTTGTCTACCCCATGGAAGCGTTGGAATAGCGATGTCATGTAGCGTCGGAATTCCAAAAATTAGAAGCTTCAATTGGGGTGTTAGTTATCATCAGAATTGTGAAAACTATAAACATTGGTTGTGGTGTTATTAATCCTTAGACTTGTGATACATTTGTAATGTTAGAACAACGATGAAGTTTAAACCGTTTCCCTCGTTGGAATTGCAATGCTTATATACATCAGTTGTGATGATGTTAATCATCGGACTTGTGACATGTTTGCAACGTCGGAACAATGACGAAGTTTAAACCATTGGTAGTGCGACAAAGCTTGAAACGTCAGAAGAGTGACGAAGTTTGAAATGTCAGAAGAGCGACGAAGTGTAAAACGTTGGAAGAGTGACAAGCACTTTGAAATGTCAGAATTGTGACACTACCAAAAAAATTTGGAATTAGTGTCGCTCTACCGACAGTTAACTCAAGTGTTGGAATTGCGACGCGATTAGAAATAACATTTTTCCCCACATCAAAGTGTAGCTCTTGGGATGCCTATGTGTCGCAAGAGTGACATTTTGGCTGTCGAAAATTGGGCCAAATGTGATAGTGTATGTAATTGCAGTTGAAAACGTTCCAATGAAAGGGGCTCCGATGTTGATTGGAACTTCGTCATGAAGTTCAGAGAACCAAGGGTGCAGAGCAAGGCTAGCAGCTAAGTACTATGGATTATATTAGAGCCTGAATATTTCGTAACTCCTTAGTAAATGAATTTTGAGAAAAGTTACGATCTATTGGGAGCTCCTATGTGTTGGCGCTTGGTCAAGGAAAGCAAAATATCCAAGGCCTTAGCACATGAGCACTAAGCTACTGGTCACAACACATGGTTCCATGGAGGAAAAATAATAAGGACCTAAGCATAAGAGGGGTTGAAGGCCAATCAAAATTCTATGATTTCAAAAAATTTGTTTTAATAAAGTTACAGTAAGTAGTGGATCTGAAACTTCACAGTGGTGTAATATTATGAGATATGAGGCTCTAAAATGGAAACATAGAGGTATATTAAGGACGGTTGAGTCAGAACCTAAGTAAATGCGTGCAAAAATGTTGGTTTCGCAGGACTAATCAAAACTGGAGAGATCACTTGGAAGAGTATTGGGTCTACCATGATCTAAGAAATGCCCAATTGAATTAAATAAAGTGCAGAGAAGCCATCCTAAAGTGCAGTCAAGCTCTGTGATACATGAATAAGCATGGAGAGCTTGAGGGAAATGAGATTTCTTTACAGAAAGGATAGTTCCCAGTTGGAATTTTTAGTTTGACTGAGGAATTAGTGGAATGTCAGATGCAAAAACAAAAGGAGAGTGATGCAGGAGTACATGCTTGGGAAACAAAGGAAACATATACCATTGTGCAGTAGAGGAACAAAACAAAGGAACATAGTTGAGAAAAGTGGCAGATTGAAACATTGTTGAGGGAGATGAGTGGAGAGCTTGTGTTTTATGAGTGCATTGTTCTGTGAGTCTAAGTGAGCCTATTCTGCAGAGAAATTCTGAGAGTGCCTAAGTAGAGAAAATAGACCCTAAAAGAGGTTGTTCTATTATGAAGAGGAAGAAGGTTTGGTGAGATAGTGCTGCAGTGTGAAAGGATGAGAGAGACTATTGAATAGAAGGGACGAAGAGCTAAAGTCTATACTAATGAGAACATAGGGTCAAGAGCAGTGTGATACTCTAGAGTGGAGAGAGGCTTGTGTGAGTTGTGTGTTAGTGAATGTTGTGAGTGAAACAAAAAGTTGTAGTAGAGTGTGCAAAGGGCCAATAATATAGTGTTGCATGGGCCAAAAGACTACTGAGGAGAACGAAGTTGATATCAAGCAGAGTGGCCTCTAATTACAATGAAAATTGGGTTCCTATTTGAGTGTAAGGTTGAGCCTACATACCAGAAGTTGGTGCTTCCATATCTAGTGGATGCTTGAGAAGGCTTGGGGCCTGATTCCTCCTACAAGGTTGTTCTTTCAAAAATCCAAGAAGTTGCAAGGTGGCGCTTTCAAAAAATATGTGAATTTGGTGCTTCAAATGGTGCTTCTGGTAAGTTTAACAAGTGTATACAAAAATAGGGAGTTGGTGCTTCCTACCAGAAGCACCATGTGAAGCACCAAATTCACATATTTTTTGAAAGCACCAACTTGTAACTAGCGCCATGTGAAGAATCCACTAGAAATTTGTTGATTCTTTTAGTTGTTCCCTCCATACACTGCCTTAGGTTGAACCAAGTTAGGAAAATTGGATCAGGAACAACATGTTGAAGGACCTTGTAGCTAAGAATATCTTTCAAATATGTTGCAAGTGGTTCCAAATTTACCTGTCACCCCAACATTCATCGACGTTGAAGGAAAAGTTTAAGTCCCCTACAAAGATCATAGGGTGAATATCAAAAAATTATACCAAAAGAATCAAACACCTCCCATAATTTTTTGTGATTGTTGTATCAAGAATATAAGTCCATAATTTTAAGTCAAAAGATCCAGCCACAAGCATAGCTTGGAAAAATTATTGATGAATTTAACTTGGATGCCTGGAATTTGAAAATGAAAGGATCCTAGATTTCTACAAAAGTACCCAAATTCCCAGAAGAGCTAGAATCACACATGACCCATGTTGGACAAATTCTTAATAGGATATCTATTTATTTCTCCTTATTCATCATTATTTATTGTAGTAGGAAAATTGAGGGAAACTTGGATTTAATTTTATATTTTAGGAATCTCTTTCTGTGGGAAAATCCCATCCCTCTCATGTTTAGTGACATGAGTCTCATTGAGATTCATATGGTACGAGATGCAATACTCTAAGATCTTGGTGAGTATAATCCTCCAATATTTCATTCATCTCATAAGAAGGCCCTGGATCAAAGGGTGGATATAGGTATTCCTCCACTAATTCATAAAATATTGTATTCAATTCTAGTGCTAGGTCTCCAGAAAGAGTGAGTTTTCTATATATTGTCTCTTTCCTCCTTCTACAAATGTGAACAGATTTGGCAGGATTCCCCTTTGTCCTAGGTTCGTCATACTGAATATGATTTTTCTTAATACTCCTGTTCTCCAGGCCTAGCCTTGGAATATATTTTCAAGCCAGAATGTCCAAGTCTTCCGATATAGGGGAGAAATTTGTGTCTGGAGTTGATTTGTTGCATATTGGAGATAGAAGAGAGATTTGACTTATTTTGTTGGGCATATGAATGATTTATTTAACTTTCCTCTTTACTAGATTTTGAAATGGAGATTCTCACACCTTCTCATTATATTTATTCCTCTCCTCCTCAGAACCTCCTCACATTGGATATTCTAAATCCTTATCAATAATCTACTCCATCTTGGTATTTTGTATTATATAGTGGAGGCTATGTTGCATGAAACGTGGGTCTAGGGTCTGTCTTAACCCATAAATGAAACACAAATTCATTTCACTATACCGTATGACCTGGAAGCATTTTTTTGTTCATACTGGGTCATTTCACATTGGTGAAACATGCTCAGTATTGACATAAACACATTTGGAGGTCGTACCAGTGCGTTTCCATCATTTTAACTTTTTATTTATTTTTATTTTTTTGGGTTTCATGTGTTTTATTATTATTTTAATTGTAGAAAGTGACTTTTGGATGCTTCTAGATGGCTCTCTCAACTCATAAAAAGTCTCTCTCATTCTCTCGTCACACGAATTGAGCAAGTCGTTTGACTTGCAGAAGGGAGATTTTAGAAAGGATAAAAGAGGAAGAGAGTAGTGTTTCATCTAGGGCATTTTCACCAATGAGAAAAGGATATTTGAGCAGCAAGAGAAAGAGATTTAAAAAGTAGATTTGGAGTGCAAAGTTTCCATCTATGACATTCTTGGATTTTGGCTCAGCTACAACCATATTTCTCTTGTCTTTTGTGGAATTTTGGGGTAGCTTCAGCTACACATAATTAATTTGGGTAAGACGAATTCAATTTCTTTTTTTTTCCCCATTGTTTCTCTATTTTTTAGGGTTTATACTACCAAAAATATGATTTTTTATTTATTTATAGATTTAAAAAAAAAAAATTTACAGCAATGGTTTCCATCCAAGGTTCATGTTCAAGCCCCAAGTCCAACCCAAGGGCTAAATATTATCTTCTTTGGAGGGATGTTCAGAAGCTTCAAATATGTGGAGGTGGTAGCTCATGGGAATGGAAATGTAATCTTTGTAGTAATTATTACAAGGGCTCTTACCCAAGAGTCAAGGCACATCTTTTGCATGAAGAGGGACAGGGGATTGTAGGTTGTTGGGGATTGTAGATTGCACAAAAAATTCAGACGCTCTGGTGAGGAGGGAATATCAAAGAGAGAAAGCTAAGGCGGATGGAATTAAAAGAAGGCATGATGAGCTTAGTCAAGCTACTACTAAAGCTCCAGAAAACATTGATCCAAGGATTGTAGTTGAAGCAAGGGAGAGGAGAGCCACTCAACAACCAGAACAAACACCATCCAGAGGGGCATATGGTACATTTCAAGATAGCAGAATTGCAAAATTGGTGAATGTGCAAGCAAGAGAAGATGTTGATTCCAGAGTGGCTAGTTGCATCTATGCATGTGGTGTCTCATTCAATGTTGTTTTCTCTCCTTACTGGAAAGATATGATAAGGAAAGTTAACAAATCTCCTCAAGGATATAAGGGGCCCAGCTATGAGAAAGTTAGAACTCAGCTTGTCAAAAATGAGAAGGATCTTGTGGAGGATATATTATCACCAATTCATTCTTCCTAGACTAACTATGGGGTTACCATAGTCTCAGTTGGATGGACAGATACAAGGCATAGACCATTGATAAATATCATTGCCACTTCACCAAAAGGATCAATGTTTTTAAAGGAAGAATACTACTCGAGAGAGGTAAAATATGCACAATTCATTCTTGATGTTATTATAAAACTATTGAACAAGTAGGTCCTAACAAGGTGGTGCAAGTTATCATGGATAATGCCTCAGTATGCAAAGATGCAGGTTTAATTATTGAGGTATGACCACATCTTTTGGACACCTTGAATTCTCCATATTCGGAATACGATCCTAGAGGAGATCGACAATAAAGTCCCATGGATAAATGAACTCGTAGGGGAAGCAAGGGAGATTATTAAATTCATCACCAACCACCACCAATCTCGATCAATATTTCTAGAGTACTCTAAATTGGAGTTGTCAAAAGTTGTTGAGACAAGATATGCCTCAAAATTCATAATGTTGTGCCGCCTTGTTGAGGTCAAGCAAGCATTAGTTTCTATGGTGGTGAGTCAAGTTTGGGCTAAGTCGAGACATGGAGATTCAGAGTGGGGATATACAATGCGTAGATTATGCCTTGATGAGGATTGGTGGAGAAATATAGATTTCTTGCTAATGTTCACAACCCCTGCATTTGAGCTTCTTTAGAATGTTGACACTAACCAACCTTTCTTAGGAGAGGTATATGATGGCATGGATTCCATGGTTGAGAAAAATAAGGAAATCATTTCACAAGAGTCTCCACAACTTTTCTTTGTAGATGATCATTTTGCTGAATTAGTCAAGAAAATCTTAGTTGATAGGTGGAACAATTTCAACACTCCATTGCACACTTTAGCACATGCCCTGAACCCCAATTTTATGATGAGGAGCTTATTTACCAAAGAAATGGGAAGAGGAAGGCACCCCATAAGGACAGAGAGGTGGCTAATGGGGTGAGAAAATCCCTTATGAGAATTTTTCCAACTCATCTACATAGGGGGGTGAAGGAAGAATTTGTCAGTTTTGATACAAAAATATATTCAAATACATAATTTTGGAGGAGAGAAGCACCAAAAGGTGACCATTATCACGACATTCCCAACACCTAAAGGGGATTCCCTAAAAGTCGATATGATGTCAAATATAATAAGTTTTCCAATAGATATCTACTGCCATTGGAATCCCCCATGATAATTCCACTTCCACCAAGAACCAAGAAGATTTATTATCTAATAGCCCCATACATCCTTCATCCATAAAGTATAATTTTCCTATTTTTCTTGCAATTTCCTTAATAACACCCTTTTTCCAAAACTCATTGGGTAGGAAACGTAATTTTTGCCATATGATTTTCCTCTTTGGAGACTCAACCACAGGTTCAAAACGAACTTTCGAGTGTTTTAGAACTAGAACCAAAAAACCACAACCTTTGACCCATGGTAAGCTTGTTATCTTCGATGCATGGTCTTCATTTAAACATTGGAAACCAAACCACCCGTTGAATTACACTGACCTTGAGTCGGTAGCCGAGAAGAGACCCAACATTTTAGTCTCCATTCCTTCCTCTCTATCCCATTAATTTTAATGAACTCCCGTATCCTAACTAGCATGCTTCGTGAGCCTAACTACATTTTCCCAATATAAGTCCACCCATGATAATTTTTTGAATATCTTCTTTAGCTTTAATTGGCTTCTTACCCTTGAATTTGTTGGGTTTCCTATTTGAGATTCTTCCTTGCATAAGTCCTCTGTAATACCATTTTGAGCGACTTCTTCCCTAATTGTTCCTATAGTATTATCATACTGATTTGTTGTGGTTGACGAAACGAGTTTGTTGAGATATTGAGAATTCCAAAACAACAGAAATGGAGAGAATAAACTCCCCTCTACAACACAGAGAAATTAAAATTCTTTTGACAGGAGACAGAGTTTCACACTGTAAAACAACTTCTATTACCTCAAAAAAATAAATTTGTTACAAATATTCCTCTTAACAGAGGGATAACATAAAGAAGAGTGACTACTACAGACGCAATGCACAGAAAACTTTCACTGTCTATCAAACAACATTCTTTGTCTCTCGAAACAACACTGCTGTGTATTTTTCTTTCTGCGCTGCTGTGCGAAAAAAACCAAAACAATGCAATGCATGCTCTACAGGCTCGCAGGCCTTTTTGGCTTTCATATGCCGCATAAAAAAAACATTACGAGGAACTATATTAAAATACTTTTTAAAACAAAACTATTAAAAAACAAATATGATGCAGGACCCACAATACAAACAACAAACCAAAAACTCCGATTGCGATTGACAATCGGATGCAATGAACAAATATGAAATTTGGCTCATAGTGCAATCGGGTCCGAACTTTAAACAAGTGCAATCGGGGCACACAATAAAAAAGTTTCTATTGTGATCAAGACACGGATGCGATTGGCACTTATTAACTCCGGCATATAACTGGATTGGGTCCGCCACTTCAATCGGGGCATATTACAAAAGTGTGCGATCAATCGGAAAGTTCCGATTGCGATTAAGAACCAGACGTGATTGAACTTTATTAACTCCACTGTATAAGTTGGATCGGGTCCGCCATTTGATAGTGCAATTGGGCCCAACACTTAAGGGCTTCCTATTGCGATCAGGAACCGGATGCGATTGAACTATGAACTATGGTATATAACCCGATTGGGTTCGGCCTATGATCGGAGCATATAACAAAACTCCGCCGATTGAACCTTGCGATTTTGAACTTGCGATTCCATTGAAATATCGTCACGTGGTCAAGTGGACCCATGGGCCTCGGCTATGGTGGGGGTGATTTATAACATAAACTTTGGTTGTATTGTGTACAACCGTTCCATTGCGGAACTCTGCCACATCCACAAGACATTTGTTTCATGTATTATTTGTATGTTGCGATTTGCGATTGCGATTGGATCGCATCGCATCGCAGAACTCCTCATCAACAAGACACTTCAAAAAGCTTTGGCTGTTTTATTCACTTTGGTTGTTGAGGGCTTTAAACGCCTGAAATGACTGTTTTTAATTAAGTCTGCTCCTCCGTAGTTCAGATCTACGGGAAATCTTCATTCCTTCTGCAGAAAACAGCTATGCCCATCACCGAATTAACTTCCTCTGCAATCTGTGGCTGCGTCCCATCAAAATATTACTCCTTCCTTACAATTTCTCCATCTTTCTTTAATACAGAGTGATGTGCACTCAAAACTCTGCTTCCGCTGCCTTGTACTCTTTTTCTTCTGCTCAAAGGCACGCAGATAACTTTAATATTTTCAACAGAGTTCTCCTTCTTTCTTTGTTCCAATATGAGGCCCTGTTTTGACTGATTTGGATCTCGCCTTCTTCAAAACACAAAATTGTTTTCTGCTACCACTGTAATATCAATAAGACTTTCCACATCCATATCTGAATCGCTTATCGGTGACTATCCCTCCATTTTTATTTTTGTGTAGTACATTGTGAAGGGGAATTGTTAAGTTTCAAAACGTTACTAGACGTTGTTGGAGGTTTAAGATCATTTTTATGTAGGTATCTATTTGGTCTACATCGACCAACCCGAGTGCGGTCTCCAATGGCTTTACCGTGTTGACCACCCCAGACTCCTCTATGGACCAATCATAGCACAAAGATGTAACGCCATTTCATGTGAAAGATCTCATGTGTACCTCTGGATCTTCCAAATAATTCTTTTTCTCCGAGTATTAACTCAAGGTCCCGGGGATGGAGAAAACTGGTAATACATCCACCAGAGCTCCTTCTGCTTCCCTTTGCATTGATCCATCAATCAACTCATGTATCTGCAAGTGACAAAATGGCGTCATTTAGTCCCTCAACTCCCATTAAAATTCTTAGATGTCTGGATTCAAATATTACTACCACCACCAACATTCTTAAATTCATTAATGCATTGGATGCTGCATATGAACCGGCTTGATTGGAAACTCTGAAACATCCGAAAATCACGAAGGCCTCAATCTTATGTGTTTAGAATCACCGTGTTATGCTTTCAGCCATTGAGACTAACAGAAACTACATTTGAGCCCATACAACCACGGGTTTCAACACAGAGACACAAAATTTCACATCAAACGAGTTTATTACAATCAACGTCGATTACATATTAAGGTCAAAACTTAGTCATTGAGATTTACATCTTACTAGGATAACGCTCGCCAATTTAGCGATGGTTCGTCTTTGATTTGGCCAGGTTCTTATGGAATGGCTTCTATTTTAATATTTGAAATTAGCATTCGTGGATTTCGGTACTTGCCAAACATGCTCAACATTCTCGATCAATAAAATGAATCATTTAAAAACCATAGAGACTAAGGAACCATTTTTAAATTTTTCTTCCTAGTAGGTCGATATTGAAAGATAAAACGAGTTTTTGATGGACACTCAAAAGACTCCCAATGATTAGTTATTTGCAACATACATTTCCTTCGAGTATACCTTATTTCAACTTGTTTCTACATAATGTGAAATAAGCACATCATGATTTCCATTAAATACATCGGGCTTCCATGGTATATATATATATGATAACATTTTTTAATTCAAATTAACAAATATTTTATATTGTGAATATGTCAATATTAAACATTTTTTCCGTACCAAGAAAAGCAATAACCTCTATAATAAATATTTTAGTATATTTCTTCTTCTCGGTCTTTTTTTTCCAGAAAGAAAAATACATATATGAGAAAATGCAATATAGTACATTATACATGAGAAGAGAGTGCATAGAAGCACTGATCTAATAGAGAAAATTTTAGAGCCAAATAAAGATTCGATCTAAAACAACAGAATAAACCCATCAGTACGAGTCAAATAAAAAAAATATGTTCTCCACCAGAGTATATAGAACAGCCCAAGGCAAATAGTAAACATGTGTCGAGTAAATATCAAGACAATTGGCACTATAATGCTAGAAAGCCAGCATTCAATATATGCCATCACATATGGCCAGGATCCATAAGGGAAACGTTATATAACAGCAGCCCGAAAGATATAGGGCCATAGCCATCCCGGGAAAAAAGAAATGTACAATAGCCGCCTCGCTTGTTGTAGGAAGGGATATACTGGCTCGCTTGCACCTGTGGAAAAAACATAATATGCGGCTCGCCTGAAGGAGAAGAAAACGGCAGTCATCCGGAATGGAAACAGGCTCGCTTGCTTTAAGAAGCAATATTACACACTTCATGCTATACCATATTCACCATCAAACTTAGGGTTTCTTCCGATTAATGCTGATATATAAATATACATTTATTCTCAACGCAATGGGTGGTTTATACCGATGTAATTTTTGTTTTAAAATCAAATTATAAAATTTTCATTGAATCCGATAATTGGAAGTGAACTACTTGGCCACAATATGTTTGGACAATGCCTTTTCCAAAAGTAATTTGTTCTCCAAGTTAACAATAATTAAAAAACACCAAAATCAACATCCTCAATCTCAACCTGAAGAAGAATTAAAAAAATAGAATAAAATATTGATTTAAAACTATTTGCCCCTAATATTGATTTAATTGTGATTCTTATGCCACAATGTTTCCATATGTGAAGAATAACATAAATCTGATTTAAAACCATTTTCCCACAATATTGATTTGATTGTGATGTTCATACGAATTAAATAAACATTTAGAAAACAAACATCCAACATCCACTTTCTTTTATACGATGCACAATGTTTTTTCTAAAATAATTTATACTCTATTTTTACGTATAATTAAAAACACTAAAAGTCAATATCCCGAGTGCGAAGAATAACAAAAATTTTATCTAAAACCATTTATCGACAATATTGATATAATTGCAATCCTCATACCAATTAAATCAGCATTTTGAAAAAAAACATCACGTGATGTGTAGAGTAGACGACTCTATAGTGGACGGCTTTTGTTGAGGAATAAGTTAATTGCTATTGTGTGGCTTGCAGGCTTTTGCACCTAGCCTAGGTTTATAGTGGCAGCCAGTAAGATTTGATCCAAGGCCATGTTCAGGAAAACTGTCACCAATTACCGATTATTCTAAATTTAAAAAAAATAAAAATAACAAAAAATAAAAATAAAAATAAAAATAAAAAATAAAAAATAAAAAATGTCAATTGAATTCTTGTTAATTAATCCTTATTAATGGATAAATATATAAATGAATAAGAATAAATAAATATATAATAATTTACCCACAATATTGATTTAATTGCAATCCCATACCAATTAAATGAGCATTTAGAAGAAAGCATCCAACATATGAACGATAGAATAAGACAATTTACTATAATGAAAAAATATATAATGAATAACGAATAAGAAACCGATGATATGCTGATTAAATGCTCTTAATGATGTTAGTAACTAATAATGAATGGTCTATGAGTGATATGTTGGTTGTTCTATTAGTTTTTTTTTTTAATAGATTATATGATTTCATATTATTTAATGAGATTTAATTTTGAATATGGTGTTTTTGGTGATGTTCTAATTTTTCTATATATAATTAAAGTAATTAATATATCTATATATATAAAATTGATGTATAATTTTTATTAAAATATAATTGATAATAAATGAGTGTGGAGGTTTTTTTTTTTTTTTTCATCAAATTTTACAAAAAATATACATAATTAGTAATTGCATTACATCTTGCAAAGGAAATATCATAAGTTGGTAGCATAGGAAAGAGTAACATAGAAGAAAAAAAAAGTGATATGTTATGTGATTTTAGGTTTGGATAATTGTTTGATTAAAAAAAATGGTTTTTATAGCCTAAGGTCAATAGAAATAGTACATTGAGTATATTCAAATAAGGGCACAACACATTCACTATATTTTAGAGGTTAAACATGTCTATTTAGCATGCTTGAACTTGGGATCAATATGAATCAATATGTCGGATTTGGGTAAATTTATGAATGTCATATTAGTGAAACACACTGCAACATATTGTCATTTTTCCATTATAAATATTGATGCCCATGGTGTCAATTGATTGTAGTCATAGTTGCAACAAATGTTCATGACTTTGTCGTGCGTTCAGAATCATTGATTTCAACTTAAATTCACTCATGGAAGTGAGCCTTACAACAATATTTTCCATTGGAAGCACCTTGTTACCACCTTTAGAAACATGTTAGTTATCCTCTTAAACACAAAATGCTACCAATTGGGATGGAAAACGAATCTTGTAATGCTAGATGTATACCACCTCACTTAGATGAGAAAATCGCTAAAATTTAAAATATGATGAAGATCATCTCGAGAACTATTAAAACCACTTACGTTTGTGCCAAAAACATGCCAATTCATCCTTAATGACTATGTCGAAAACTGTAATACTATCTCAAATGAAGAGATAGAAAATCAAAGAAGTTTGAGTTTATGAGTGAGTAACCAGATTTGATGAGAACAATGATTTTTATTTTTGTTTTTGGTTGTTGGATTTGAACTGCAATTTGTGGAGAATAACCATGTTACCTTCGTTGGATCTTAGAGTTGTTATAAATTTGAGAGAAATAAATCGGACTCCACTATAAAATTAATTTGAGATCAACTTATTATGGGAATAGTTTATGCAAGCATTGCATGATCTTGAAACGACTTCATATTTATAATGAATGTTGTATATGAAAGAAAGCCAATATGTATTAGGTGAAGCTAGTCAATATTTTGACCTACCTTATCCACTTAATATTATATGAGATACGTTTGATACCAATGTTATCCATCAATTTTAATGTGATATAATGATTTTTTCCCCACTTTCAGTGCCCCCCAAAAAATGAAGCCAATGGACCAGGCTCTATTCACCACTACAAAAGAATTACATCATTGTACCATTGTAACCAAATAGGCATGACCCATGCTTCAAGTTGCAGATGAAAAAGTAATAAATTTGAAAAATCAAAGCACATTTTTAAGTCAGAAACAAACACTAATGCAAAAGATCACCATTCTAAAATATTGAACAGTTTGTATACTAATTTCTAAGATACTGCACATTGTGCTTAGTTTTAGTTTTGTTAATGTTGTTTCCACCCTTACTAACTATTTCTTATTGGTTCCTTATGGTTTATCAATATTAATTTTGGAATTATATATATGGACTAATGCAGGAACATGATAAAATACAAAAATACACATAATGCAGATATGCATATCACATAATTGAAATATTCTTACCTATAGAATGGAAATAAACTAGCTAGGGCGCTGGTTGGATATTCTGTTGGTGAGAGTTATTTATTTGCGTGTCCATGATACGATCTGTGGTGGCATATTCCATGCATTACGAGTTTAAATCTATTGGTATGAGTTGTTCTGCAATGTCATAAGTGTCAGGTAGAGGTGGGAAGTAGGGCTGAAGGTGGTCCACATTCAACATTGGGTATAGACCAAGAAGTGGTGGAATAATGAGCCCGAAGGAATTGTCCCCTATAGCCTTGGTGATGGTGTATGGCCCATATCAGAGCAGGAAAAGCTTACATTGGGCTCTAGCGAGGCGCTCCTTCTGCAATTGTAGCCACATGTTGTCGCCCACCTGGAAGTTGTGTGGCACCCGATGCTGATCATGTCGCTGCATGCACTTGCCATTGGCTCTATCCAATATGTCATGAACTTGTTAGCGTATGTGTTGAATGCACATAATGAAGTTGTTCTCCTTGTCATCTTCAGGCTGGACATGAGTCGAATCAGCCTGAGTAGCTGCAAATGGCATGGCGATGTCAATGGGACATAGTGGCTGGAATCCCAAGCCCACCTGAAAGGGGCTATGATCGGGTGAGTTATGCAGAGCTCGACTATAGTTGTGTTTTACATATGGGAGGATCTCATGCCATGTGCATGGATGCTTTGAGTTGTACATGCATAGAATGTGTATGATCATCTTGTTGACTACCTTTGTCTAGCCATCAGTTTGGGGATAGAAATCTATGGACTTGGTGAGATTGGTGTCCAGCATTGACGAGAGGCTAGAACAAAATGTACTAAGGAACCTATTGTCTTGATCTAAGATGATAGATTGTGGGATCCCAAAGTGTACCAACACTCGTTCAAGGAAGAGTTTAGCAGTGGATTCTGTTGTGATATTGTTCTTGCAGACCGCCTTAATAGTTGTATTCGAGAATTTTTCTATGAGCACGAAAACACAGTCATTTCCATGCCTATTATAAGGAAGGCCTAACATGTAATCCATGGAGATGGATCCTGAAGGTCGACTAGGGGTAGGCATCGGAGTATGGAGGACTTTCTTCTTGATGGTTGGTTTGGCAATGACGTAGGTAGTGAAGGATCTGATGTACTTCTCGACATCGAGTTGAAGGTTCATCCTATACAAATACTTTTGTAGTACTACCACTGTTTTCTTGACCCTAAAATTCCCAGTGACCCGATTGTAGTGCACTTCCCAAATGATCTTGGCACGCTCACTTGCAAGAACACAAAGGTGTCCAAGGTGACATAGCAGTGCATCTTGTGGGTGAAAATTTGGAACTTGCTTACCCTCCAAGAGCGTCTTGTATGTGTGGCCAAATTATGGATTGATCTTGTATAGAAGCGATCGATAAGAAGTCTTGTGCCAACAAGAGTTGAGCACAATGGTTAGCACCACGATCGGCGCTCGACTGCTCCAACTTTATTGGTGCTTCCCTTCTTATACTTGATGATCAAATGAAACTATTGCAAATATGTGGACCACTTTTGATGGTGATCATTCTACAACTTCCCTTGTGTTTGTATGAACTGCAGGGGTTGGTGGTTTGTGTGGATAACCATTCCCATCCCCAAAATGTAATGCTTCCATTGTCAGCAAGCCTGCACAATGGAATACATATCTTTGTCACAAGTGGGATACTTCTGGACTGCGTCAGATAGTGTCTCACTGTGATATCCCACTGGATGCCCTTGTTGAGTAAGAATTTCCCAAATAACATAGTCTGAGGCATCTATCTCAATCTCAATTGGTTGTTTCAAGTTGGCTAATGTGAGCACTACGGTAGAGAAGAGGTGATCTTTCGACTCATTGAATGCCTTTTGTTGAGATTCATACAAAAATAAATTTTCTTTTACTCCTCCCTTGGTGACTTGGCTCAAGGGCTAAGTGATATGAGAGAATGCTAACATGAACCTGTGGTAGAAATTAGAAAGACCCAAAAGGTTGTGGAGCTCTATTAGAGTGGTAAGGGTTGGCCAATCCTGAATGACTTGGATCTTGGATGGATTCACATGCAAGCCCCCGCACATCAATAATGTATACCACATAATGAACCTGGGTCATGCCAAAAGTATACTTCTCCAAATTGGCACACAAATTTCGTTTTCGTAGAGTTTGGAGGACCTATCAGATGTGGTGGAGGTGCTCTTCCTAAGTCTGGCTGAAGATCAAGATGTCATCCAAGTACACTACAACAAATGAGTTCATGAATGATTGCAAGATGTCGTCCATCAGCCTCGTGAAGGTTACGGGAGCATTTGTCAATCCGAAAGTCTCGACCAACCATTCGAAAAGGCCCTCAGCTTTGAAGGAATTTTTCTACACTTCGGAGGGTTTGATTGGTACCTCATGATACTATGACTTCAAGTCGATCTTGCTAAAATGTTTCACCCCCTTGAGCTGGTCCAGAATGGCATAAATCCGTGGGATAGGGTACCTATTTCGGACAATGATCTTGTTCAGCGCCCAATAGTCAATGCAGAGTCTCAATGTCCCATCCTTCTTCTGCACTAACATGATCAGGCTCCCACATGGAAAACAACTTGGCCGAATGTGACATTTCCACAGTAGCTCCTCAATATACCTCTTGATTTCGTCATTCTCCCGAATGGAGCACCGATAGATTGGTGCATTGGGGAGTGACGTACTTGGGGTCAGATCGATGGGGTTCTTGACTTGACAGTGGAGAGGCACACTTGTGGGTGAGGTGAATATTTCCTAGTACTCCTCCACAAACTTTTCCATCTATTTTTGTTGTGCGTGGGAGCTATGTGTGGAGGTCATGGCCATAGTCTTATTCTTTCCCTAAGGGCATATTATCAGGAAAATAAATTTCCTGGTTTTGGAAACACGCTTACTGCATTATTTTGCAATAACCAAAGAGATGGCAGTAGGCGGTGCTACTTCCAGTATCCTGTATAAATTATTTCTAGAGGTAACAATAACAACGCAAGGTCAAGACTCGTACACAGCATGTTGCTTCCACAAGTATGGTTGGCATAATAATACATCAAAAACATCAAGAGAGAAATGTCACATAATACCTCATCCGTGAAGGGCATGATGTTGTAGTTAAGGTGACACTTCTAGCTGATGTGGAAATCTCATCCTTGTTGAAGCCACCCGATGGTGTACGATTGTGGGAGTGATGTGGTCGAAAAGCCCAACGAATTCACGACATTTTCTAAAATGAGGTTCTTTTGCCTCCCACTGTCGACAATGAACTGCAGTGGGGAAGCAAGGACTGCTTGGCCCAACAATCACTAGTGTTGTGAGTGGAGATCTTATAGAACTCACAACACATTCCCATTTCCTTCTTTGGCTTCACAATGTTGTTCTTTGCTTGCAGATTTCATGGGTTATCCTAGGCCACCCCGCCATGTCTTTGTGCTTTGTTCTACGGTTTGGGGGCACCTTTCCCTTGATTTTGATTCACAGATCCAAAGTCTTGCTTATTCTGTTTGAACTTATGCTCAATCTTGGAAGTGTACCGATATGTTGCGCCCTGTAAGGAGATGTTGAGGAACTAGATTTCTTCTTGAATGTATATGTGCAAACAACTGTGGCACTTAAACAGCAAATGTTTCTTTGAATCTTTGATACCCAGTTTTGTGTGCGGCGTATGGAACAGATTCATCAGCTCATGCACATCTTGATCCCTTTGCTGCCACAGCATAGTCAATTGTATGTACTTGTCCTCATAGCTCTCCACGGGATAGTATTATTCTTTGATCATTTCTCGGAAAAAATTGCAAGTGGTTGCGATTGAAAACAAAGAGGGTTCCCTCTTGTCCTTTTGCTCATAGTAGGTTTCCCACTAGTCCTTGACATGGGAGGTGGCTTTAAGAAGTGAAAAAGTAATATTTTCTTGGTTGGAAAAGTCATGAACTAAGAAATACCCTTCCAATAGATTCAACCATCTATCTATGACATCTGCATCAATTTGGCCCTCAAATATGGGAATGTCAAAGTTTACTTGTACCTTAAAAGGAGTTTCACCTCCTAAGTAGCTTTTGGATGCAGATGTGTCATCGATGGGAAGTCTTTGAAGGATCTGGGCAAAGTTATCCATCATTGAGTTCCTTTTTCTCTCAAGGGCCCCCTCGAGTAATATTTTGATAGGATCTCCTGCTCCCTCATCTATATTTTTGTCCACCATGGGAGGTTGTCAGGGTTTGTGAGGCTGGTCTTGCAAAGGTTCAACTAGATCGAGCCCTAACTCCTTATACCTTGACCTCGTTCGGGACATGCAAAGAAGGATCGAAAAAGGGAAGACCACTCTGATACCACTAGTGCAGAATTATGCATGAATGCAATAAAATACATAAATATACATAAACACATAGATGCATCATAAATAATACTTCATTTCATTAATATCACATAACCAAAATATGCTTACATAAAGAATGGAAATAAACTAGTTAGGGCACCGGTAGCTTGTCTATGAGAAGAGATGTGGCAGCTACAGTCCTCTGAATTGTGTTACAATGAGGTTTGAAGGCCTATTTATTATTGAGAAAGAATGGAAAACCTTGAACATCCAAAAACCTAACCCTAGGAGATGAAGCACCAAAACTATCTGTTCTGTTTGGGTAAATTGGTACATCAACTTCCTCGGGATGTAACTTTGGCATACGATATCTATTTGATGCACACAATACCTAAATATTTATCTGAGGACTACAAATTTTTATGTGAGAAACATCAACCAAGGTCCCATGTTTCTCCCTATTTTCCAAAAAGACATCATTTAGAGCCTCAAAATGATTCTGGTAGTTCAGGAACTGAAAACAATTCTAAAAATAGTAAATTGTGCTACAATTAGGGAAATTGAAAAAATAACAGAAATAATGGTGGGGCCCTAGGTGGAATAAGCGGGTGGCCACCAATATCCACCTGGATCAATTATATTTCTTGAACCTAAAACTTGATCTTATTAATATATTTGACATATTAAACCCCATGAGCATAATAATTTTACTTCATTGTTGTGTGTTTACAGTGGCATTGAATCAGATTCTTAGGGATGTGAAGCTTGATAACATATTAGTAACCCATACTTTACATGCAAGGAAAGAGATATTGATACATGCCATGACAAGAGACGAAATTTATCTTTTGCAAGCACAATCAAAGGAAAACAAGTTGATTATTATGAAACCACCTCTTCCCAATACAAAAACACATGACCCTTTATATATTCGGTACCTAGTTATTCTCCCTAATGAATTACTGCTAATCATTCACTTTACTTCTACAAAGGATAAATTAGGGCATAAATCGTTGGTTCATTGTTTATATTATGATAACCATATTACAGGAGCTATTGTCATTGAACACTTAAGAGGACGAAGCTACAGTGGGGCGTAGTCAACCTCAAGGAGAGTGGTCTGCAAGCAACTTGTATATATTAGACACCTCCATTGGAAGGAAAATTAAATAGAGAAATCATCATTCAGATTACCCTATTAAGTGGGATTTTCTAGTTTATACCACTTGTTACCCTCCTCCTCCTAAAATTGATGAGATTGAGATGAGAACATGTTGAAAAGATTACATACATGAGTGTAAAATGTCACCTATACGCAAGGTCACTTACAAGCCAAAATGACACAGCGATGAACGTGTAATTCAATGAAAAAACCAAATAACCCAATGAAATTAGCATATGAATAGTTCAATTAATGTCGAAGAAGTTTTCGTGGACATATGAAAGGTCTATTAATTTTTGTATGTTTATTCGATTTTATGTGGGAACACAACAATACCAAGAAACTAGAAATTCCATATCTAGATGAAAAGGTTCAAATCTTCAAATTCTTGCATGAAATATGAAGGAATATACAACTCCTTGACAATGTCAATGTATAAATACAATAAGCCCTTGATCACCTAGTAATACTAGCTTGTGCATAAGACAAAAACATAATAGTGTTGATGTGTAAATAAGAAGGTCAAGAGTGATTATTCAATGTTCTATAAACACCCTCACCAATGACTGCATAATACAATGTATTCAAAACCAAAAAGGTATAGACAATTAAGAAATCTTATAACAATAACCTACAAAGGTTTCTACTCTTCCCACAGATTCCATCATATCACATATATTTAATAAATTAAATAAATATAGACTATTAAGACGTTGTCCGATAACAACTAAAGGGGGTTGTTACTCTTTCCATCACATAGCTCCTAGCCACAAAGAGAAAAAATAACACTTGTTATATGCTACAAAGTGGTATGGGGTCTTTTATTGTCATCCCTCAGCCACTTTCGGTTACGAATGGCCAAAAACAACAAAAGTTACACACTTTAAAACTTGCTAAAAATAGATGGATATGCAAAATAATTGCTCTTAGATTTTTTTTAACTAGGAACACTAAATAAAAAACAATTAGAGGAGAATGTATCTCACAATAGTAACTAATTCAAATCTCCTCAAACAAATATTAAGTGTCGAAGAATTTTGGCATCAGAAATATCAAACCAAGATTACAAGTTCGTGGAATTATTAATAAAAGAAAACAGGAGACTGCAAAATTAACCAAGATTATAAGTTCGTGGAATTATTAATAAAAGAAAACAGGAGACTGCAAAATTAATTTAACGAGTTTTAAGAAAATTATTTTAGAGCATTTTGGAAATTTCAAAAATAGATAGTAGTATATATGTATATAATTTCTTAGATGCAACTTTATGAGTTACTAAAATAAAAGAATACACGACGAATCAAATGTGCAAAATATATATATATATATATATATATATATAATTTCACCCCATTCATTTCAGACTTTTCTTGTGGTTAGCATACAAGCATGTTTTTACTCTATTTCCCTGAACGAATCAGATGTGTTAACAATTTTTGGATAGCATTGTGGAAGCACAATTTTTAAGAGATGAAATGGACTAGTGCTATTGTCAAAATAGAGTATATTTCAGTTTTTGTTACAACCTCGTTCCACGTAAATCTATTCGGGATTTTCACCATAGTTAAGAATTTTCATAGGAATTAGTAACGACCAAGGTTGTCCAACAACATATTAAACATTTTTGTGAAAAAACAAGTAATTTACCAGGTGCTATAACGTTGTACTGTCAAATTTGAATTATATAAAATCGACACCATTTTCTTGGTTGGGAGAGAGGAGTCTATTGCAAAAGACAGACACTCCAAGAAGACATGGCATGATAGCAAGAAAATATGTAGGGACGTGGCCTCCACACCTTTCTTATAGCCCTCTGTGAACCCACCGAAGATATACGTTAGCGGGAGGAAGAGCCACAACCTATTCCCATTGTTCTGCAATGCTTGAATATATAATAAAACCGCATAAGACTAGAACATAATATTGTTGATGTCTAAATAAGAATTTCAATTATGATTATTCAATGTTCTATAAAAACCATGACCAATGCAAATTTTTTTCACATATATCTATGGAAAACTTGATTAATGAGACGTTAAAAAATATGACTGCATAATATCATATTTTCAAAACCAAATAAGTACACAATATTAAGATATTGTCTAGCAATAACTTGCAGGGGTTTCTACTCCTCCCACTAATTCCATCATATCACATATATTTAATAAATAAAATAAATATATACTATGAAGGCAGTGTGTGGTAATAACATTACCAAGTTGTTTCTTTTTCCATCACATAACCCCTAGTATTTCAACAAATTACTAGCCACAAAGAGAAAACCTAACACTTGTTATAACATACAAAGGTGTATGGGGAATCTTCTTGTCATCCCTCAGGCGCTGTCAGTTATGAATGACAATGAAAAAAAAAGTTACACACCTTAAAATTTTCTAAAAATAGAGGGAAAAAGAGGGATATGCAAAGGAATTTCTTTTATATTTTTTTTAACGAAAAGCATTGAATAGAAAAAAGATGGAGGAGAATGTAATTCACAAAAATAACTAATTGAAATATCCTGAAGTGGATGTTAAGTGTCTAAATGTTTTGGTATCATCAATATCAAACCAAGATTGTAAGTATGTAGAATTTTTAATAAAACAAAACTGGCTGCTACTAAATTAATTTAAACAAGCGTTGAGAAAATTGTTTCAAATCATTTTGGAAATTAAAAAATAGATATTTGTAACCATATATATGTGTATAATTTCATGCATATGAGTAACTTTAATAAAAGATGTGGAATATAAAAGACATTGCCAATGTGATTTATTCTATCAGCTGCAACAAAGGCCAGTAAAGACCTATGACATATTATTCATACATGTTTATAATTATAAGGGTTTCAGATTTTGCAATTAGGGTTCATTTTTTTTCTCAATAATTTGTAGATTCCATGCATCAATCAAATATTCGATTCCCTGCCAACATCACATACTAATGTAAATGAAACCTTTATTACCCTATCATCATGAAAGGAACTAGAATTTCCTTTTCTATGGTTTACAAAAGAATTCAAAGTGGTATGTCATAGTTCTATGGAACCTCCTACAAGGTTTTGTGTTCATTGATAAGTCAAATTGTGAATTGCATTTCAAAATACTTCACAATGTTTTGTGGCCTAATTCAATAGGTGGTTAAGGTTTATATATATATAGATTGACAAAGTACAAATTTTACACTAGTTATTTCATAATTTTCTTATGATTAGCACTTTGTACTTTTTTTTCCTGAAATGAATTAGATGACTTAACGAATTTTGGATAGCATTATGGAAGCACAACTTTGAAGAGATGAAAGGGGTGTGCTATTGTCAAAACAAAGTATATTTCAATTCCTGTTACAAGCTCATTCCATGTAAATCTATTTAGATTTTTTATCACAGTTAAGAATCTCAATAATAATTACTAGCACCCAACATTGCCCCATAGAATACTAAATGTGTTTGTGAAACAGGAAGTAATTTACGAGGTGCTATAATGTTGTACTTTAAATTATAGAAAATCAACACCAATGCCCTGACTGCAAGAGAGAATTCCAATGCAAAATACATGCCTTCCAAGAATACATGTCACAATAGAAAGAACACATGCAGGGTCATGGCTTCCAAACCCTTGTTATGGCCCTCCGTGAACCTGCCAAAGATATACGCCAGTGAGAGGAAGAGCGACGACTTGTTCCAACTATTCTACAATGCCTCAATATATAATAAAATCACTAGAATATTGAATTCATTAGAGGAAACATATAGAAAAACACCATGAGTTACCGCGTCCTCCTTGGAATTGGCACAAAAAGGAAAACATCATGGTTATCCAAGACAATGCTAAGAAGAATGCAAGCGTCAGCCAAAAACTCATCCTCTTGTCGATAACGACATAACTATTGTACACGAGAGTATTGGTCACCATATCAAGACAAATAGCATCCTTGTGGATATCAACTCCATTAAAAGTTCCATCTCGGACAAAATAAGACATGAAAGGGGCTAACCAGAAGAAAAACAAGAATGGATTTAGTGTGATTTTTATGCAATCATCATTTGCATAACAGAAATATTGAAGAACTAGAATTGGCGACTAACCAAGAAATATGATGCATTAAGGGGTGTGTCACAACTAACCTCTCCTTTCTGCTACCAATGAAGCCAACTACCTTCCTTCCAACTATGTTACCCCATGGTGATCCATTGGATAAAAATCCTCCAATCGTTTAATATCTGATCCAATGGTGTAGAGTGAGGACAGGTGGACCCGAGGGAAATTATTTTCAAAGGGAACACCTTGCGACACAATATTTAATGTGGAGATTAGTTCTCATGAATTGATCAATTCAATTCCTTTGGGTTACTTTGTAATGTTTCAACCTTACTCAAATCCATAAATTTATGAAAAATAATATAATTAATAATCAATGAGTAATATTCTTTAAAAAAATTATTAATTGTCAGTAATTCTCTTTTTTGGTTGGTGTAATGATTATGGTATATTGGAGTTTATGTTTAGATATAAACAATTTTTTAAAAGTATTGCGAGATAATAATTTTTATACAAAAATGTGAGGGAATAATTTTTATGAAAAAGTATATTTATGTTGTCAAAAACAAATTTAAAATTTATATCTAATAAATATGTTTGACTTAGTGATGCACGTTTATATTAAGGTGATGACTTATCAGGTCTATTCCTCCATAGCTAGTACCTTTCATCACTTAGGCTATGTTACAATCTCTAATCGAGAGACTTCAGTTCTTCATAAACTATAAATTTCATTTAAAACTACTATTAATGCGAATTATGCATAAATATGGAAGGATTGGTGAACAAATAAGCATATCAACCTTTTCTCTTCTAAACGCATTTTCCTATTTACCATCAATCTAGTTGGATGTATGAGAATGGTGGAGGTGCGAAGAAGAACTCATATGCCAGAACTAGAATAGGAACTACACTTCTAAAATAGGAACAAAAAAACTGGTTCATGAGTAGAATTATGTGAACTGGAACATATCGTCCTTCATCTATTCTACCTTTGATCTTGTGTGGATCATACAAACCTTACAGCATTCTTTAGTTCTTCGTTAATGTAGATACGCTGATCTTCCTAACTTACAACCACTTTCTTCTCAATACAACTTCGAAGTTGCAAACACTGCCTTCTTTTACACCGAAGCCCTCATGAAGTTGAATTCCAATCAACACTTCCTCATTCACACATTCTGAGGATATATTCAATCCACAAGACCTTTTCCAATCCTTGGCTTACAACATCAATTATGACTACAGTCCCTTTGTAGCTCAACACATAAACTCAGACATCAATTACTATTAGAAATTACAACAATGTATAAAATTTATATCTTCATAATGAATTTGATTTACCTCTGAGACTAATCTGATTCTATGACCTCTGCAACAGTGTTTCACCGTGTTTTTCACTGACAACTCTAGTGCCTCAATAGAGACAATCTCTGATATTTAAATAGGGATCCTTCACTACAGAATGTCCAATGCACATGCATACACAAATAATACTTCAACTGTGTTGTGGCCTCGATGCTACCACTCTTCTTCTCCAGGTGTTCTAATTCACAAATCTAAAATTTGGAGCTTCTAACTAGTGCTTCTTTGCACTCAATGCATTTCTCATTCACAGATCTATGGGCGAGTTAACATACAACAATTCTCGATTAAAAAACGTAGCATATACAACAACGCTCCTATATCACTTTTAAATAACATATTACTTTTAAATCACATCGCAAAATACATTTTGGGTTGTTATGGTTCTCAATCAACACTTCATTATGACATCAAATTCACCAATCAAACTCCACCATTCAAACCATATTCCTGTTCTCATGCAAATTATATGTTGTCTTCTCCACGCATGCTAAGCGGTAACCTCAAACGCTCTGCACAAAACTTTATGCTGGCTTACTATCGATTTAGTATATGATTGACAATTAAGCTTCTTCTAACACTACAAGAATTATGAATCCTTTACTGCTCCACAAACAAAATTGCTTGCATATAAGATTTCCTCATTCAAGCATTAATTCCTACATTGATTCATCAAATGTACATAAACTGGAGTTCATCACAATCACACAATGATTCCAGAGCTACTTGGTTAACAGGTAGTCCATTCAAATAACAAAGTCAATATTAAATTCAATAACAAGCATGCAATCAAATACTCAATTAATTTCCACATCGAACCACAAGAGTAAGTACACGACCATTGTTGAAGCTTTTCTTCATGCAGTAAATGAGAAATTTTATATCCATTGAAAAGAATTCTAATCTATCTACTATGGTACCTCTATTCTATTCTTCACCATATTCTACCCATCTATCTTTATGACCTGATTTTATTCATTTGAAATGGCCTCCCTTAATGCCTTTAAGGCTTACAAATATATACAAAATGATTTTGTAACCAATTCTGGTTTAGATCCTTAATCTACTCTACCATATCCTAAAAATCCTCTAAATCCACTTTTAACTCAACTAAATCCTACTTTAGGATCTCCTAATCCCTAATATATATATATATATATATATATATATATATATATATATATATATATATATATATATATACAAACCTAATATCTCTCATATTCTCAATTATTTGAGAATATTTACATTAAAACCTCTCATATATATTTCTCAATCAAATCATATAAAAATATACAAAAATCCTATAAATAAATTAATTTCTCTAATAAACATTATACCCCCTAAGTCAACCAAAAATATAATGATTTTTCGAGCCGGATGCTCCTCTATCAGACTCCCAAAGTTAGAATAAATCATGATCTCCAGATCACGTATCTCCAATTGTTGTCCTCCTAGATCTCAAACTTTGTTCTGCAATGACCTCTTTGCTTCATTTAGTTATTGTTCATGTACTCTACTGTCTTTTCTTGTTTCTTCTGGTTTCCATATTTTAGTTTGTAAGAGTCCACTGAGTTTTCCTTCAACATTTGTCACATTCCAACCTTTCATACAACTAACTGTTTGTCTTCTCTTTATGAAACTCCTTTCCTTATGTTTCTTCCTCATAAGCTTCATAAAATTTTATATTTCTCTATCCAAATTACTTTTTTGTTGATTTCCTTTCCTTTGTCTATGAGTTTAAAAACTCTTTTTGTCTTCCTTTTCTTCTCCATATCCTTTGAAGATGCATAGGAAATTTGAATGTCTTATTCCCTTCTTTTCCATGACAGAATTAGCATTGTCACATGCCCCAACAATATTGAATTGCATGAGATATTCTTTCCCTTTGTTGGCATTTTCTTCTAGCTGCTGATTACAATTCCATTCTAACTCATCTTTATTGTCATTGAAGACACAAACTTTTTCATCCTCATACTGCCTTTGGACTTCACTCTTACCTTCAAAATATAAGATGTCCTCTATCTCCTTTATTACATAATTTTGTATCTTCTTCATCACCTACAAACATACCATTAAATTGACAATTTAAACTCATCTAAGTCTCCTTATATGTTATAAACATCCCTTCTTCCTTGGCTGTAGTTTCTTCTTCACTTTTAGGCTTTCTCAACAACTCTTCTAGCACTCCAATCTCTTCCTTACACTTAGAAAGTATAAATTCATCTATGACCTTTCTCATAACAGTTTCCAATAATTTTTATTCTTCTTGGCTACCCTTGACAGTCAATTTCTCTTTGTCTTCGGCATTAAAAAATTGTACTAGTTGTCTTTGTGCAATCCTATCTTCCTTGGAGATGAAATCTTTAGCTAGACTTTCTATGCAACACATCTCTATCTCACTCTTCTTCATAATAGAATTTTATTTATGTTTTCTTTCCTAAGATATTAGAATCCCAGCTTCTCCTTCAGATAACTTACTCTGTTCGTAATTTGCACTTTCATCAAACATGTCCTCAAGCCATTTCTCCTCCATGACAGTTTCAAATGGTCGTATTTTTCCTTTATTAAAACAATTTGCATTCACACATTATTCATAGGACTTCATGCTTCCATTTGGTTTCTTGACCACCAAATACTCAGGTTGGTATGAACTTATCAAACATCTCACAAGATCTTCATCTTGTCCTTCCTTCATATCTTCACTTTCTTCATAAAGAAAAATACCTTGCTCAGTTTTACAAAAGTAAACTTCTTTTGCTTGCTTCCCTCTGCTTACAACTCTAGTAATATCATGAAAAGATTTATCTTCCTTCAACTTTGTATGAGTTTCTCCATGAGACCTAACTGTCTCATCCTTCTTCTTTAAAATATAATTCAGATTCTGTCTCTCCTCTTCCTCTTCTTTGAAAATACCCAAAGATTGTCCATCATCATGTATTACACCTGTAAGCATACAGAAGTTTTTAATTTGAAAATCGTAAGTCTCAATAGCCTTAATTGATGTTACAGACATCATTGCTCCATATTCAAGTTCACAAGAAACTTTTTTTTCTCTAGAAACTTTCTTTTGTTGTAGCTAAACTCCTTTTAGCTTCTCTGACCTCAATTGAACATCCATTATCTGCTCAAGCTTCCTAAGATCCTATATTAACTGAGTATTAAGCTAATGCTCTCTCTTCTCTTGTAGCCTATGCCATTTCACATTTTTCTCATTACATATCCATACCTATGGTCTTCTTTACTACTCTGGAAAAACTCCATCAACAAACTAAGATGGATTCTTATCTCTGCCTTTTCTTTTTCATACTCTTCATCACTCATCTTCCATCCCATGCCATTTACTTTGACATATTTCTTCTCTCTTCTTCTGTCGTGGCTTCTATATAAACCTCTTTTATGACTATCCGTAGTCATCTTGTTCTCGATCTACATGCATTTACTCACACTTACTATGAGCTACACTAAGCCTTTACAATATAAATTCTCTTTCACTGTGCTATAACTACCTCACCAAGCTTCTCCTGGGTACTTGGTATTTTGGCAATATTGATTCTCGACCTGGAACCTTCCCAAATTTCTTCTTTTATCCTAGGCTTATACACTCAAATCATCTTCACTTGAGAACACTCAACCATTCTCTTATATTCCAATCCCCAGCAGGGACAATCACGTTTTGCCACACCATTCTTTCTCAAGAAATCTTTGCCAAATTCTTTCATCAGTGCTTCAAAGCTATGATATGCTTGCTGAGATTATCTTCATCTCCTGTTACCTACACTCCAAACAATATTATAAATAAACACTATTAGCATATCAGATCTTAACAGACCTACTCCTAGCTATCAATCTTTCAAAAACTTGTTGCTGGCAAAATTTCATGGCCACTCTAAATGATTATGTTCAACTTCCATCTCTAGCTGATATAACCTCTTTCCTTGCTCCAAAAGAGAATTCCTTTGCTCTGATACCAAAACTGATGACCTATTAGGTCTATTCCTCCATAACTAATAGCCTTAATCACTTAGGCTACATTACAGTCTGCAATTGAGAGACTTTAATCATTCATAAACTATAAATTTCATTTAAAACTACTATTAATGTGAATTATGCACAAATATGGAAGGATTGTTGAACACATAAGCATATCAACCTTTTCTCTTCTAAACTCATTTTCCTATTTACCATCAATCTAGTTGGATGTATGAGAATGTTGGAGGTGCAAACATAAACTCACGTGTCGGAACCAGAACAGAAACTACACTTTTGGAACAAGAAAAAAACCACTAGTTCAAGAACGTAATTTTGTGAACCTTAAAACATTGTTCATTTCTGCATTAATGCATATACGCTGGTCTTCCTAGATTACAATCACTTTCTTCTCAATACAACTTTGAAGTTGCAAACACTGTCTTATGGGTACTTTGCCTCTCTTCTACGCATAAGCCCTCCTGAAGTTGAATTTTGATCAACACTACCTCATTCACACATTCCGAGGATAGATTCAATCCACGGGACTATTTCCAATCCTTTTCTTACAACATAAATTATGGGTACAGTCCCTTTGTATCTCAACACATACACTCACACTTCAATTTCTATTAGAAATTACAAAAATGTATAAAATTTCTATCTTCATAATGGAATTGATTTACGTATGAGGCTAATCCGATCCACGACCTCTGCAACAGTTTGTCACAGCCTTCTACGTTGACAACTCCAGCGCCTCAACAGAGACAAACTTTGATATTTAAACATGGATCCTTCACTACAAAATGTCCAATGCACAAGGATACACAAAATAATACTCCCACTGTGTTTTGGCCTCACTGCTACCACTCTTCTTCTCCAGATGTTTTAATTCACAAATCTAAAATTTTGAGCTTCTCACTAGTGTTTCTTTGTCACTCAACAGATTTCTCATTCACAATTCGATGGGCAGGTTAACATCCAATGGTTCTCAATTTAAAAACACGACATATCAAACAAAGCTCCTATCTGACTTTTAAATCACATCTCAAAATACATTTCGAGTTGTTTTGATTCTCTATCAACAATTCATTATGACACTAAATTCACCATTCGAACTCCACCATTCAAACCATATTCCTATTCTCATGCAAATTATATGTTGTCTTCTCCACACATGCTAAGAGGTAACTGCAAACCCTTTGCAAAAAATGTTATGGTGGCTTATTGTTTATTTATTATATGATTGACAGTCGAGCTTCTTACGCTCCAAATATTTTGAATCCTTGACTGCTCAACAAACAAAACTGTGTGCATCTCGGATTTCCTCATTCAAGGATTAATTCCTACACTGATTCATCAAATGTACATAAAATGGAATTCATCACAATCAGACATTGATTACAGAGCTACTTGTTTAACACACAGTCCATTCAAATAACACAGTCGATATTAAATTCAATAAAAATCATGCAACCAACTAATTAAGTAATTTACACATCAAACCACAAGATTAAGTATGCAACCATTGTTGAAGCTTTTCTTCATGCAGTAAATTAGAAACTTTATATCGATTGAAAAGAGTTCTAATCTATCTACTATGGTGCCTCTATTCTATTCTTGGCCATCTTCTACCTATCTCTCTTTCTGGCTTGATTTTCTTCATTTGAAATGGCCTCCCTTAATGCCTTTGAGGCTTACAAATATATACAAAATGATTTTGAAACTAATTCTGGTTTATATCCTTAAGCTACTCAACCATATCCTAAAAATATTGTAAATCCACTTTTAGCTCAACTAAATCCTATTCTAGGATCTCCTGATCCCTAAGAATTTTTTTTTTTTAGATCTTTAGAAGCCTAATATCTCTCGTATTCTCAATTATCTGAGAACATTTACATTAAATCCTCTTATACATATTTCTCACTCAAATCATATAAAAATATACCAAATTCCCATAAATAAATTCAATTCTTTAATAAACATTAGGCCCCTTAAGTCAACCAAAAAAATAATGATTTTTCGAGCTAGATGCTCCTGCATCAGAAGGCATGTGAAAGTGATAATAGAAATTATTCTTAAGAAACTTCAGGTACTATACAAAAATATATAATTTTTATTCATATTCATTTAAGATATAAATTTTTGAATTTGATAATGTTCCACTAAATCTAAAATTTTACTTAAAATTATTGTAAGTATTTTCTCATTCTAGTTTTACATTTATTAAGTTTAGAGAGGAATGAAAAAGTAATTTTCCATGTATATTTTTTATTACTTCAAATAATTTAAACTAAAAATAATATATATTTTTTATTTTATATCGATATATATAGTAAAGAAATCAATCTCCCTCTTAGTCCAAGTGTTAGAGTGAGGTTGTTGGTTCCATGCTAGCCCATAGGTATAGCCACTTAAGATTTCACAAGTGTTGAAGACACAACAATATTCATAGACACGAATTCATTGTAATAATATTTATCATGACATTATTCTTCATCATATTAGTACTTGGGCTTTGATCCTAGATGGGAAAAATAACAACTATTCTTCTCAATCATCAAAGATAACCACAATTGATATATATATATATAACCTCAAAATTTCAAAGCATCAAGAATGTCCATGATTTCACTGAGCACATTGTAGGTCGTCTTAATATGCCACACAATAAGTAGAAATATTGACTACCTACAAGGATGAAGTTTGTATAAGATAGAAACAACTGCTAGAAATAGATAAATTTATGAACTATTAAGTTGGGAATATAATACTACTGTAAAACATAACAAAAAATCAAGAGTTCGAGGAATTCACTCGAGTAGGATCCTTGGCACATTTTAAAGGGGTTGGAGGCTTCTCATCGCATTATATATGACACTCCAAGTGAGATATAATCATGACATCCAAACATTGTAGACATAAAATATGGTATCATTGGCCATTGTTGTGTTGAGTTTGTGCTATATTCTTTCCGTGACTAGAACTAGGTGTGAAGTGGGGGTTAAGAGGGGGGAGACAACTCCCCTTCGCTTGTGTTGGGTGTAGCATGGGGGGCGATAACCCCCCTTGCACGAGGTCCAGGGCAGCGCCTTCAGAAATTTTTTTTGGACCCTATTTTAGGTGGGTGGACCTGCCTATGGTTCTGTGCATGGGTTTGCAAATGGTTTTGGGGCGTGATGGTTTTTTGTCCCTGGTATTTTGTAGATCCGGTCAAGGGAACTACGATTATGTTCTAATCCAGGGTTAATGGATTGACATTTATGAATGCTTCGACATGTATATATATGTGTTGTGACACTCAAAGGAATATAATGAAAAATCAAGCTTGTAGTTCTGATTTGGGATCCAGGAGAAAAATTCATGTGTATATATGTTTTATGTTTTATTCTCTCGCTATTGCTTATTTTATGTTTTTAAGAGTTTGTTTGCAAATAATTTCTGTGTATGGTTAAAACCTACAGATTGATTCCATTCAGGGCAGAGAAAATGTCATACTCCTCTTATTTATCGATTAGAACTCTTCCTAGGAGGTTTTAAATCTTCCAATAAAGGGTGATGGAATTAAGTGATTTTTTCTATCTTACCCTATGTGACCAGGTCCAAGAACCTAGTGGGCTACCTATTCAAGTATATCAGAGTTAGGAAAAGATAGACAATAATCGACTATGAGAGTCTCAAGGAGGTGAATCTCATTTCAAATAATAGGGGGTTTTTGAATATTAAATGATGACAACCTCTTTAGCTTGAGTCTGGGTTTGGGTTCTGCCTTGGATCCCATACACCCCACCCCCCAACCCCCCCTCCCAATTTTAGAATTGTACATGCATTGTGGATGCATGGTGCTTAAGGGAGGGAAACATAAATTGTAGAGCGCACGCGTCAATATATCGGAATAGAGGAAGGAATGATAGATACAAGGGATATTATAATGAGAGACAAAGCGAAATATGAAGAGATGGTTGGTCATACTGAGCCAAAATCAATTGCTAGAATGGGAAAACAGGTTGATAGATGAAATTTAATAAATAGGGTATAGATGTCAACAGTTTCCTTCGAACCTCAAAGAAAAATTCCAACTACTAGCAACCATAGCATAAGAGTATAAACTAAAATTATACAAATAAAACAGGAAGAAATTCAACTATAATTTCTAAGAGTAGGGAGTACCCCACAATAAGTTGTCCCCACTACCAAAATATGCACACACTGATGAGCTTTGAAAGTGGTCACAATCGTTGCAACTACAAGCTCAAGTTATGGATAGAACCCCTAAGAATAATGAGAAACCTTATTGACGCAACCCCATTTTTATAATTATCTTATCAAACTTAAAATATTTATATTATTTTATTTATAATAATTTATTATCTCTACTTTTTAGATATTGCACTGATTCTATAGTTTAATATTTATAATAATTTAAATTAATATTTATAATAATTTATAATATTAATTTAGCTTTACCATAAATCTAATACAATATTTCTATAGCTTAATATTAAAAAGGGAAACTTATAATTTTTGAAAACAATTTTTTTTATTTCTATTTAATTTGAATGATAATTAAATAGGTTATTATTCCATATTTTAGAACCTGTGTTATGCATTTAAGCTACTTATACTTGGCTGTAAACCTTTTTAGTTTGTACGATACGTTCCTACCCTGGGATGAATGCATCTAAAAGTGATTGCACTTACATGTTGAGCGTACATAAGCTTTATTTAATATCTAAGATATTTACGAGTAACCTAAAATGGATTTTGATATAGTTACAAGGTTCATCCAACAGTCACCAATTCTATACATGTCTAAGGTGGTCACAAATTCTATACATGTTTAACAAAGTTGCTATTATGTTAGGTGTTGCATATTGGAAACTAATTATCAAACAATGGGAGTCATTATGTTAGAATAAATACTCGATGGCATATGAAAATATGAAAAATATATGAGAAAGTTATGGTGATTAAAGTTATTTTAATAATGTTATTTTAATTAAATATGGAAAAATAAATATTCAAGTGCATATGAAAAATATATAGGAGAAAGTGAGGGTGATTAATTTGTTCTTCTATGACATTTGAAATTACGTGGAGGGGAAATCATCCCATTGTACTAACCACTTAGTCAATCCATGAAGAGAATCATTTTTTCAATTTGACTTACAAGGAATTAAACCTTGAATCTTATAATTTACATAATACTTCATAACATAATGAGATTGTTAATTGAAAGAATATTATTAATGTATCTCTTAATCATCTAAACAACATCTTCCAAAAAAATTAGAATGACCAATACAGGAAAAAAATTATGTGTGATAATTAGACTCAAGAATCATAAGCAAGAAAAACATATTGCTCCTTATACAAATATTGTAATGGCTCCATTATATCAATTTACTAGAGGCCACTATTAACCTTACTAACATTGTTGTTGATACTCATATAGTTATGTCTAGCATTGATGAAGTGACATATATTAATCTCTATTCTAATGAAAATTTAACTGTTTTGTTTTATAATATTTACTATGTTTTTTAAATTTAAAAGATAAAACCATTATGTTTATCATATAATTATAAATTAATTTTATATTTGACTAAAAATTATAGATTATAGTATGTAAAGTTAATATTAACAAAACAATTTAATTTTTTATTTTAATTTTTTTGTTTTTTTTCTGGATTTAATCGACTATGTTTTTATTTTGCAATAATCACATTCTGTAAATACAGTGTACATTTGTACATTTTCTCCATCATTCAGAACAATAAAAATCTGGTCACATATAATGTCAGTGTACCATCAATCCAATATAATACTTTGACCCTTAAAACTCTTATACTCACAAATCTGCATACTAATTTGATGCGAAATTGATTAAATTTTGAGATACCAGTCATCGTGCGGTGACACGAACATCACTAGGATCCAACTTTGGCTGCAATTCATATCTTATCCAACCCGAGTATAAACCAGCCCAAACACAATGCTTGACTGCACTTAGCATTCAATTAATGTACATGCAGACTAATAGGACAAGAGGAGTGAGTTATCAGAAGTTAATCAGATTTTAAAAAAATCTCATTTTTATCTGAAGGGAAAACAATTTAATTTTAATTTGTTTTAGATAGAAATGTTTTTCAGATTAATAATATTAATAGGATTAAGTCGAGTTATTAAGGTAAAATGCAGAGGAAAAACAGAAAATGAATTGGGTTAATAAAACAAGCCATACCACTTAATTTATTTTAAAATATTTTATTTTATTCTAATCAAAAATTTATTTCATGTTAAATTTACATATAAGTAAAATTAATAAATTACAATTAAAATGTATATAAGATCAATTAATATATTAAATTAAAGTAAAGCAATAAAATTATTTTTTATTTATAATTAAAATTAATTAATTGTAAATAAAAAATTAATAAATAAAATGTAAACAATTTTATATTTTAATTTAGTTATATTTAAATTAGATTAAAAAACTAGCTGCTATATAACATTTGGTAAAATTTAAATTAAAAAATTAAAATATTATAATATAATAAATACAAATGATAAAAAATAAATAAATTTAATATTTAAAAATATGTATTTAATCATAACTAAATGGTAAAGTGAACAGAAAAATTAATTTGTTCCGTAAAGTATACGCCTTTTGGCAACTAAATACTGACATACTCATGCAACAGAGTTAGAGAATAAAAAATATATCAAAAAATAAGATTTGAAATTCAAAGCACATGCCTATTATAGAGAAAAAAATCCCAAAATTATTTTTGAAATTAATTTAATCATAAATTATTTAACACTTTTCATGATTCCGCAATGAGAAAAGGCATTTCATGCGGATTTCACGCTCTCCCAGCTTTGTCTTGGACCTCAAGACACGTACAGCTGATCGTTGAAATTTTTAACAAAACAATATTTTATGATCATCACACTACCGAAGGTGATGCTTAAGGTACATGGAAAAGACTAAAGAAAGGAATCCATTTATTTGCAAGTCTTTGAAACAATATGCTGTGAGTGTCATACCAGCAAAGGTGACCCTCGTGGGACACGGAAAAAACTAAAGCGAGGAATCCATTTTATTTCCAAAGATTTTCTCTCGGCAGCTTTTACTTTACAATAATTAAAGAGCTAGAAGCTATGGCCACCTTGTAAGAAAAGAACGTTATTCTTTACGATGCAAGACGACGTACGGTTCTCCTTTGTGCTTATTGCAAACATTATAACCAGGAGTAGTAGAGACAAATTCCTTATTAAGATTGCCTATGCAGGAAGCAAATTCCATGCTCGCATGCCCGATAATATTAAAGGACAAAATCAACAACATATATGGATGTGATTTGATTGTGGGCATGGAACACTTATTTAGTTACTATTGCAAACATGGGTTGGCTTGGGTTGGAAATTTACTTCCAGCCACTGCATTAAACAACAACTGACAACAACCATTTTTAGAAAGTATGCAAGGAGATCAAGCAAGCAGTCTTTTGTAGCTGAGAGCACATTTTGTTTTTGAGTTGAAAGAATGTCAAGTTGAGCATATTGAGCCCATGTTGTTATGGAGATGTTAAGCCCATCACTTGATTTTATTTATTTATTTGTCTTGTCATGAAAATATAAGTTGACCTCACAAGTGATGGAGTTTCCACAATGTTGGATTAATGTAATAGCAGGAGTCTTTTAGTTTTAAATGTTCATAAGTTTTATGGGGTTGAAGGTCTATAGAAAAGAGAAGAAAGTGGATTAATGTAATATAAGGAGTCTTTTAGTTTTAGATGTTCATAAGTTTTATGGGTTGATAGAGTGAGGTACAACACAGTTGTTACAACAGAGAAGCGTTACTTTACAATGTGATACAAATGAAAATCAGAACAAGGAAAACATGTTTTTAGGTTATAATGTATCACAAGAGAAGCAAAAAGATGTATGGTTTTTAGATTAACGGTGCAAAACTCACATGACACGAACATAGAAATGTTTTCTAACCTAGGTGAAAGTGTGAAATTAGAAGTGACATTGGGGAATGATAATAAAGTCTCTTTCATGTGCAAAGGAAGAGTCAATATTCTAACAAAGGGGGAGAAGAAATATATCTCAAATGTATATTTTGTCCCTGGTTTGAAGCACAACTTGATAAGCATTGGACAACTCATGCAAAATGGCTACAATGTCTTCTTTCAAAATTGTGAATGCGCAATATTGGATGAATTTTGAAGCAACATGATCCGGATTTATGCAGGAACGCAACAGAATAAACACATAACCATAAATACAGATATGCAGCAGAAATAACACTTCATTTCATTAATATCAAATAACAGAAAGATGCTTACAGACATAATGGAAATAAAATAGCTAGGGTGTTGGTAGCGAATCTCTGAGAAGAGATGTGGTGGCTACAGACCTCTGAACTGAGTTACAATGAAGCTCGAGGGCCTATTTATTATTAAGAAACAATGGAGAGCCCTCAACATCCCAAAAACCTAACCCTAGGAGATGAAGCGCCAAAACTATGGGCCCCGTTTGGGTAAATTGGTGTTTCAACTTCCCAGGGACGTAACTTTGGCATACTATCTCCGTTTGACGCACATGCTACATCATTAGAAATCTCTATCCGAGGACTACAACTTTTGTGACGACGATTTGCAAAATCGCTACAAATTTCTATTACCAAAAAACGTCGTTTAGGGTCTTGCAAACGTCTTAGTTCAGACCCGAAAATCGGCGAAAAATAGTAAGTTATGCCAAAACTCGAAAACCGAAAGAGACAATGGTGGGGGCCCAAGTGGAATAAAGTGTGGTCACCAATATCCACCGGATCATTCCTCCTTAGGAAGCAATGGTCCTCATTGCGTTAAGTTCCTCCATGAGATGAGGAAATTTCTGCCGAACTTGGTCCTCAGAACCACTTTCCTCAAAAGTGTGAGTTGGCCGCCTTCGACAACCCGATACAAGCTTCTGGATTCGTCGTTGATTTTGTGTTCTTGATTTGCATGTCCATGATACAATCTGTGGTGGCCTGTTCCATGCAGTCTGGGTTTAACTCTATTGGTGTGAGTTGTTCTGCAATGTCCGAGGTGTCCAGAAGAGGTGGGAAGTAAGGACGAAGGCGATCCACATTGAATACTGGGTGCAGACCAAGGAATGGTGGAATAATAAGCTCGAAGGCATTGTTCCCTACAGCCTTGGTGATGGTGTATGGCCCGTATCGGAGCGGGCGAAGCTTGCGGTGGGGTCCAATGAGGTGCTCCTTCTGCAAATGTAGCCATACTTTGTCGCCCACCTGGAAGTTGTGTGGCACCTGGTGTTGATCATGGCGCTGCTTGTACTTCGCATTGGCTCTGTCCAATATATCATGAACCTATTGGCGGATGTGTTGAATGCACTCGATGAAGCTACTTGCTTTGTCAACTTCAGACTGGACATGGGCTGAATCGGCCTGAGCAGCTGCAAATGGCATGGCTACATCAATGGGACATAGTGGCTAGAATCCCAAGCCCACCCGAAAGGGGCTATGGTCGATTGAACTGTGGAGAGCCTAATTATAACTATGTTGTACATAGGGGAGGCTCTCGTACCATTTGCGTGGATTATTTGAATTGTACATGCGCAGAATGTGTACAATCATTCTATTGACGACCTCTGTCTGGCCATCTGTTTGGGGATGGAAAGATGTGGACTTGGTGAGCTATAGGTCCAACATCGATCAGAGGGCTTGACCAAAAATGTGTTGAGGAACTCACATCTCGATCCGATATGATGTGGGACCGGGGATATATAAAGTGCACCCACACTCGTTCAAAGAAGAGTTTAGCAGTGGCTTCTGCTGTGATATTCTTCTTGTAGGCCGCCATGATGGCCATCTTCGAGAATCTGTCGGTGACCACGAAAACACAGTCATTTCCCTGCTTAGTAGAAGGCAGCCCGACATGTAATCCATGAAGATGCATTCCCAAGGTCGATTAGGGGTAGGTAGCAGAGTATATAGGCCTTGCTTCTTAATGGTTGGTTTGGCAATGGCACAAGCAATGCAGGATCTGATGTGATTCTCGACATCCTTTTGAAGGTTCGGCCAATAGAAATACTTCTGCAGGATTGCTACTATTTTCTCGACCCCGAAATGCCCAGCGACTCGACTGTAGTGTGCTTCCCATATCATCTTGGCACGCTCGCTTGAAGGAACACAAAGGTGTCCCAAGTGACATAAAAGTGCATCTTGGAGGTGAAAATTTGGAACTTGTGTGCCCCCCAAGAGTGCTTCTTGTAAGTGTGGCCGAATTCGGTCACTCACAGAGAAGTAACCAATCAAAAGTCTCGTGCCCACAAGAGTTGAGCACGGTGGTTAGCGCCATGATCGGTGGCTGGTTGAGGTAGTCTACAACATTATTGGCGTTTCCATTCTTGTACTTGATGTTAAAATGAAACTATTGCATATATGTGGACCACTTCTGATGGCGATCATTCTGCAACATCCCTTGTGTCTGCATGAACTGCAGGGGTTTTTTATTTGTGTGGATGATTGTTTCCTTCTCAAAATGTAATGCTTCCATTGTCGATGTGCTTGCACAATGGAATACATTTCTTTTTCATAAGTGGGATACTTGCGAACCGTGTCAGACAATGTCTCACTGTGATATGCCACAAGATGTCCCTGTTGAGTAAGAACTGGCCCAATAGCATAGTCATAGGCATCTGTCTCGATCTCAAATGGTCACGCAAGTCTCGGTAAGGTGAGCATCTGCTTGGTAATTGCAGGCGATTTTTTTGAATTTTGAATGCCTTCTCGTTGGAGGTTCCGACCAAAAAAATTTTGGCTCTCGCTCCTCCTTTCTGGTGACTCGACCCAAGGGCCAAAATGATATGAGAGAATCCCAACACGAATCTGCGGGAGAAATTAGCAAGACCCAGAAAGCTGCGAAGCTCTGTTATAGTAGTTGGGGCTGGCCAATCCCGAATGACTTGGATCTTGGCTGGATCCACATGCACCCCTTTCATCAATAATGTATCACAGATATTGAACCTGGGTCATGCCAAAAGTGCACTTTTCCAAATTGGCACATAACTTGTGTTGCCGCAGTGTTTGGAGGACTTGTCGGATGTGGTGAAGGTGCTCTTCCCAAGTCTGGTTGAAGATCAGAATGTCATCCAAGTACACCACTACAAATGAGTTGGTGAATGGCCGTAAGATGTCGTCCATCATCCTCATGAAGGTTGTGATAGCATCCGTCAACCCGAAAGGCATGACCAGCCATTCGAAAAGGCCTTCCTTGGATTTGAAGCCAGTCTTCCACACATCAAAGGGTTCAATTGGTACTTGGTGATACCCAGACTTCAAGTCGATCTTGCTGAAATATTTTGCACCTTTGAGTTGGTCCAAGGTCATCAATCCGTGGGATTGGGTACCTATTCCCGACAAAGGATCTTGTTCACCAGCCTCGATAGTCAATACAGTAGTCTCCACGTCCCATATTTCTCTCACCAACACGACGGCCCTGCCAGGGCGATGAACTTGGTCCGATGACCCTTTCTGCAACAGCTCCTGAATCCGCCTCTTGATTTCATCATTCTCCAGAACAGAGCGCCGATAGATCGGTCCATTGGGTAGCGGCGCACCTGGGGTCAGATCAATCGGGTGCTTGACCTGACAGTGCAGAGGAACCCCTATGGGTGAGGTGAAGATGTCCCCGTACTCTTCCACAACCTTATCCATTTGTTGTTGTCGTGCAGAGGGGCCCCGTCTAGAGGTCGTGGCCAGCTTTCTTGCCCCGGGGAGGATCATCGCAGCCGAACTTCTATTAGAAAATGAGCTACCATATTGTTTTGCAAGACGAAAGAGATAGTCGAGAGGGGGTAGGCTGTATCCAAGACACCGTATTTCCAAAGAATAATAATACACGAGAGCACGAGACTCATACCGACAGCATGATCGCTTTCACAAGTATATGTCCTAATAATACATCAAAAAACACTGGCCAGGGAGCAACGTCACATAATACCTCATCTGTGAAGGGCTTGATGCTATAGGGAAGGCGGCACTGCTGGCTGACGCGGAGGTCTCGTCCTCGGTGAAGCCACCCGATGGTGTATGGATGTGGGTGAGCTGTGGTTGGCAAGCCCAACCGCTTCACGGCGTCTACTGAAATGAGGTTCTTTTGGCTCCCATTGTCGACAATGAACTGTACAGGGGAGCCCTTTACCCACATCTGGGAGTGGAAGAGACGTTCCTCCTCCTCTGGATCTTCCGGTTCCTCCTTCTGGACCTTTGTAGTGGCAACAGTGGCGTTGGGCTCCGCATCAATAATCTGTTTTCCTTTTTCATTCCCCTTTTCAGGTTCTGATTCGGAGTCAGAGCATGCATCTGACTCAGAAGCCCTCATCTCGGCCACTAGCGACTGCTTGGCCCGACACTCACTTGTGTTGTGAGTGGAGCTCTTATGGAACTCACACCACTTTCCCGTGTCCTTCTTTGGCTTTACGGTGTTGCTCTTGTCTTGTGGCTTTGACGGGTTGTCCTTAGCCGCCATGCTCTGTCCTTTGTTCTGCAGTTTGGAAGCACCTTTTCCTTGCTTTTGATTCGCAGATCCAAAGTCTCGCTTCTTCTGTTTGAATTTCTGCTCAATCTTGGCAGCATACCGGTATGCCGTACCAAGCGAGGAGATGTCGAGGAACTCCATTTCCTCCTGAATGTATCTGTGCAGACAGCTGCAATACTTTAGCACCAAATGTTTCTCTGAATCTTTGATACCCAACTTTGTGCGCAGGGTATGGAACAGATTCGTCAGCTCGTGCACATCTTGATCCCTTTGTTGTCGCAGCGTGGTCCATTGTATGTACTTGTCCTCATAGCTCCCCACGGGATAGTACTGTTCCTTGACGGCGTCTCGGAAAGAATTCCAAGTTGGTACCGCCGAGAACAGAGAGGGTTCTGTCTGGTCCTTGTTCTCACAGTAGGTTTCCCACCAGTCCTTAACATGGGGGGTAGCTTTGAGGAGTGCAAAAATAATCTTCTCCCGGTCTGAAAAGTCATGAACAGAGAAATATCCTTCTAATAGATTCAAAAGTTTGAATTTAAAAAACTTTTTTGGAAGACATTTTTGGAGGCGACGTGATTTTTCTTTGAGGTATGTACGTGTTTTGTGTTGAAATAAATCTTTTGAGCTTTTTGTTCAAAAATTTTTCTTTACATTTTAAGATTTAAAGAATTTTTTTGGAAGACATTTCTTGGAGGCGGTGTGATTTTTCTTAGAGATATGTACGTGTTTTGGATTGGATTACGTATTTTTTAGAAAAGATTTTTTTTAAATTAAATATTTTGTGATATTGTTTGTAATTGAGTTATTGTATAATTTTTTAAAGGAAATTTTTTGAACCTCATACCCTATTATCATGGGAAATCGAAGAACTTGTGTGAGAAAATATGATCGAAAAAGAAAGCCCGAGGAACGTAGAGAAGAGACGAGAGAATATCGCAAAAGAAAGTTAGAAGCTCTCTCAAATATTGAAGAGGAAAATCAACCTCAAGCAGAAATTGAAGCAGGTATGTAAATGTAAATATTACATGCTCTATTGATATATATTTAAAATTTCCCTAATGTAAAATGTAACGCTTAATTTTTATTTGATAAACTAGTTTGAAAAATATTTTTTTTGATGTACACAGACAGAGATATTCCTCAAAATATTGAAGAAGAAAATCAACCTCAAGCAGAAATTGAAGCAGGTATGTAAATGTAAATATTATGATCTATTGATATATTTTTAAAGTTTTCCCATGTAGAATGTGAAGCTTAATTTTTATTTGATGAACTAGTTTGAAAATATTTTGTTTAATGTAAACAGACAGAGATACTCCTCAAAATATTGAAGAAGAAAATCAACCTCAAGCAGAAATTGAATCGGGTATGTAAATGTAGATATTATGATCTATTGATATATTTAAAATTTTCCTAATATTTATCGCCATATTTATTAATTTAGTTATTTATTGAATATGTACTATTTTTTCGAATATGTACAGATGAAATCACTATCGATAATGAGATGTTAGAAAATGTCGACACTCACACATATGGAGATAAAAACCTGACTATATTATACGATATCGTGTCGAGAAAATTTTGGAAATGTTTTTCAAAACTGAGGTGACAGTTCAAGCTCAAATGTTGAAAGGTCTCTTATCATCAAGGAAATTAAAAGAAGCGACGACACTATTGGGTATTCGAAAATCAACCAAAGATAAAAAATGAAAGAAGAGGTGATAAAAAATATGAGTAGTGCTATAGAGTCAATTAAGAGATCTAGAGATAAAAATGTTTCAAATATACGTAGAGGAATACAAATGGCAATGGTTTCACCAAGTACTCAAGAGAATCGTTTGAATCTAACATCTATGGCACGAGCACTGGGAACCTCGCGAAAAACTCTGCACAAACATCGAAAATTTCGACCGCAAATAGACGTAAATGATGAACTCGCTTGTTGGAGAGCTATTTGTAGGCAACCATACAAAGATAGACTTGGAGAAGATGTTAAAAAAATAATATATGAATATTTGAAGAACAATTCGCGTGTTTCACCCACTGCAAGACATGTGATGCGAAGAAGAATAGCACGAAATCAATACGAAGAACATGAAAAACATCTCTTGGAAACCACTCAAACAGAGTTATTCAACAAGTTCAAAGAAGAGAATCGTCAAATTCAAGTTTCACTCAGTGCTTTTGTTCAACAAAAACCATGGTATGTAAAACCTATCACCGTACGCGACACTTGTTGTTGCCGTTATCATGTGGAATTTGAGTTATATTATGACACATTCCTTGATTTCGGTAGAACATTATGAAATGATTCACCTCCTCCTTCCACTATCCGTGAATTCATATCTCAAATTCTATGTGAAAGAGAAAGCGATGAACTATTTTACAAAAAGAAATGTGTTGGTGGTAAAAAATGCGATGATTGTGGAAATTTGACTAAATTTCAACACAAATATCGTATTGATATAAATGATCAATCATTGTCCAACATGAAAGTGAAATGGAAGAGATACGAATATACCAGTACATCGATTCAAAGTGCAGATAGTGTTAAAAGAATCGAATTACGAGAAGACGAAAATTTTCTAATAGACTTTTTGAGAAAGTTTGAAGCAGAAATTTACAAATACACCATGCATTCCTATAGAGCTCGATGGAAAGACTTGCAATTCAAAAAATCTCGTGAAGTTTTTCCACCAGGAACCATTTTGTCAGTGATTGATTTTGCAGAAAACTACACATTTGCTCCACAAAAAGAAATTCAGAGTGAATACTATCACTCTGACCAAGTCTCCATGCTCGTTCATATTCTATATATACATGCTGAACAAAATGTCGATCATATAGAAAGCACGAGTGAAAATCGACATATCATTAAAGAATATCATTTTTATATCAGTGACGATCGTACGCATGATACATGTTTTGTACAACATTGTTTTGGAAAAATTTATGAGTCATTGAAAAATCGTGGCATAACATTCAATGAACATTGGATATGGTCAGACGGATGCGCAGGTCAATTCAAATCTGCACGATCATTTTTTTGGTTGTGTCGTCTTCATAAGAAAACCTCCATTAAACATTGTTGGAATTTCTTTGAGACTGGCCATGGAAAAGGAGAACATGACGGTGCAGGAGCATGCATAAAACGAGTCCTTCGAAGATATCAAATGAACCACTTTGCACGCCGACTTGCGAACGCTGAAGAAGTTGTTCAATGGTGCAAAAATGCTCTAAGCCATGAGATTAACCCATCACGAGAAGTGCAAGGGTACATTCAATTTAATTTATATTGGTAATCTAATTTTAAACATTGTACATTTATCATGCAATGATTATTTTTAATTGTATTTTGATATCATATTTACAAATTCTTTTTCTAATTTTTCATATAAAGGTTTTTCTGGCATATTGGAATCGGAGACGTAAATAGATCAATTGGAAATGAAGTTGGAACAATAAAAGGGACTCGAAAATTGCATTCAATTCAAACAAAATTGTCCACAAATGTGTTTGCATTGGATAAAAGAAAATATTCTTGCTTTTGTGATGTTTGCATAGACAACACAAAATCCAATGACGTCTGTGAAAACAAAATGTATGTGAACGATTGGAAACATACAGAGCTAAATACAAAGGGAAAAATGTCTGTTGCAATGATTGAAGAAATGGAATAAGATGAAACTACAATATCATCCGATGGTGATCGAGTTTCTGATCTTGTTAGAGAAGGTAACATTTGAATTACTTTTTAATGATTTTTAAAGATTTACAAATTTAAATTTAAATATGCATAATTAAATGTTAAATTTATTTTATTGTGCAGAAGATGTTTTTGCTGTAATTGCACCTATTGACAACGATGAAAATGTGAAGTATTATTTGATGCGTTGCACTGAACGAAAAATGAAATTATTACAAGACTATAATGACCACGGATTTCAGTATGACAAAGGGTCTATTATACTGAAAGGTTATTTTTTCAAACAAACTCGTCAAAGTGGAGACTTTGTTTACTTCGAAGACTATGAACCTGATTCCATAAGTTGTCAATATAGTCACTTGGTGTGTGCAGCACGCATAAAGTTTATAGAAGTTCAATCAAAGAAAAAATCAAAAATTAAGAAATGGAAAATGTCAAAATCCGATCATGAACGGATTATTGAGGATGGAATTCCATTAGAATTTTTTTGAGTGAAGTGACAGGACAACAATTTATTATCTTTTAAACCTTTCAGTACTCAACTAAAAATTGAACTGCTTATGTTATTTGTGGTTTGCAAATGTTACAAATTGTTTGGGTACAAGCACGTGCTCTAGTTTCCACCGAAAATAGTTTTTCTATACATGTGCATTGATTAAAAATGTTAAATATGTATTGGATATATATATTCTAGAATGAAATTAATTGTTCTTGTATATTAATTGTTTTTGTATATGTTCTCCGACCATATGGTACAAACTATTTCACTTTATTTTTTAAAGTCAGATTCGGTCCCCATATGGCCTAGCCTCCAAGGGACGAGATAACAAGTGGTTGTCCCCACTTGCCCGAATCTCGGCTTTTAAGTACAATTTTACTGTTTATGTCGAGCATCTTACATGATGTCCTAGCCAAAGATAGATTCTCCTTGTTTCAAGTTTCTAGTAAAAGTTGTCACTGAATGCCCCGCTCGAACTCTTGTAGTAAACACCATACCTCATCTCTCTTGCTCTCCAATATTATTAGGTTTAATTATTATAACACAAAAATCGTTCTACATTTTCAATAATTTTTTGCGCTTAAAGTAAAATCAATGAACACTATTAATCCAATGTCTTTACAAGTAATGTACCATCATACATGCAATTATATCAAATTATAAATCAACATATACAATGAAATCAATGGGGATTGTCTTGTTGCAAGTAACATAATTTCAGTTTACCATATGTGCAAATGTAGGTTTAAACCATCCAAAACTTTAAGTTGTAAATTGAAACCATCCAAAACTTTAAGTCTTAAAACCCTTTCGATTATATATTGTGCATCATTAAAACATTTAACATTTAAAGTTCATTAAATATCACATGCAAAATGTAGATTGAAACCATCCAAAATCGGAGTTTTAAAAACTTCACATGCCACATGCCAATTATAATTCAACAATCCAACAAAAACATTTAACAAATTAAATATCACACGCCACACTAAGACGACCACACTAAGAGGATTGGTGCACTTCATTTGGAAGGAGTCAATATATGTCGTATTGGAGCGATTAGACAGAATTCGAAAAGGAAAGAGCTTGAACCAATTCAAGCAGACCCAAGATCTAATTGTTCTATGGAGCTTCATGAGAAGAGATATGTGAAAAGCATTGTTAAGCCATGCCAATTATAATTCAACAATGCAACAAAAACATTTAACAAATTAAATATCACACGCCAAAGTCATTTCAAGTTTTTGGTAAAAGTTGTCGCCGAATGACCTACTAGAATATTATAAATACTCACTTTGTAAGATCATTTGGCATTCGGAAAAATTCGAAAGTCTTAGACTATCAATCAATTTAAAGTATCATTCACCATAGGGAGTGTAAAATATTCAATGTAGGTTGGTGACGATGCTCACTCCTAGCTTGAAGCAGCGCCAATGACCAATTCTTTAATGAATTCCAATGCACTCGACCAAAGTTGGTTCAACCTACTTGGTTTTTCACGCAAGAAATTCCAAGGATGGACTTTCTAGACAAACTGCTGAAATTGAAAAGCTTGACATGGAGATACGACAAGGTGAACAAAGACTTCAGGAACTCTTTATGGAAAGGGCTCACTTCAAGGAAATAAGCACCACGTTGCAGGGTAAAGTCAAGAACATGGAAGATAAGATCAAGAGGGACTTTCTTGATCCGAAACCTATTGGTTTGAAGAAAGAAAATGCATGTTTTGGCACACTTGGAAAAGAAGACGACCACACTAAGAGGATTGGTGCACTTCGTTTGGAAGGAGTCAATATATGTCGTATTGGAGCAATTAGACAGAATTCGAAAAAGAAAGAGCTTGAACCAATTCTAGCAAGCCCAGGATCAAATTGTTATATGGAGCTTCATGAGAAGAGATATGTGAAAAGCACTGTTAAGCCAAGGGCTAGTTCGAAAAACATATTGGAAGAGGAAATGTTGAAGAAGATTGCGAAAGTAAGGCGCAAGACAAGGAAGAGGAATGATGATGAAATTTCCTTGGACTTGAGATTCATGTCTACAACCGTACATGGGAAAAATTTCTCTGCTTTGATAGACACGGGGGCTACCCATAGCTTCCTAAGTCGAAAGGCAGCTTCATCTCTTATAAAGAGGAAGGCTAGCATCGAGAAAGAGTTGAGTGCTTTCAAGGCAGTCAACTCAAGGATAAAAGTAGCACGACTGGTGTCATGAAAAGTACACATGTGAGAGTAGGGTCATGGTTTGGAAAGATAGACTTAAGAGTCATTGACATGGATGATCATTCTATGATAGACCATACCAATGATGGACCGAGACATTCTCTTAATTCTTGTGATCAATCTTAAACTATTTTATGAAAGATAGATAAACCATTTAAATATTTAGCTCAAACTCTTGTAGTAAACACCATACCTCAAGTCTCTCTTGCTCTTCAATATTATTAGGTTTAGTTATTATAACACAAAAATCATTCTACATTGTCAATAATTTTTTGCGCTTACACTGAAATCAATGAACACTATTAATCCAATGACTTTACAAGTAATGTACCATCATACATGCAATTATATCAAATCAGAAATCAACATATACTACATAATGAAATCAATGCGGATTGTTTTGTTATAAGTAACATTTCAATTTACCACGTGCAAATGTAGGTTCACATTCTATCATTCATGTAGTTTTAAAAACTTCAGATACCATTAGAATTATAATTCAACTATCCAACTAAAACATTTAACAATAAATATCACATGCCATGCCAATTATAATTCAACTATCCAACAAAAATATTTAACATTAAATATCAAATGTCAAATGTAATTCAATGACAACATTACTTCACATTCACATGCGAAAAGTACTAAAACCATCCAAAGAAAACTGAAATCAATGAACAAGTTATTAATCCAATGACTTTACAAGTAATGTACCATCATATGTATGCAATTATATCAAATCAGAAATCAACATACATGGATGATCATTCTATGATGGACCATACCAATGATGGACCGAGACATGAACTCTTAATTCTTGTGATCAATCATAAACTATTTTATGAAAGATAGATAAACCATTTAAATATTTAGCTCAAACTCTTGTAGTAAACACCATACCTCAAGTCTCTCTTGCTCTCCAATATTATTAGGTTTAGTTATTATAACACAAAAATCATTCTACATTGTCAATAATTTTTGCGCTTACACTGAAATCAATGAACACTATTAATCCAATGACTTTACAAGTAATGTACCATCATACATGCAATTATATCAAATCAGAAATCAACATATACTACATAATGAAATCAATGCGGATTGTTTTGTTACAAGTAACATTTCAATTTACCACGTGCAAATGTAGGTTCACATTCTATCATTCATGTAGTTTTAAAAACTTCAGATACTATTAGAATTATAATTCAACTATCCAACTAAAACATTTAACAATAAATATCACATGCCATGCCAATTATAATTCAACTATCCAACAAAAATATTTAACATTAAATATCAAATGTCAAATGTAATTCAATGACAACATTACTTCACATTCACATGCCAACAGTACTAAAACCATCCAAAGAAAACTGAAATCAATGAACAAGTTATTAATCCAATGACTTTACAAGTAATGTACCATCATATGTATGCAATTATATCAAATCAGAAATCAACATATAATGTAATGAAATCAATGGGGATTATCTTGTTACAAGTAACATTTCAATTTACCACATGTGCAAATGTAGGTTCACATTCCATCATTCATGTAGTTTTAAAAACTTCAAATGCCATGCCAATTATAATTCAACTATCTAACAAAAACATTTAACATTAAATATCACATGCCATGCCAATTATAATTCAAATATCTAACAAAAACATTTAAAACATTAAATATCACATGCCATGCCAATTATAATTCAACTATCCAACAAAAACATTTAACATATGTCCAAAAATATGTCCAAAAACATATTGTAATAAAATATGTCCAAAAATTGTAAATCTCACTCAAGTATCAAACTGTATCAAGTTTAACAAATTTTAAAACCATCTAAATTTTGAAATAAAATCAAATCTACTGTATGTCTTGTCCGTCAAATGGAAGATCTAGCCTCCGGGTCCCGATTGGCTCGCTATCTTGTAAAGGGAAAACCTACATACACAATGTACATGTACTTGAACATTAAAATTTGAAGTTTTAAAAATTAACGAGAATATATATATCTAGAACTTCATGTAAAAAACAAAATATAACAAAAAAATCGCGCAATACTTCGTAAGGTTGCCTCTCCATTTGATGAAGAGTATCTGCCATAGAAACATCTGTAGTGGTAACCTGTACAATATACATGTACATTTAAATATAAATTTATATATATATATATATACATAAATAATTTATATAAATTAAAAACTTTCAAATGAAAATGCACGTGTGTACATATATATAAACTTATTTGAACAATAATATTAAAAAAAAGAACTAAAGACAACTTCTTCAAATGTTGTGGATGTCCCTATCTCCGTCGCTAAAGTCCTCGGATTAAAAAAATCTTCTATACAAACCTAAATTCAAAAAATTTTAAATAACTCAAAATATAGATCTCTCTATATCTCAATTTTTTATGGAACTTTTTGAGGTAACATAAATTTTGAACTTGTGAAAAATTGTCCATACTTGGTCATCTCCCAATGAAGTAGAAGGTATATCTCCTAAAGAAGAAGAAGGTACCGGGATCCCAAAAACATCAGACGGAATCGGTACCTGTTAAAACATTTTATCGAATTATATATATACATACATGTACATGTGTGGAAACAATTATTTATTTTAGAGTCACTTAAAAAACACTAACATACATGTGCCAACATATCATGATGGCCAGACCCAGCTGCATCGTTTGAGCCAGAGGTCCCGAACGTAATATTAACATTTTCATCACGCATCATGCCCGAGAACTGCAAATGGTGTTTTAACATATAATCATACATTTTTGTTAGATTAATGTACACATACAAATAAATGTATACATGTGTACATACACATGTATTTATTACAAATTGTACACATGTATATGTAAATATAATTTCAAATCCCAAGGTCACTAACACATACCGTTCCGGTGCCCTCTTCCTCACGAAAAATTAGGTCTTGCAGACCATTGCGACAATTTATTGCGTATGTTCGGAGATCTTCAACATTCATGTTGTAAATCTCCTCATCTGTACGATAAACAAAATTGGCACGTGCATATTCACGTGCTCTTTGTCGATTTAAGCCAAGATCGACTCCACTCAATCCGCTATGAACATTTTCAATCATAACATCTCTTGCTTCACGACTTATTTGAGAAGTCGCATCCATCTCTGATCGCAAGGTTTCGACTCGAGACGGTCGACTCACCAATGGCGGCTCAGGGCGAGGCAACTCCACATCTCGCTTTGCGCCCCTACGTTGACATAATCGACCTCTCCCCGGGCCATAAAATTCTGAAGGAAGATCATTGTAGTCGGGTTTCATACCCTTGAAAAATTCTGCATAAAACATTTGTGCAAAATAAAGAGGAACCTCATCGTTCCATGGAAGCCTTCCAAAGGCCGCAAGATGTCGACTATACAAATATTGTGCTATGTCTGGGTGCTTGAAATACTGCACCTTCAACATCTTTCTTTTTGGCCCTTCCTTAAAATTAAACATTGACTTAGCTTCCTGTCTTGAAACTTGTTTTTTTATGTCCTGCCATTTATCGGGACCTATCACTGCTTCTCTTCTCTGTCTCATCACTTCTACAAACGAATCAGTGGTTGGCCCCAAATCTTTGTACACTTTTACCATTTCACTCAATGAATGTGTAACTATCCGTAGGCTTTGTCTACTCTCAGCAGGTAGAGTCAAATCCTGGAGATCTGTCTGCAATTTTGCATAAAGGCTTTGACACCTTTGTAAGGTGCATTCCGCCATGTTCCTTTCCCATGGTATATAAGTAATCTCAGCCGGATAAGTTGTGCTAGGTTGACAACCTTCTTCTTCAATGTAGCGCGCTGCCCTGCGTCTTTTTTGACCACTGGCTCGAACATTTTGAGCCTCTGCATCAATATATATATAATTTCATATATTAAAAAAAACATGTGTAAAAAAAGTTGTAAAAATTTAATGAAAAAATATTGAAATTGATGGCAACCTTGATGTTGTTGGTTAACATCATCTCCAACATGACCCTGCTGAGAACCAGCCCCAGAATGATGCTGCTGAGAACCAGACCCACAGCAACCCTGTTGAGAACCAGCAGTCGTTGATTGCTGGCCTTCGGGGGAATAAATATCACCCTCTTCCGGCACCCTGCTACCTCGACCGGTTGAACCTTGGCCACGCTCCATTGATGGAGTAGAAAGCCTTCTCCTCTTGCCTCCTAAAAATTAAAATATGAAACTTGTTAACAACTAATTTCACTCACAAAGTTAGTAAAAAAATCAATTCCATATGTACACATGTATGTAGATTTAAGATTATATTTAAATACCCTGAACATCCTCCGATCCCCGAGACTCCATATGGGATTCAGTTGATCTTCGTCTTTCATCCTCCATGATGTATATCTATTGGTCAACATTCACAAAATAGATTTCAAAAAATCAATACCTCAGAGTAAAATCCAATTTGGGGATGTTAAATCCAATATGTTCTATATTTCTTATATTTCAGCCCTCCTATTTTTCTTTCCAACCAAGGTTTATAAAATAACATGAGAAGCAACATGAGACTTAGAACAATCATTTTCATTATCTATATGGAAGGCAAGAATGATTATATCCCCTTGAGCTTAAGGGTATGTAGTTTGTAAATTTTTATCATATATTTTTTGGTAAGTGTAAATGTTTTTTTTTATCTATAGTACACGTCATGAGTTCCCCACTTTTACCTTATGTAAAGCATGATTCTAGGATTACTAAAATTTGTACTTGGTTTTTTAAGAATATATCAAATAAAGTTTTTGAGAAGCAAATATGGCTTTTTCCTTAGAATTTGGCACTTTGAATTTCCTTACCCATATTTCTTGTTAATGATTATAACCTTAAAATGGTTAATATTGGTTTGTCATCATCATCTAAAAATGACTTGGCACATGAAAATTTACCATGTCCATCATCATCACTTCACACCATCTCATACATGACCCCTTCTACATATTATATGCATGAATTTTTGAAATGTCATCCTCTACCTATCCCATGAATGGATTGTGACAATAGGTGAATAAAATACAATTTATAAGCAAAAGATAGTTTCTAGCTTGTCCTCCTCCATCCGCCCCATAGCTAGTGATTTCTCAATTTTCCACTTCCAACTTTCTATTCTTGAAATTCATTAGCAGCTAATTTTATCGATAGCCACACCACTATACATATAATTATCATATTATACACTACTACATTAATGAACTCTAAGTTGTTTGTTATTGTAAAGTCCAATAACAAACAATGTTAATTGAGTTTAGTAGTGTATATAACAATTTCGTTGACTTCCAAGTGTGTTGTGACTAAATAGTAGAATTAACTACCAAAATGAATTTCCAAAATAAAATGTTGGAAGAGAAAAATAGGCAATCATTAGATATGGAGTGCGGGGAGGAGGACAAACTTATACTGATCATTTCCTTATCAAATTTCCTTTATTCACCTAATGTCACAATCAATCGTGGTCTAGATAGAAGGGATGACCTACCATAAATTCAATCATATAATGTGTAGAAGGGTCATATGTAGATGGTGTGAAACGATGATTACAATCATGATAATTTTTCATCTACTAGGCTATTTTGAGATGATGATTACAAACTAGTGCTAGCCCATTAAAGGTTATAATCATTGGTACCATCAAAAGAGCAATTTAACTGCTTCCGTATCATAGTACAATTTAGCCTATTTAGTCAAGGTTAATAGAAGAATTAACTATTAAGTTTTCACCCAATTTCCTCTGAAAATGAATGTGTACGTGCTTTTGAGAGACATTAGAGACATTAGAGGAACAAGGTCCAAATTTTTGATGAAAATGTCCTATGAAAGTAAAGGGTTTTAAAGGCAAGCATGTACAAGGTATAGTTGAGCCAAATGTTCTTCAAGAAGGGCCTAATTATTTGGGTATTGGTTATGGAAAACATGGAAAATGCTCCAAAGCCAAGGAGGCTTGTGAGGTCTGTGTTCATGATGAATGGGAACATACAGAAGTTTACCTTACAGAAATGGTGTTTGCTTAATATTAGAAAAAATGAAGAACTTCTACTTAGATCCATATTCCGGGTAGACTGATTTGTGGGTATTTACCAGAGACAAGCCACCTTTCATAAAAGATGAGATCCGCAGGCTACCTGCCCTTACATACATCACTATAGAACCTAGAAGTAAACACCCAGGCATTACTAAGATCAAAGAACTAGACATGAATGCCCTTCTCATTTAAAACACCCTTTATGGGTACTTTAAAGTTAATCTTTCTAGATGTCAGCCATCAGTTAAACAATGTGATCATCCCTCCTTCCCTCCCTTCTAAAATAATTATGTTTTGCGGGTCAAAAAGCCAAAATATGGAGACAATTATCACCAAATCCAACGTACGATTATGCATGATGGAGACTATCTAGCGCTTTCCCTTGTTAGAGAAAGTACATGAGCTCTCTTATTTGAGCTAAGAGTCAGTTGTTTGAAGAGGCATGTTTTGTCAACTTGTTTGGTTGATGGTTTTGTACACCAATATGTAAGAGTACATGGACATATTCACATGATGCGAATTTTTTTTTCTTTGAAGGAGAAAATGATGTGTTTTCAGTTTGATGGTTTTGTTTGTGACAAGATGTCACAAGATTTTGGTGTAAGTGGTGGTGCTACTATTGAGGCATGATGTATGGTGACCAACACATCTTGATATCGTCGGATATTGAGACAATGTTGTGTATAATGTTTGTGTTTCACATAAATAGACAAGAGGTCGTTGGTTCTTAAACCCTTATTACGTGATGAGGTGGCAACATCACATGATGGAGTGGGGAGAAATGGGGGTGCCTAAGGGGTATGAAGGATACTCTTCAACTCATGAAGCATAGGGCATGAATTGGTGGGATGACCTAATGTGTCTCAAAGGGCACACGGGGGACTAACCTTGGGTATTTTTGGTTGAAGGTTCTTTCTAAAATAAAAATTATAAATAACTATGGAAACTTGCATTAACAAATTATCCTACAAAAATTATTGTAGAAATTTTTCAAAATTGAAATGCAACCTTAAATTCCTTGCATTCTTTCATCAACTTTGTTAATAATTGAATAGTCTACTAGTTGACTATATTACCAACTGCAATGAATATTGTCTTTTCCTAATTTTCATTGTGAAAATGGATCCTCACATTAATGTGATAGGATCTTTTTCATCTCTCAAGTTACTAGGTCAAAGCATCCTAATGGGTAAATTAATTGGGAGATAAATTACAAGCATTAAATGTCAATCCAGGTTCTTATACTTCTGAAGTACACTTGCACAATATATGCTAAAGCCAAAATATGGAGACAATTATCACCAAATTCAACGTACGATTATGCATGACGTAGAATATCTAGCGCTTTCCCTTGTTAAATATATTAACAAGGGAAAGCGCTAGAGATTCTCCATCATGCATAATCGTACGTTTATGATTATAGAGTGAAAAAACTAAAAGAATCAACTTGTAGGGTCATTTAAATGGGGGGTGGAGAATTCCTGGGTCTTTGCAAATTCGAAGTATGGTGCATGTTGCATGAAGCAAGATGTTGAAAGTAGAGTTATGTTAGACACACATAAATGCAACAAATATGGAAATTTGTACATGAGCTCTATTATTTCCTTTAATATGTGATCCATGCCTTTCTCTAATTCATATTTTTATCTCTTCTATTAATTAGGTTATTCTTTCTATGTATTGTTCTAGTACAAGGGGGTGAAATAATTTCGTATCATTTTCTAAGTGGTGAGGTCGTTTGAATCTCCAATAGTTGTGTTGGTGTGGTGGGAACCATGCTAGGAGTTGGGCATTCCATTGATATGGTCAAGGTACTTAGTGCATGAGGAGCATCCAAAATTAGGCGGATTGGGATCTTGATGAGGGGGATATGTCACTTGATGCATGCAGTGATGATGGTATTTGATGAGTAAAGGACACATATAGATGAGATGAGTGTCTTTAAAATAGAGCACTCAAGGGCATGCCATATACTAATTAACCGAGTTCGTGACATAATAAATGGTGGAAGAGGAATCATCAACATATGAGGTTGGTGTAAGTGGTGGTGCTACTATTGAGGCATGATGTATGGTGACCAACACATCCTGATATCGTCGGAGATTGAGACAATGTCAAGTGTATAATGTTTGTGTTTTACATAAATAGACAAGAGGTCGTTGGTTCTTAAACCCTTATTACGTGATGAGGTGGCAACATCACATGATGGAGTGGGGAGAAATGGGGGTGCTTAAGGGGTATGAAGGATACCCTTCAACTCATGAAGCATGGGGCATGAATTGGTGGGATGACCTAATGTGTCTCAAAGGGCACACGCGGGACTAACCTTGGGTATTTTTGGTTGAAGGCTCTTTTCTATTAAAATAAAAATTATAAATAACTATGGAAACTTGCATTAACAAATTATCCTACAAAAATTATTGTAGAAAATTTTCAAAATTGAAATGCACCCTTAAATTCCTTGCATTTTTTCATCAACTTTGTTAATAATTGAATAGTCTACTAGTTGACTATATTACCAACTGCAATGAATATTGTCTTTTCCTAATGTTCATTTTGAAAATGGATCCTCATGTTAATGTGATAGGATCTTTTTCATCTCTCAAGTTACTAGGTCAAAGCATCCTAATCGGTAAATAAATTGTGAGATAAATTACTTGCATTAAATGTCAATCCAGGTTCTTATACTTCTGAAGTACACTTGCACAATATATGCTAAGCAATTAACTCTCAATAAAAAATGGAAATGTAGACATAATGTATACACACTTTACATTAAGAAAACGTGTATATGCACATGCTTTTGAAGAAAGAAAGGCATTTAACATGCTTCTTCATTCAAAATAAGTATTTAAAAAGCCCTAAAAAGAAAGGCATTTAGCATGCTTCTTCATTCAAAATAAGTATTTAGAAGGCCCTAGAAATGAGATAAACTATATGAAGTGCTGGAGAAATTCCAAAGTTTTGGTTCTTAAAGTAAAAAATAAAATAAAATCATATCATATCTAACTAACAAAAATCAACGTTTAAGGCTAATACTAAGAGAAAAGAAACGCAAAAAGGAATAAAGTAATAGAGTTCCTCATTAGTGGAGTTTCTAGTTTTGTGATAAAGAATAATACCATATTGACTAGGGTCAAATCAATTGAAAACAAGATAGAGAATAAATCATTGAACTTTTTATGATCCAATTATTTTTTCAAATACACAACAAGGATAAGTTAAATTTAACTTCTACAAACACTACAATGGTTCATACAATTTAGAAAAAGTTAATTAATTGAACCTATAATATGGTTTTTATAATTCCTATCTAAACCAAACCAAAATCTATTACTTTCCAACAAACTAATCATTTACTTAAAATCCTACTATAAAATTGACAATGTTCATATCTTCTATAATAACAACATTTGATATTTAATTTAACAAAATATAAACTACGTGGTAGGTAAGAGGGTTGCTCTTTAGTGGATGAAAATTAATATTTTGAGGATTGTTCTACTGTCTTGTTTTGGGTATTGCTAATGCTTTAATGCTTGCTTATGATTGAAATACATGTTCAGGAGTAGGATCTAGGATCTACGTACATGCTTTTGAGAAATTTTTTGATGAAAATGTGCTATGAAAGTAATATCATGAAGCTTTATCATTACACACATGTCTAAGAGTTCTACTACGAACCAATGGTGTTATGACCACTCATGTTCCAAGTAAGCTGATCTAAACCAGTACTCATGCTTTTATTAAGACTGTAATCAGAGTATTGTTATGAATAATGATAGTGTAATCATAGTGATTTATCTGTGTTTATACTAATGAATGATCATACTGGAATACTAGTATAACAAGTACGATTTCAACTACATGCACGGAATCTAAAATCTAAAAGTTAATCAAATCTAAAACTAAGTTTGAAACAAAAAATAAATTAATTTGAAATCTAAACAGTAAGAACATCTAAAAAATAAAAATAAAAACTAAACTACGTGCCTTACTCTACAGCTTAAATTAAAAATCGAAATTACAATCTACAATTAAATAAAAGTTGAACTTAAAACATAACAAAGAAAACTTACGCTATAAAAAGAAAATCGAATCCTAACCCTACGTTAACACAATGAATTAAAAATGAAATCGATCAGAAATTGAAAAAATGCCGGCGTGAAAAAATCTAACGCAATTTTTTTGTGTTTCTGACTTTCTCGTTTTGAGTTTACGCAGGTCCACTTGGACGTGGGTCTGGACGGCAGCTCGGGCAGGAGGAAATGGTGCATACGGCAAGGAGCTTGGACGGGAAGGCGGGTTTGGAGATACAGCTCTGCGTTCAACCTTTTTTGTTTGTTGTTTGTGTGCAGGAGCAGGTTGATATGGATGGCGGGCAGAAGAGAGGACGCAGGAAAGATTTAGATGAAGAAGCTAGGGCAGCGTGAAGAAGTTGACAGATGCAGCGTGTGTTTGACCTTTGTTTGAATTTGCGGAAATCGGATCTGGACAGAGGTGAATCGATGGAAAGAATAGGCAGCGTATGCAAAGGAATGAAGGCTGGACGATGCGTGGAGAATGGAAGGATGGGCAGATATAATCGATGGTCAATAGATAAATAAACCCATACACGTCCAGCAAGAATCCTTTTGTAGATTGGTGCAAGAGTTGGTGATTTTCCCGTGCTTATCGACCCGCAAATGTGACATTCCTCGGGCTGTTAACTTATTGATTGAGTGGAATATTTCGTCATTTTGTTACTTAAGGCTCACTGACTGACTTACTATCGGCAGACTACTTACTTATTAGCAATGATTTATGTCAACCAGCAGAAAGTAGAGGGGAGGAATACATCGCATCAACCTGGGAGCATTAGCCAATCTGGTACATCGATACATGTTCCTATGTCGTATAGGTAATTAAACAGGGGATTACACTCCTTACATTGATAAGCTGTAACTCATAACTATGTTTAAGTAATAATGTTATTCTAGTTTTTTTTCAGCAAGAAAAAATACACTCTGGTGTATATAAGTGTACCAGGGCACATACCAGGTCCTCACAAAAAGCATTTTGTTTTACATAATTGAAATGGTCCCTTTGACAGTGTTTTTCACAGATCAATAATACATAAATAGTCCTGTTTCTGAGATTTTCTACAGACATTACAAATAATAATCTGTAGCACAACATATACTCAAGTTTATACAGATTACTATTTTACACAAAAAAAACAGTCATAACACACTGCTGGAAAATGTTCATATGTTACTATTTTACACGCTTGTTTACATAGGTTTCATATAACCAGTTTACAGATAAAGCTCAACGTACCCGGCAGATCTTAACCTCGACCAGCAATCGCGCGGAAATCGCCCAGCGGAAATCGACAGAAAACAAAAAGACGCGCGGAAACAATGAATCGCGTTGAACCTCGACCAGCAATCGCGCGGAAATCGCCCAGCGGAAATCGACAGAAAACAATGAAAACAGTAAACTGACAACCTTCGCGGGCGATTTATTTATAAAAACGTAGTTCGGCCGAACTTACAAGTTCGGCCGAACTCATAGTTCGGCCGAACTTTAAAATGAGTTCGGCCGAACTATTATTGCCGGTTTTGCAAACCTCCGGCAAAAATTCTGTTTACTGGGCCGTCACAGTGCCGTCAATATTAACGGACTCAAAAGT